>CM019065.1:225926961-226563523 GCA_009667805.1 Leptobrachium leishanense
CCGTTTCTTTTTTTATGTAAATGGAGACATTTTCATTCACTAGCTTTTTTGCAAACAGTGTTTCAAATTTCTAACTTTCAAACTTTCAAGTAAACTGTTTTTTTTTTTACCCCATTCGTCTGCATGTCGGCTTTTTCCGACGGCTGCTCTGCACTGTGATCGGCGGCTACATGGATTTTTCCAGCATGTTTGGCTTGGTTTTTGCGGCGGTTTCTACGAGTTGTCGGTGAGTGTTCAGTGAGTATTCGGCGAGTGTTCTGTGGGTTTGCAGCGAGTATTCCCTGCACTACAGGGGCCCTGCGGTGCTTGCTGAATACACCGCAGGATCGGCGAACTAGAAAAAGCCGAATTGCCCAAAGTGCGGGGAACGAAAAGTCACCGAACGTGACTTTTCGGATCTCTCTGAATAACCCTGTTAATAAAGATACAATGAACCTAAATCAAGCAAGTGCAATCAAGCGAAGCCAGAATATATTTTCATCTTTAAAATATTAATTATTTAGTAATTAAATCTTCCATATCCTGAGGATATGAACAGCTGAGAAAATTGCCATAACAGCATATAGTCATTAAAAATACCATAGAATAACTTAACCACTAGGCTGCAGATGATGTACTGGCGCATCCTCTGCTTTCCTGCTAGGAGGATGTGCCTAATGAATCAAAGTCCTGCAGCTTCGCACCCATTGCAGACTTCTCCCACTGTGGGCTGATATCTTAGATGTCAGCCCCACCTGTGGGACCTCCCCCCACCCACTGACATAATCACAACAGAAACGCGACATCTGGTATCTCCGGAACCATATGGGTTACAGGGTCATGTGAAGTATTATTGAAAAGGCCAGAGAATGGACAGATTTGATGTAAAAAAAAAAAAATACATATTTCTTTTTTTTTTCTTTCTAAAGCATTACAGTTGTTGACTTCTTAATTATAAAGTGAGCAGAATAATGATGCTGCACTAATCCACCTTCCCATTGGTCATGTTGTAAACAAGTTTGGAGGAGATGACACATCTGTTTTTACGCATTGTTTCATTGAAAACCTAAACTGAATCTCATTTTTAAACCGTACAGAATCACGTCAGGTGTCATTGGAAAGGACAGAGTCTGCCCTTTCTAATGATACCAAATATGACCATGTAATGTGCAAGAATTTACCTTTTTCTCTGTTGTATGGTGGTGGCATTATGTCCTTTTATTTATTTGGTATTCTGCATAGGAGATGTAGGTGACATTTGAACTCTTAAGCCTGTAGGTATCATATATTTTCATAGATAGCTCTTCAAAGATGCGATCTTTCATTTTGTACAAATCTGATGTTTCAAGATTTTTTGATGGCCATTAAATGAACCTTGGATGTCATTATGTACTGATGTGCTGGGAATCTCATCACCAATACAGTATCATTATCCTTGCCCCATTTATTTAAATTCTCAACAGATAATTAGAGTATAGAGCAACTGGATATCACCAATCTTGCACTATGTGAAGGACACCCAATAGTAATATAAATAGGTATGAAGCTGAATGGCCGTGAATGAAGCTCCAAAAAATAGACAGGGTTATTCAAAGAGAATCGAAAAGTCACCGTACGTTCGGTGACTTTTGTTCGCTTCAATTCGGCGTGATTTGGCGATCCTATTTCAGAGACCCTGCGGTGTATTCAGAAAGCACCACAGGGTCCCCGAAGTGCAAGAAAAAGCCGCCGCAAACCCGACGAACACTCACCGCCAACCCGCCGAACACTCACTGCAAAACCCGTCGATCACTCACTAAAACCTGCAAAACAACTGAATTAACCCCGCCGAACATGCCGGAGAAATCCAAGCAGCCGCCGATCACAGCACAGAGCAGCCACCGTAAAAAACCGACACTGCAGACGAACGAGGTGAAAAAAAAATCAGTATGCTCGAATGTTTGAAAAGTGAAACGCTGTTTGCAAGGAAACTACTGAGCGAAAATGTCTGAAATTTACATATAAGATCCAATGAATGATAATAAAAAGGGCTGTTACAGAAAAAAGAAAAAACGAATTAAAAAAACAAATGGAAAAAAAATGTCGCCAAAAAATCCCGAAAAATGCCTAAAAGATCCTAAAAAAGCTATAGACTTTTTACTGCAGAATATTATAATCAATGGTTTATTAGATATTGTGTTAAAACGGGAATATTTTTAACATTGAAGCCTATGGGATTCGCCGGAATAAATCTGCCGCATGAAACCACCTAACAGCCGGGAAATTCGGCAACTTTTCACTGCTGGTTTTTGTTCTCTGAATAGATGAAGCATTGCTTCACTATGGGGGTTTCATTGCCCTCGAACAAGCGCCGAACAGGCGCTGTATGTTTATTTATTTATTTATTTATAAAGGATTTTACCATGAACGCTACATTTAGTATGTGCAGGCAATTCGCCAGGATTTGGCGAACTGCCTGCTCTCTGAATAGCTGAATGGCTGAATGGCTAGGAAAGGTAACCGAACGCTGAATTTCACTGTTCAGTTACCTTTCGGTCACAATTCGGATCTCTTTCAATAACCCTGAGAGTCACAGCTAATAAACAATCATATTAGCCACTCCATGGTATTAAAATCAAATGTAAAACAGAAAATACGCACTAATAGGAGTTTTCCGATTACTGCATTTGTAGTAGGACTGATTCACCGAGCATAGTTCCCCTGAGGCTCTCTGCATCGCCATGGGTCTGTACCTATGTGTATAGTAATTACTATCATTAGCTCTGTTGCACCTGAGAGGACAGGTGGTGACACCATACATTATTGTTGTATTTTATATCTCTTTTTCTTCTTTTTTTGTATTTTTGGTCTTTAATAAAGTTAGATATAAGTTTGAGGATCTGTATTTTTCTGTTTTTCTGCTTTTGGTATATTATAGGGTTTAATCCCACTCCTACAGTTTCCTATCTCTCCGTCCTTTGTGACACGTATTTCCAGGTTATGAAATAAAAACGTGGTGACCAACATTTTGCTATTTTATAATATTCTAAAATGTGTTATAATTAAAGAGATTTTTAAAACTGCAATAAATATGTTTGTGTGAAATGCATGTGAAGACACTTTACGAAAAAACAAGTAGACAGATTGAATCTCATCGCTGTAGTCCTCTTTTACCAATTACAGACAATATAAAGTAAGGTCAGGCAGAGTTTAAATGGATATTTAGAAAGGTACTTAATTGATAGTCACTGACAGTTTATATATGTTAGACGAGCTGCAGGAAGATAAAAATTAATGACAGATAACCAGGCATGAGGAAGTTACAGCTGCCTAATAACAAGAAGTACTTTGTATCTTCTGAAATGTCCACAACAATCGTGGCAGCAAAGATTTATGTTTTTGTAACAATTCTTTATATACTGTATAACATATTCACACAATATAAAAGACTTGTTTTTTAGTTTGCTTGAAAAAAACTGCCAACCATCTGATCTTTTATTAAACTGAAAGCAATAACGCTTTATGGGGAAAAAAATCAAGCAAATATTAATATCATGTATAAAACACAATCAGAGGTTTTGGTTTATTTGAATAGCCATTATAGTGTAAGCCCACCCGCCACGTCACGACACCTCTAGGTCATGTGGGTGCTACCTAATGAAACCAAGAGCTGCTTTTTAAGCAACCCCATATCCTCATGTTGCTTACCAGCTAAGAGGCAGATTGGTGAGTGTATATGTATATCCTCACCAGGAACAATTCCATTTGGGATTAAAAAGAAAACTCGGAAAGAGGCAGCTGCAATAGTGACCTGGCTGGGGATAGATCTAAATATACATATAAGCAGAAAAAACAGTTTTGCACCTATCCCTTACCAGGGTGGCTGCGTAGACCAGAAGTATCCAGCCCACTCCATGTATAAAACATAACAAGAAAAAGGTTGTCATTTGCGCTCACCACTGTAGCTCCATGCAAAACAAAACACAATCAGAGGTTTTGCTTTACTTGAAAGACCATTAAAGTGTAAACCCACTCGCCACGTCATGACACGTATGTGTCAGGTGGGTCCTACCTAATGAAACCAAGAGCTGCTTTCTAAGCAACTACATAGCCTCATGCTGCTTACCAGCTAAAAGGCAGACTGGTGGGTTTATATTATTATTATTAATAATAATAATAATAACATGTGTGATATTGTGGCCTAGATCCACTGTTTATGTCTGGAATTTAAAAATCAAGCATCAACTTCTGCCAAGGTGTGCGAAGATCAATACACAGCTTGAAGGGAATGTTGCAATATTCTCAGCATTATAAATATAGGAGCTCAAACATCAGAGTGAGTTCACAGTTTGCTGTAGCAATGTTTTAAACACGAAGGTAAAACACATAGGGCTAAATTACAATCTTCACGCAAACGTTAACGCTCACTTTTGTGAGCATTAACGTTTGCTGTGGTGTTTACGGCATATTACAATCCAAACGCAAACGGGATAAGTTAACGGTTAACCCGTTTGCATTTGGTACCTTGCGCTTTTCAGTGCGAGGTCACTGTACTTTGTGCTCCCTATAGAAACATAGAAAAATGTCGGCAGATAAGAACCTTTCGGCCCATCTAGTCTGCCCAATTACATGGATACTTAACCTGGATTTATCTTTTGTTTAGGATAGCCTTATGCCTATCCCATGCCTGCTTAAATTCAATTACTGTTTTGGCCTCAACCACTTCAACTGGAAGACTGTTCCATGTATCCACCACCCTCTCAGTAAAATAATGCTTCCTGGTGTTACTTTTAAACCTTTGCCCCTCTAATCTAAGACTATGTCCTCTTGTTTTGCTACTTTGCTTCCTTTTAAATATACTCCCTTCCTCTACCTTGTGGATTCCCTTTACGTATTTAAATGTTTCTATCATATCTCCTCTGTCTCATCTTTTTTCCAAGCTGTACATGTTAAGATCATTAAGCCTTTCCTGGTAACTTTTCTCCTTCAAACCGTACACCATTTTAGTAGCCCTTCTCTGAACTCTTATACTTAACATGGGGGGCGTAAAGTGTTAATCAGCGTTAGTATTACAATCTACTAGCGCTGATTAATGTCCGGCTGTGGTTAGCAAAAAGTTAACCACAGCCAGGACTTGGTGTTAAAGGATTCCGCTTCTACAGAATCTGTTAACACCAGCCTAAAAAATAAAAAAAAAGCATCCTATACTCACCTACTGTCCCGCGGCGAAGACCGTGGCTCCAACCGCCTCCTCCATCCGGCGGGAGCAGGGAGAGACTGGGGGGAAAAGTCCCCCAGTCTCTCCCTGCGTATCACTACACCAACCGGCCGGATCTCGCGAGGCGAGTTCCGGCTGGTCATGTGACCAGCAGGAGGGAACTCTATGGACTCCATCGAGTGGATGCTCGCGGCTACGCTCAGCGCTGCCGTGAGCATCCAGGATTTTACCGCGGTAACAATGCAGGCAGCATTTTTTGCACCTGCATTTTAATGCAGCGTTAAAAAGCGGGCGCAAGGGTGAAAAATGCGGGCACAGTTTTTCCTCCCTTGCGCCCGCGTTTTAATGTTAGGATCGTAATTTGGCCCATAAAGTTTGTCCCAACTGCAACCAATATTTACATGAAGAAAAGCACATCATGAAAAAAATATTCTAACAAATTTGTATGAGATTGCGCTCATGTAGAGATTGAATTTCTCCTGGACAGGCCCCAAAGGTTATGGACATGTGCCTTATTGTCCCCTCCATATGCCTTGCCTAAAGCTTGTGTTGCTCCTCACATGTAGGCCGAGGCTTCTCTCCATGCCATTAAGGCCAAGGATCCAACTTATTATTTTTCAGAGAATATACGTATCTGGCGGCGCGATAACAGTCGCTATGGATAGTCTGGATGCTCTCTTATGGTAATGCGTCCATACATAAATGTAAAAAGAAACAGGAGAATACAATAGTGCAGTGCGTAATAGACAATACTGGATATATTAGGTGACTTGTTTTCACTCACAAATATAGAGCCACAACACTGGCTCTGAGTGGATCAAGGCAGGAGGGTCCTTTTCTTCTATGAGTATAGAAAGGTGACCCAAACCTTTCTAAGCAGGAGCGATCTTCTTTGAATCGTGATTAGTACATAGGGATAAAGACGAGAAAAGACTTCTTTGTGCAGATCTGATAACAATTGCGTGAGTATACTTAGATGGAAATTCACTCACATTTGATGGAGCTTAAGGACCAAGCTCTAGGTTGGAACGCCTGTGGACTTGTTGAAGGTCAAGTCCATAGAAACCTTGAACACCAAGACACGCCGGGGTTTCTATGGACTTGACCTTCAACAAGTCCACAGGCGTTCCAACCTAGAGCTTGGTCCTTAAGCTCCATCAAATGTGAGTGAATTTCCATCTAAGTATACTCACGCAATTGTTATCAGATCTGCACAAAGAAGTCTTTTCTCGTCTTTATCCCTATGTACTAATCACGATTCAAAGAAGATCGCTCCTGCTTAGAAAGGTTTGGGTCACCTTTCTATACTCATAGAAGAAAAGGACCCTCCTGCCTTGATCCACTCAGAGCCAGTGTTGTGGCTCTATATTTGTGAGTGAAAACAAGTCACCTAATATATCCAGTATTGTCTATTACGCACTGCACTATTGTATTCTCCTGTTTCTTTTTACATTTATGTATGGACGCATTACCATAAGAGAGCATCCAGACTATCCATAGCGACTGTTATCGCACCGCCAGATACGTATATTCCTTGTTATATTTGCACTTTGGTTTGGGGGAAACCACTGATTGCTGGCCGGCTTTGGGAAGTTGGTTGCTGCACAGGCGGGGGCGCCTACCACTTTGGTTTTTATTATTTACAGAATTCTTTGAATGAAATAGATGGCCCCATGGCCATCTTTGGGAATCGTGGAATTTGTAGTTCACCAATATCTACGGGGTCAGAATTTGACAAACTTGCTTTATGATATCTAATGAGCATTAGCATATTCTCAATGAGAATGATGAGCGATACACCCCCAGAACACCCAAATCAATGCCATTAAAAATCCATTTAAGACTTACAGTATAAAAATTCATTGAATAATTTAGCATGATTATAATTCATACTGAAAACATAATTTTTCTCATTTACTTACTGTGAAGTTGATATGTATAATATTAATTACACTACTGAGAACTCAACTAAACCAGGAGCTGCCTACAGCAACAGCCACAAAAGTATTACACAAACTTTAATCTTTCTTTGATATTTGTTTTTCACATTTTTCTTCAAAACCATTTGATGATAGATGATAGAGATGATAGGCTGAGGGAAATGGCTTGATAGGCTGAAGGAAGGTGGAGTGTGGAGCAGGAGAAAATGTGAGGAAATATTTGCACCTATTACCATTCTTATCGGATTTATTCCATTTCATTATCAGGATTTTTGCTAGATTTGTTAGCATGTCTTCTTAAAAAATGGAACCCTATCACCAGTTTCATATTCTCTGTATAAATAAACACAGGTATACAAATTCTGTATTCTAATTTAAAATACAATGTAATTTATAGTTATAAAATATACTATACTTATAATTCTTATAGTCAAATTTATAGCAGTTATTCTACTTTTTTTGCCTGACCCATCCACATCCATACTCAGATTGACACATACAGTAAAGTTATAAACTGTATTATGTCAATTTCTTAGAATTTACAAATCTAAACAGACCCAGTATTTTAAGCAGTATAAACATAGACATAAACATAAACTTATCAGCAACAACTTTAAAACTACTGACGGGTGAAGTGTAGAACATTTATTATATCATTAGTGGTGGGATATATTAAGCAGCAAGTGAACAGTCAGTTCTTGAATTGAATGTTTTTGAAGAAGTGAAAATGGGTAAGCAATACGTTCTGAGTGACTTTGACAGGGGCCATATAGTGATGACTAGATGACTGGGTCTCAAACGACGAGTTTTGTGGGATGTGCTGGAACAAAATATCTGAACCAAGGAGGCCCCTGATGCATCCAAATTGTTTTGGTAACATAAGAGGGACCTACACAATATTAGGCAGGTGGTTCTATTGTGGCTGATCAATGTATTGTTTATTATCTGTGTTTCCATTAGAAAATGCACTTCCATCCTTCTACTATCTACAAAGGTGACTTCCCAAAATCTCCCTTTTAGTTTTATAATATAATATACTATATATATAATATAATATAATATACTCAGCTAAACTATCCAAACATCATGGTTCGATATACGAGTGTTAGATTTCCACACAAATCCAAAGAAGGTTTTTTGTTGACATATGGTGACATATCGTGATATCTGTCAAAGTACTCCCATACATAAATTTCTGTATATTTTCTTGATAAATTTGAAAACCAAATATAAAAACATTCTTAACCTATACCATTTCTCAGGGCTTTTATTCTGTCCAATCATATACGTCTCAGTTGTCAGCAATTCACAATGTATTAACTTTTAGACAACATTATATAGACTATCATCAGTTTATAATCATCTACTGTTGAACCATCAATAAGTTTATTTCCCCTTCACTGGAATATTTTTTAGCCTCCTGGGATCAATGTTCCCCATGCCACGTATTCTCTTTGCAATGGCCCGCGATGGATTGCTTTTCCATCCACTTTCTAGGGTGAGTAGTCGACAGAGTCCAGTTATAGCCACCATGGCCTCAGGAGTTGTTGCAGGTGAGTAGAAATTCTAACTTCTCTTATTAGTTTTTCTTCCGAGAAATGAATATATATCATTGTTTACTTAGATTTAATTTTTATTAATATCACAGCAAAATTTGGTTGAAACTGTAATTAAATACTAACCAGTGTAGTTTAGACCGAATACAAATTTGGCTGAATATCAGTGACTTGGGCAATTTGGAAAAATCCGAATCGCTGAGTCGCCGATAATAAAAATGTTTCTGAATTGATTTGAATGATTTGACTAAAATTGCAGTCACTGTGCAAATCAAATTCCCTAACCCTAACTGTAAAACAAACAAAAATAGTAACTCTAAAACAAAGCAGAACATTAACCATAACCCTAAAAACAAGCAGATATAATAACCTTAATCCTATCCCTAAAATTATCTCTAACCCTATAACATGCATAAATAGACTTTAATTTTATTTCAATTGCAAAATGTCCGAATTTCATCTGAACTTAAAATTTTCATTAGTGTAGTCAATTGATTTTAGCCTATGTGAGATGAAGTATATGAATTAAATACTGAGATATACAGGGTGTCCATAAAGTCTCTTTACAATTTCAAAAATCTATTACAAAGGCAAATGAAAAGACAGATAAGTGAAAATTATTACAAAATGAGACGTATATATTAAAGTTTTTTTTTGCCTAATTTATTACACCTCTATATGGGCACCATTAGTTGCATGAAGCACATCAAGATGGTACTCAATTTCTTGCCATGTTCACTGTTGCATACCCTCATCAATGGTGGCAATGGCATCAGTGATCCTCTGCTATAGATGAATGTGTGGTGTGGGATCATGTGCAATCGAATCATTGGTCCGTTTCTCTTCGGCGAGACATCAATTACTGCAAATGTTTACCTTATCCTTTTGACTGAATATGTGGCACCCCAACTACATAACCATAATTTTCCAGCAAGGTGGTGCACCACCACATTGGGGACTGCATGCTTGTGGGTTCCTAAATGAAACATTTCTGGACCGGTGGATTGGAAGGGGTGGCCCAATTCCCTGGCTACCTTATTCACCAGATATCACTCCCCTCGACTTCTTTCTATGGGGTTATGTTAAAGATATTGTGTATCGAGCAAAGGTACAGGACATCACTAATCTAAATCAGAGGATCACTGATGCCATTGCCACCATTGATGAGGATATGCTACAGCGAACATGGCAAGAAATCGAGTACCTTCTTGATGTGCTTTGTGCAACTAATGGTGCCCATATAGAGGTGTATTAAATGAGGCAAAAAAAGAGAGAGGAAAGAGGTAGTATGAAGCACAGAAGGAGGAAATGCATGAATACATGGATGCTTTAGATGGAAAAAAGGCATAAAACTGGATGAAATTTTATAGTTGTTGAAATAAGACTAAAGTTTGGATAAATTATATAACGGAGACTGCAGAGAGGTAGGATAGGTAAACGATGATCATTTTAGTGTATGGAACTGAGTGGGAGGTAAGAGGATGGCAAAGAAGAATAGTTAGGTAGAGTGGTTTTAGTTGGTTCAGGGTAAAAAGAATGACAGTTTGTGCTCCATGATGACTGGTAGCAGCTTGCCATGCAACAATGCATTCTGCTCTTAGCCAAAATTTACATCCTCCCAGTCACTAATGTTCTGGATTGCCAGTTTGAATTGTCCATTCTTTTGACCATCATTAAACAGAAACTGCAGATAGATCCACAGTGTCAGTATGAATTGTGTAACCCACACAGGTTCTTGCTCACAGCTCTCATGGCATTCCTCTTTGACCTGAAGGCTCTTGTTGACATGATGTCTATTGGAACTCTACTTGCTTACACATTGGTGTCTTCTTGTGTCCTATTGCTAAGGTAATAACATTATTTTAACGAATCCATCTAAATAAAACAAAGGGCTTCCAATTGACAAAATAAATGTCTTCCTAGACTAAAGGGGTTATTCTGCACAGGGGGAACTTGGCACCGAACTGTGAATTTCACAGCAGTTCATCTACTCACTAAGCTATTCACCAAATTGGCGAATTGACAGTGAAATACGGTGCAGTTAGCTGCAGATCGGCAGCCTTCAGTGATCTTCAAGGGCAGCTAACTTGTCCCATAGAGAAGTAATGGTTAATCAGAGAATGCTGCACCGAAGTGTCAGTGAAATACCCAGATTTTTGGTTATTCAGTTTGACATGGTTTAAACAGGCGAATCTCATAGGGCTCAATGTAAAAAAAATATATTTTTTTTGAGAAAGTACTTTACCAGGAAGGATAAATTGAGATTTCTCACGTTTTCAAGTATGTCCTGAGTGGCAAGTATGTACCGTTGGGTGTCTTCCCCAAGGACACTTGCTGGAGAGGTGCTCTTGCCGGGATATGAACCTGTGTATCCACGGTTATAGAGCAGTGATGTTAACTCCACCTAGCCAGTACACCATTAGCGATATTTATTCATCAGTTTATTTATTCTTTTACAGTTTGAGCAAAATGGCTTTTTATTTATTTTTTTGCAATACCTTTTTGTATTTTTTGATTCCCAATTTTTTTTCTTCTACAACACATCTGTTTATTTTTTAAAGAACCTTTTTATTATTATTTACACACATTTTAATGCATTTTACTGATTTAAACACTTATTAGAAGAATAGCAGAGATCCGTTTTTATTTTCTTCTGCAGCTCGGCGACTCCATGTTCCCTGCACTTCGGTGGCCCTGCAGCAGGGGTCAAGCCCTGGGGAAAAAAGTGAGGGAACTCACCTAAGAATTCCACAACCCCCATTACCCGAAGAGAAAAAAAGTGTGTATTTACAGTACTGTGCAAAAGTCTTAGGCAGGTGTGAAAAAAATCCTGTAAACAAAGAATGCTTTCAAAAATGGAAGTGTTAAACATTTATGTTCATAAATGAACAAAGTGCAGTGAATGAACAAAAGAGAAATCTAAATCAAATCAATATTTGGTGTGACCACCCTTTGCCTTCAAAACAGCAGCAATTCTTCTAGGTACACTTGCACACAGTTTTTGAAGGAATTCGGCTAGTAGGTTGTTCCAAACATCTTGGAGAACTAACCACATCTTGTGTGGATGTAGGCTTTCTCACATCCTTCTGTCTCTTCATGTAATCCCAGATACACTTGATGATGTTGAGATCAGGGCTCTGTGGGGGTCATGCCATCACTTCCAGTACTTCTTGTTCTTCTTTACCCTGAAGATAGTTCTTAATGGCTGTATGTTTGGCTGTATGTTTGGGGTCGTTGTCCTGCTGTAGAATAAATTTGGGGCCAATCATACGCCTCCCTGATTGTATTGCATGATGGATAAGTATCTGCCTGTATTTCTCAGCATTGAGAACACCATTAATCCTGACCAAATCTCCAACTCCATTTGCAGAAATGCAGCCCCAAACATTCAAGGAACCTCCACCATGCTTCACTGTTGCCTGCAGACACTCATTATTGTACCGCTCTCCAGTCCTTCGACGAACAAATTGCCTTCTGCTACAGCCAAATATTTCAAATTTTGACTCATCAGTCCAGAGCACCTGCTGCCATTGTTCTGCACCCCAGTTCCTATGTTTTCGTGCATACTTTAGTCGCTTGGCCTTGTTCCCACGTCGGAGGTATGGCTTTTTGGCTGCAACTCTTCCATGAAGACCACTTCTGGCCAGACTTCTCCAGACAGTAGATGGGTGTACCTGGGTCCCACTGGTTTCTGCCAGTTCTGAGCTGATGTCACTGCTGGACATCTTCCAATTTCGAAGGGCAATAAGCTTGACGTGTCTTTCATCTGCTGCACTAAGTTTCCTTGGCTGACCACTGCGTCTACAATCCTCAACGTTGCCCGTTTCTTTGTGCTTCTTCAAAAGAGCTTGAACAGCATATCTCGAAACTCCAGTATGCTTTGAAATCTTTGTCTGGGAGAGACCTTGTTGATGCAGTATAACTACCTTGTGTCTTGTTGCTGTGCTCAATCTTGCCATGACATGAAACTGTCTTTCACAACCTCAACTTGGTAGCAGAGTTTGCAGTTCGTCACCCAGTTTTAGCTTCCTACACAGCTGTTTCTGTTTCAGATCATGACTGGGTTTCAACCTACGTGTGACATTGATGATCATTAGCACCTGTTTGGTGTAATTGATTGATCATACACCTGACAATAATCCTAAAAAATCCCTTACTTTGTGCAAGTGTACCTATGAGAATTGATGCTGGTTGACGGCAAAAGGTAGTAACACCAAATATTGATTTGATTTAGATTTTTCTTTTGTTCGCTCACTTTGCATGTTGAAAATTGACAAAAATAAACAATCATTATTTATATTTCTGAAAGCATTCGTCGTTTACAGCATTTTTTCACACCTGCCTAAAACTTTTGCACAGTACTGTATATATATATATATATATATATACCATATATATATATATATACCCCCCTCGAGAATCATGTATAACCAGGCACAGACCCTCCAGAATTGAACATAGTCCAGCACAGACCCCCCAAAATTTAATATAGCCAGACATACCCCCAGAATTAATTATAACCAGGCACATACCCCCCAGAATTAATTATAGCCATGCAGGGACCCCCAAAATTAATTATAGCCAGCCACATGCCCCCCAGAATTAATTATAGCCAGACAGGGATCCCCAGAATTAATTATTACCAGCCACATGCCCCCCAGAATTAATTATAGCCAGGCAGGGACCCCCAGCATTAATTATAACCAGGCAGGGACCCCCAGAATTAATTATAACCAGCCACATGCCCCCAGAATTAATTATAGCCAGACAGGGATCCCCAGAATTAATAACCAGCCACATGCCCCCCAGAATTAATTATAACCAGCCACATGCCCCCAGAATTAATTATAGCCAGACAGGGACCCCCAGAATTAATTATAACCAGCCACATGCCCCCCCCGAATAAATTATAGCCAGGCAGGGACCCCAGAATCAATTATAACAAGCCACATGTCCCCCATAATTAATTATAGCCAGACTAGGACCCCCAGAATTAATTATAACAAGCCACATGCCCCCCAGAATTAATTATAGCCAGACTGGGATCCCCAGATTTAATTATAACCAGCCACATGCCCCCCAGAATTAATTATAGCCGGACTGGGTCCCCCAGAATTAATTATAGCCAGCTACATGCCCGCCAGAATTAATTATAGCCAGACTGGGACCCCCAGAATTAATTATAACAAGCCACATGCCCCCCAGAATTAATTATAGCCAGACAAGGACCGCCGGAATTATACAATTATACTTACCTAGCCTGCAGACCTCAGGACCGCCGTGTTCCTTGGAGCAGCTCAGACGTGCTCCTGCAAGCTGCCGCCTCCTCAGCCCTCTGAAGGCTGTGACACGCTCTCACGAGATCTCACAAGATCTCAGCTACAGGCCACGTCACAGCCTTCAGACTGGATTGAGGAGGTGGCCACGCGAGGAGGTAGGGATAAACGCAGCGCTCGGACGAACGCGAACAGCCGAGCGGCTGCTAGCGGAATGCATTCCGCTAGCAGCCCCGGCTGCCCACAGTGGGAACATGCGTTCCCGCAACGTTCCCTCTGCGGGAGAAGTGCGAGAACGCCGTTCCCGTGTGTTCCCCCAGGACTCGACCCCTGCCCTGCAGTGAATAGTGATTTCACTGCAGGGTCGTCGAAATGGAATGGCCGAGCTGCACCAAAGTGCACCTAACTAACCCCTACAATACTCACTCATGTCTTTCTCTCATGTTTGTGTGAGCGACCCACATTGCTCACCTGGTAAAAGACTTTGTATCACAGAGTATTCCAAGCATAATAATTCAATTCATTAAAAAAAAAAAATCTAAATTTAGAATATATATATTTATATATTATATATAATGAAAGGAATACTACAATAGCCAATAACATATACAAGATTAAATTTTAATGATAAAGATAAATATCAAACAGCTTGTTTTTTTAAAAATATAGAACAAACAAATACCACACACATGATATGATAGCCAATGTCCATAAGAAAAGCACTATATATATATATTATTTTTTTTTGCTCTTTTATTCTCTTAGATATCAGTTTCAAATGGATGTTGAGCAGCAGACTACAGGAAACAGTCATGATCATAACAACAGCACAGCACTTCATATCACAAAAAAGCCTACTAGACAGTCTTCAACATTGGTAATGAACAGTGTCCTTACAATAGGTTAGTACTTACACATGGCATAAAAAAAGTATATTTTCATTAAGAAAAATGCATGCTGGAAAAAGTTTCAGTAATTGATAAATAAATTTCAGAGAAAAATGTATGTTCATCATTAACGGAAAAATTATCTTAATTATTTATAAACCTATCCTTGAAGCATAAACCTCCCTGAAAATCAGCCCCATCATCTAGAAAGGTGTTATTTTCCTTTCAAACGCAGTCCAAATCTCTGCCTACAAATAGTCTCTTTCGAGTGCTAATAATTAAATCTCAAAAGTCACTGTTGACCATCACAAAACAATTTCTCTCCATATCTAGTTTTAAACGGTCTTCATGTCTCTCGTTCACTAGTGTCCCACTCTATTATGTCTACTTCACATACCTTGCCTACATATTATGGAAGCTCCCTAGGGGTTTTTCACAAAGTGTTTCCTGCTTCTGTTTCTCTGGTATGGTCTTCGCACAAATGCATATTTATCATAATTTATACATGCTGATGGACTTTTGGCGAAGATCAAGTGTAGTACCATCGCGATACTACAGCTTGAATCAATCCGGGGAAAGACCTGAGGTTTTTATTCCTTACGGAAATAAAAATCTTTGATCCAGTATGGGATGAGAACTGCAGCGATCTCTCCTTGGTCTTCTGGGAAGTTAATGGTTGGCACTGCATCGCCGTCTTAACTGCCCAGTAGGTCTTCAAAAGAGGAAACCGGGAACCCTCGGCCTTTACCTTTTATTGGGGTACTGTTGCCATTGGGGGGGATAGGTGGAATCTGGTAAAGGTAACAAGGAGTGTGCGGACAAGAATCGTATCCTTAGCACCGAGAGGCGAAGGGTGCAGCAGAGAGCGTAAAGAGGTCAATTCCTGCGGAAGACTCGGACATCCCTCGAGGGAAAGAGGGGCGCTCCTGAGAAGGTACCCCAATTTCTCTCGGGTAACCCGAAACCCCATCGCCCCCAAACCTTCTTGGAGCGACAGGACAAGGGTGTCTGGGGGATGGACACCTTGCATGAGCTAAACCCCTGCTCTACTAAGGGCATGAACAAGGGAATAGAGGATGCTACATCAAAGAAGAAGATGACGGCGGAGAAGAAGACACCACCAGCGACGGCGAAGATAGCGACGGCGAAAACAGCGGTGGAGACAACGATGATGGAGGCGGAGCTGGTGATGAGGAAGACTTTGGGGAAGGTGAAGATGACTGCTGCAGAGACGAAACAGGAGGCGGAGCTCTCCCCGAAGACAGCAGAGGCGAAGGTGATGGCTAATAAAAAAAAATCGCAGAAGGCAGAGCCAACGCCACAGCAGACGGCAGCAACAATGGAAGTGGCTGAAGCCCCTCCAAAGAACACAAGGGGCGGAGCTGATGGAGGAGGAGATGGCAAGAAAAGGCACCAAGAGGAAGGCAAAGGCGAACCCGAAGGCGGAAACGCCATCGGCATAGCCCATGCAGTCCTCGTTGGCAGACGAGACCCGGGTGCAGACGACAGATAGACAGACCTGATATGAAAGGGGTACCCAAGAAGAGGAGAGAAAAGAACAAGAATCTGGAGGTTCTTACCCCGAATCCCCAGCCCACAGACATCCCACCACAGGTGAACCAGGGACCAGGTAAGAAGTCCCCCCAGGAGGATTTTGGGCCCAAGCCACTCCCAGGTAGAGGGCAGAAGCAAGCCCAGGCCAGCCTTCCTTTTCCCTGCTCCCAATTTGGTTGCTGTGAACTACACCTGTGGATGGAAGAGACAGGGTAAACTAGGGGTGGAATGACGGTCAAGAGGACCAGTCCACTCCAAAACCTGGGCTGGAACTCACAGGTAATGAAAGGAAAGGTGTTGCCAAGATGTATAGGGTATAGCGATACTGGTTTTGGCCTTCCTGCGGTGGCAATGTGAGCCATGATAAAAGTTGCATTATGGGAGCAGAAAGCTCAACATTTAGTTAGTCGAAACATATGGGCTGGACTTATTCATACTCCAACAGAGGGGTGCCACTCCAGAGAAAAGTGAGAGCATTTGATATTGTTGTTTGTTAAGAGCAGGCATCAGCAACCTTGTCCTTCCAGATGTTTTGGAACTACATCTCCCATGATGCTACTCATTAGGGTCACAGTGCTTCAAGGGAAATATAGTTTCAAAACATCTGAGGGCCACGGTTGCTGGCCCATGGTTTAGAGGAAATCTCAACTAGATATCACCATTGGTGCCAAAAGCGTCTGCATGCACAGATTAAGTTGCACAGCAAATGCAAAGCTTAGCACCTGTTGAAGTGAGACTGAGTACCAACTGCCTTAGGAAGATTGTTTACGTATTTCTAACAATAAAATTGCTTTTAACAGTGCTCTGGCAGTTTGTCGTTTTCTCAATATTTATTTTTTTGCATGTGTATTTCTTGGTAACAATTCTTGTAATGTTTTTGTTTTTCTGTGAAGATATATTTTATGTATTGCATACATACAGGGTTATTCAAAGAGCTCCGAATTGCTTGAGAAAGGTAACCGAACGCTGAAAATCAGCGTTCGGTTACCTTTCCTGGCCATTCGGCTATCCAGAGAGCAGGCAATTCGCCAAATCCTAGTGAATTGCCTGAACATACGGTGCCTGTTCGGTGCCTGTTCGAGGGCAGTGAAATCCCCATAAAAAGCACTGCTTCGGCTATTCAGAGAACACAAACCAGCAGTGAAAGGTTCCCCTAATGCCCTGCCATTCGGTGGTTTAATTCGGCAAATTTATTCAAGAGAATCCCATAGGCTTCAATGTTAAAAATATCCCCGTTTTAATTCAATATTTAATAAACCGTTCATTATAAATTTATGCAGTAAAGAGTCTCTTTATTTATAGATTTTTTAGGATATTTTAAGCATTTTTTTGAATTTTTCTATTTTTTTTTTAAAAGTCCGATTTTTTCTTTTTTTATAAGTTTACTTATTTATTCTGTAACCGCCCTCTTTGATATCATTCCCTGGACCTCATATGCAAATTTCAGACATTTTCGCTCAGTAGTTTCTTTGCAAACAGCGTTTCATTTTCAAACATTCACACAAACGGTTTTGCTAATTTATTCACTGCCTCGTCTGCGGTCTCAGCTGCTTCGGCATGATCGGCTCCTGCTCGGGTTTTTCGTCGGGTTAATCCAGATGCTTTTGGCGGTTTTCAGCATGTATTCGGTGGGTTTTGCGGTTCGTTTTCATCGGGTTTGCGGTAGCTTTTCCCTGGAATTCTGGGACCCTGTGGTGCTTGCTGAATACACCGCAGGGTCACCGAAATGGGATCGGCAAAAGGAACCGAATTGAAGAGAACGAAAAGTCACCGAATGTGCGGTGACTTTTCGAATCTCTTTGAATTACCCTGATAATGTTTTTTATGCTCTTTTTTATGAACGTGTATGTTTCTGACCACCAATTAAGACCTTGCATTTGTTGAAAGCTGAAAGGTCTTCTGCCTAAAGGACATACTTGAAAATGAGAGAAATCTCAATGTATCCTTCCTGGTAAAATCCTTTATAAATAAATAAATAAATAAATAATTCTAATGGTGTTTCTTGTTCAGCGAAGAACTCCTTATTAAATCTGTTTTCCAAGCTGCTGGAGAGACCTTGGCTCTATCCTTCAATCAAGCAAAACAGTTTGAATAAATCTAGGCTACTGAACTTCATCCTTGAAGCCACTGAATTACAAATGGTCAAAAAAATACATTCACTTAAACGGATAACAGTTGTAGCAAGTGTAACATTTATAGTTAAGGTACATCTGCTCAATAATTACATCCTCTGCTTATCTTATTGTAGCTCTTCTGGTCTGTATTGCAAGTGTGGTGTCAACTGCTGGGTCCAAGTGCATATTATCAGGCACAATTTGGTGTACCACTCTGCTTGCACTTACTCTCGTTGGAATCATAGGAGCCACATTTGTTATCTGGAGGCAACCACAAAACCAGAGCAAAGCAACTTTCATGGTGAGTCTTGAGCAGAGTGTAAGTACAACATAAAGAAGTATGGAAACTCACCCGGATCTGTAACC
Organism: Leptobrachium leishanense; assembly: GCA_009667805.1. Classification (NCBI taxonomy): domain Eukaryota; kingdom Metazoa; phylum Chordata; class Amphibia; order Anura; family Megophryidae; genus Leptobrachium; species Leptobrachium leishanense. The sequence goes on from CM019065.1 coordinate 225,945,831, forward strand.
ATCCCCTCCACCAAGTAAGCATTTTCCTGGATGTAATCCTCGTTGTGGGTCTGCCCCCCATCGTATGGACCTCTGTCTTTATGGATCTATAAGTTCAACAAGGTTCATAGAGGGTCAGATGCTCTCGCTTCCAATAATACCCAATAACTATCAGGGTTATTCAAAGAGATTCGAAAAGTCACTGCACGTTCGGTGACTTTTCGTTCTCTTCAATTCGGTTTGTTTTGCCGATCCCATTTCGGTGACCCTGCGGTGTATTCAGCAAGCACCACAGGGTCCCCGAATTGCAGGGAAAAGCTGCCGCAAACCCGACGAAAACTCACCGCAAAACCCAGGGAATGCACGTCGAAAACCCTCAAAACATCTGGATCAACCTGCCGAAAACCACAGAAAAACCCGAACAGGAGCCGATCGCAACCTCCGACACCGCAGACGATGCAGTGAATAAATTAGCATTAGTTTGTATGTAAATTAGTTTGTATGAATGTGTGAAAGTGAAACACTGTTTGCAAAGAAACTACTGAGCGAAAATGTCTGAAATTTACATATGAGGTCCAGGTAATGATAATAAGAAGGGCTGTTACAGAAAAAAGAAGAAAACTTTAAAAAAAAAAAAAAGAAATCGGACTTTTAAAAAAAAATTCAGAAAAATGCTTAAAATATCCTAAAATCATCTATAAATAAAGAGACTTTTTGCTGCAGAATTTTATAATGAACGGTTTATTAGATATTGAATTAAAACCGGAATATTTTTAACATTGAAGCCTATGGGATTCGCCTGAATAAACCTGCCGAATTAAACCACCGAATGGCAGGGCATTTCGGGAACCTTTCACTGCTGGTTTGTGTTCTCTGAATAGCCGAAGCAGTGCATTTTCATGGGGATTTCACTGCCCTCGAACAGGCACCGAACAGGCACCGTATGTGCAGGCAATTCGCCAGGATTTGGTGAATTGCCTGCTCTCTGGATAGCCGAATGGCCAGGAAAGGTAACCGTACGCTGATTTTCAGCATTCGGTTACCTTTCTCAAGCAATTCGGATCTCTTTGAATAACCCTGTATGTATTTTGTAAAAGTATAAAATAAAAAAATTCCTGTTTTTCCTTTTTTGTTCTAAAAGATACCTATTGTCTACTTTTTAATTATAAAATAAAGAATGCTACTTCAGTTACTCACTTTCTCATTTCCCATCTTTGGAGCAAGTGTAGAGGTGATGGCACAGTGTGCTATTACACACTGTTCCGTCAAAAATGCAAGCTGTGAGGAGAGGCAGGGGTTGTTTGGACCCCTGTATGTCCATGGTATACACTCCACAAGGTCAAGTGAGGTGTCATTGGACAGGTCAGGGTCTGGTCTTTCTAATGATAACAAATGTGGTCATGTATTGTGTAAAAATAAAAAACTAGAATTTTTTTCCCAAAATTTCCTTCTTTTCTAAAGCATTTCCAATTTTTCCAGATATATACAGGGTTATTCAGAGAGCATGAAAAGCAGGAGAATGACTGGAGAATGACTGGAGAATGAAAAATTCTAGGTCAAAACAGCCAATTTGAAAAATGAGATGAAAGGGAGAATTCTTCTGGTTTGGCTATTTTGACCTAGAATTTTTTATTCTCCAGTCATTCTCCTGCTTTTCACGCTCTCTGAATAACCTGTTAGTGAACATTTCATTGCCATTACTCTCCTATATTTATAGGTCAATTTATTTATAAATAGACATATTATTCATAAAATGCAATGAGGCTGAATAAAAGCGTAAAACTTACAGGGTTATACAAACAGATTTGAAAAGTCACCGCACGTTCGGTGACTTTTCGTTCTCTTCAATTCGGTTCCTTTTGCCGATCCCATTTCCGTGACCCTGCGGTGTATTCAGCAAACACCACAGGGTCCCTGAATTGCAGGGAAAAGCTGCCGCATACCTGATGAAAACGAACCGCAAAACCCAGCGAACGCACGCCGAAAACCCGCAAAACATCTGGATTAACCTGCCGAAAACCACAGAAAAAACCCGAGCAGGAGCCGCGCAGAAGAGGCAGTGAATAAATTAGGAAAAAAGTTTGCATGAATGTTTGAAAAGTGAAACGCTGTTTGCAAAGAAACTACTGAGCGAAAAATGTCTGAAATTTACATATGAGGTCCAATGAATGATAATAAAAAGGGCTGTTACAGAAAAAATATGTAAACTTAAAAAAAAAAAAAAAAAAAATCTGACTTTTTTAAAAAAAATATTCCAGAAAAAATGCTTAAAATATCCTAAAAAAAATCGATAAATAAAGAGACTCTTTACTGCAGAATTTTATAATAAACGGTTTATTAGACATTGAATTAAAACGGGAATATTTTTAACATTGAAGCCTATAGGATTCGCCTGAATAAATCTGCCGCATGAAATCACCGAATGACAGGGCATTTCGGAAACCTTTCACTGCTGGTTTGTGTTCTCTGAATAGCCGAAGCATTGCTTCTCTATGGGGATTCACTGCCCTCGAACAGGCACCGAACAGGCACCGTATGTGCAGGCAATTCGCCAGGATTTGGCGAATTGCCTGCACTCTGGATAGCCGAATGGCCAAGAAAGGTAACCGAACGGTGATTTTCAGCGTTCGGTTACCTTTCTCAAGCAATTCGGATCTCTTTGAATAACCCTGTTAGATTTTTCAAGTTTGGTTAAAACTGCATATTTTCTGAAAAATAAAAAAAAATCAGAAATTGAGAACCTGTTCCAGCATTTTTTTTTTACAACAGTAACATCTACACAATAAAACAGTAAGACGGCAGCGTGTCCATCGCCACGCCGCCGTCTTCAAATGCGCAGGCAACCAGCGTACTGCCGGGTGCGTGCACATCCAACCACTGCGACACGTGCACAGCCGCTGTGATTTCCAGCCGGGGTGCATGAGGGACCACAAAAATCCATTGGAGAGGTGCGCTCAAAGCGCCTCTCTAACGGATCTTTTTTTTTCCCCCTCGGGGATCACCCCTGCCCTGAGTCTCCCCTAGGCGGCTGGTGCAGGGGAGGCTCTGGGCGCCGCATGCCGGAACCAGCGCGACGAAGACCTGCGGACATGATCACGGCGCTGGAACAAGGTAAGTATTGGCCTCCCTACAACTGGGCATCCCACCACCTTGAGCCTGTCCCCATGAGTTTACAATCTAAGGGGTCCCATGAGCTTACAATCTAAGGGGTCCCATGAGCATACAATTTAAGGGATCCCAGAAGCATACAATCTAAGTGGTCCCATGAGTTTACAATCTCAGGGGTCTCATGAGTTTACAATATAAGGGGTCCCATGAGTTTACAATCTAAGGCGTCCTGACCCCATGAGCTTACAATCTAAGGGGTCCTGTTCCCATGAGTTTACAATCTAAGAGGGGTCCTGTTCCCGTGAGCTTGCAATCTAAGAGGGAAGAGGAACCTGCACTAATATAAAATGCCTTTGTAATGCGCTGTCAGCTGTGAGTGAACCCATCACAGCTGCTCACTTGGCCCTCCTGTTGCGGATGGGATGGCGCCAGACGCGTTACAAACACATTTATATATGGAGATACTCTTGGATAGGACATTGGAAAAACAAATATGTGGACATGAATTCTGAGCTGGCAACAACACTAGACTGCCCTCTGGGCAGGCTTAACAACTAGTTATATATATATATAAACAAAAAGATTTGATATAAAAAACTGGAATAATAAATGTTGCAAATGATTGAAATCCGAAAGGTAATTTACTCTGTTTCGATATACACTATATTGCCAAAAGTATTCACTCACCTGCCTTGACTCGCATATGAATTTAAGTGACATCCCATTCCTAATCCATAGGGTTCAATACAACGTCGGTCCACCCTTTGCAGTTATAACAGCTTCAACTCTTCTGGGAAGGCTGTCCACAAGGTTTAGGAGTGTGTTTATGGGAATTTTTGACCATTCTTCCAGAAGCGCATTTGTGAGGTCACACACTGCTGTTGGACGAGAAGGCCTGGCTCTCAGTCTCCGCTCTAATTCATCCCATAGGTGTTCTATCAGGTTGAGGTCAGGACTCTGTGCAGGCCAGTCAAGTTCATCCACACCAGACTCTGTCATCCATGTCTTTATGGACCTTGCTTTGTGCACTGGTGCTCAGTCATGTTGGAAGAGGAAGGGGCCAGTTCCAAACTGTTCCCACAAAGTTGGGAGCATGGAATTGTCCAAAATATCTTGGTATGCAGAGTTACTTTCACTGGAACTAAGGGGCCAAGCCCAGCTCCTGAAAAACAACCCCACACCATAATCCCCCCTCCACCAAACTTTACACTTGGCACAATGCAGTCAGACAAGTACCGTTCTCCTGGCATCCGCCAAACCCAGACTCATCCATCAGATTGCCAGATGGAGAAGCACGATTCGTCACTCCAGAGAATGCGTCTCCACTGCTCTAGAGTCCAGTGGCAGCGTGCTTTAAACCACTGCATCCAATGCTTTGCATTGCACTTGGTGATGTATGGCTTGAATGCAGCTACTCGGCCATGGAAACCCATTCCATGAAGCTCTCTGCGCATTTTTCTTAAGCTAATCTGAAGGCCAAATGATGTTTGGAGGTCTGTAGCGATTGACTCTGCAGAAAGTTGGCGTCCTCTTCGCACTATGCGCCTCAGCATCCGCTGACCCCGCTCCGTCAGTTTACGTGGCCTACCACTTCGTGGCTGAGTTGCTGTCGTTCCCAAACACTTCCACGTTCTTATAATATAGCTGACAGTTGACTGTGGAATATTTAGGAGCGAGGAAATTTCACAACTGGATTTGTTGCACAGGTGGCATCCTATCACAGTTCCACGCTGGAATTCACTGAGCTCCTGAGAGGGACCCATTCTTTCACAAATGTTTGTAAAAACAGTCTGCATGCCTAGGTGCTTGATTTTATATACCTGTGGCCATGGAAGTGATTGGAACACATGATTCTGATTATTTGGATGAATGAGCGAATACTTTTGGCAATATAGTGTATTTTGTACACATAGTAATAATATATTTTGAATCTTCTGAGTCAGATGAAGGATATATAATCTATACTATAAAAGAGTAAGGCTTGGCGTGTCCGTCGCCAAGCCTTACTCTGCGCATGCGCGCGCAACCAGCGGCGGTTGGTTGCGCGCGCATGCAACCGCCGCGGCACGAGCCGGCTGCCGGCTCGCCGCGGCGGTTACAAGATGCACACAGCAGCCGGGTAGAGGCTGCGCTCGCAGCCTCTACCCGGCTGCCGCGCGCATCCAACCCCGAGCGGCGAAGGGAAAGGGCCCTCCGCCGCTCGGGGCTTGGATGCGCGCGGCAGCCGGGTAGAGGCTGCGCTCGCAGCCTCTACCCGGCTGCCGAGCGCATCCGAGCGGCGCCGGGGAAGTGAAAGTTTCCCCACTTCCGCTCTTTGAAGGACCCAAGCCCCGGTCATGTGACCGCGGCTTGGGTCCTTCAAAGACCGGAAGTGGGGACACTTTCACTTCCCCGGCGCCGCTCGGAAAGGTAAGTATGGCGCCGAGCTCATGGGGCGGCTGTCCGAATGCCGATAGAGCATTCGAACAGCCGCCCCATGTCTGGTCTGGGGTCTGAGCTGGGGCATATCCATGAGCGCTGGGGGGCCAATATCCATGAGCTGGGGGGCCAATATCCATGAGCTGGGGGGCAATATCCATGAGCTGGGGGGCAATATCCATGAGAGCTTGGGGGGGCAATATCCATGAGCTGGGGGGCAATATCCATGAGAGCTTGGGGGGGCAATATCCATGAGCTGGGGGGCAATATCCATGAGAGCTGGGGGGCAATATCCATGAGCTGGGGGGCAATATCCATGAGCGCTGGGGGGCCAATATCCATGAGCTGGGGGGCAATATCCATGAGCTGGGGGGCAATATCCATGAGAGCTTGGGGGGGCAATATCCATGAGAGCTTGGGGGGGCAATATCCATGAGCTGGGGGGCAGTATCCATGAGAGCTTGGGGGGGCAATATCCATGAGCTGTGGGGCAATATCCATGAGAGCTTGGGGGGGCAATATCCATGAGAGCTTGGGGGGGCACTATCCATGAGAGCTTGGGGGGGCAATATCCATGAGTGCTGGGGGGCAATATCCAGGAGCTGGGGGCAATATCCATGAGCTGGGGGCAATATCCATGAGCTGGGGGGCAATATCCACGAGCTGGGGGGCAATATCCATGAGCTGGGGGGCAGTATCCACGAGCTGGGGGGCAGTGTCCACAAGCTGGGGGACAGTATCCACGTGCTGGGGCATATATCCACGTGCTGGGGCATATATCCACGTGCTGGGGCAATATCCACGAGCTGGGGCAATATCCACGAGCTGGGGCAGTATCCACGAGCTGGGGCAATATATCCACGAGCTGGGGCAGTATCCACGTGCTGGGGCATATATTCACGTGCTGGGGCATATATCCACGTGCTGGGGCATATATCCACGTGCTGGAGCAGTATCCAGGAGCTGGGACAGTATCCACGTGCTGGGGCATATATCCACGTGCTGGGGCAGTATCCACGAGCTGGGGCAGTATCCACGAGCTGGGGCATATATCCACGTGCTGGGGCAGTATCCACGAGCTGGGGCAATATCCAGGAGCTGGGACAGTATCCACGTGCTGGGGCATATATCCACGTGCTGGGGCAGTATCCACGAGCTGGGGCAGTATCCACGAGCTGGGGCAATATCCACGAGCTGGGGCAGTATATCCACGAGCTGGGGCAGTATCCACGAGCTGGGGCAGTATCCACGAGCTGGGGCAGTATCCACGAGCTGGGGCAATATATCCACGAGCTGGGGCAATATATCCACGAGCTGGGGCAGTATATCCACGAGCTGGGGCAGTATATCCACGAGCTGGGGCAGTATCCACGAGCTGGGGCATATATCCATGAGCTGGGGCAGTATATCCACAATAGACTGCCCTCTGGGCAGGCTTTCCACCTTGTTTATCATAACAAAATAAGCCTTCAAAGCACATTTAAACAAGATGAGCACAAACTGGTGAAAATGAGCAAACGTGTGAAATGGCTCAGCAGTGAACGGGTTAAAAAATTGCCATAGTAAATATTTTTACAAACAATAATTTTTACATTAAAACACTAATTTTAGATTAAATTCATTGGGCCACTTTATGATCTTGTCGCTAACGTTATCGCTCACTTGCGTGAGCATTAACATTAGCCGCGATATCTATCGCATATTACAATCCAAACGCAAACGGGTTAAGTAACCCGTTTGCGTTTGGTACCTTGCGCTTTTCAGTGCGAGGTTACTGTATTTTGTGCTCCCTAAACTTAACATGGGAAGCGCAAAGTGTTAATCAGCGTTAAGGATTACAAAGTCCTAACGCTGATTAACATCTGTCTCTGGTTAGCGGAAAGTTAACCAGAGTCAGGACTTGGTGTTAACGGATTCCGCTTCTGCAGAATCCGTTCACACCAGCCTAAAAAATAAAAAACAGAATCCTATACTCACCTCCTGTCCCGCGGTGAGGACCACGGCTCCAACCGCCTCCTCCGTCCGGCGGGAGCAGGGAAAGACTAGGAGAAAAAGTCCTTCCAGTCTCTCCCTGCGTATCACTACGCTGACCGGCCAGATCTCGTGAGGCAAGATCCGGCTGGTCATGTGACCGCCGGCATCTGGCTCAATGGAGTCCTAGGGACTCCATCGAGTGGATGCTCGCAGCTACGCTCAGCCCGTAGCGCCCACTACTAATGCAGGCAGCTTTATAGCTTTATAAGCGCCTGCATTTTAATTCCACGCTAAAACGGGGGCGGTAGGGGAAAAATGCAGGTGCTGTTTTTTCTCCCTACCGCTACCGTTTTAGCGTAGTGATCGTAATGTGGCCCATCATTTTTTGTCACAAATAAATATTGTTATACACTGTTTTGCCTAAAAATGTAATTCACAAAATGATGTTATGCTGTTTAATACATCTCGACACCATACTACTCTTTGAAGCATGTAATCCTCTGGTGACAAACAATCTAAATTAGTTTTTTCCCTGTTGTGTTGCAGGGAGGTGGTTTGCGCAACCCTCACTCTACTCCTTGCTTTTTCTGGATTTAATCTTGGTATTGTATTTCTGTGTAGTTTATCCTTAAGGCTCTCTCTCCTTTCCTATTTATGCCGTCCCAAGAAGGACTGCTTCCCACTTTGTTAAGTGCTGACTTATAGGGCTTTTCTTAGTACTCCCTTGTGCCATTTACACAGCATACCACACAGTATCCATTGTATTTATTCCAGGGAACTAGCTTTTTAATTCTTTGTATTGTTTATTTTGTTCTTACACTGGTATTGTGCTAATTGCTGCACTCATACACTCTTTTTCTTTTTCATTCTGGTGTTGCACCACTGAGGTTGTTTGTTTGAACAATATTACTGGCATTCGTCAATTAACTTTTTCCGCTCTATTCATTGCAGTTTTTATCATTTATTTTGATAAAGGTTACGTTTTATTTTTTCTCTGCTCGTATTTAGGCTCATTGTTGTTATTCATATTGTAAGGGTCACCCCCTATACCTATGCCTAAGGTAACGACTGTTCCCTCCTCCTTTGAGGGTTTTCAGTGTTTTTTACAAATTCGAATTCACAAAATCCACCTGTGCCATTAACCCCTTAAGGGCCATGGGACTTTCAGATAGAGAGCTGCGCGGCGACCTACCTGCTTTCAATATTAACCCCTTACCAACTGGATTAGGGTTGCCAGCAATCTGACAAGTTGGCAGGGTTGCATTACATCGCGGCAATGTTGTTGCTCGGCAGATTCCAACTTTGAAAACCAGAATGCCCCATTGCGAGGATTTGTTTAGCGCTGTGCCCCGTGTAGGTCGCAGCACAATCTGAGGTCTTTGTGAATGAGGGGGGATGCCTTGCATAGACAGCAGTCAGCTCCGCTCGTAACGATCGCTTAGTAAATCCCGCCCTTAGTGTATTTGTCATTTCACACCAAAATGCTATATCAGAATTTTTTTAATTTCTATTCAAATTGCAGTCACTTGCAGCATGGAAATTAATTTCCCACATTTAGGCTAGGGTCAAACGAACGCATTATTCACAGCGACCGTCAAAAAGTGCGTCCGAACGCATGGACGTATTTTTTCACGGGATGCGCGAAAACAGTCATACGATGCGCATTTTTGTGCGTGATTTTTTTACGGATCGTCAATAAAACACTTTTTGCGTCTGGACGTTATGTTGGCCGGACATTAGCAGTGTCTTATGTCTCCTAATCACGCACACAAGCCGCTAGCGGACGCAGCGCACTCTGTACGTCAGTACTAGGGGTTCTACGTTCTCGAACAAACGCATTTGTTTGCCGCTTGCGTTGCGCAGCCGTACTTCGTATATTGGCCGTCATTGCCTGTCGTTTGCTGCTACTACGGCCGTGATTAAGTGTGCCTAAACGCACGTTAAAAATGCGTTAATCTGACCCCAGCCTAAGTCATTCAAATCTTTGTGGTTACATATTCAATGGGATAGTTACACATTATAAAAAATAAAATAAAATAAAAATAGTCCCATTACTGCAGTTTTCTAAAAGAAATGTGTGATTTTAACAAAAAACTCAAAAACAAATTCACTTGTATGGCACATTGTGGGCTATATTCCATAGTTGGTGCTAATGTTAGCGCATCGATATGTAAGTGTTACTGCCAGGATGAGTGTGTTTAACACAGGCCACTCTTTTTACATTCCTGACACTACCCCTGGTAGTAATCCGTTTGTGCATCATTTTCTGCACTAGTTTCCGCGAGATTATTGCACTCTGCACATCCTATACCTAACAGGGGGAGTCCAAACATACATTGGCATTTCGATAAGTAAGGTATTCCATAGTGCTAGCGCTATGTAAAGCAGAGATGCAGACAGCCATATTTTACCACCTCCTAAAATCTGGCACTACATAATTCTGCATTTTCAGAATCATTTAGCATCCCCTAACCGCCCCCCCAATAAATCTAATACTCATCACGCGGCGAGAACGGTTCCTCAATCCGCCACTTCTTTTTGCCGATAGCAGAGTGAAACTGGAAACAAATAGTTCCTAGTCTCTCCCTACGATCAGTCCGTGGGGCTGCATGACCTCTTGTCCTGTCTAAAGAACTTTGCCTTACCCCTGTCTCTCGTCAGCCCTGTCTCTCGTCACAGCAGTGCAGCGGCTTAAGTATTCAGTGAAACAGTGCATAATAATGCACTATGCCATCACTTCGTGTGGGAAATGAGAAAGTGAGGAATTTTAAAATCATTGTTCACTTAATGGACAAGTATTATTCCCTGCCAGACAGAGGGTCCCAGCCTCTGCCTCCATCATGTCATACATGATGACGTTAGTAGGCGGGAGGAAGTCCCCAGCGAATGCTGACATCCAAGATGTCAGCCTGCCTGGAACAAAGCCCCAGATCTGCACTGAGCACTGGGTGCATTCTCTGCATTCTAGTGAGAAACCATGAGCCCAGCGCCTTGTCCATGGGAAAACGTTAAGAATAAAGAGCTGAAACCTGGAAAGAAAAATAACAAAAAAAGTTACATGTCCAAATGGGAACTATGGTCCATCTGAAAATAAATAAATAAATAGCAGAGGTACCCAAGCATTCCTGTTCGACTTAACCACTGATCTTGAGATATATATATATATATATCACCTTCATTGAAGAACATTAACATTCAGAAAACAATGGCAGTTTGCAAATAATTCTTTATGTGTTTAACTCTTTCTTTTCTTTGTGCTATAGGTGCCATGTTTGCCATTTTTGCCTGTACTTAGCATCCTGGTTAACATATATTTGATGGTTCAGCTAAGTGCAGATACCTGGCTCCGTTATGCTGTATGGATGGTTGTTGGTAAGAGTAATATATATTAAAACTCCTGCTTGTCATTATCACACTATATCAGAACAATTTGTTCGAGAATGTATTGTACGATAAGAATTTAAATCATCGTTGGAAGCAGAAGACTGGGAAAAAAAATAGCTCTCAATGTCCTTCTGCTGTTCCTGTGCAACGTCGCTCTTTCCTTCATGGAGTCCTATGGATTTCAGGAGCTTGTATTAGCAGGGACAAGTGGCACTGCTGCTAGTATCGGTTATCAGCTCACAAATATTCTCAAACCACTAATCCAGTGGCTCAATCGAAATATAGTCAATATATAGTGAGCCGCAAATGGCTCATGCAGAATTTTTCCATTTCTGAGTCACTATGAATTGCTAGATCAAAATCGGACTCCTTGTCAGTAACAGAAAGCTACTATGGGAAGAAATCTACAAATATCGTTATTCTTTAGTGTCTCCATGTTACAGGGTCTATTCTGACCCAGCCACTGTAATAGCAGCTCAATCAGAATACCTAGGGACCAGAAACAGATACTGACAGATATATTGCATGCTACTACTGGTATCAGCTCCAGGACTCCATAAGACTCCATGGAGCAAGGTGGGAACCCTATGCAAGCTCAGCGTGAGCTCGCTTGAGCGGGGTCACACAGGGTTGGGGTAAGGAAACTGGAAACTATTTGTTCTGTTTTTCGATGATTACATATAGTGGAATTGTTGGATCATGTCTCACTCTACATTGCAGGATAACAGGTAAGTGATTTTTGGTGGGTATAAAAAGAAGTGTTAAGTGATTTTTGAAAGGCAAAAATCACTTGTCTCCGGTCTCTGAGAGCCAGTATTCTTTACAAAATACTATCTCAAGATGACAGCAGTGAGTTATGTTGGAACTACTATTAATGTATAATAAGGTGTCGCTAATTCCAAGTCATAAGCAAAGCTTGCAGCAATGTCGGAATAAAGGCTCCAGCCATTAAAGGGACTCTCTACTCATCCTGACCATTTACAGTTATTAACTGGGGAGATAAATTGCTGAGTGAAGTGGAGGAGTTTCCTTCACCCCGTAACCAGAAGCCAGGAGTTTTTTAATGTCCTGGCTGCTGGTCACCAGATCGGTCACCAGTGACAAACACAGAGAGCGTGCCGAAGTCCTTCTCTCGCTATCACAATTGGTCTCAGAGAAGCAGCCGATGAATCAGATCTGCACATGCGTAAAGCTCCGATCCATTATTTTGCGCAAAATGCGTAATTACGTAAAATGCGCAAGTCCCGTTACACAGCGCAATTTGAGGCTCCTATGCTACACAAGTTGCATAGGAGCGTAGATTGTGTTAGAAAGCTTCAGGGACTTCCAGGTTTAGGAGTCCCTAAGCTGAAGAGGAGGAACAGCATGCGGCAAGGGGGAACAGGGACGTAAAATAACCTATTAAAATAAAAAAAAATACTTGGGCAGAAACTGTCAGCAGCAGTTAGGGCAAAAAACAAAACTCTCTATTTTAATAGTGTCCCTTTTAATGGCAGGGTTGGAATAAAACACAAACAGTGAGATGAAAACAAATAGATTTGAAATTCAAAATCTATACATTTATAATTCATTTGCTTACTTTTTATGAAACCATTTGGCTAAACATTGCTTATGTATGAAGTGCTCTATTGCAGGTTTCCTGATCTACTTTGGTTATGGCATACACCACAGCACAGAGAGGCTGAGCACCACAAATCTCACTTCAGAGCGGATGGAGAACTGTGCAGAGGATATGGGGTCAAAGGCTCAGTTTTTTGAAGTGCAGCTCAGTCAATAAATGTCAATATCTTCCAAAGCAAAAAATAAAAGCTATTTTACGAAATAATTTTTTATAGCTTGCATGTTACTACTTCAACAAAGAGACTGTAAGTGAAGACATGAAAACAGAGATATCAAATTACTAAACTCAACTGGATGAATGATAAGGATGTGCATGGCTGAAAAATTAATTTAGTTTAGTTTAGTTTCATTTAGTTTTTAAATAATTTTGTTTTCGGAATTTCGTAACTAATTTTATTTCGTGTTTCGTTTTGGATCGATTCAAAATTTCGAATCGATTCGAATTTCATATATCAATTCGATAGTTGATATCAATTTGAATTTTGGATCACTAAATAAAACCCCAATTAATCAAATTTTGCTGTTAAAAGACAATCTAGGGTTAAATATTAAGCTGTCTCACAGATTTAGTATTTGAGTCAAATTAAACATCGAAACAAAATTAATTTGTTTCATAAAGTGGTTTGCTGACTGCATTACTTGTATTGTATGTATTTTAATTTAAGATCAATTTGATAGTTGATAAATCAATTAGATAGTTGATATATCAATTCGGTAGTTGATATCGATTCGAATTCCGGAACACCATAAAAAAAAATCAAATTTTTCTTTTATGATGATGACACAGTGTAAAACCAAATAAGTTTGTTATATACCATTTTGTTTTGTTTCAAATTTGTATTTTATCGATTCGTTATTCGGATGTACTTCTGAAATATGAATTATTGGATTTCGTTCCGAATTACGTATTTTCCCAAAACGAATGCACATCTAATGGATGATCAATTGATGTCTCTGTGTTGACTTTAACATAATCCACTAATAATCTTTCTGACCATTACACATGATTTCCATGAAATTAGGAAACTGGAAGGGCTTAACAAATGTCCTGCTAGTACACAATATTCTAAAACTAGTAATACTAAAGTGTTGCATAAGATACATTGCTAAAATGCCATTATTAGTGAATTAATGTAACCAAACCAGTAAAAATGCAGAACTGGGAAAAAGAAATCCTACTGAACTATTCTATCATTAATTTCGACATTGTTCATTCTAGCCAATGTCATGGGAAAAACCCTGGGGGAGTGCCAATGCCTGGCTTATGTTTTGGATAACCCATTTGTGTACATTTTTAAAAGAGTGCCCCAATTCTGCATCAGAATTTTATATATATATATATATATATATATTTTTTTTTAAATAAACTAATCTACCCTGGTGATGTCCTTTGCGTACATCTCGCACAATATAATGCTATGAGTTGGTTTACTCCTGACCAACTCACTCCATTCTATCCCCAATGCCACACAGTGAGGAATAAGTGCTGGAAAGATACTGTGGGGAGGACAGTTTACAACACAAAAGATCACTATAGGGGTTATTCAGAGAACACCGAAATGTCACCAACTCTCTGCCAAAATTTTAGCAACTCCTAAAAGCTGGTGTTAAATGGGTCTGCAAATGCAAAATCATTTGACATGCTCCAACCCCCCCCCCCCGAAAAATCTCACACTCATCTCTCATCCCACAGTGAAAAGCCTGATCTGCCGCTTCCTCTCACCGGGAGCAGAGGGAGACTGGGAACAAATAGTTCCTAGTCTCTGTTTGCAATCACTCCGTTGCACTGCGCGATCTTGCGAGAGCAAGTTTACGAACAGCTTGCAGCACCAGAAGAGCAAGCCTCCTTGGAATACTATGGACTCCAGGAGCTGAATGTGCATGGCTGAAAAATTTGTTTAGTTTAGTTACGTTTTTAAATCATTTCGTTTTCGGAATTTCATAACTAATTTCATTTTGTATTTCGTTTTGCTTCGTTTTGAAACTTCAAATCGATTCGAATTTCATATATCAATTCGAATTTTGGATCACTAGATAAAACCCCAATTAATCAAATTTTGCTGTTAAAAGACAATATAGGGATAAATTTTAAGCTGTGTCACAGATTTAGAATGAGTCAAACTTAACAGTGAAACAAAATTAATTTGTTTCATAAAGTCCTTTGCTGACTATTACTTGTATTGTAAGTTAAGATCAATTCAATAGTTCATTTCAAATTCGACAGTTGATATCAATTTGAAAGTTCATTTCAAATTCAATAGTTGATATCAGTTATTCAAATTTTTCTTTTATGATGATGTCAGTGTAAAACAAAATAAATTCGTTATATACAGTTTCGAATTCGTATCGTATCGATTCGTTATTCGGAAGTACTTCCGTATACTAATTATCACATTTCGTTCCAAATTCCGAATTTTTCCGAAAGGAATGCACATCTCTAGAGCTGATCCTCACGGCAGCACGGAAGCACTACTGCGAGTATCAGGAGGATAGCACTGTCACAGAAAGAAAAAAAACTAGCTAACTACCTACCTTGCCGTGACATGCGGAAGGAGAGCGTACAAGGGGATACAGCTCCAAGCCTCTGGACTTAGTACCTCCACCCGCTCAAAGGGCCCAAAGTTATGCCAACCTAACCCCCTTAAACCGTACACACCCTTACAAGTATTTGCTGCCACCACGAAAGTAATAGGGCACTTTCGAAACCCCACTAGCGGTATACCACCCCAATCCAGGAGCCCAAATATATATATACCAAATGTTAAATACTACAGTAATGATACCCAAGCTTTCTATTCGAGAACCATGAATAATCTAGAGCAGAGACAGTACTGGTTTTAAAGTTTTAATGGAAGAAGATATAAAAATGCAAACTTTACACAGTGCCAGTATCACATTAAAAACAAGACATACAAAATAACAAATATACGAAAACGTGCAAATACAGTTCTTGAAATAAAATGGGCCTTACATAGAAACCCATGGAAGTATTTACTCAAATTAGGTTATTTCCAGATTTCAAATGTCCCAGAAGGTTCTTAGATGTTCACTCAACCCAGCCTTTTGGAGAAATACCCCGAGATTTGGGTGAGCATGCTATACAAAAAGCTTGCTCCTCACTCTCTTTCCCAGCCATTTGGCTCCCGGATCAAGTTTCCCTTCAGCCCCAGAGAGCAGATCAGATAAGAGTAAAAAAACAGTGGCCTTGCTTTGCAAACTCCGTTGCAAATACAAGAGAAAACCCCCCCACCAATTCTGCGATTAAAATCTTGCATACTGCTTGCAGAAAATTATGCCCATTTGTGACAAGCACCACGGGAATACGATGTTAGCATGGAGACGGTAAAGGAATATCTACAAGCACAGATATTCCTGCTTACCGTCTTCATGTTAGTGTCAACAGGGGAATATAGCCCAGAGTGATCACGCTTTAACCTGCCATATATATGGATTTCCATCCCTTGGCTGCCAATCGTCTCATACCACTTAATACCAATGGAAAGAACTCAATTAAATCACAACACGAGGTGTGAAGTAAGACTTCTATTGAAGGGCTACAAGCAGAGACAAAGGATATATCGCAAGTAGAGTACATGTCATACTGCGGCACTTTTCAGCCAATCATATGCAATACAGAGAAAGGAGGCATGGATTTTAATACAGCGGAAATCAGAAATAAGGCAATTATGAATATATAATCATAGAATTCCCAGAAATGAGGTACAATACAAGAAATGGAACTTAACTAGTCACTAGAGTCTCCGGCAGATATCTTGAATAGTGTTCACGCTTTGCATAGAGGTGTGCATTTCTAATTTAGCCAAGCCTACTTTAAATTCCTGCCTAGTTCCATGTACCCATACATAAAACACAGATAAGGGGAAAGACAATTTAACACTTTCAGAAACCAACCTCTTGTTTCCTAGAAATCAGACAGGAATAGATTTATATTTCAAAGTTTTATTGTAGAATAAAATGTCACAAAATCGACCAACGAGAAAAAGGCCTCGCAGGGCCTGACGCAGAATTGTATCAATATCAGACAAAGGGTACTGCGAAGAATACGGTGCTGGGTGACATACAATATTAAAGGCGGTGACCCAAATTGGGAAGGGAGGGTATTGGGGGGGAGGAGGGAGAAAAACTTGTGGTCATAACCGTGACGCTCCTGGCGCACTCCCTGAGGAGGCCCTGGAGGGATCATGTCACGGGGCCCAAGAGCCTGAGGGCCAATCATGGCCAACAATGCCATCGTGGCACACCCCGGGACTCCTGAAGGGAAAATAAAAAAAAAATAAAAAAAAGGGGGGGAGGGGAATGGGTACACCAGCGGCTATAGGATAAGCACCAAACCAAAAGGAGATGCAACTGGGGAGGGAGGAAAAGAAAAAAAAAAGGGGGGGAAACAACAATGACCGCGAAAGGAACAGGAACGGCACAGTCATTAAAAAAACTGAATGCATCGCAATGCGACGGGAAAATCTTCCAAGAGGAGCATCACTTGAAAGG
The DNA here is from genome assembly GCA_009667805.1 of Leptobrachium leishanense. Lineage (NCBI taxonomy): Eukaryota > Metazoa > Chordata > Amphibia > Anura > Megophryidae > Leptobrachium > Leptobrachium leishanense. The sequence goes on from CM019065.1 coordinate 225,962,823, forward strand.
GGCTGAAGCCAGCCTCAGGGGGAAAGAGCATCCCCGGGGGACATAAGACTGGGGGGGGGGAATGACGGTACACGTGAGATAGCTGCAAGTGCAGCGACAGCATGACATAAACCCCAGTCTTAGGGTAGCAGGCAACGTGTGCAACGTGTCCTCGTCAGTGTGGTCTAAATGCAACAATCTGCCAGGATAACAAGGGATGAAAAGGGAAGGGTGAGAGAGAGAGAGACATAGAAAGAGGGAAGGGAGAAGAGAGGAGAAAGAGAAAGAGAAGGAAAGGGAGAAAGGGAAAGGGATAAGAAAAAGGGGGGTAGGGCAACATGTCAAAAATCAGGATAGGTGCAACCGCCACTAGAAGTCACTCAATCCGAGTTGCCAGGGGGCGAGGGGGCACCCACAGACAGGTGTGTTTCAGCTGGGTCCGGCAGTGCCAGGAGTAGACCCAGTGTACGAAGGTGTCCCTCAGCCACGTCTGCCGTAGTGGCCACAAGTGTCTGTCCATCCTCCGGGGAGATAATGAGGGAACCAGAAGTGCCCCATTTGTATCCGACGGCATGGGCACGGAGGAGGGTCGTAACAGGTCGGAATTGTCTCCGGGCAGCCAGGACTAGGAAAGGAAGGTCCCGATATATAGCGTTGGAGGCTCCTTCAAAGGGGACCGCAGGCCTATTCCGCACTGCCTGAAATAGTGAGGAGTGCAGGGTCAACTAACGAAACGTGACAAGCACATCTCGTGGTGCTTTCGCGGGGGCCATGGCGGCTTTCCGGACGTGTAGGGCCATGAGGACCGGGTCTCGTGGTATTTCTGAGGGACTGAGAACAGTCTCCAAAAAACGCAAAATATATGATGCTAAGTACAAGTCCGTAATAGTCTCCGGTACTCCCCGTACCTTCACGTTTCGGCATCTGTGCCTTGATTCCAACCCAATCACTGCCGAGTGTAAGCTGCTGATGTGCTGTTGCATCACTTGTATGGTAGAAGAGGTTGCCGCCTGTGTCTCTCCACCCTCTGTGTGCGCATCGTAAGATTCTCCACCTGGGCCCCGGTCTCCGCAACTGCTGCACTGAGAATGTGTAGGTCCGCCTGCCAGGATTTCCTGGTGTCCTCCAAAAGTGTGCGTATGTCTCCCTTGGTGGCGGGAAGGGAGTCCCCCCTCAGGTCTGGCGGCGCCACGTGCGAGGCAGAGGGGGTTTCAGCTTCCTCCACCACAGGCTGTTCCTCCAAATCAGTATTTGAGAGGGCAGCGCGCAACCGCCGCCCCCCCCCCATTCCCACTCCTAGTGATAGACGGATGTCGGGAGTTAGGGGTCCCTCCGGCACTCCACCACCCTTGCTCTTCTTCCCCATCACCGCGTGGGATGAGAGAGTTGCAGCCCCACCAGGCCTCCAAGATTGCCGCCAGAGGTGAATGGAGGCCGCAACACCATGGCCTCCTATCGAGATGCAGGTCCGGAGGGGGGAACTAAACAGGCTCCGGAGGTCTACAGTCTGGTGGCCGCCGGCAGAGCAACAGTTGGGGTGAATATTCCGGGCTTCAAGCACCCCAAAGTCCGCTAGTAAGGGAGGTAGGATCGGAGCTCAACACACTCACGTCTTTCTCGGTCTGCCGTCAGCCACGCCCCCCAGGAATAGATTTATGAGTAATTGCTGAACTAAGAAGGGCTTTCATTGCATTTAGGTTTGTCGGGATAAAAGGTCTTTCTCCAGAAACAAAATGGATATGGCAGCCATCTTGTGTCTGAGCAGATAGCTTGAAACAGCTCACATATACTTATAGGCCTATATATGAAGTTTATATGGATAAAGTGCCTTATACTGTATAATCGCTATATACAGTCAGGTCCAGAAATATTGTGACAGCGACACAATTCACAATTCTTTGGCTCTATACACCACCACAATGGAGTTGGAATGAAACAAACACAATGTGCTTTAACTGCAGACTGTCAGCTTTAATTTGAGGGTATGTACATCCAACTCAGGTGAACGGTGTAGGACTTACAGCAGTTTGCAGAAGTGCCGCCCACTTGTTAAGTGTCACGCACTATCACGGGAGACTGTGTTGTCAGCGCGGTGGGAACCCAGAGAGCGGAGTATGCCAGATCGTATAAGCCACTACACGAAGGGTAAGATGAAATTGTACAACCTTATTCGTGGTAGTAACCGAGACGTCTGGAGTAAGTAGGAGTAAACGTGGAGGCACAGTAAGTTGGAGACTTGACACGGCGATCAGTAAGTAACATGAAATACAGAGATGCAGGGATAAGTTCATACAGGGTCGTAGTACTCACGGTAGGTGGGAGGTAAATCATGGTAAGAGGAGTTCGTAGGATATTGCTGTATACTGTGCTATAGACATGCGAGGATACTGGAACTACCACGGTAGGTCGAGGTTCTGAAGCGAGCAAGGAGACTGTAGATGCTGCGGTAGACTATGGTACTGGAGCAGATGAGGGGACTGTAAATACCGTGGTAGGCCGTGGTTCTGGAGCAGGCGAGGAGACTGTAGATGCTGCGGTATGCTGTGATTCTGGAGCAGGCGAGGAGACTGTAGACGCTGCGGTATGCTGTGGTTCTGGAGTAGGCGAGGAGACTGTAGACACTGCGGTATGCTGAAGAGAGATAGCTATACACCTTGGCACAAAATACACAGTTCAGGTAGCAAGCTCAATAATTGGGCAATTACTCACAGTTCCGTGTCTTCTTTTAAACTGGCCCCCGCCCTGCTTCAGTACCTGTCGTCTGACGTCATCTCCCGGCGCCGAGGACACCTAATCTATTCCCAGGGTCTTCGCCGATATAGTGCACATGCGTGCGCTGGCCGTTGCCTAGTAACAAGGCGTCGGGAAATGAGCCGCGGCAAGCGCTCCAGCTGATCTCGGCTTGCTAGCGGTGAGATGGATGTGGCATGGACGGGTCCGGCAGTGACCAGGCGGCACCAGGGGGCAATCCTGACAGGGCCCCCCACCAAGGCGACCCCTCCGGGGGCGATCGGGATGAGCAGTGTGGAAACGTCGGACAAGAGCAGGGGCATGGACCTCATTATACGACACCCAGGAGTCATCCTCCGCACCATAGCCCTTCCAACGGATCAAATATTCGAGACGATGTCGCCGCCATCGTGAATCCAATATAATCTCCACTTCGTATTCGTCGTCCGCTACGGAGGTCACTGGTCCGGGAGTTGTCAGAACTCGGTCAGGAAATGGGTCAGGGGCTGCAGGTTTCAGCAGGGATACGTGAAACACAGGGTGTATCTTCAGTGTAGGCGGCAGACGTAACCTGACGACCACAGGAGATAGTACCTTCTCAACGACAAAAGGGCCGAGGAAACGGGGACCTAGTTTGCGAGAAGGACAAGACAATTTAACGTTAGTAGCTGACAGCCATACCTTGTCTCCTTCACGATATACAGGGGTGGGTCTCCGATGGCGGTCTGCATAGAACTTGAATCTCTGCTGCGCCTTTAGTAGCTCGGCTCTGACAAGGCGATACTTCCTATGAATAGTTGATAATCGCTCATCAGCCTTTGGAACATTGGTTTCTAGGGGTGACCCAGGTAACATGGAAGGGTGATAACCGGAATTAATGAAGAAAGGCGTCATAGCCGTAGAGCGCTGTATCTGGTTGTTGTAAGCAAATTCGGCCAGTGGTAGATACGAGGACCAGTCATGTTGGAGATGGGATATGTAACAGCGTAAGTACTGTTCAAGGATTCCGTTGGTACGCTCCGTCTGTCCATTAACTTGAGGATGATACGCAGAGGTTAGGGCTTGGGTGATATGTAATCCTTTGCAGAATGCTTTCCAGAAACATGCCGTGAATTGTGTGCCTCTGTCTGTTACAATGGTAGAAGGTAATCCATGAAGATGGAAGACTTCCTTGATAAAGAAGGAGGCAGTTTCTGTAGCGGTAGGTAAGATCACGAGGGGAATAAAGTGTGCCATCTTCGTAAACCTGTCTACTACCACCATGATGGTATCATATGTCGATGATTTTGGCAGTTCTACTATAAAGTCCATAGCAATATCAGACCAGGGAACAGAAGGTACGGGTAACGGGTGTAGCAGTTCTTGAGGTCGACGTCTTGATGCTTTCATACATATACATGTGGGACAATTCGTGACATACTTGGTAATAGTCTTGGACATATGTGGCCACCAGAAGGATCTTTCTATTATATCAACGGTTTTATGAACGCCTCCATGGCCTCCTAGGGTAGAATCGTGGAAATGCTGTAGCACTGTGGTTACGGCTAGAGGTGGCACGTATATTTTTTCTTGGTGCAACAAGAATCCGTCCTTTTCTGTAAAAGGTATTCCTATGGGGGCTTCCTGTAGCGAAGGTGTATTATAAGCGATCACCTGCCATAGGGCCTTTTCTTGTGCCATAAAGCAGGTAAGTGGTAATACGGTCCCTTGTTCTCTATTTATTTCCGGGTTGCCTATCCTGGATAGGGCATCTGCTTTTCCATTTTTGCTGCCCGGCCTGTAGGTGATATATAGATCAAATCGGCTAAAAAAGAGGGCCCACCTGGCTTGTCGAGGTTTTAGCCTACGGGCTCGCTGCAAATACTCTAAGTTTCTGTGGTCCGTGAATACAGTCACCGGGTGGCCGGCGCCCTCTAGCAGATGTCTCCAATCTTCTAAAGCCATCTTAATGGCTAGGAGTTCTCTTTCACCTACATCGTAGTTGCGCTCAGCCGGGGACAGACTTTTAGAAAAAAAACACACTGGGTGTACTTGTCCGGTTTCTATCTGTCTCTGAGAGAGTATGGCCCCCACGGCGAATTCGGAAGCGTCTACTTCCATTATATAGGGGTATGTAGGGTCCAGTAAAGCGAGGATGGGTGCTTCTGTGAACATCTTTTTTAACTTGTGGAAGGCTTTCTGTATGTCTCCTGTCCAGGTAAACACGACGCCTTGTCTTGTCAGTATGGTGAGGGGGCGGATAATCTTTGAGAAATCTCTGATGAACTTCCGATAAAAGTTACAGAACCCTATGAAGCTTTGGACCCCCTTTTTATTTGCTGGGACTGGCCAGGTGGCTACAGCCTCGGTCTTGGCTGGATCCATGCGGATGTATCCAGGGCTGATAATGAATCCAAGGAATTCTACGTTGTCGTGTCAAAAATACATTTCTCGGCCTTGGCATACAGCCTATGTTCCTGTAGTCTACGTAGTACTGTCCTTACATGTTTTCGGTGAGTCTCCAGGTTCTCAGAATATACTAATATGTCATCCAGGTATATGACGATGTAGCTGTCTAGTATGTCCCGGAAGACATCATTCAGGAAACGTTGAAACGTGGCAGGAGCGTTACATAGCCCATATGGCATGACCATATACTCGTAATGGCCATAACGAGAACGGAACGCAGTCTTCCACTCGTCCCCATCTTTGACACGTACCAGGTCATAGGCTCCTCGTAAATCAAGTTTTGTGAATACCGTAGCCATACGTAGACGGTCCATTAATTCTGATATTAGGGGGAGAGGATATTTGTTTTTAACCGTGATAGGATTCAGAGCTCTATAGTCGATGCAGGGCCGAAGTCCTCCATCCTTCTTCCCCACAAAGACTATAGGTGCTCCAGCCGGTGAGGTGGACGGTCGTATGAAGCCTTTTTATAGGTTTTCATCAATATATTCTTTCAATATCAATAATTCAGGCTCAGATAGGGGGTAAATTCTCCCATATGGAATGGGTGCCCCGGGTAGCAGATCCACAGGGCAGTCGTAAGGTCTATGAGGAGGTAAGGTATCAGCACCTATTTTCTCAAATACGGGACTAAAGGTTCGGTATGGCTCAGGTATCTCAAGACATATGGCTACGGTAGGATTCATAGGGGTACGTAGATCTGTAGTCGGTATCATAGTGTCAGTGGCGAAGGTGATTGTACCAGAAGACCAGTTTATAACAGGGTTGTTTTTGCATAACCAGTTGAGGCCTAGTACAGCGGGAAATAGAGGAGAGGATACCACATCAAAGACTATGGTGTCGTGATGGTCAGTGCCTAAAGATACCAGCAATGGTTTAGTTTCCTTGACGACTGGTCCAGATATAGGAGAACTTCCATCGAGCAGTTGGATGGCATAAGGGTGGGTTTTGGAGGTGATCAGGATTCCCAACGAGACAGCAGTTCTCTCATCCATAAAACAGCCGCTAGCTCCAGAATCAATCATGGCCCAGAGGGGAACGATGTGCTGGTACCACTGCAATAGCAAGGATACGATTAGGTGAGATGGTGTCACGGTACAGAATCCATGAGAGGCGACAGACGTGATAGGTTGTATGGGCTCACCTGAACGATTGGCAGGTTTAGCTCGGCATTCTCTAACTTGATGGCCAGGATGCCCACAATACATGCAGAGACCTAGGGATCTGCGCCTGGACTTTTCAGCCTCCGTTATGGGACCTCGTATGACCCCAATCTGCATGGGTTCTTCCTCGCTGGCAAACGTACTAGGGGTAGGTACCGGGGGTATATGTACGTATCTTTTCACTGGAACATGAGTATGAGAGGCAGATTTTTCTGCCCTCCGTTCACGTAGTCTTCTATCTATCTGTGTGCAGAGAACCATGGTAGCTTCCAGCATGGTGGGGATTCCAGTACGAGCTAGTTCGTCCTTAAGTACTTTGGATAATCCTTTTCTGAACTGTGCTAGCAAGGCTGGCTCGTTCCACTCTGAATCCAGGGCTAAATGCTTAAATTCAGTGATGTAGTCTTCTACATCATCCTTTCCTTGTTTCAACAATTCGAGTGCTTGAGCCGCGGAGGTTAGACGATTGGGGTCTTCATACATGGCTTCGAGGGCACTATAGAAGGTGTTCCAGGTACGTAGTGAGGGATGAGCGGTACGTAACAGGTGATGAGCCCATACCTGTGGTTTGCCAGTGAGGAGGGACATCACGGTCCTAATTTTCACGAAATCAGACGCATACGTCCTTCGTTGGAGAGAGAACATTATTTGGCACGACGTGATGAATAGTCGAAACTGCTTCCTATCCCCATCGAATTTATTAGGCGGAGATACATAGGGTTCAGGACCTGTGAGGGCGCATTCAGCAACTGGTGAGGCTTCAGCGGAGGGTTCAACCACCCCTTCGGCATCTTGTGCCTGTTCCAATGGACTCAGGTGAGATTGTATAGCGACCTGGTTGTTCTGTAGGTCCACAATAGAACGGGTTAGATTTGATAGCTGGTTGGTTATGAGAGCCAGAGTATCTGGTATACCCGCGGGTTCCATGTGAAAGGCCCAATTATTCTGTCATGAACTATCACGGGAGACTGTGTTGTCAGAGCGGTGGGAACCCAGAGAGCGGAGTATGCCAGATCGTATAAGCCACTACACGAAGGGTAAGATGAAATTGTACAACCTTATTCGTGGTAGTAACCGAGATGTCTGGAGTAAGTAGGAGTAAACGTGGAGGCACAGTAAGGTGGAGACTTGACACGGCGATCAGTAAGTAACATGAAATACAGAGATGCAGGGATAAGTTCATACAGGGTCGTAGTACTCACGGTAGGTGGGAGGCAAATCGTGGTAAGAGGAGTTCGTAGGATATTGCTGTATACTGTGCTATAGACATGCGAGGATACTGGAACTACCACGGTAGGTCGAGGTTCTGAAGCGAGCAAGGAGACTGTAGATGCTGCGGTAGACTATGGTACTGGAGCAGATGAGGGGACTGTAAATACCGTGGTAGGCCGTGGTTCTGGAGCAGGCGAGGAGACTGTAGATGCTGCGGTATGCTGTGATTCTGGAGCAGGCGAGGAGACTGTAGACACTGCGGGATGCTGTGGTTCTGGAGCAGGCGAGGAGACTGTAGATGCTGCGGAATGCTGTCATTCTGGAGCAGGTGAGGAGACTGCAGACGCTGCGGTATGCTGTGGTTCTGGAGTAGGCGAGGAGACTGTAGACACTGCGGTATGCTGAAGAGAGATAGTTCAGGTAGCAAGCTCAATAATTGGGCAATTACTCACAGTTCCGTGTCATCTTTTAAACTGGCCCCTGCCCTGCTTCAGTACCTGGCGTCTGACGTCATCTCCCGGCGCCGAGGACACCTAATCTCTTCCCAGGGTCTTCGCCGATATAGTGCACATGCGTGCGCTGGCCGTTGCCTAGTAACAAGGCGTCGGGGAAATGAGCCGCGGCAAGCACTCCGGCTGATCGCGGCTTGCTAGCGGTGAGACGGATGGCAGCATGGACGGGTCCGGCGGTGACCAGGCGGCACCAGGGGGCGATCCTGACATTAAGGGACCAAAGGTAATGGGACAATTTGCTTCTCAGCTGTTCCATGGCCAGGTGTGTGATATTCCCTCATTACCCCAATTACAATGTGCAGATAAAAGGCCCAGAGTTCATTTCAAGTGTGCTATTTGCATTTGGAATCTGTTGCTGTCAACTCTCAAGATGAGATCCAAAGAGCTGTCACTATCAGTGAAGCAAGCCATCATTAGGCTGAAGAAACAGAGCAAACCCATCAGAGAGATAGCAAAAACATTAGGCGTGGCCAAAACAATTGTTTGGAACATTCTCAAAAAGAAGGAACGCACCGGTGAGCTCAGCAACGCCAAAAGACCCGGGAGACCACGGAAAACAACTGTGGTGGATGACCGAAGAATTCTTTCCCTGGTGAAGAAAACTCCCTTCACAACAGTTGGCCAGATCAAGAACACTCTCCAGGAGGTAGGTGTATGTGTGTCAAAGTCAACAATCAAGAGAAGACTTCACCAGAGTGAAAACAGAGGGTTCACCACAAGATGTAAACCATTGGTGAGCCTCAAAAACATGAAGGCCAGATTAGAGTTTGCCAAACAACACCTAACAAAGCCTTCACAGTTCTGGAACAAGATCCTATGGACAGATGAGATGTGATGGGAAGAGAAGAGTATGGAGAGGGAAAGGAACTGCTCATGATCCTAAACATACCACCTCATCAGTGAAGCATGGTGGTGGTAGTGTCATGGCGTGGGCATGTATGGCTGCCAATGGAACTGGTTCTCTTGTATTTATTGATGATGTGACTGCTGACAAAAGCAGCAGGATGAATTCTGAAGTGTTTCGGGCAATATTATCTGCTCACATTCAGCCAAATGCTGCAGAACTCATTGGATGGCGCTTCACAGTGCAGATGGACAATGACCCAAAGCATACTGCAAAAGCAACCAAAGAGTTTTTGAAGGGACAGAAGTGGAATGTTATGCAATGGCCAAGACAATCACCTGACCTGAATCCCATTGAGCATGCATTTCACTTGCTGAAGACAAAACTGAAGGGAAAATGCCCCAAAAACAAGCAGGAACTGAAGACAGTTGCAGTAGAGGCCTGGCAGAGCATCACCAGGGATGAAACCCAGCATCTGGTGATGTCTATGCGGTCCAGACTTCAGGCTGTGATTGACTGCACAGGATTTACAACCAAGTATTAAGAAGGGAAAGTTTGATTTATGATTATTATTCTGTCCCATTACCTTTGGTCCCTTAACAAGTGGGAGGCACATCTGCAAACTGCTGTAAGTCCTACACCGTTCACCTGAGTTGGATGTACATATCCTCAAATTAAAGCTGACAGTCTGCAGTTAAAGCACATTGTGTTTGTTTCAATCCAACTCCATTGTGGTGGTGTATAGAGCCAAAGATGTTAGAATTGTGTCGATGTCCCAATATTTCTGGACCTGACTGTAGCTCATAAGATATAATTTGTATACAATTAAAGATAAAATGTATTACATATAACGTATTAAAGTATTTTTCTATGTTTTATACTGGAAATAGGTTTAAATTGAAATGCAAACTGTTTTTCTTAAATTCTACTCGCAAAGCAAGGTCATGCTTATGGCAACTGACCAAGCTCTGTCTTTGGACTCCATCCCTGTAACTGGAGACAAAACCCTTTATAACCCGGTACTTGCATGCTATCAGACTAGGAGATATTCCTGCAGCTGGGCAGGACATCTCATTAAAAACCTAGGACAAATGGCCTTGTACAATTCATAACAGGTAGAGAAAGAATAAACAGAAGATAATTAATGAGGCCAGAAACAAATGGGCACTAGGCCCGGTGTGAGCGCACTTAACTGGTCTGAATATCTTCGAAATATATTTCAACAATGTTCGTTTTTCTTTAAAATAAAGGATACACTTCAACATAAAACCTATTCGTTGAAAAAAAGGGAAAACTTGATGGTGCAATATCGTTTAAATCAATCAGAATTGAATGGATACACTTTGTATATAAAACTCACAAGGGGGAGCCCTAAATGGCTCAAGGTGAATTGCCTCTTGACCACTCTGGGGGGGGGGGTCACACCCCTTGATATACGATAGTTCACACTTGGTCTTCAATGGGTGACACTTTAGGTACTTTAAAGAAAAGAAAAAATCTCCATTGTGCAAATATCGCTGTTCTTGTACCATAGCAATTAATGTCCCCCTTTTTTAGATTATTTCCTTATATCAGCTGCATAATAGTTGGATATTTTTAATTTTAATTATATGTGTTTGATAATATTATATATAGATCATTATTCGGGTAAATCTATGTAAAGATTAATTTGCCGTTATTATCAAATCATTATCCATTTATTATTATGAATAAGATCAATGTATAGGATAGAAGTTGGGTCCACCATTTTGAGTTAATTGAGCCAGACTCAATATGCTGGATTTACAATGCTATCGTCTTCAATTTTAGGATTTTTATAATTGTATAATCCAACAGTTTACTATGTGTGCCCATAGCGCACGCGATCGGGTAAAGAACTTTTTTGTCGAATACATAGAACACATACGGAATCCACTATGGAGAATCGGATGTGAACTGTGGCCATGTGACCGTAGGTTTTAACCGGAAGGAGAGTTTGTGGAACGCACGCCAGAACTACGATTGAAACGCACGCGCAGTCACCGTATACAGGTGATGGGCATATTGAATTATGAAGCGACTATTTATAACCACATGAAAAATGATAGATCATTCAAGACTGAGGAAGCCTACAGAAGGATTAGGCGAAACGCGTATCTTTTATTTTTATACAACATAATTGTTGTTTTTATTGGAATAAATATTTTTACTTTTAAATCCACTCGAAATGCAGATTGGTGATTTCAACTGGCGTATTTTGGTCCAAAGAAGCTGACCACATCGCGTTATTCCACTGCCCATTATACTGAGCCACTTGATTGGGAGAGGCTCAGAATATTGTGAGTATAAATAACACACATTAATTGCTATTGTATAAGAACAGCGATATTTGCGCAATGGAGATTTTTTCTTTTCTTTAAAGTACCTAAAGTGTCACCCATTGAAGACCCAAGTGTGAACTATCATATATTAAGGGGTGTGACCCCCCAGAGTGGTCAAGAGGCAATTCACCTTGAGCCATTTAAGGCTCCCCCTTGTGAGTTTTATATACAAAGTGGATCCATTCAATTTTGATTGATTTAAACGATATTGCACCATCAAGTTTTCCCTTTTTTTCAACAAATAGATTTTATGTTGAAGTTTATCCTTTTTTAAAGAAAAACGAACGTTGCTGAAGTATATTTTGAAGATATTCAGACCAGTTAAGTGCGCTCACACCGGGCCTAGTGCCCATTTGTTTCTGCTGCTTATTATATGTATCGGGTATACATGGGTGTTTGAGCTGCAAAAGTACATAACATCATTGAATTACAATTAAGCGCCACTTATCTCTCTATTTTTAATATATTTAATTAATGAGGCCAGATGGGATAACTAAATTAATATTTCATATATAGCGCAATACTGCCATCTAGTGAGCAGATTTCATAGTGAAACATTGCCTAAAATAATATTAAAATATCGTCCACTAAAATAACTGATTCATTAATTGAGAGAGGGTGGAGACTGGATAAAAGGTGATGCACAAAGAAGCACAAGGTAATTCACAATTTATTTATTTATTTATAAAGGATTTTACCAGGAAGGATACATTGAGATTTCTCTCGTTTTCAAGTATGTCCTGGGTTAATTCTCTGGTAATTCTCTGGCAATTCGCAGTCGTAAGTCAATTCTCTGGCATTATTATTCTCGGCATAAATCTAAGGCATTCACGAACTCTTTCTCCTGCACTCTCAATCGCATGCAAGCAAACCAGCATTCAGGTTCCCATAGAAACCAAACCTTACACTTAACTTCATAGACTTTGAGTGGAATTCTGATCGGTCAGTGGGTGTTGGATGCTAACTGTAATACAGGTTTTACACAGAGACGCTATAACTGCTTAGATCAAGCAGGTCATAAGTAAGTATGACATATGGTTGACTTAAAGGTTATAAAACTTTTACAGCATCTTATACGACTCTAGATCATGCAGAAAACTATCAGGGTTATTCAGAGAGAGGTGAAAATCAGAAGAATTGTCAGGAGAAGAGAACAATCTAGACCAAATAGCCGTTTTGGAAAGTGAGATAAATGGGAGAATTTTTCTGGTTGTAATGCAGGGTTTTGAGGCCCCTGTGTAGTATGAGTATGGAACCCAATAGCAAGCCAGAGGAGTAAGGAATGCAGGAAACCAAGTAGGATTTAAACAATCTTTAGTGAAACGAGAAGGGCAACTTAAGTCCAGTACAATGATGCAACTGAGATGATCTTCTTGAGAAGTAGGGATTAGTAGCACATAAAAGGTAAAAGTTCAGAGAAATAACAAATAGTGACGAAGGTGGTAGTATGATCAATATGGCAATCCGGGTCGATGGGCAGAAGAAGGCAGCGTGGTCGATATGGCAATCTGGGTCAATGGGTAGAAGAAGGCAGCGTGGTCGATATGGCAATCCGGGTCGATGGGTAGAAGAAGGCAGCGCGGTCGATATGGAAATCCGGGTCGATGGGTAGAAGAAGGCAGCGTGGTCGATATGGCAATCCGGGTCGATTGGTAGAAGATGGCAGCGCGGTCGATATGGCAATCCGGGTCGATGGGTAGAAGATGGCAGCGTGGTCGATATGGCAATCTGGGTCGATGGGTAGAAGAAGGCAGCGTGGTCGATATGGCAATCCGGGTCGATGGGGAGAAGAAGGCAGCGTGGTCGATATGGCAATCCGGGTCGATGGGTAGAAGATGGCAGCGTGGTCGATATGGCAATCTGGGTCGATGGGTAGAAGAAGGCAGCGTGGTCGATATGGCAATCCGGGTCGATGGGTAGAAGAAAGCAGCGTGGTCGATATGGCAATCCGGGTCGATGGGTAGAAGATCAGAGACAGGCAACGGGTTCAGGAATACGGGGAACGCTAGGAAAACTGCAGTGGAAGGCAACAGTAGAACCTGGTTAATGAGTTGAGAAGGGCGGCAGATTTAAATAGGGTTCAAAGGATCATGGGAATACCTTTCATCTGGGTGTCGGAGGTGGAGTCGAGGTACCTGAGCTTTTGGTAGGTCAATGGGAGGAATTCGAGGATCTCCAACACAGGTGTCAAGCAGTACCTCTAATCGGCCAGCCGAGGGCGCCAGAGTACCAGGCTTAACATTACTTAAAGGAGTTGATGCTCGCGCATGTGCGCTTCCTCTTTCAGTGTCCAAATCTGGACGGCGGCGTTGGGCGTCTCCTGGGCTCCTCTCTCCACTCTGTGTCCCGGGATCCTGGAGCAGCGCGCCACGAGGGACCCCAGGTGAGTATCGGGTCTGTCACAACATGGCGGTCCGGATCGGGAGTGGGCCGCGGAGTGGGGCATGACACTGGTTTAGCTATTTTTACCTAGAATTTTCACTTCTCCAGTCATTCTCCTGGTTTTCACCTCTCTCTGAATAACCCTGTAGATCTCACCTTAGTTGTGATTGAAATTGTTAATTGCAAGAGGGCAAGTATATTTTAATTGGTACTGCAGAGCAATTAATCTTATGCTTGGCTCTTCTCATCAAATTAATAATTCCAGACTGATGTCTGTATTCAAAACTAAATTATATCTGCATTTGATCATGGATGATATGCTATGCCAGACCTCAAAATTTCCACTCGACTGCTCGCATTCTGCGAGTGGAAATTAGCTGAGGGTGAGTGGGGCGGACTGACCCTTCGGTTGCTGTGTTCAGTGTGCCTCCTCCTTCTTAATTCTCAGCTCTGGTATCGGACTCTTGGAGTCCGAATCCAGAGTGGTCTGTCTGATCGGCGCTGCCCCCTCCCATGTGACTGGGAGATTCACGTTCGCGGGTCACCTGCCCACCCATGTGAAGCAACGCACACTCGGCAACGCACACTCGGCTGCGACTCTACGAAGCATCATGTGGGTGTGTCAGGGGACGAGCAGGAGGGGGCGGCACCAATGCAGCGTGCCTGTAACGATTGGCACCCGCTTGGGCCATCGTGGTGGCTTGGAATAAGGAGTGTAGCCCTTTAGGCAGGCGAGCTGCTGACTTGATACAGGACAGGTCAATAATACAGATTCCAGCAGATACCAGACTGAGGCACAAGAGACAGGAGGGCCAGGGAGAAAACTAAAGGGATCCCTATGCTGGGAATAATTTCTAGCTAAGAAACCCTCACAAAGAATAACAGAGCAAGGGAAACAAGAACAACGAGGGTTAACAAGACATACAGAAAGACTACACTAAAGAGGTCCTTGTATGTGGCCTCTGAGTATATGCTAAACTAAGACAAACAAGGTACATGAAACATAAGAATGGTCATACAGGCAAAGGTTGGCAACAGATCAGCATACAGAGAAACCAGGAGTAGGCAGAAAAGGATCGTCAGGAAACACAGCCGAGGTCAAAACCAAAATAAACTTGGACAGGAATACTTTGCAGCAACGCTGGGAACAGGAACTGGACACAACCACCATGAAACTCCACAAACCGTCAATGAGGCTCTGTGCTGCTGGGATATATATAGGGAGTGGGTCTGTGTGATTGGGCCATAGGACCCCAGAGTAGGAGATCACAACAGAACCCTAGATCAGCCCCAGACAGCACAGCCAAACACACCACAGGGGAAAACAGACATGGAGACCCTTCACCACCAGGTGGCACGGCCAAAACCAGGGAAAATGTGACAGTGCCATTCCCAGACTCTAGTTATTTTTTTTCGTGAAAGGATTTTACCAGGAAGGATACATTGAGATTTCTCTCGTTTTCAAGTATGTCCTGGGTGGCAAGTGTGTACCGTTAGGTGTCTTGCCCAAGGATACTTACTGGTGAGGTTGCTCACTGGGATCGAACCCATGTCTCCACAGGCTCTCTCCATGCAGAGCAGTGATGTTACCTTTACTCCACCCAGCCGGCTCATGAGTTATGAGTTTGGGAAGCACACTTCAGCTTCGATCAGCACACAGAAGAGGCGAAGCCAGCCTGCATCCAGACCGGGAAGGAGGACAGAGCAGCCCAATCTGCTGACTTTGTAAGTGACTGTTTCGGTGGAGAGGGAGGTGTAAAAAGAAAGGGAGAGGGGGTGAAAAACGAATGAGAATGAGAGAGGGGGAGAAAAAAGAAAGAGAGAGGGGGAGAAAAAAGAATGAACCTGAGGGAGGGGTGAAAAAAGAATGAGCGAGGGAGGGGGTGAAAAGAATGAGAGAGAGGGAGGGTTAAAAAGAATGAGAGGGGGTAAAAAGAGAGAGAGGAGTTAAAAAGAAAGAGGGGGTAAATAGAGAGAGGGGGTAAACAGAATGAGAGAGGGATGGGGTAACAAGAAAGAGAGAGGAAGGGGGTAAAAAGAATGAGAGAGACGGAGGGGGTAAAAGAATGAGAGAGAGGGAGGGAGTAAAAAGTAAGAGAAGGAGTTAAAAGAATGAGAGAGAGGGAGGGGTAAAAAGAATGAGAGGGGGTAAAAAGAGAGAGAGGAGTTAAAAAGAAAGAGGGGGTAAATAGAGAGAGGGGGTAAACAGAATGAGAGAGGGATGGGGTAACAAGAAAGAGAGAGGAAGGGGTAAAAATAATGAGAGGGGGTATAAAAAGGCATTGGAGCTCTGTGATATGCTCCTACACACTGCACATTATTGTGAGATATTGCTGTGGTGCTCTGATACACTCATACACTCGACACATTACTGTATCAGAGCACCGCAGCAATAAAACACACAGTAATGTGCGTTGTGTATGAGCGTATCAGGGAGCTCCACAGGAATAAAACTCACGCTCATACACACCACACATTACTGTGAGGTTTATTGCTGTGGAGCTCTGTGATACACTCATACATGCCACACATTAGTTTCCTTTATGTTTACACTGCATTGTTATATTATTAATGATAATTAAATAATAATTTAAAAAGGTGTGTTTAGGGGCAGAGTTAAAGGTAAGGGTTGGGTGGCGAGTAACTCTTAAGGCCTGGGTAGTAGCTTGGGGCCTGAAATTTTGAGCCCTGTGCTATGCTGAATAAGTAATTCTTATAGAAACCAAATCTCTAGAGGTTAAAATCTCTTGCAGAGTTAGATATCGGAATTAAGGAGAAAAACTTTATGGCAACAAATAATTCTGGTAAAAATCCGATAACCATGAGACTGTGAGACGCAATTAAAATAAATTGTTAGTGCATGTCTTGATGTGTTGATATATATATATATACACTATATTGCCAAAAGTATTCGCTCACCCATCCAAATAATCAGAATCCGGTGTTCCAATCACTTCCATGACCACAGGTATATAAAATCAAGCACCTAGGCATGCAGACTGTTTTTACAAACATTTGTGAAAGAATGGGTCGCTCTAAGGAGCTCAGTGAATTCCAGCGTGGAACTGTGATAGGATGCCACCTGTGCAACAAATCCAGTCGTGAAATTTCCTCGCTCCTAAATATTCCACAGTCAACTGTCAGCTGTATTAAAAGAACATGGAAGTGTTTGGGAACGACAGCAACTCAGCCACGAAGTGGTAGGCCACGTAAACTGACGGAGCGGGGTCAGCGGATGCTGAGGCGCATAGTGCGAAGAGGTCGCCAACTTTCTGCAGAGTCAATCGCTACAGACCTCCAAACTTCATGTGGCCTTCAGATTAGCTCAAGAACAGTGCGCAGAGAGCTTCATGGAATGGGTTTCCATGGCCGAGCAGCTGTATCCAAGCCATACATCACCAAGTGCAATGCAATGCGTCGGATGCAGTTGTGTAAAGCACTCCGCCACTGGACTCTAGAGCAGTGGGGACGCATTCTCTGGAGTGACAAATCGCACTTCTCCATCTGACAATCCGAGTCTGGGTTTGGCGGTTGCCAGGAGAACGGTACTTGTCTGACTGCATTGTGCCAAGTGTAAAGTTTGGTGGAGGGAGGATTATGGTGTGGGGTTGTTTTTCAGGAGCTGGGCTTGGCCCCTTAGTTCCAGTGAAAGGAACTCTTAATGCTTCAGCATACCAAGACATTTTGGACAATTCCATGCTCCCAACTTTGTGGGAACAGTTTGGAGCTGGCCCCTTCCTCTTCCAACATGACTGTGCACCAGTACACAAAGCAAGGTCCATAAAGACATGGGTGACAGAGTCTGGTGTGGATGAACTTGACTGGCCTGCACAGAGTCCTGACCTCAACCCGACAGAACACCTTTGGGATGAATTAGAGCGGAGACTGAAGATTGAAGAACACTCAAGATGGCCGCCAAACAGGAAGTGACGCACCGCGATCAATCAGATGGCTGGAGGGCAGCATTACAATCGCGAGATGACGGTGCCCATAGCTTTTGGTGGTATTTCCTGCCACCAAATAGGAAGTGAAACACTTTATAACATCAGTCCATATGTATGAACTTATCCATGACTGATGAAGACGCCATTTGAGCGGTGAAACGCTTTTTAAGGACTAATTTTATCATTTCTATTTTTTTAATCTTCATTAAACCCATTTTATTGTTATATATGTGAATAAAATCCATGTTTTTATTGGCAATCCCTGTTTCCAGTATCATTTTGACCAAGGCACCATCTAAATATCCTAACACCCCCAGAAGGGAAGTTCTGGATCCACTGGGCCCGGAGAACAACTACTACAGGAACAGGAGGAAATGCCATAAGAAGAGTGTTCCCACGAAACAGCAGCTTGCAGCATAAAACCTAATCTGCGTAAGTGTGCATTTACTATCTAGATAAGCATATATCACCAGTGCATGGCACAATCCTAACTCTACTCTCTCTCTCTCTCGGAGGTACAAGAGAGATGGAGAATCTTGGAAGTGCCATGAATCAGAAGGATTTCCAATATTATATTTCTTTACTGAAGGACTTTCCTTTTTTTTTTTTAAAACAGACACTAGGTGGCGATACACCACCACAACCACGATACATAAGGATTATTTATTACTGATCAGATTATTTATGCAACAGTGTCTAATAATGCATGATTGCATGTATGCCCACATCACTGTATACTATATATTGTGTGATTATATGTGCGCATAGACCTATACCATTGTGGAATATGCTACATAGAGAGAATTGTATTTATTTATTTATAAAGCATTTTACCAGGAAGGATACATTGAGATTTCTCTAGTTATCAAGTATGTCATGGGTTCAAGAACATTGAAATGTTACAGAAATACAAAGTAATACCAATGCAAGATATATATATAAAAAAACCACACAAATATACAGATTAACAGAAAATAAATATGTAGGAAATAGTCATTATGTTACATGTTTACAGGTGCATTCCGTATTGAGGCATGTTAATAGGGAGCTCTTGAGTGACTTAAGACTGGGGGAAGATTTGATGACGTCTGGGAGGTTATTCCATAACTGCGGTGCTCTGTAGGAAAATGAGGACCGAGCCACTGTATTTTTGTATTGTGGTATTGCAAGTAAGGTGCTGGTCCTGGATCGGAGGTTATAGGATGAGGGAACTGCAGGAGGAAGCAGTCTATTCAGATAGGGTGGCAGCTTCCCAGAAAAGCTCTTAAACACCAGGTTGGAAAGGTGAAGGGTGTGTTTAGACTCCAGTGACTCTGGTTTAGCTCTTTTAACATGTCACAATGGTGGGTCATGTAGATATATTGTAGCGCAAAGCGGCAGAATGAGTTATACAATGTGGTAAGTTTCTGAAGGTGTGTTTGCGGGGCCGCTGCATACACTACATCTCCGTAATCAATAGCCGGCGTAAGCATTTGTTGTACAATTTGCTTCGTTACCGCGGGGCTCAGGCAGGATTTGTTTCTGTACAGGGCACCTAGTTTGGGGTAAAGTTTAGATGAGAGTTTTTCGATGTGAGGCCAAAGGATAGATTTGGGTCTAACCACTAGGGATGAGCCGAACACCATTTCAAAAGTTCGGGTTCGAACGCGAACACGATTCGAAACCCAATGCAAGTCAATAGGACTCGAACGTTCGATTTTTAGAGTGCCCTCCAAGAGGGCATATATGCAAGATATTTGCCATAAAAGGTGTATGGGGGTCCGGGTAGTGCCCTCGGAAACAGGAAACAAGGACAAAAAGTAAAAAAAAAAGACGTTTTTAAAGGAACAGTGAGTTTTCCATGAAATAAAGGTTAAGAATAAAAACAAAAAATTCCTTCAAATATCGTGCCTAGGAGGTCCCCATAACCTGCCCGTGAAGTGGCGGATTTGTAGGATGTATCGAAACATTTAAAAACAAAAAAATGACGTTTCAAATGACGGTAAATGGTTTTCCTTTAATTTATTCATAAACAACTGCTTGGGGCGACAGTCTGTATGAAAAAAGGAGACATTTTAGGACACACAGAACAAGTTTAGTGATTTTTTGGCTAAATTATGGTGAAACTTATGCAGGCTTTGGATGAAAGTAACAATAGGTGCTTTAAAATTGGGCCTTTATTGTCGGCAACAGTGCCGTCACACCGTAACCCCTCTGTGGTATTGTGGAAGAGTGCAGGGTTGGACCCTGCGGTCCAATATTAAAATGATATGAATCTGGTATAGGCGTCAGTGGCAGTGCACCCAAATATTGTGCCTTTGGTGGCAGCAAACCCCTCTGAGATATTGTGGAAGAGTGCAGTGGTGGAGGTTTTGGTAATGCAGAAGAGATCCCCGATCTATTCAGTTACATCAGCAGCTATAACAAAACCGGGTCAGCAATGTTTAGGCACTTGTACTGTACTATTGTATATGGTGAGAATCGGCGCACACCAGTAGCAACAGGAAGCAAACAGAACAGGCAGGGAATACACAGAGAGAATTGTCAAATGGCAGGCAAAATCGGCAACAGATCGGGTCCTCAAAACAAGCAGGGTCAGTAACAAGTATACAAACTGATTCGGTAAGCTAGCGATGTGGGAATAAAGGCTGAGACACACTGAGCGTGTAGCGATGCACAGCGTAGCGAAGCAAAGAGAAGCAAACATTTTGCAGGCTTGACTTCACTCCGCTCCGCCTCGCAGCGTGTGTACACTACATTACGTTTGCTTCTCACCGCACTGGACAGTAATCCACTAACTAAATTAAAATGTACACCCAAAACCGTTTTATTTTCACAAAGCACATGTTATATAGGCAAAAAAAGTTTCCACTGAATAAAATACATCATAAATTACTGTTAATTTAATAGGAATAGTATAAAAATATAAAAAAAAGGTAATCCCATATCATATATATTATAGGGACACGGAGCGCCATGTATAGAGCAGGAATGCATTGATACCACCACACACAGACATAAACATATATATCAACACGCAGACCTATATATACGTATATATCAACACGCAGATATATACATACACCCACCCACAGACCTCAGACCATATATACATACATACATGGGGGGTGGCATGTGGACAATCTCAATTAAATGCGCCCCCCCCATTTGGCTGATCCGTCCAGAAGAAATGTTGAACCCGACAGAGCAGAGAATATATATATTATTCTCTGCTCTATCGGGTTCAACATTTCTTCTGGAGGGATCAACCAAATGGGGGGGGGCAATTAGTTGCCAAAATGTGTGTGTAATACAAGTCTGGATATATATATTTAGAAGAATATAGATATATATCTTATCTATATATATATCATACCTGCCCTTACCTTCCCCTATAAATTTGCTAAAAATATACACACAAAAAAACAAACCACTGCCTGAGACCCCGTGCAGCCCACATGCCACCCCCCTCTACCTGGCTGAATGTATCTACTATATATAATTAAATACATTCAGCCAGGTAGAGAAAGAAAAAAAAGTTTTATTTTATGTTCCTGGGGACATTTAAAAATGTCCTCGGATTTTATTTGTTTTAGAAATGTGTCGCCTTACCTTAGCCTGGTGGTAAGTGGGAGCTCCCTTGATCCTGGTTGTGGGGGGGGGGTCTGCCATTGCCGCAGGTGCAATGGCTCCCTCCCTATGCTGCCTGTCTCTGCCACATGCACCCGGGCGGCTAGCCCGCACAGTCGCAGCTCTGTCATCTGGCGGCCGTATGCTCCTCAATGCTCCTCAAGGGGATCCTTGGGAGGCCCCTGCAGGCTGCCCTCTACAGTGCCTGATTAGAGGACCGTGTCTGCCTGATGTTTTAGTAACAAGAATGTTTTATCCTATAGGCTTCAATGTTAAAAATATTCCATTTTAATTCAATATCTAATAAACTGTTGCTTATAATATTCTGCAGTAAAGAGACTCTTTATTTCTAGATTTTTTTGTATTTATAAGCAATTTTTATACTTTTTTCAGAATTATTATTTTTTTCGAACTTTTGGCAAACGTCCCAAAAAGGTTGGAAGTTAGCGAACTGTCGAACGGCCGATGTTCAATGCGAACTCCGAACAGATCGAACCAAACAGCTCATCCCTAATTGACAGCTGCTATCAAAATTCTGTTACATATTTTGTGTGCTTTCGCTACAAACAGATATATCGTATCCATAATTAGAAGTGGCTTGCTGCTAATTGTGTAAAACATTTAACTGGTATCTCATAAAAATTGTATATAAGAAGTGAACTATTTCTGAAATTTTGATCCTGTGATTTGTCCTGAATTATTTTCAATGAGCTGAAAATTTCCTGCTTATTAACATTAAAAACATAACAGTATAATAATAAGTCAGTAGTCTATCTAAGGAATGACATTTAGAAACAGATTGTACCATATAGTAACGGGAAAAAAAGGCATGCCGCCAGTAACAGGGGAAAAAAAGCATGCTGCAATGATATCTAACCTTACATTGGCTATTTAATTCATTTTACAGTATCTTAAACCAAGTGTACACAAACTTTGCACTAAAGCTATCTAGGAGCTCCATTTATCATGATCCTCAGCCAGCCTAAAGAAGAGTATGCAATTCTAAGGCTGGGGTCAGACGAACGCAGTTTTAACGTGCGTTTAGCCGCACAAAATCACGGCCGTGCTAGCAGCAAATGACGTCCAATGCCGGGCAGCATACGACGAACGGCCGCACAAATGTTCGTCCGTGCAACGCAAGTGGCAAACGAACGCATTTTTTAGAGAACGTCAAACCGCTAGTACGGACGTACAGAGTGCGCTGCGGCCGCATAGCGGCGTGTTTGCGTGATTGGGAGACGTCAGACACTGCTCATGTCCGGCCAACAAAACGTCTAGACGCAAAAAGGGTTTTATTGATGATCCGTACAAAATCACGGACGAAAATGCGCATCGTATGAACGCTATCGCGTATTCTGTGAAAAAATACATCCATTCGTTCGAACGCACTTTTTCACGGACAACGTGAAAAATGCGTTCGTCTGACCCTAGCCTAAAACATCTGTGGTTCCTAAGGTTGCTGATCCTAAACGTGGTTAAAATGGATTAGGAGTTTAAAAAATATAATCCATTTTATTGATATGTACTTCAAATTACCCCCCTATGTTATAACAGCCCATGATTTTTAAATTCCCCACATGTCTGTTGTGGATAGTCACAGGGCGGGTTGCCAGAACCTCCATGTTTTCCTGGACATGTATAATTTATTCATGGTAATGAGGAGCACAAGAAAGTGCAGACTCACAGACAGTATGTAGAATCCATCTGCAGCAGGTAAGAAATCAAAAAAGATATCAAAGGTGACCTGCCTTGATTTCCTTTTTGCATCATATGAATTATACATGTTGCAGGGCAGTGCTTTTCACTGTGCTACCCCTGTGCAAGAAATATTAATGGGCGTCAAAGAAAACACGGCTGATCTTGTAACCATTTAAAATCATCCTTTTTTTGTCAATAACATTGCAGTATTAATTACAGTAAACCTAAAAGGGATTATTCACTAAGCAGAGAATTGCAAATTTGGGCCAAAACTGTTGTACTTTTGCAGCTGATCTTTGCAATAAAAATGTATATATATATAGATAAAAATACAGATTGATATAGAGTTAGATAAAAATACAAATAGATCGATAACAATTGGGGACAGTTCATCAGCCATCTATGCTTTAACTTGAGCAGAGCATGGTGTAGACCAGTGGTTCCCAACCACGGTCCTCAAGTACCCCTAACAGGTCAGGTTTTCCAGATCTGAAGCACAACACAGGTGATATGATTTGCTGCTCAGTGATTGCAGGATTCAGTCTGCATTTCTCCAAGGTAATCCTTAAAATCTGGCCTGTTAGGGGGACTTGAGAACCACGGTTGGGAACCACTGGTGTAGACAATGTGCAAGTAGTTAGAGGTGTGATGAGATTGTTACCCAATTAGTTACTTCTAGAAGTATAAAATTTGGCAGCTTGCTGGTTGTAGTATTGGCATTTTACGTCAGGATGGCTAGGTTTTGGGAGGTTGGAGTGCTCCTTTGTTGGCTTACTGTGGTTTTTGGGACGCAGGACTTTTGGGATGGTTCCACAAAGCTGACTTGTGGACCTGAGGCCATGCAGTTTTCTGTTTCTTCAGTGTCTACAGAATCCCCGTTTGTATGGAGAGCTTTAGGTAAGTATTTATAACTTGATGTTTGCCTCTAACACTCCGCTGTGTTCCTTGAATTCTGCAGACCACGAGGGATTCCTAACAACTCTTGGTGGGCTAGATGTCTTTTGTGGTCAATGAACAGGTGGCCAATCAAAAGTTGCACCCAAGTATTTTAGACATGTTTGCCTGGGTACTCCATGCAGAGACTGCTGCCCTTCAATATGTATAATTCATATATCCTACTGGAAATTGGTGCAGCTTGCTGTAATTCATCTTTTAGATACTTGCTGTGTATGGATCCTGTGGGACGGTCATGCCTCGCCCATCAACTTGCAACAAACTATCCAAAACCACCATCTGTTTGGGCAACCCTGGTGTGAACCCAAGTAAAAGATTGACCCTATTCTCCTGCTTTAGTCTTACTCCTGAGCCAATCAGAACTTCCAAGCTGGGGCTATGCAGGGTTAACTCACCCAGGAGTTAACTGCAAGTTGCTGTTGACCCTGGGTGGAGCAAACCCCTGCCACATCACCCAGTTTTTTTTTTAGGCAAAATGGGGATTAGACTGTTTCTCACTCCCTGGCCTTCTCAAATCTAGAAGTGGCTTAAGGTATGTAGAGCATTCCATTTTTAAGTTGGACTTTCAGTACTGAACGATTTGCAATGACCCAAACGTGAAGGCGCTTTAGTGCTCCGTCTTGCTTTTTAATCCTAAAACTCCTGATAATGGCACTATTGCTGTATAACCAATACCAGCTTCAACTTGACTACACCACTATACAATACCACTGGCAAAACCCAAATGATTTTAACTTGTTAAATGTAGTTTGGGCTTTGCCTTGTGTTTCCCTGGTGAGCAGTGTCTGGTGGTGAACTTCCTTTCTCCAAGATTATCAGGGTTATTCAGAGAAAGGAAGCTCTGGAACTTTTGGAGAATTGTAAATTCTAGATCAAGATGGCCACTTTGGATAGTGCGCTAAATGGAAGCATTTTTCTAGTTTGGCTAACTTAACCTAGAATTTTCCCTTTTCCACAGTGCATGTTTTGATCTTGTATCTTCAGACTTGGACCACAGTCCTATGCTCCCTGTACCTGGCAATTAAATCCCTTTACTGGCACACTAGTAATTAAGGATTTTTTTAAAGTGCAAAAGTGAATTCCAGAAGCGTTCAAAATGCTTGTGTGGTGCCTTCATGCTAAATTACAAATATTCCTCCATATACTCTGCAGCCAAAAAATGGGCTAGGCAAACCCTGATTTGTTGCCAACACTGCAAAAAGTACACTGAATGAATCCACTCTGG
Organism: Leptobrachium leishanense; assembly: GCA_009667805.1. NCBI lineage: Eukaryota > Metazoa > Chordata > Amphibia > Anura > Megophryidae > Leptobrachium > Leptobrachium leishanense. The sequence goes on from CM019065.1 coordinate 225,987,883, forward strand.
TGCACAAGGTGACATTAAACCTATTCATGGGAACGTTTTAAACTGAACAGACAGTTTCAGGTAATGAAATTGTCTCCATGTGTCAAAACAAATTCCTACACTTGTATCTAAGGCTTCAGTTCCCTGAATTTTGGGAAAGGCTGCCGCAAACCCAGCAAATGCATGCCACAAACATCTGGATTAACCTGCCGAAAACAGAAACCCAAGCAGGAGCTAATCATACACAGCACAGCCGCTGGAAAAAGCCAACACTGCAGACGAATGGAGTAAATGAATTAGGAAAAACTGTTTGCTTCAATGTTTGCAAGTGTAACGCTGTTTGCAAGGAAACTGAGCGAATATGTCTGAAATTTACATGAGGTTCAAGGAATTCTAATCAAAAGGGCTGTTACAGAAAAAATAAGTAAAATTTAAAAAAAAAATGATTAAAATATCCCAAATCTATACTCTTTACTGCAGAATTTTACAATGAACGGTTTATTAGATATTAAATTGAAACGGCCATATTTTTAACATTGAAGCCTATGGGATTCTCCTGAATAAACCTGTCGCATGAAACCACCGAATGACCGGGCATTAGGGGAACCTTTCACTGCTGGTTTGTGTTCTCTAAATAGCCAAAGCAGTTCTCTTTTTATATATATTTTTTTATGGAGATTTCACTGCCCTTGAACAGGCACTGACTGTGGGGGCAATTCACCAGGATTTGGCATATTGCCTGCTCTGGATAGCCAAATGGCCAAGAAAGGTAACTGAACGCTGATTTTCAGCGTTAGGTTACCTTTCTCCAGCCATTCAGATCTCTTTGCATAACCCTGTATATGCTTCACACCTCTCTTCCAGATCACAAAGGAAAAGCTCTCCTTCTCCACAACAGCTCTGCCTGTGGCCTTTGGGTAAGGAAGAAATCTGACACTGCAGTTCACATCAAGGCTGCTTATGATGGCTGCTTTGTGAGGGAAAAGGTATGATATTTTTGGTACATATGAATTGCTGGTTTAACTGCACTTTAGCCTTTGGGCATGTAGCAGCTGTTTGCCATCACTAGATGACGAGCTCCTCCTGTGTGGCTAACAAGTTCCATTCTGCAACAGTCAACTATTTAAATGCATCTGACATGGCCAAGCATATTGTAAAATTGACACTGGGCATCATGGCTCTCTACTAGCAATCTGGGGAAGGCTTTATAAACGTAAAGACCTTGTGATACAAAGGTGTTGATGGCCTCATGTACTTTTCTGGCTCTTGTTATGGACTTCACTTTCCTTGGCCCTTCAAGTAAAACCATGGCTTGCTAGTGCGTAGTGTTGAATGCCTAGTGCAACTAACCAACACTAAGGTAACTATTACAGAATGGAGACCATGTGATGACCGTAATTATGGAAGATGTCAACAGAAAAGTTGAACTAAAGGACCTGAAGTGCCCACTCATGCCAGGTACTTTGCCTTGACCAATATTTTGGGCTTATATGGGTAACACACTTTCAGTACTGACCATAGACTGTACAATCAAGAACTAAACACTGTAGCCAGTAAAGGCAAGCCTCTCTGCAATTTTACAGTAAGGGCTGATCCACTTAATGGATCAGATGAGTTTCCTGGGAAATGTAGTGCTCCAGTAACTGGAGAGCAAATGTTGCTGAATCATGGATTTCCCCAATCATGGGCACTTGCTGAGAAACTTGACAGTTGTTCCTACCAGTAAACTAGTTTAATAAAGGATTTCACTAACAGTTAAGTTTATTATCTTACCAGGAAGGATACATTGAGATTTGTTTTTTCCAAGTATGTCCTGGTGTAATATCAACCTTTTTTATTGGATGCTGTCTGTAATCTAGCCATGGATGCCCCTGCACCTGGTGTATGTACTGCTGTGGCCAGACAAGACAGGCTGTCCTGTACAGAGCAAAGTGACTCAAAGGAGATCTGTGAAAGACTAGGCTGCTGTTTCAACCCCAGTGATCCTACAATGTCCTGCTACTTTGGAAAGCCACGTGAGTAAATCGGTCTGGTTCTTCAGTAACTCTGCATGTTGAAAGCTTTTGTGCCCTATGGACAGAACATACCTTTCCAAAGCTAAAGCACCAATGAACATGCTACTTGCTAACTGGTCAAGAGTTTAGAATTATTTCAGAACCATAAAGCTATACACAATAACTACACCTTAACTGGCATAAAACATGCCTTGGCATGTCAAATTTCAAAGATCAGGAGCTCTAACATCCAGATTCTGCATATCTGGCTCTGGCTTTGAGACTTCTAAACATGGATTGGGGCACAGTATTTCTTAACCTAGCATGGTGAACTTCTTGCTAGTGACTTCTGTAGATACAGAATCTTGGCTGTCACATTTTCCATTTGATGTAGAAATTACTTTTTCTCCACAGTGACTGCTCAGTGTACAGACAGCAGTGTTCAAGTTGCAATTTCTGCAGCACTCACAATGCCATCCCTGATCTTGGATTCAGTTCATGTTCTTGATGTGACTCAAACATCATGTCCTGGAATGAGGGTCTCTAAAACCAACCAATTTATATCCATTCACTTTCCCCTGTCTTGTAGCCCAATGAATCAGGTGAGTTTGTTGGTGAGGTGGAAGAATGTCTTGCATGAACACTTGCTGCACCGTTTTTTATCAATTCTGGGCATTGACTTTGTACTAGCCACTTCTTCTTGGCACAGCTTGATATGGATTAATCCAACCTCCGATTAAGAACTTGCATGAAACTGACTTAACAATGACCTTGGAATTTCCATAAATCCACTGGGGAAGGATACAAGGAAGTCCTATTATGACCCCAATACGCAGTTAAACTCTCCCAGAATGTAAACACTCAATTCTGAAAATCATGACTGTCTTGCCCCAACCTGTCTTGATGCCAAGAATAGAGCTAAACCTTATTCTTGATCTTTCTACCGTTGACCACATGCACAGTATCTCTAACCTCGTATGGCAGTGCTGTCAAGGGTCTCTTATTGTAACACTGGAGTGAAGGGCTATCAAAGGAGATTGAGTACTTTCAATGATCTATTCTAGGCTCCAGGCTATACCACGTCTATTGGTCTTTTATCCAATCTCCTTGATCTGGGTGTCAGCATAATCTCCAGCTAGTGTTGGAAGACCAGTTAAAGTTTAGCTGCAGAAGATGGTTACATGAACCTTCACTTGTTTCTACAGTTGACAGGTGCCACCTCAATTTCCAGAAAGGTTTATTGTCTTTGTCCTTCATAGTCTAAAGAATTTGAACTAAAGCTGGGGTCAGATGAGCCGCTATACACCTGTAATGACGTTCCTTTCAGCATCCGTCGCAGCATTGTGACGGGGCTGGGCACACAACAGTGGCAGTGCAACAAGCCTCCCCATCAAAACCCCAAGATTGCACATTGACGGGGCTGCAAAGTGCAATCCTCCATGGGAGGATCAAGAGTTGAGTGAATATCCACTCTCATGGATGTTCCTTCCGCTCTTGCTACCACTTGTCTGACTCCAGCCTAAACCTTACACACCTGCCTTATTAACCCTGGACTCTGCCAAAAGTGTCTCCAACCTCCTTCTGTAACCTTCTTGGCCTTGAACAAGTGAAGGTTATCACTCTAGGACAGTGTTTCCCAGAACTGTCCTTACCATATTTGGAAAACCTCTACAGTAATGGTTTGCTCAGTGAATGCAGTATAAAATCTGTTTCTCCCCCCCCCCCCCCCCAAAGCTAATCTTTAAAATCTGGCCAGTTAGAGCTTAACCAACTCTCCTCAAATGGCAGTCTGTGCACCCATTTTGTCATGCTTCCCTGTCTTGCATTTAATACAATACATGCATGGTTGTAATCTCCTAGTAGATATGTTCCTTCTGTCACTTCACTGTTCAATGTATTGGCTCTCTAATATCCCAACTTTAACACTCACACTTAGACTATTTACCCTCACCTCTCACCCCACTTTGTAAGGTCCACTCTTCCTGTCACTTGTCCTACCAGATATAGCAGGCTGACCTATTATTTACAACTTGCCTTGTATAATCCAATGTTCTTTATGGTTGCTCCCACAAATTGTCATAATTTTAGATGCCTGGAGGCACTATTCTATATGAGAACACTATTGGGGCCACACAAGACGTGAGAACATTAAACAGGGCTTCAATCACAAGAGACAGCACAATGAGGTAATCTCCCGACTCGACTATTGCAATAATCTCTTATCTGGCCTCCCTCTGTCCTGCCTCTCCCCCCTACAATCCATCCTGAACGCCTCCGCCAGGCTAATTCACCTCACCCGCCGCTCTCTGCCGCTCCCCTCTGCGAGTCCCTTCACTGGCTCCCCATCCACTGCAGAATTAAGTTCAAAATCCTTATCCTTGCCTACAAAACCCTCACTAACTCAGCTCCCCACTACCTGTCCTCACTAATCACCAAATACACCCCAGCCCGCTCCCTAAGGTCAAACAGTGACCTGCGCCTAGCTTCTCCCCGCATCACCTCTTCCCATGATAGACTGCAGGATTTCTCCCGCGCAGCCCCCACTCTCTGGAACGCTCTCCCTCGTACTGTCAGACTTTCCCCTAACTTCTCTTCCTTCAAACGCTCCCTTAAAACATTCCTATTTGGGGAAGCTTACCACCCAACTCACTGACGCAACCAATCACTCTCACCTTACAGTCCTCTCCTCCTGTTTCCAACCCCAACCCTCCCAGATTATGAGTTCCTATGGGAATAGGGCCCTCATCTCCTACTGTACTGCTTGTCAAATGTTGTTCAATGTATTGTAACCCTGTCTACACTGCCTATTGTACAGCGCTGCAGAATATGCTGGCGCTTTATAAATAATAAAATGAGGTATGTCTTTAAGAACGCTGCCTCTCTGATGCATTGCATGTTTCATAAACGTTTTTTTTCTAGGGTCACCATAAGGTGTACTTATTCCAGTACTGGCATTGCCCCATTGCAACTTCAAGTATTCACTCTGCCACCGCCGCTTCCAGTTTCCACTACTGGACCACTTCTTCTGGAAATGAGGATTGCTCGCGGTAACTATTTTAAAAGCTGAGGTCAAATCCTCAATGTGTAACTTAAATGATAAAATGTTATCTTTTGCAGATTTGCAATATTCATCCTACTACAGTGATGGTGATTATCCTGTGCAGAAGGTGCTTAGGGATCCAGTGTATCTGGAAGTTCGCATTCTTCAAAAGACTGATCCCAGTCTGGTCTTGATTGTGAATGACTGCTGGGCCAATCCCTCTCTAGCTGCCACACAGCAGCCTCAGTGGCCTATCCTGGAACACAGGTAGCATTCATAACTACTATCCACCCATGCTCTAAAGTTCTATAATTGAAAGCTTTTTCTTTATTTTCTAACAGCTGTCCCTTTCTTGGAGACAACTACCTCACACAGCTAGTGCCGCCTGGTGTGCAATCTCTATCACTGCCTTTCCCATCACACTACAAACGCTTCTCAATCAGTACCTTCACATTTGTGGATGGAAGAACCCAACATGCCCTTGGAGGACTGGTAAGTGTTTCAAAGGACCAGAACATCTGTTTGAGTCTATGCTGATTTTGTATGCTCCATGCTAAATGATATAAAACTATAGCAGATGACGCGTGTAGTACATTCATCCAGTTCAAATCCCAGGAACCAGTGATGGCATCAGAACATGTTCCCATGGTGCTTAGAACAGTACTATAATCACAAGCCACTGCATCTTTACACTGGCCCACAATACATGGCAGCTGTAGCATATAATGGCACACAAGGCCTGGGTGCTACATCAGATCTTCCTTGGTGATTCCTGCACAGAATGCCCCCCCCCCCCCCATGAACACAAGATTTTCAAAACAAAGCACCAAAATTGCACACAAATTATGCTTTTAAAAATTGACCTTTTTTTAATTCATTTCATACACATGAACAGTCACTTTGCCAGCCTAAAATCAGGGCACTGGAAAGTCCTAAATTTAATGTCTCTATAATCCACAGGTATACTTCCACTGCAGTGCCACAGTGTGCGTCCCATCAACCACTGACTCCTGCACACCTTCATGTCTGACTAGGAAAAGTAAGAATTTGGTCATGCTTGCTTAACAATGGTGCATCCTTTAAGTGCTAGGATTGGAATTCTGTGACTTCCCTTTTTAAAAGCATTAAAGAGCAACAAAAGCTGTAACTTCATATAGCTCCCTATCAGACTGGTATGCTAGTCTGCTGTAAAGTCTGTCTACTGGTTCAAATTTCTAGAGCGGAGAACTGAGGTGATTAATCCAGGAGAAATGTTGACTGTGACATCAGATGGTCCTGTGGACTTCACTACTGCTAAATCTGACTACACTAGCACTGGTAAGCTGGAAATGGCACAACATACATGGTTGCAGGCCTGGGCATCAGGTGTGCTGCAGATTTGCCCAGTAGGCCTATTGCCTGGGGACCCTTATCACAGCACATCACAAGGCAGTATCTTTGCAGCACAGGCCACATTGGTAATTGAGGGCACCAGCTGGCAATCACACCCAGACCACATTTGCACTGGCACTTTGATACAGTGAGGCCAGGGAAGCTTACCTCCCCCCCCCCCCCCCCTCTCACAACTGCCCACTGGACCACCGATCATTGGCCACTCCATTCACAATGGCTATTGCCCTGTCCCGCTTAACTTGCCTATATTAATACCGTCTATAAATGTGTCCTGTGTAGGAGACAAAAGTGGGCTGCTCCATTTGAAATGTCCAGACCTGTAGGTGTTCTGCAACCTTGGCTTGTAAGACCTTTTTCTCTTCTAGGTAACCTTGGATCTGAAGACTCTTCATTAACCATAGTCAGAGGTGCAGTAGCTATAGGAATACTTCTGGCTGGTGTTATCATAGCTGTCATGTGTGTACATCACAGACATGCTCCAAAGACCTATAATGTAACAGTGTAAATAAAGTCTTTAAAAAAATAATAATTCTGGATCATGGTCATTTGTGTACTTGTTGCGAAACTGGTTCCTTCTGGGCACCCATGTCTTAACTGACTTTGTGGAGATGAACAGGTCTCCCTGAACCCTCAAGCTTAAATTTTTGTGCGTCCTTAAACACTGGCATTTCAGCCTGTGGCTGCAGTGAGCTGACTTTCTGGAAGTCAGACATTGCTACAGGACGTCCCTGGCACCAGGTCCACACAGCACTACTAGCAAAATGTCCTTTACATGGAATGTTAATCTCAATGCTTTGTAAAACAGGCTGACCTTTGCATTCTTTAATCTACATTACTCCTGTAGACCACTTGACACATCCACCTGTTAAAGCAATCTGTGTCACAATTTATTTTTTCACACCATGAGCAAGTGCAGATAACATGGTGCAAAAAGAATTGTGTACCTTTAAATCCTGAGGGCAATGAGTGTTCATATGATCATGCTTTGTTCCTGTGGTAACTTTGAACTGGGTGCAAGTTCTAACTCAACCATGTGGCATCTGACAATTTTTTTGTGTCTACAAAACATTCCACTGCAGCTTCTTGCGTTCAGTGATGTGGAAGAATCTTACCACCAGATATTAAGTGTAATCCAGACTACTTGTCTGCTAGTAGACTTGTGCACAGCAGTTTGTTTAGTTTCAGTATCATTTTGTGGCTTGAGGGCTGCATTCTCAGGTTTCGGCAATGAGAACCTAATCCACATTTGTATTCAATACAATGCACATGCCAGCATCCCACTTTAGTATGTCCTTGTGTGCACAAGCATGGAATAGATGCACATCCTGCATTGCAAATTATACAGCGTGTATATGGGTGCATACCTCTTAACTTGGTCCTAAATCCCTCTAGATTCCAGAGCTCAATCTATTCAGGCAGTATGGGTGTAGAGCAAATTTATACTGTATAAAAGGCTCTTCATTTAAAGGGCACTCTTGTTATACTAGATTAGCCTAGTTTCTAAAACCGACTGCAGCAGCTCCCATTGTCTGGGACGGTTACTGGTGGCAATCCCAATTTTATGACCCAGCATGCAGACTGAAGAACCTTGCTCCCTCCTGGTCAGGTGACACCTGGCACAGCAATGTTCAAGAGTGGCGAAGAGCAGCTTGTGATCGGGTGCCTACCCTGTCACTGCAAGCACCAGCTCTTAGCCAAAATTGGTAGTGCCCCTCCCTGAAACCACACAATGTGCACTTCTGCCTCTAGGGCACTACAGGAAAGGCTTCAGTTTTATTGTGAGCTCCATCTTGTACCTCCCACAGTTGATTAGTTAGTTTCTGACTTGTCAGGCTTTATTTGACAAGGTTAAATGGATCTAGATCCCTATTAATGCCGCATCACTGCATATTTACAGTCTGGTCAGAAAATTGTATTATGTTGGTTGCCATTTTACTAAGGAAACAAGAGTTTGGAAGCAAGTTTGCAAATATTGAGGAAATTTCCAAATGCAGCAAGGATGAGAAAACATCACTGCATGACAGGTGCCATAAAACTGAGGACCATAATGAAAGTGCAAGTTTTTTTTTTTTTCCGGTTCTCATTCCAGAAACCCTCTCCTCAAAGTGTTTCTGCATCAGCAGTAAGTGCTGCAAACCACTGCCTCATATACTACCTTCATTTACAGAAATTGAGGGGAGCTCTTGCAAGTTCATTCTTCTGTTACAGCATTGTCGAACAGGAAGCTTTAAAATTATTACCATCATACCATTTAAGACACTCAGAGTAAGGCGGATTGTCCGATTGGGTCTGTATTTGTGTATCATCTGATGTTGTCAAACCTCCTACAACATGCAAGTGAATCAGCCCTCTTCCACTGCATACGACTTTTTTTTTTTTTTTAATCATTCGCTGTGGGGAATGTTCATCCGCAAGCTGGAGCCCTGGCAGAGATACTCGCCTCTGTTCAGGGTCCCGCAGTGTTCTGGCTTCAGCGTCCTCAGACTCTGAACTCAAGCCCCTCCTGACAATGATGTCATCACACAATGACGTCAATTCCAGGTTTTTAGTGTTTTAATGCAGCAATATTGTGCACATTTCAATTAGTGCAGCATCAGTTTTTTTGTTTTCTATGGGGTGTTTGCTAAAAATCATGTAACAAGCACACCCCCATAGAAAATATAACTTAACGTTCATGATAAAATGTGAAAACCCTTTACATGCTGTAGATAATAAAATGCGTGACTTCAAGTCGCATTTAAACATGAGTGAAATGCCTCAGCAGTTAAGGGGTTAAGCAATTCCCACAGGCGATCCAAACTTTTTTCCATTGGCTGATGCAGGGACCATCTGCAATAAGTTAGTCGCAGGGTTTTTTTTTTTTTTTTTTTTAGCTGGCTGCAGCGTTAGCAAACAGCCCCTTCCCTGCTCCATCAGGGACAGCCAGCTCCTAGTGTCTTTCAGCATCAGTGTTCCCAGAGCAGCCCCCACAGCACTTTTTTTTAAACCCCCAGTGGCATGTCCAGACTATCTGGGTCATCCACACACTTCCAGTGGACAACCCTGATCAGCATCATTGTCTGCAATTGGGTGATAAAAATCGGTCGCCTGATTAAGGCTGAGCGTCCAACGGCACTAGTCAGAATGAGTGTGCAATTGCAGATTTCTTTACAGATTCAATCAGGTCTATTCAATGAAGGTGAAAACAAGTCTCCCAATTCTCCGTTTTACCTATTCCTGAATAAACTGGTTTAGTCTTGCAATGGATGGACACCTTTGACCGTCCATCTACGATGGACAAATGTGACACAATGTAGTAAAACACATTGCGGTGGTGATTAAAAACAAGTTCTTCAAGCAATGGTAGTAACTGAGGATCTTAAAATTCACAAATATAAGGAACAGTGTAGTTTAACTACAGATTTTTAATAGATTGCTGAAAAAAAAAATGTATTGGAATCAGATACTGCACGTTTGTTAATTCCTAACCACGTGGCTATGATAAACATCTGTTTTTAACGCCGCAGGATGTACACTTACACCCTGCATTAGGCGGGCTTTGGCGCCGCAGGACATAGATGTACGTCTGCGGTGGTTTCAACCCCCCCCCCCCCCCCCCCCGAGATACTCACCTCCGGCAGTTTCCTTGCTGCTCTGGGTCCCCCCCCGACTGACTCATCGCACCATGCGCGATGTCAGTTAACTGGGGAAGCCCCTAGCTGCAAAAGGATTCATGCCTGATATCGATGGAAAGGTCTGAGCATGGCCTTTCCAATGATATCAAACATGACAATGAAAGTAAAAAACAACTTTTTTTTTTTTTTTTTTTGATGCAGCATTATTCACATTTCAATTATAAGGTGAAGCACCATTGTTCACATTATTTTTTTTTTTTGGGGGGTTTAGCTAAAATCATGTAAATTTCCCCCCCCCCCCCCAAAAAAGGGGTTCCCAAGTCTACCCCATAGAATATAACCACAAAGGATCGGATAATAAAATGGGGGGGGGGGAGGAGGAAACACTTTATTAAAATTTCAATCCACAGTGTAAATTCACATTTATTTACATATTGTTATAGCATTCTGGCAGGACATGACTTTTATATATATTGTTCTCTCCGGCAGATTAAATATTTGTCTGGGTGGTATAATATGTGACTTAAAACCGCGTTTAAACATGATGAGCAAAAACTTCAGCAAAGTTGTAAAATTACTCCCGTTATTCTGACTCCGATCGTTGTATAGCGATTTATCCCTTGCAGAGACCTCTATGCCTGGCCTGTATAAGTAGATGCAATCACCGAGGACAATCTTTATCAGATAGCTGAACTCACCAAAACACCGTTTCTTCCACGACTTGCTTTATTCCATATATCAGGTTACAGCAGATCACAGGATACAGCAGATAATGGAATGAGATGTTCTTTGCGGTCAAAAGATGATGCTGTCCTAGCTTGCAAATGAATATACATGTGCTGCTGGATAACTACACCATGCTGCAGCTCTTACAAGAAGGAAGGGTGGAACTAAACACACACAGGAAGTGCATCATCATAAAGCGAGGGAAAAAAGGAAAGCATGTACAATACAGAAAGACCACTAGGTGGCAGCATAAGGATATCTATACAATATAAATCCCATCTAAATGAATAACTAACAGCACACTCCCCGTCTGGCATTGAAAATGTCACTATATAAACATCATAACGGTAGTTATGCAAACGCAAATAACGACAGTGTAATTTGCTAGATGTCTTGAAAACCTAAGTAAGTTCAGTCTCAAGCGGTAAGAGCAAAACAAGTTCCGTGATAGGTCTGATAAAAGTCTTTACAGTTCCTTGTCTTGCGACCTTCACCTCCACCTTACGTACCTTGCCATCACCGCTAGAGATGCTCTTTATGAATAAGTCCCATAGGCCACTCTATCCTTTCGGCTTGCTGGTCCTTGAGGAGAACGAGATCTCCAACTTGATGTTCGGGTTCAGGCGTTGCCATTTCCTGCGTCCTTGCAGAGTGGAAAGATACTCCATCTTCCAACGATTCCAGAAGCAGTTGGCAAGGTGTTGTACTCGCTTCCACTGGTTGTAGCACATTTTTCCTGCTTTAAAGTTTCCAGGTGGAACAGGAACAGTCCCGAGTTTCTGGGTAAGAAGAGTAGCTGGAGTAAGGATGGTTGAGTTCTCTGGATCTGTAGACACTGGAACAAGTGGTCTAGAATTGATTATGGCAGATGCCTCTGCCAGGAAGGTGGTTAGAATCTCATGGGTGAGTCTTGTGGAGTTCAAGTCCATAAGCATTGAGTCCAGAATTTTACGTGTAATGCCTATCATTCTCTCCCATGAACCACCCATGTGGGAAGAATGAGGAGGATTGAAAATCCACGTACAGCCCTTTTCAGCTAAAAGGTCTTGGATAGGCCTTGAGTTAAGCTGCAACTCTCGACAGGCTCCAACGATATTAGTTCCACAATCAGATCTCAATGTCTTGACTGGACCTCTGATGGCGAGGAATCGTCTTAGGGCATTAATGAAACTTGAGGTATCCATAGATTCTATTACTTCGATGTGTACTGCACGCACACTCATACAGGTGAACATCACTGCCCATCGTTTACTATTTGCTTGGCCACCTCGAGTTCTGCGGGCTGTTACCATCCATGGTCCAAAGACGTCCAGACCGACATGAGTGAAGGGTGGGTCAGTGCTTACTCTGTCAGCTGGCAAATCTGCCATTTGCTGTTGCTGCTGTTTCCCTCTCAGTTTGCGGCACTGAACACAGCTGTGCAGTGTAGCTGTAATCTGTCTTTTTGCTCCTACAATCCAAAAGCCTGCAGCTCTTATGGCACCTTCTGTGAAGTGTCTACCTTGGTGCTTAACCCCTTCATGGTAGTGCCGTATGAGCAAAGTGGAGACGTGGTGGCGAGCAGGTATGATGAGAGGATTCTGTTCTTGCTCTCCCAACTTAGCCTGTTTTAAACGTCCACCGACCCTTAGCATGCCATCATTGTCGATGAATGGGTTCAAATTAGCAATTGGACTGTTTCTTAGAACGTCCGTCTTGTCACAAATGCATTTAATTTCTGAGCCGAAGACTTCCTGTTGTACACTGCGTATTATGATCAGTTCGCCTTCAGCAATATCCCTTGCAGAAAGAAACCTTTGGCACGTGTGCCAACCTTGACAGTGAGCCTCTGCGGGCTTCGTGTGGAAGCAGTGTGCAATATGGACTAACCTCGCGATGGTGCGTACAAGCCTTGTCCACTTGGAGAAACGTTCAAAGCGTTGACAGCCCAAGACGAGTCTTTGTGCAGTTCTGGTGAGAAGAGTCTTAACCTCAGGACGAATATCTGGATCTTCGTCAGGATTTTGAAGACCAAAGACGTCAGCTGTTGTTTCTTCTGGATGAGCCAGCAGGAAATCAGGACCTGTCAACCAAGAAGAATTTGCGAAGACACTTGTGGACACTGGCCTGGTGGCATGATCTGCAGGATTAAGTTCGGATGGAACATAATGCCATTGTTCAGGCTTAGATGTTTTCCTGATTCTTTCTACACGGTTGCTGACATAGACATAGAAACGTTTAGTCTGGTTGTATATGTAGCCTAAAACGACCTTGCTATCTGTGTAGAATTTGATGTCGTCCATCTGAACGTCTAGCTCTTGTAGTACGAAATCTGCAACTTCTACGGCTAGCACAGTCCCACAAAGTTCAAGCCTGGGAATTGTGTGTTCAGGCTTAGGTGCTAACTTAGCCTTCCCAAACAGAAATCCTATGGGTTTGATTGGAGGAGTCTCTTACCTTAAGGTAGGCGACAGCGCTGCTATGGCCTCTGTAGATGCATCTGAGAAGATGTGAAGTTCCTTTCTCTGACTTGTGGCAAGAGAAGCTGGAGTGTAGCAGCGTGGTATGTGAATTCCATCTAAGGCATGTAGAGATTGCTTCCAGGAATTCCACTTGAAAGCTTGTCTACTGGTAGTGGAGCATCCCAATCTGTAATAGTCTCTGAGAGCTGTCTAAGTAAGGATTTACCCTGTATGGTAATGGGAGCCACGAATCCCACTGGATCGTATAAACTGTTCACCACCGACAGAACACCACGTTTGGTAAATGGCTTGTCTGCAGAGCCGACTTGGAAGCCGAAGGTGTCCTTTAATAAGTCCCACCGCAGGCCTAGGCTTCTCTGTACGGGTGGCATGTCCATTCCCAGATTTAAGTCCTTAAACCCTGTGGCATAGTCACCAGGTTGAAAGGCCTTCATGACAGCAACACTGTTTGAAGCAATCTTGTGTCTGAGAGGTTAGCTTCAGAAAGCATACCTTGTGTCCTTTGGAGCAGGTCTATGGCTTCTTCATTGTGGGTAAGGATTTAAGTCCGTCGTCCACGTAGAAGTCTCTCTCAACGAAGTGTCGAGCATCTTCTCCATACTCCTTTTCTCCGTCAAGAGCAGTCCTTCGTAGACCATATGTTGCAACAGCAGGTGAGGGACTATTTCCGAAGACGTGTACCCTCATGCGGTATTCAATCATCTCATTGTCCATGTTGTTGTCACGGTGCCACATAAACCTCAGGAAGTTCCTATGGTCTTTTTGTACAATAAAACAATGAAACATTTGTTCAATATCAGCAGTTATGGCGACTGGCTCCCTTCTGAACCTCATGAGTACACCTACGAGGTTGTTGGTCAGGTTAGGACCAGTGAGAAGAACATCGTTCAGGGATATGCCTTGATGCTTGGCACTGGAGTCAAATACTACCCTGATTTGTTTTGGCTTACGTGGATGATATACTCCGAAGAAAGGCAGGTACCAGCACTCCTCATGTTCTCGAAGAGGTGGAGCTGGTTCAGCGTGATTATTGTCAAAGATCCTTTTCATAAAGGCGATGAAATGGTCCTTCATTTCAGGTCTGTTCTTTAGTGTTCGTTGTAGTGACTTGACTCTGGACAACGCCTGTTCACGATTGTTTGGGAGTTTGACCCTTGCAGCACGAAGAGGTAATGGTGCTACCCAGCTGTTGGACAAAGAATTCTTCAAGGATGAGTCTATTACTTTGATAAATTCTCTGTCTTCAACTGATAAAGCTGTTTTGTTGTCATCGCTTGTAGTACAAAACACTGTGGTACCTAGGTTGTCATCACAGAGAGATAGGATGACGTCGGACACGCGATTATGTCAAGAGGCTTCTCCTTTACGTCATAATGGTGAGGACACGGTTTGAAGTGGGATACACGTCCGTTCCCTAACACGTGAGTTTTGAATGAGTGGATCTCAGATGACGTGTGCATTTTATCCAAGCATACATTGCCCACTATTACCCAGCCCAGGTCAAGTCTTTGTGCATAAGGGGCATCGTCTGGTCCGTCGCACTGTTCGCGTACTTTATGTACTCTGAGAATGTCTCTTCCTAGCAGGACCAAGATTTCAGCATTCATGTCCATTACTGGAATCTCATCTACAAGATGCCTTAAGTGCGGATGGTGATATGCAGCCTCTGGAGTAGGAATCTCTTCCCTTTCGTCTGGTATCTGGTCACATTCAACTAATGTTGGTAGGGGTATTCCCTCTCTCCCCTTGACGTGAGAGACCATAAACCCGTTGGCCCTTCTGCCGAAAGTCTCTACGCGACCAGAACAGGTTCTGAGAGTATACGGTGTTGCGTGTCCCTTTATGCCGAAGATCTCAAAGAATTTAGGCTTAACAAGCGATTTGTTGCTCTGTTCATCTAATATGGCATACATCTTCGTGGCTTTCTCCGGTTGACCCTCTGGGTATATCTTGACTAGGCATACCTTGGCACAGCATTTGTAATCTAAGCCTTCTCCGCAGACTTCCGTGCATGAAGAAGAAATATTCCCTATAGCTGGAGCATTACCTTGTTGCTCCCCGCCATGATTTGAGACAGGTTCAGAGGTAGGTAGCTGCTGTGGGTTGTCTGGAAGTGGAGTAGGGTGCATAGCTGTAACACATGTCTGTCGCTGCTGCATTCTGTGCACTTGATGACAACTTTACAGTCTTTAGCAAAATGTCCGTAAGAGGCACAGCACCTGTAGCATACCCCAAGTTTTTGAAGAATCTCCCTGCGCTCTTGTAAAGTCTTTGCCCTAAGGCCACGACATTTCTTTAAAGGGTGAGGCTTCTTGTGAATAGGGCACTGACGATTAGGGTCTTTATCGCTATCACCTGAATCCCTCTGGTTTGTACGAGAGGACACGGGTGGTGAGATGTCTGTCCTTTTAACAGATATTGTTCTATTAAAGTCTCTACGTTTAGCCGCTGTGTTATCATACCTTGATGAGGATGCTGGTGATGATGATGAAGCTGGCAAGTTGGTTTCGCTGAAGCTGAAGCTGGGATCGTTTCTTGTCCAGGCTTGTTCGCTGATGAACCTGCAAAAATATGAGAATGGGGGGGAAGGATACGTTATAGTCTCTTTTGTATCTTGAGCCGTGTTGCGCCCATTTCTCTTGCAGGCCGTATGGCAGTTTAGACGCCACTGGATTGAAACCATGAGCAGTGTCCAGGAAGCTTAGTCCAGGTAGACGTGGGTCTGTCTTTGCCAACTCTAGCTCCATGAGGAGATCACTCAGTTCTTGGAGCTTGCGATAGTCCTTGTTACCTATTTTTGGGAAGTTTTGCAGTCTCTTGAACAGAGCGCCTTCTATGGCTTCAGCGCTGCCATAAGCTTGCTCAAGTCTTGCCCACGCAGCAACGAGACCTGCATCCGGGTGGTCAACATGTACTGTTCTCAGTCTTTTAACACGATCTGTGGATTCTGGCCCCAGCCACTTTATGAGCAAATCAAGTTCCTCCTTGGTAGTAAGGTTCAGATCAGCAATAGCAGCCTTGAAGGTTGATCTCCAGGCCCTGTAGCTCTCTGGACAGTCGTCGAACCTTGAGAGGCTTGTGTTAATGAGCTCTCGGCGTATCATATATCTGGCGAAGTCAGTCAAGTCTGATCTCTCACTCTTTGGTGCCAAAGTAACTTGAGGAACCGCTTGGGTGTTAAAGTTCTCTGGTGATGAAGGGTGAGGTTTACCAGGATAAAATGACGTTGCAAGAACGTTTAACCTTGGTGTAGTCTCTAAGGCTTCTGCTGGCTGCTGCTTGAGCTGCGGCTTGTCACTGGGATTCACCTTGCTGGCAGACTGAGTTGATGTGATTTGCTGCGTAGATGTTCTTGTGTTGTGGACTGGAGGAGGCTCAGGCATTTGGAGCTGAGAGGTCTCTGCGTTGAGAGTCAGAACAGTGTTGGGAGGAGGTACAGGAGATGACGGTGTATTGTTGCAAATGTTATGCTGTAAAACGTATTTGCTAGTGCGTTCGACTGGGTCTTCCAGTTCTGCTGGGATAGGGCAGTCTGCATTAGTACTTTGTCCCATTGCTTCTTCGAGGACCTTCAGCCTCGCTACGGCAGCTGCTTCCTCCTTTTCCATTTGCAGAATCTTGATTTGGGATTCCGTCTCTGCTTCTAACTCTGCTTGGCGGGCTTCTAACTCTGCTTGGCGGGCTTTGCTGTGAGCTTCTAACTCTGCTTGGCGGGCTTTGCTGTGAGCTTCTAACTCTGCTTGTTTTTTAGCAAAGGAGCCTTGCACTTTCTTTGACTCCGCATCAGCGCGGGCCTCTATTAGCTTGTCGCTTAACGTTGAATGTCTGGAGCGAGAGGATCTGGAAGAATGTGCAGTGTGCTTGGTTGATGTGGATCTGTGCGATCTGGTCTCTTGCAGTTGAGCAATGCGGAATTCTGCCCTTTCTTTGGCAACTTGCACTAGGAGGTCTCTTTGTTGGTTTATTGCATCAGTCTTGGTCAGTTCTGCTGAAAAGTCTTCCATATTAGAGTCCTGCAAGAAGTCTGTGTATTTTTCTGACAGCCTCTGGTAACGTTTATATGCAGCAGACAGACGATCTATAGAGTCTCTTAATTCAGCTGGGTGATTGTTAAAGTGTGGTAAAACTGACATGCATTGTGAAGTTCTGTCCCACAGGTCAGACAGATTGCTGGAGAGCTCATCTCTAGTGCATTCATAGTTTTCTCTGAGTTTCTGTGTTGGTTTTATTGTGCGTTTGGGTTTTACACTCTGTTCAGCAAACTCTGCAGAATCTGCTCCTTGTACGTCTGCGGGTTCAGGGACATGATGAATCTGCGTCGGTTCAGCCATAATAGAGTGCACAGAACCTTGTCTGGACATTTTATACGTTTTTGCAAAAATAGTACTGTCTCTTTAAAAAGATGAACGGCAGCTTAGACAGGCAGGTAACACAGTTAAATGCAGGGAAACCGTTTTCAATATTCAGTCAGATGCAGTATAAGTGAGATGCAGTAAGCTTGTGCGATCATGTGCTTCCCCAAGATGGCTGATGGCACTGAGCTTGATTGCAGATTAAACGCACACACATGTGCTTCCATAAAATGGCCGATGGCACTGAGCTTGATTGCAGATTAAGCACACACATATGTAATAGCAGTCTGTAGGATTCTACTCATCTTTTGACTATTCTGACTCCGATCGTTGTATAGCGATTTATCCCTTGCAGAGACCTCTATGCCTGGCCTGTATAAGTAGATGCAATCACCGAGGACAATCTTTATCAGATAGCTGAACTCACCAAAACACCGTTTCTTCCACGACTTGCTTTATTCCATATATCAGGTTACAGCAGATCACAGGATACAGCAGATAATGGAATGAGATGTTCTTTGCGGTCAAAAGATGATGCTGTCCTAGCTTGCAAATGAATATACATGTGCTGCTGGATAACTACACCATGCTGCAGCTCTTACAAGAAGGAAGGGTGGAACTAAACACACACAGGAAGTGCATCATCATAAAGCGACGGAAAAAAGAAGGAAAGCATGTACAATACAGAAAGACCACTAGGTGGCAGCATAAGGATATCTATACAATATAAATCCCATCTAAATGAATAACTGTAACAGCACACCCGTCCTTAAGGGGTTAAAAATCAAGTGCATCTCCACTTTCACTTTACTTTCTTCAGCAGTTGTAAGACTTAAGATATGGGAAGAATTTTGTTGCCATCCAATGCATTCTACTGGATCCAAGATTCAAAGGCAGTGATGTGAATGAGAATACAGCTGCTGCCTTTAGACTGGATTACAAAACAAGTTGCACTATTGCACTAAGTGCCAACAAGTTTCATACCGCTGTACAATGGGAGAGACCGAACAACAAATAAGTTTATACACACGCAGAACAGTAGAGGACCCCGCTCAAGCTTACAATCTAAGAGGGGAGGGTCAGGGTGACACACTGGGGAGCGTATGGGCTGAATGGGAAGGTGGTGCATGAAATGTACAGTGGGGGATAATGGAGTGAGCTGCCAAGTTTCTCTAAAGTATTTTCAAATGTTGCAGAATATAGACGCTCTTGGGGGAATTTGGCCAGGAATACAGTCTGGGATGCAACAAAACAGATCCCTCCTCCAACATGGTGGCAAGGTCTCAACACAACCTCTGACACCTCTTGAAACTCGCTTCCTGCAGACTCCTGCATCTTATGCTGCTGTGAAAGAATCTGCTTCATGTTTGGTAATATTCATACCAAATCACGAAACTAACCCGTTAAAAAGGGGAGAAACGCTTGTTTCAATTTGTGCAAACCTTAAAAGGGACACTCTAGGCAACATGACCACCTAAGCTATTTTAGGTGGTCATGATGCCCGGAGTATCCTGCCCTATATCTCCCCTCCCTCCGCTCAGCAGTTCAGCTGAAAAAGCTGAGAGAGGCGGAGGAGTTTACTCCGCCCTCCCAGCTGTCAGTCAGAGCGGGAATCATATTTCCCGCTTCTGCCGAGGAGACGTCATCGCGCTTTCAGCGCGATGACGTCTCCAACTCACCGCAGAAGCTGGCGGCTCCCTCTGAGGGTTAGTGTTGCGCGCATCCTCTTGCACGCAACACTACTCCTCAGAGGGAGCCGGGAGGAAGCCTGCCAATTGGCTGGCTTATGTGAGAGGCGCGCTTCTCACGTAAACCAGAAGCCAAGAAGGATGGAAGAGGAGGGAGGTGAGTATATAAAAAAAAAAGACGCCGCTGGAAAGAAGTGGATTTTAGGGTAAGTATTAGTTACAAAAAATAAAGATTAAGGGGATAGGTTAGGATAAAAAAACGGGGGGGGGTGATTTTTTTGGAGTAATGAGAAAAATGACAAATATGGAGAAGAAACGGAAAACGATAGTTGTTCAGATGAGATCGATTAAATTGCATGTATATGTTGTTTTTGTTTCCTGTAAATCAAAAATAAAATTAAGCACCACTCAATATGGAGCTTAAATTTTGTCTATTTTCTACTGGAACAAATAACGCGCTACTTATTTTGATATATTTTTGTTGGTTTCTTGCATTTTTTTTTGTTGCTCTTCAGGGAAAGAGGTGTATTTACTTGTTCTCATAGTTGAAATGTTCTTATCATATACACTCCTTGTTGTTCCATTTGAAGCAAAAAATGAAATTTTAAAAAGCCAATTTTAGTTTACTATATAAATTGTACTTTTATTTCAAGTGAAACAAAATAAATTTTAATTTGTAAAACTACTCCATGGAGTATAATTTCCAGAACTTTTACATCTCTAAGGAGTATTACAACGCAACTGAGCATGAAAATAATGATGTTCTGCAAGGTTAAAAGATGAAGTGTGAAAATGTGAACATCACAATAAACGTCTGAAGAGTGGTCCAAAAGCTCTAGCAAAGACAGCTGTACTACCACAGGCAATCTATTCTATTTTCTTTCTGTAAATGAGCAATTAGCCACGAGAAGTCAAGTCCAATCACAGCCATTTCCATCAAAGCTGGATGAAACACACACTCCAACTGGGATAATTATGAAGGCATATTCAAGATACCCGAGAGTAGGAGATGTAGATCAGTGGAGGCACTAATGGATGGTAGCGTAGTGTTATTGTGTTATGCTGCCGCAGGGGCGGATCTAGACACAGGTTTGGGGGGGGCATTCTACCAGTTTTGGCCAAGAGCTGGTGTTGGGTTCGCAGTGACAGGCGGATATATTTGCCCCCAGCTCACATGGATTTAGATATATCCATGTTAGCTTCCGGGGGGCTATATATATCCATGGGAGCAGTCTGGGGGAAATATTTGCACCAGCTCACATGGATAGATTATATATATATATATATAGCCGTAATGAGAAAATGTGAGAAGCACTTTCAATACCTTTAGCTTCTGTTTGCTGGGAATGTATTAGAGCAATACTCAGCGCTCCTTTAGATGCAGATTTAAAATCCTGAATGTGAAGCCGATGAACCTTGGTGTCAGTCCCATGCCCTCAGGGTGCGGTGCCCGGCCTGTGCTCAGCGCTGCTGCAGACGGACGCCCTGTGGCGGGGAGCCGGGCACACACAGGAGCGGAGCAGAGTCGACTAAGGGACTCTCTGCTAAGAGCCAGGCATAAACAAGCACGGCCAGGGGAAGAGGACAAAGTGCTGAGGTGCTCGGCCCAGGCCAGGCACCACAGCCTGAGGGCATGGGACTGACACCAAGGTTCATCGACTTCACATTCAGGATTGTAAATCTGCATCTAAAGGAGCGCTGAGCATTGCTCTAATACATTCCCAGCAAACAGAAGATAAAAGGTATTGAAAGTGCTTCTCACATTTTCTCATTACGTTTCTATTGATCTGGATGGGAAAGAGGAGCCATCCGAAGAAGCACTACTAAGATACATATACACTTTAGTTTGTATATGTGTCAAGCAGTTCTTTTACCCAGCTATCTTTCTCTGTGAGTGTGTATATATATATATATATATATATATATATATACATACATATACATATACACATACATATATACACACACACAGAGCTCAAAAAATAAAGGGAACGCTGTGAAGGAACCGTTCCCTTCCGTCTGTCCTGCCTCTCCAGACACCCCTTCGTTGCGGTCAGCCCGGCTACTGGGAGCGCTGTCCTCAGCGCCTCGAGCGGCTTGACCTGCCTGCTTCTGTTCCTCTGCCCTGAAGCCGTTAGGAATCTCCAGAAGGCCGCTCTCTGCCTTCTGAGGGTGATAGTGTATAGTGTAGCGTCGCTGAAATAAAGACGCCAGGCGCGGCTGTATGCTTTAAAACAGGATCCTCTCTCTCTGAGCTCTGAGAGTTCTCTGACTTTTTAATGAACAAAACGCCACCATTTATGCTGAAGTCCAACAGTCATAATTTGCATACCCATAATTACATTAAGTCAGTTATTTACAATAAACATTCTTTAGCCTTTCAGCTCACACAACATTTTTATATCCATTGTTCTAACACATCAAATTAAACACACACTATCAGAGATCCCTTGAATTAAACATGCAGCTAGATAATGGGAAAGCCCTGGTGCATAAATTACAAGCAGTAAAGCTTGTTTTTTAAAACACATTTACCTACAGGAATATAAGTATTTTTAAAACCAAAGCTATGCCATTTTACACTAAACCCAAACGATGTAAAATATATTTACAAACACACGATATAAATGAACATAAAGTCTCTTGGGGTTTGAAGCATGGAGCGTTACATCAGCTCCATGACAAACACAAAAATAAGAAATCCTAGATCTGAATGAATTAAATATTCTTATTAAATACTGTGGTCATTACATAGTTGAATGTGCTGACAACAAAATCACACAAACATTATCAATGGAAATCAAATTGAGCAACCCATGGAGGTCTGGATTTGGAGTTACACTCAAAATTAAAGTGGAAAACACTACTACAGGCTGATCCAACTTTGATGTAATGTCCTTCAAACAAGTCAAAATGAGGCTCAGTAGTGTGTGTGGCCTCCACGTGCCTGTATGACCTCCCTACAACGCCTGGGCATGCTCCTGAGGAGGTGACGGATGGTCTCCTGAGGGATCTCCTCCCATACCTAGACTAAAGCATCCCCCAACTCCTGGATAGTCTGTGGTGCAACGTGGCATTAGTGGATGGAGCGAGACATGATGTCCCAGATGTGCTCAATTGGATTCAGGTCTGGGGAACGGGCGGGCCAGTCCATAGCATCAATGCCTTCGTCTTGCAGGAACTGCTGACACACTCCAGCCACATGAGGTCTAGCATTAGGAGGAACCCAGGGCCAACTGCACCAGCAGATGGTCTCACAGGGGGTCTGAGGATCTCATCTTGGTACCTAATGGAGGCTGTGCGGCCCCCTAAAGAAATGCACACCATTACTGACCCACTGCCAAACCGGTCATGCTGGAGGATGTTGCAGGCAGCAGAACGTTCTCCACGGCTTCTCCAGACCCTGCCACGTCTGTCACATGTGCTCAGTGTGAACCTGCTTTCATCTGTGAAGAGCATAGGGCGCCAGTGGCGAAGCTGACAATCTTGGTGTTCTCTGGCAAATGCCAAACGTCCTGCACGGTGTTGGACTGTAAGCACAACCCCCACCTGTGGACGTTGGGCCCTCATGGAGTCTGTTTCTGACCGTTTGAGCAGCCACATGCACATTTGTGGCCCGCTGGAGGTCATTTTGCAGGGCTCTTGCAGTGCTCCTCCTGTCCCTCCTTGCACAAAGACAGAGGTAGCGGTCCTGCTGCTGGGTTGTTGACCTCCTACTGCCTCCTCCACGTCTCCTGATGTACTGGCCTGTCTCCTGGTAGTGCCTCCATGCTCTGGACACTAAGCTGACAGACACAGCAAATCTTCTTGCCCCAGCTAGCATTGATGTGCCATCCTGGATGAGCTGAGCTGCACTACCTGAGCCACTTGTGTGGGTTGTAGACTCCGTCTCATGCTACCACTAGTGACAGCACCGCCAGCATTCAAAAGTGACCAAACGATCAGCCAGAAAGCATAGTAACTGAGAAGTGGTCTGTGGTCACCACCTGCAGAACCACTCCTTTATTGGGGATGTCTTGCTACCTGCCTATGCTTCCCACCTCTTGTCTATTCCATTTGCACAACAGCATGTGGATGTGACTGTCAATCAGTATTGCTACCTAAGTGGACAGTTTGATTTCACAGACGTGTGATTGACTTGGAGTTACATTGTGTTGTTTAAGTGTTCCCTTTATTTTTTTTGAGCAGTGTCTATTGCCCCCAGCTCACACATGGGTATATTTGACCCAGCTCACATGGGAATATTTGCCCCCAGCTCTCACCTCTGCTGCCAGCATTCTTCTCCCTACGAGGCAAACGACTGCTGGCATGCAGCTTGGCCGCTCGCCAGAAACCACCTGACTATTTAAACAGGTCCTGAAGATAGGATCACTAGAACTCCTGATGAAACTGCAGTTAGTTCAGCAGAGAAACACGCGTTGAGCGGTTTGTTAATATAACAGAATATTGTCGTCAGGCATTGTTAATAAGACATGAATCAAAAGTCAAACGTTAATTTATCGTGCCTGTGAGGCTCTCAATGTTTATTGACGGATGGTTGTGACATCCAAGGCTTAAATTCGATACTGGCTGTGTCAGCACATTGTCTGAGATTAATTAAAATCCGTTAAGGATTATTCGCCTTAGTTGAAAGAAACCTAGGGGTGGCTAAAGTTGGTAGCAGTGTATTAATGTTGTGCACTCAAATGCCAGAAGAAGTAATTCAATTGTAGATATACAGAATACTACCCAAGTGAATCTAATGAAGCAAGTTTTGGAACGGTTTTGCATTTATTAGTTTGCAACTAATTGGGTGCAATAAGTATGTGAGGTTAACTATGCACTCCAATTGAAAACAAAATTGATTATTCCGATACGACACGTTGCTTCATAGCGGTAAAAAACTTTTCCAGTGTGAATGCAACAGAATCATCATACGGACATAAATAAGTTCATACGCTAATAGATCGCTTATATACTCCCCCATGCTGTCAGGTTGTAATCAACAATATTTCAGACATACCAATGAAGGTTTCTGAATAATAGATAAGACTGACACTGAGGCCTGAAACCAAAAGGTGTTAATAAATTGGCAAATGCAAGTCACTGTTTATTGGATGACTATTTAACAAACGAAACAAGTTAAATTTTATTTCATAGTTGAGGGATATTTCCTTGGTTAGAGAAAATAATATATCCATGGGAGCTGGTGCAAATATATCCATGTGAGCTGCCGGGGGGGGGGGGCAATATATGTGTATATCCATGTGAGCTGCCTGGGGGGAAATATCTATATACATGTGAGCGGGGGGAAATATCTCCACCTATCACTGCGAACCCAACACCAGCTCCTGATAGAATGCCGGCCCGCCCCCCCCCCCATTCAAAAAGCAGGCCGTTTGCCAAATATTGGCTAATTGCCAATGAAATATGGTGCCAGTCGACAGCAGTGAACTCTCCAAAGAGAAGTAGTGGTTAATCTAGTCAGAACGCTGAACAGCAGTTGCATTTGGCAAGTTTAATCAGGTGAATATCATCAGTTGTAATGTAAATAAAATAGTCCTGTTTTATTAAACCATTTACCCTTTTAATTTGCAGCAACAAGTCTCATTTATTACAGGTTTTTTTCCATTAGGACCTCATGTCATTTTCAGGCGTTTTTGTACTGTACAACTTTCAGACGGCTGGTCAGTGCATCGTTAACTTTTTTGCTGATGTATTTGGGGCTTTCGTCATGGATCATTAGGTGCATGCTGCCATTTTTTCCTGCAGATTTTTGATGCGCTCGGCAGCTTTGCCCTGCACTTTCAGGGGAATTCGATTACCCCCGAAGTGCGGGGGGGGGGGGGGAAGCACTGATATTCCACCAGAATCTTCGAACAACCCTGGGTGTCTTCTTGTAGAGGCATCTGTATGGATGCAAACATTGAGGGGGGGGGGGTCAGGAGCAGTCAATACAGGTGATGAAAATCAAAGCTTGCCTCAATCACTGGAAGGCAGACTCAAACTCTGGGGTCCACAAGGGACCCTGGCCTTTACCAAATGCTGATCTAAGTGCCTCATGTAAGGACCCCTCAATGCCACCCTGGACTGACCTTTTGGAATACCAACAAATTTGGAATGACCCTGCACGCAAAATTCAAACGACCAATCAGCGATTGAAGCAATCTCAACCGACAGGTAGTCGACACTCACCCTTAAACGAATCAATCTCAATCCCCAGGAAAGTGATGACTGACGCCGGACCTTCCGTTTTATCAGAAGCCAAAGGAACATCAAAATCGGTGCGCCAACCACTGAAAAATGTGAAGACTCTGCTGTCCCTTCCCTACCCCACGCAAAGAAAATCCAAATAATGTGTCAAATTAGCCAACCCTGCTACCACACGATCCACCCATTCCAAAAATGTACTAAAAACTCAAAAAGGAACAGGAAATGGAACAACCCATAGGCAAACATTGATCTACATAAAATTCACCTTCAAAACCAAAACCCCAGAAGATGACACGGATGAATAGGTAAGAGCCGAAAAGCCGACTCAATATCCACCTTAGCCCCCTTTCCTGCATCCTGAACCAAACGCTGAAATCAAATGACACGTACAACACCGAGGCCAACTCACCGATCCTCCCCGCAGATAGGATAAATGAAATCAACCGAAACTCCCCAGCCTTTCACTTCGGCACCACCCCCAAAGGGGATAGCCTCAAATCCTGCACGAGAATGGACCCACCATCCTACTAGCCCCGATCTCCTTGAACACCTTCTCCCAAACTACCTCCGGATAATCTCTAGCCGACGTCAAATTCCTCAACTTGCCACCCCTGGCCTTACCACAAAAGGAATCCGGAAACCATCACTGAAACTCTGCATCCCTAAGTAAAGCCTTACCTAGGGTAACATCGCGTCAAGTTTCCCTGGGGAAGCCCCCCATCTCCAGACCCTCCAAAAAAGCAAACCGCCCCTTCTCACCCTCTTAAAAACATCTGGACAACGAATGCAATCCTCCACAATTTGAACATTCGTGTTTGAACTTGAACCCATTACCAAACTTGCACTGACCCTCGTTAAAAAGGGATCTTGCTGGCAGTTTAACACCTGCCGGTGGAGAACTGGCCCCTCCTCCACCGGTGACCCCTGGAAAGGGCAAAGCCTTCTGAGCCCCCAAACGCAACCACAACGTAATGTCCATCTGATCCCACCCCACGTTCCCTAAACTGTTAAAAAAAAAAAAAAAAAAAAAAAGCCGAACAATGCTGCGGGTTCTTTTCCAACCATACTGGCCAAAATACAAAAAGCCCGGAGCCAAATCCCAAAAGACTTTAAATGATTCGTCCTTAACCCCTGCCACCTCATCCAATGGAAGCAGGGAAAAGCTCTACATACTCACCAAGCCAGATACATTTGAAGCAAGAGGTTAAGGAATGTAACCCCAAAGAACCAGAAAATGACACGTATGCATTCCTCCTAGCCACATCCGCCACCCCTGAGGACTCACCGAGTGAACCCAACACACCACTCGGCCCTTTTGAAGCCATTGCTTCACCACCAAGAGCTCCACCAGCTCTCCCAACTGACCCACCTGCACCCCTCCACGCTTAAGCCAAAATCAACTCCCTGGGTCACACCCCCTTTTGAACCCAACCAAGATTCAAAAAGGCACTCTTAAAAAAAATAATTTTTTTTATATAATATATATATATATATATATAATAAAATAAAAAAATAAAAAATCACCCCCCTTCCATTACCTGTCGCCACACTAGGCCCAGCTGAATGTCCTGGAACCACCTGTGCCACACTCACCGTAGCCGGCACTCCAACTCCAGCCTGGAAACCACCAACCAGCTGCAGACTCTGCTCCCGTACCATAACCATTATCCCGCTCCACCACACCAAAAACCCGGAGCCACTTCACCATCTGAACACCAACCCCCTTCGGGCTCCTGAGTAACCTCATCTTGCGCCACATCACCATATGCCTTATCTCGCTCCATGACTGGGGACCCCCAAACCCCTCAACCCGAGGAACTCCGACCTCTCCTGGTAGTGGTCACCACACCTCAGACCAGAAATCTAAGAATCCTTAGCACCCGATGCAGACCTACCTGCCACCCTTCTTGAAATGCTCCTGCCAGTCTCAGTCCCAACTGCGTCACCTCCAGCCAACATCCACCGGACCAACAGTCCTCTGCCTCTCACCGCTTCCAACCTCAACCTCAGACGCTGGTCCACCACTGGATTCTCCTTGACTGAACCGCTCGAGGCCTAGAAACCCTGACAGGCCGAGCTCCAACTTCCATCTCTGCTGCCAGCACCTCCTTATCGCCCACTCCCACCACAATGCCGAGCCGCCTCCCACACTTCCTCCAACAGCAACTCCAGCTCTCCACCTTCTGCCATACTCAAAGACAAGTAAATGTTGAAAAGGCCAAAAACACAGC
This sequence comes from Leptobrachium leishanense, assembly GCA_009667805.1. Taxonomy (NCBI): domain Eukaryota; kingdom Metazoa; phylum Chordata; class Amphibia; order Anura; family Megophryidae; genus Leptobrachium; species Leptobrachium leishanense. The sequence goes on from CM019065.1 coordinate 226,015,553, forward strand.
TGACGGAGCTCTGGATTTTTAACAGCTCTACCTCAGGAGAAAAAGGTGCGCAGAGCCTCCCTACACGCACCTTAAGTACCCTCCTGGTAACTCCACCCACACGTGCTTTAACAGCTCTAGAAAAATCCTCCCTGCGTCCTGGCAGAGGCAACTTAAGGGCCCTACGCCTTAGGTGCTTCAGGCCTTCATTATATACAGGGTTATATGAAGAGTAGGGATGAGCCAAACACATCCGAGTTAGTTTCGTATTCGAACCCGAACCCAATACAAGTCAATGGGGCTGAAAATTTGGTTCTTAGAGTGCCTTCCAAGAGGGCATATATGCTAGATATTTGCCATAAAAGGTGTATGGGGGTCCAGGTAGTGCCCTAAGGACAAAAAGTTAAAAAAAAAAAAGGTTTTTAAAAAAGGGACAGTGAATTTTCCATGAAATAAGGATTAAAAATAAAACACTAAAAATTCCTTCAAATATCATGCCTAGGAGGTCCCCATAACCTGCCCATGAAGTGGCGGATTGCTAGGATGTATAGAACCACTTAAAAACCAAAAACAATTACGTTTCAAAAGACGGTAAATGCTTTTCCTTTACTCTATCCATAAACAACTGCTTAGGGCGGCAGTCTGTATGAAAAGAGGAGACATTTTCGGACACGCAGAAAACGTTTAGTGACTTGGCTAAATTATTGTGAAACTTATGCAGACTTTGGATGAAAGTAACAATAGGTGCTTTAAAATTAGTCACACAGTAACCCCTCTGAGGATAGGAATATGATACAGGCATCAGTGGCAGTGCACCCAGATATTGTGCTTTTGGTGCCAGGCCAGCAAGTGCATTCATACAGTAACCCCACTGTAGTATTGTGGAAGAGTGCAGGGGTGGACTCTACGGTTCAAAAAAAATTGAAATGATATAGATGTGGCACAGGTGTCAGTGCAGCCAAATATTGGGCTTTTCATGGCAAGTGCATTCACACCGTAACCCTTTTGTGGTATTGTAGAAGAGTTCAGTGCTGGAGGTTTTGTCAATGCAGAAGACATCCCCGATCTATTCCATTACGTCAGCATCAGGGGATTGATAACTGCTGATCCATTTTTATAAATGTCAGCCGGTCTAGAGTCGGTGGACAGACGCACTCTTTTGTCTGTGACAAGACCTCCAGCGGCACTGAATGTCCTTTCAGAAAGCATGCTGGATGAAGGGCAACCTAGTAGCTGCATAGCATATTGGCTAAGTTCTGGCCAGTGATCCAATCTCAACATTCAGTAAGCCAGTGGATCATCTGCTGGAAAGGTATCCAGGTCTGCCCTTGCCCCTAGGTAGTCCTGCACCATATGGTGAAGACGCTGGCAATGGGTGCCTACATTTGACATCCCTGGGCATCGTGGACTAAAAAAAATAATTAAAAAGGCATCAGTCAAGCGGCCCCGGCCTTCACCACTATTCCTCTGATCATCCGTAGCCTCAGAAGCACGTGTGTCATCACTTGGTAACCTACCAGTGCCTGGAAAAGGTGTTACACAAGTGTCGCTTTAGAGCGTCCAAGTTTTTTCATCCTGTGCTCCCTTTGTGTGGGCAGGATGAGCTCTGCAACTTTACCCTTGTATCGTGGATCAAGAAGGGTTGCCAACTAGTAATGATCCCTCTCCTTGATAGCAGGCTTTGCATTATAAGGGAGCCCATGCAGCGTAGGTTGGAGGTGGCATTAGCTTCCGAGTCTTCCTGGTCAATGAGGATGACCGTATCGTGCACTTCCTCCTCCCAGCCACGCACTAGCCCTTGTGTTTCTGGGCACACAAAACCCTCCATTGAGGAATCCCCACCTTCAATGCCCCCACTACTTAAATATTCCTCCTCCTCATGTCTGATCTGAGGAGGACCCGCTGGAATGCTGTCTGCGGAAAGACTGGGGCCTTGAGCACTAGGGAAGGCCCACTGTTCTGCCTCTAGAGCCACATCTATAATTACCCGCAAAGTGTGCTCCAGCAGGAACACTAAAGGAATTGTGTCACTGATGCATGCACTGTCCCTGCTCACCATACTCGTTGCCTCCTCAAATGGTGACAGTACAGTGCATGCATCCTTGATCAGCCACTGCGGGGGGGGGGGGGGGACAAGTTGACCTGAACCTGTCCTTGTGCCATACTCACACAGGTACTCGTTGATGGCCCTCTGCTGCTTGTGCAGACACTGCAGCAATGCTAAGGTCGAGTTCCACCTGGTGGGCATGTCACAGATCAGACGGTTTGTGGGAAGGTGGAATTCTCTTTGAATTTCTGCCAGGCGAACGCTTGCTGGGAATGACCGTCTGAAGTGGCTGCAGAGTTTTCTGGTCTGGCTGAGAAACTCTGCCAGTCCTGGGTACCTGGTTAGGAAGCGCTGTACCACCAGATTTAGGACGTGTGCTAGGCATGGTACATGCGTCAACTTACCCAGGCGTAGGGCGGAGAGAAGGTTGCTGCCATTATAACAGACGATCATTCCCAGCTCAAGCGGGCGTGGTGTTAACCATCTCTGCACCTGCCCCTGCAGAGCTGACAGAATTTCTGGCCTGGCTCCTGTCCCCTAAACAAACCAGCTCAAGCACAGTATGGCATCTTTTTGCTTGAGCCAATGCATAGCCCCTGCCACGCATCGGTTTAACTGCCACTTTGCCAGAGGAGGAGGAAGAGGTGGTGGTGGGAGCAGACAGACAAGCAGCTTTCTGGAGGTGTGGTGGATGAACAAGCTCCAGCACAGAGCCCTGTCTTGGATCCCTCCCAGCTGCAGAGTTACCCAGTGTGCCATGAAGGAAATGTAACGACCCTGTCCATGCGTCTAAAGTCACATGCACCTTGCTGACTGCCTTTCCCAATGACTGGATAACATGGTCTTCCACGTGCTGGAATGGCCTTGCGTGAAAAGTAATGGTGTTTTGGAACCTGCCACTGTGGTACAGCACATTCACGGAAGGGAGCAGAGTCCACCAGCTGGAAAGGCAGCAGCTGCAATGCAAGTAATTTTGCCAAGCTGGCATTTAGACGCTGTGCTTGGGGATAGTTGGGACTATTTTTTTCTTACACTGCAGCAGCTGGGGCAACGAAATCTGACTGCGTAAATCTTCAGCTGATGGGATGCTGTCACATTGTGAGGAAGGACCTGGTACATCCATTACTGTAGCATCATCCCTGTCAGTGGAGGTTGTACGCAATGACATGGCAGGACATATGGGGGGGGGGGGGGGTAGAGACAGATGAGGACAAAGTTTTGTGCCAACAGGATGTGATATGTCGCCTCAAGCACGTGGTACCCAAGTGTCCGGTGTCTTTCCCACGCTTAAGCCTCATCTGACAGATTACAAATAGCAACTGTGGGGGTCTGCAGCATATTTCTTAAAGAACTACCAGCAGACAGAGTTCCTGCATGTGTTTGAGACAACAGCGCTCTGCACCGGAGCAGCTCTGACATCTGATGCCATGTACTGGCTAGTGCTACAGTTGGTCACAGGATGTCGTGCCGCCTCCCCCTCACTTGATTCCTCTGTTCGATCAGGCACCCAGGTGGAGTCAGTGACATCATCACCCCCTATCTCGTCACTGGAGCCAACTTGGCAGTATGCTGGGGCAACATGAGTGCCAGTTATTTATGTGTCATCACTGGCACCCCCCTTCCTCCAGGTTGATTATACTCCCTCAACCTCAGATTGAATCAGCACTGTACTTGCTGCGCATCCTCAAGCCGCATGTCACTCTCATTGTAGTCAAACAATTCAGCCGACTCCGTGTGTGATAGCAAGACTACAGCAGGAGTAGCTGTGTACATGGAGGCTGCATTAGATGCTTCACAGTCCACCTCAGCTGCCAAAGCACAAGCCTGGCAGGCAGAGGACTTGGAGGATGAGGATGGCCTGGTTAGCAAATCCAAATCCTCTGTGTTGCTGCTTAGGACAAGTATGCCCCTGCAGAGGATGCACCATGTCCAGAGGCACAGCCTCCTGACACAGGGGCTGCTTGCCCTCTGTCTGGGAGCGTCTGCCTGTCCTTTCAGACATGGTGAGTGAGAGATTAAAGATTTACAGAACTCTGTTACAACTCAGTGAGACACCCTGATAGTGTGACCCCCTGATGGGTGGCAGCTAGTGAGAACACATGGATTATAACAATTCCCAAATATTTTGTAGATGTGACCCCCAAAATACTGCATGGCACGACACAGATGATCACCTCAATTCCCAAATGTTTTGTAGATATTAGTGACCCCAAAATACTTGCTGGCAGTGACAAGACACAACCAATTCCCAGATATTTAGTAGAAATCAGAGAAGCCCCCCCAAATTAAAGTGGTCAGGGTGTTCCTTATAGGTGCAGACTTCACCCAGTGTTTTTCTGCCTGGGTGGGGGGGGGGGGGGGTCTCCTCTACCTCACTTGTGCAGGTGAGTTTCCCCAGTTGGTCATTAGTTTAAATTTAATGACAGCTGCATGCCTTAAAGACAGGAATTGCAGGGACAGCAAATAAAAATTTGATAAAAGAACCAATGCCAGAATGCGTTTTATTACAGCTGAAGCTGGTAAAAAAAATTCCAGCATTGTTCTCTTCCATTTTTATTTATGGATCATTGCTGTGTTCCTGGTGTTTTTTCCCCCAGTTGAGCTAGGGAAGCTCCTAAAGAGTCTTGAAATCTGTCTTCGATCTGCACTAGGGGTTCCAGCTTTGCTTCCACATGAAATGTAGAACAGAGTCCTAGTAACGTGTATGGGCCACCTGAAAAACCCCACAGGTGTGAACTCTCAGCCTGTGCTCTGAGTGAAATCCTTGAATTACATACTGCACGATAATTGATAAAATAAAAAAAAGTCTTCGTGTCTCAATACATCAGATATACAGCACAACTTAATGCTCATAGTGTTCCATATCTGCCCAGTTTCTGGGAACCACCATTAATGATACTGGCGGAGATTTGTTTAGTGGCGCTATGCCACAACCCAAACAATCACTGCAACCCACTTTGACTAGTCTCAGGCCATTAGATACTCACATGCTACATAAATGTTGACAAGTCCAATTTGCATTTCCTATGAAAAAGCACCTCAGGGGACTTCCAGGACTCGTCACAGGGTGTATATGCCATTCCTGCTTCGAGTGGCCTTTGCATTGTTATGCCATGCCCCTCACCACAGCTGCTGCAGGACAGCCCGAGCTCACGCTGTCCTACTGCAGCCAGTGACCCATGTCAGTGGCTGGGGGGGGGGGGGGTGTACCAATTGAAGGACAAAGGAACACCTTACAGGTTTAAGAGTCAGGCCTACATACAAAAGGAGTGCTGATTTTTTGCATCACTGGGATGATTCAGTATTGTGAATCCACACACGGCAAGTTAAAACTTAGTTGACAGAAGTCAGTGGCTTTTACAATCCAAGTCTGATTCAGAGGTCAATTGCCACAGGAATAGTTATGCACCATGGTTCCAAATACCAGAAGTGGCCAGATGCAGACACCCAAGAATCTGGTTTTGGATAACAGATGTTCTTAGTCCGCACATTCCTAGTATACTGTTTAATGTAACTTTCCATATAAATGAACATTGCAGTATGAATCTGACATTCAATTCCTGTTTATTGGCTCAACAAGCTTCTCCTGCACATGCAAAACAGCCCTTTGAAGAACTGACTGCACATTTAAAATCCACATTAAACCTATGCTTTTAGCATTTGGAGAGGTAGCCACGCTAGACAGTATTAGAAGTTCTGATCTCACTTTCAACTTTTCTAGCTGGGAGGATGGATCAGAGGAAGTACTACAGATTCTTCAGAACTCAAAGCTCTATGTCAAGGTGGTGCAAGCCAATGAATTAAATACAGGGCCCACCCACCCCCCAGGGGCAGGTTGACAGTTAAAGTCAGGCCTGCCCCTTGGTGCCACTACTGGGAAACGCACTAGAATATGAAGTCAGCTTACCCACTGACTGCTGAGTAGTGAGCAAGCTGCATGAGTTCACTATGAGTTGCGAGTCAGTGCATTCATGCAGCAAGCAAAGGTCAGTGCCAATTCTCTGGCTACCCAGTCTAGTGTCCAACTGGATACCCTTTCCTGCAGATGCAATCTCCAAACACTGGTCACCTTCTGAATCCACTACAGGGATATACAGACAGCTCACCCAGAAACTAGTTGAAATTTTTATTTATGTTGTAAATGATTGGATTACATGTTAAGCTTTTACAGTATAGGCCTTTGGTGAATTTCTTCTGTGGTGGACCCAGATTACCATTATCACAATGCCAGCCAGGAGTGCTGCTACAGCTGCAGTTCCTCTTGCCATGTTTAAAGACAGGTTAGAATAAAGGATACCTAATGAGAGAACATATGCAAGTTACAGACTTGTCAATAGGCAGCAAGTTTAGATTTTGTCAACCTACCTTTTGTTTTGCTGGCAGCTTCTGCAACCATAAACTCTACAGGGCCATCAGATGTTATAACAGTTTCTCCTGAGTTCAGCTGCTCAATCATTCTTTCTAGAAAAGACCATCAAATTTGCAGTTAGACAATTGCACCCATGTGATGTGAGTACCAGCTCCTATTAAAATGCTCAAGCTGCCTGCAGCACCATGTTGGCCAAGCAGGAGTGCGATTAGAGGCATTTTAAGGTCCGTTCTCATTCAGCTGCTATCTCTTGATAGCACCCATAGCCTTTAACATTCCTACTTCATTAACGTGTAGGTGGTTTATCAAATCTACAATATTTAAGAAAACCCTTTGGCAAGTGTTACTGTATGGGGGAATCTAACATGTAATTACTGTATAAAGGAACACCATGTGCTTAATGGGATTTGTCCTGCACAAATTTAGTTGCAGATTATGCACCTTTAAGCAACACTGCCAACCTAGGATTAGCAGTCATAAAACCCCACAACCTTTAAATTGCATGCCAAGATAAAATGAAGTTCAGCGTTTGGATAGTGGAACCGTGGAGAGTGATTAAACAATGCTGCAAGGGGATCTTTGTCTAGGCTGAGGGTGCAGCTGCACGAGAGTTTGCCATATGCCCTCAAATGGTACTTTTAGATACTGTCATACAATGCAACTCAGGTCGGTTTTCTGACCAAGAGTCCATTTCATGCACCAGCAAGAAATGCTTTAGACACTGGAGGACACAAGTGTCTAACAATTTGAGTAGCAGAGAGATCAGCAATACAAAAGTAGGTTAGGGTTTTAAGAGCTTTGCTTTTAGGTTAATTGATACCATATTATACAGTTGCTTGAGTAGAGTCATGTTAAGTTGGATCAACAGAACTGTAAACATGTTAGACATTTAAAAATCAGAGCAAGATACCTACTTTTTTTTGAGGGACAGGATGGGATGCACATGTCAGTAGTTGAGGGAACACATAGCGAGGCACTGCAGTGGAAGTACACCTATGGTACAACAGTAACAGTCACAATGGCTGGCAAACTTCAGTTAAGATCAAAACTTAATTGGCTACTGCAGATCCAAATTTCAGTTATCAGCCAGGCTGATGCAAATTGTTGCCAGATGCTTACCAAACCTCCAAGTGCATGTTGGGTTCTTCCATCCACAAATGTGAAAGTGCTGATTGAGAAGCGTTTATAGTGATACGGTAAAGGAATGGACTGAGATGGCACACCAGGAGGAATCAGCTGTGTGAGGTAGTTGTCCCCAGTGAATGGACAGCTGGGAAAAGGCAATTAGTGTTTTAATTTAACTTCTACAGCCAATTAGAGATCTTTCCCAAAATCTTTCCTACCTTTTCACAAGGACTGGCCATTGTGGCTGCTCTGTAGCCTCTACAGAGGGATTGGCCCAGCAGTCATGCAAAACAAGAACCAACTCTGGATCAGTCCTTTGAAGAATGCGCACTTCAAGATACACTGGGTCCCTGAGCACCTTCTGCACAGGGTAATCACTGTCGGCGTAGTATGCAGAGTACTGCTGGTCTGAAAGTGGAGTGTATGGTTGAATAAAGTATTTAGCTTTGAGACTTATCCATGGCAATCATTTGCAATTTGAGTTACCTTGAGCAATCCTCATTTCCAAAAGGAGGGGTCCAGTAGTTGAGACTGGAAGAGGAGGGGGCAGAGTAGATACCTGAACTAGCAGTGGAGCAATGCCAGTCATGGAATAAGTGCATCTTATGGTGATCCTGCAAGACCAAAGCCATTAGGTACCATTTTCACAATACATATGTAGTCTAGCCTACATGGCCAAAGATTCATACCTCATTGTGCTGTCCCTTGTGATCGAAGCCCTGTTCCATGTCCTTACATCTTGTGTTGCCTCAATGGTGTTCTCATAGGTTACTGCACCATCATGGGTCTGTATGGATACAGGCAAGTCAATTACAGAGGTCAATCCCAGAAATTCAATTGGCAGTGCCCAATAACTCACGCTAGGTTATCTGCATCCTAGCAGGAATTTTAGTGGACTTGTGTACAAGGAACATGCTTTTCCTCAGTCTGGAGACAAGACATACCTGACCCATTTGGCCGCAAGACAAGGGAAAGTGGAGAACAGTGAAGGATTTGCTGCTTGTGACAGTCATCCCTGGACACGATGCTGGGCTCACATTGATGGCATGGACAGAATCCATGTTCAGAGGTGGCTTGGTTAGATCAGCAGAGACTGCAATGGTTACGCGGCTATTGTTGGCACACTGAGCAGTTACTGCAAGTACAGTGGACTAGAGTCAAGTCATAGTATTGTTGCATTTTAAGTTTCATAGTAAAATAGAATTGGACAGTTTAGAGATTTACAATCCCAGGCCCATGATTACTGGACAGTGGTTGGGTAAGCAACCCTTGGCAATAATTTTTTTTTCCCACTGCAATCAGTGTTGGTAATGTTCAAACCAAGAGGCAAAAGAGAAAATACACTCTACAGCATGAAGATGCAAGATAATGTCAGAATGCATCCATAGACGCAAAGCCTCCTGCTGAGAGTATACCTTGTTACTTTCAAAATTGAACTCCTAGATTAGGCCCCAGTCTAGCAAGGCAGGTGTCAAACTTTGAATGCTACTTACTGGTAAAGTGCTATGGAGAGTGACCTTGAAGTGACAGTCTGCAATTCGTTTTACCAATGTTTGTCTAGTACAAGAGTCCCTGAGGTCATATTAAGCATTACCATGGGTAAATGCAGACTGCATTTGACACTCAGCACATCTTATCACTGATGACCACTCTAGGAAGTTGTGAAGTACAGGTAATGTTTGCAAGATACAGAAAAAAAACCCACAAGTGGGGAGAATCTCTACAGAGTGTATAGTTAAACACTACACAAATGTTAGTGAAGATTATCCAATCTGCTTGTGGAAAAGAACCCGATCCTTTTACATGGCATCTTTAGTTCTCCGCACAGGTTAAAAAAATATTACATCCACCATGGATATATTAGAAGGTTCTGGAAATAAGGTTTGCACACAAATTTTAGTCCTCAACCATGCTCCATGTACATTGGGGTATTTCTTCCTAGAGCTGGTTGAGGGTTCAGAATTTGAGTGATTTTTTTATTGTCAGAACATGCCGATGGTAAAAAATTAACCAACATTGTATTTTACAATGTGCTGAAAACTAAAAGACATCTTGCTAATGGGTATAGCAAAGCCTCTAATCTGCTTGTGGGATTTTTTTTAAATTTTAAAACAGTTTAGTCGATATAGGACTGAGCTGCAATAGAACACTAGACGTGTGAAACATGTACAGTGGTCTTCCGAGAGAAATCCCAGCTCTGTTAAAGAGGTGAAGACAAAGAAAGTCAGATGGCCATAAAGGATAGATAAGTAGTTAAGTAGTAACTCACATGGTTTTCCAAAATAACAGGCAATTGCAGAGTCCTCAGGGGCAAAACAGCAGCCTAGACCTTCACAGGTACTCCTTGATGTGACTGGTGTCGCACAGGACAGCCTCTCTTGTCTGGCAACAGCAGCACATTCACTGGGTGCAGGAGCATCCATCACTGGAGAGGTTACAGATCCAACATGCTTACAGACCATGTCATTAGTAATATTGAACAATTTAATAAAATTGGTTGTCATTTATGTCCAAACTCAAGTCATTACATGCAAGGGATAGCAAGTATTTTTTTGCAGAAGATGGGTCTATATGAAAAGGTTTTAGGCATGCTTGATTGGAGCCAGTAAATGCCTAGGTTGCATTTAAAACCAAATCTAGGAAATGAACTAGATACTATACCTGGCATAATTGGGCACTTCAGTTCCTTTTTGTGGTGCTGCACCTTCCCATTGATGGTTTCTTCCAGAGATATGGTCATCACAAGTAACTCATTCTGCAAACATAAGTCTTGTAAGGTTATTACCTGTACCATCAGTAATGGTTTCCATTGTTACATAAATAGGTGGCAGAAGCAGAAGAACATGAGCAGTGTGGCGAGTATGTAGCCTAGACCCTGAGAGTGTGGCAAGTATGCCCACCCATTTGACACAATACCACAAAAGGCACTGGTTCATGCTCGTCATTTCACATAATTACTGCAACTTGTTACTTATTGACCTCCAACTCCTGTATTGCCCCTTTGCAATCTAATGAAGGCAGGTGCCAAGCTTCCCCCCACCAGATGCACCTCACCCTTCCTGTACATTTCAGGATACAGTTTGAGATACCGATGCTCAAAAAAATAAAAAATAAACACAACTCAATAACGCCCAACAGGTCTTCGTTACTCTGCAAACACATCCCGTCCAGACAACTCTAGTCATTGGTCTACACCCACACTGCCAAGTCTTGCCTCCAAGACTTAAAGGGCAGCCCTGGTCCTGTGGAATGACTTGCCAGATCAAACTCACCTGATTGTCGGGCCTTCAAGAAAGCTCTCAAAACCCATCTCAGATTAGTGTACCACACTGATGCAACTCATCCCTTTACTCAAGCATTGATGCTGCATCCATGGCCCTACCATTCCCAAACCACTGGTACTAATGATTCTGCCATCCAGGAAAATTATTTTTCTTCCTCAACCCCAATCCCTCTAGAACAGTGTTACCCAAACTTGTCCTCAGGACCCTTTGATATACCAGATATCTGTAGTACAGGTGATTTGCTGCTCAGGGATTGCAGAATTCAGGTCTGCATTTCTCCCAAGGGGGGGGGGGGTCTACAAAACCTGGCCAAGGGTCCCAAGGACAGGTCTGAGAAACTATTCTAGACTAAGCTCCTATGAGCAGTAGCCTCTACACCTCTGGTTTCCATCCTATGGCCATTTATCTAGCTCGTTTTCCCATTATAAAGCGATGCAGAGACTATTGGCGCTATATAATTTAAAGCTAGGATTTAGCCCTTGTACAACACTAAGATTACAAACTTGAACTTTAGCTCCCATGATTCTCTAGACATGTACTGCATTAGAGTTCTAGGAAATTCTAAGCAACAAGCTAGGGAGCTCAAGTAGAATGGGATTGGGGCAGGTGTGCATTTGGGCAGAGACATGGTTTCACACCATAGAACAGTGAGAGCTTACCTTTACTCTGACATAGCAGCCATCATAAGATGCTACAACTTTAACAGTTTCACGTTTCTTTTCGACCCAAGTCCCACACGCAGAGCTGTTACGAAGAATGCGGGTCTTCGCTTTGTGATCTGAAGTTGAGATGTAGAGATCAGGTGTTTTAGGGGAAAATTTATGTAAATCATACTCCCATTGCTTTTCCCACTAGCAAAGACAATTGGCCAATTTTGCCAATAGACTGAAGTTACTCTCGTGCAACTGCGACAGCCATTTGGTAGCTCCAACATCCCTTTAGCCATATCCTGCCCAAAGGGATGCCTCCAGGTGGTAGCTAGAGCCACCAGGTTTTTCCTGTGCTCAGGAATGGACAGTGCCTGATGCACACATATCTACAGCTGCAAGATCAGCCATGCTTTCCTGGACACCATTTATTCATAGTGATGGGCAGTGCATGAGAAATGCCACTCTACAGCATGAAGGATCCATAAGCTGCAGGTAAGAAGGAATCCCAGGTGAAGCGGCCATTTCCATCCTGCAGCATATGAATTACAGGTTGCAGGGCAGCACTTTAGCCCATATTCTCTTTATGAAATGGTTATGTACAGGAAAACAAATCTGCAAAGTTGAGAAATCCCTGGTGCAGACCATAAATGGTGTAAGCATGCTCTGACCAGTTTGACATGTTACAGAATTTGGAAAGCTTTGGCCTGGGTTGCCAGAGACACATTGTTTAGCGGTGAATGCATTTAAATCCCCAGTATCAGGTAGAGGCCATAAACTGCAGGTGAGCAAACAAGGGATGAACCCTAAATAACATGGGTTATACATGTTGCAGGGCAGCATCTCTGCATGAAGTAAGCGATTGTTTTGCTGGACAGGCAGGCAACTCTAAAATGCCCCCCCCCCCCGTCAATGGCTGCTGCTAGACTATATTTTGGCCTTTGCTGTGTGGAACACATTGGGATTTCTATATATCTAGTCAAGTTTTAAACCAATGGCCTCAATAACATTCTGACTAAACCTACAGGATAAATCTTTAAACACAGTTTATATGTTAAGAGTCCTTGTAACACCATAGATTAGCAATAACCATTAAAGCTTACCGACTGCTCTCAGAACAAACCCTGAAGGAATGGAAAACTGCAGATTTTCAAATCCACAGTGTAAATCCAAGGAACCATCCCAAGATCCATGCTCACAACAGACCAAAACACTCCAAAAAGCAAGCACTGAAGCCCCTATACTCCTAAACCAACCCATCATAGACACAAACCTCAATACAACAGCCTCCAAGGCTCCTTACTTTTATTTCCATTCATTAGCCAAGCACAGGTGAGTAATTACATCCCCACACCTGTGTCTGGTATCAAGTCTTCTAACTACGGAGCCCCGCTGGTGTCAGGAGGAGAAAAACAAATTACTTGGACGATCTGCTAAATCGTTCCCACGAGTTAATTGTTTTTTTCCTTCCTCGTGTGCACTCAAAAGACAGCCAGCCTCTCCTCCCCGAGCCCGCCCACCTCAGACAGAGCTGCCTTCCTATCCCGAGCTGGTGGCTCAGCCTGTTAACCCCCTGTTTGACAGACCCCTGCCTTCCTAACCCGAGCTGGTGGCTCAGCCTGTTAAACCCCTGTTTGACAGACCCCTGCCTTCCTAACCCGAGCTGGTGGCTCAGCCTGTTAAACCCCTGTTTGAAAGACCCCTGCCTTCCTATCCCGAGTCAGCCTGTTAATCCCCTGTTTGAAAGACCCCTGCCTTCCTATCCCGAGCTGGTGGCTCAGCCTGTTAAACCCCTGTTTGAAAGACCCCTGCCTTCCTATCCCGAGCTTGTTAAACCCCTATTTGATAAGCATGAGGTTTCTGGATTAATTCCCCGTGTGGCCATAATTTTTATATATATACATAACTTCTCTCTGTCCCTTATATACATCTTTATAATGCTGCTATTATTATAAGGTTGTATTACAAATTATAGCAGCATTATAATAATATTAGGATTAGTAAGTAAATAAAACAATTTGTGTTTTTTCTTTAAAAGGTGCTATTTACTTACTAATCCTAATATTATTATAATGCTGCTATAATTTATAATACAACCTTCTAATAATAGCAGTATTATAAAGATGTATAAAAAGGACAGAGAGAAGTTATATATATATATATATTAAAAACAAAAAAAATTATGGCCACACGGAATCAATCCAGGAACCTCACGCTTATCAAACATGGGCTTAACAGGCCGAGTCAGCAGCTTGGGACTGTAATGCATAGGTCTTTCAGGGGTCTTAACACACTCCCCTGCATCAGGGGCGGATCCAGACGCAGGTTTGGGGGGGGGCATTCTACCAGTTTTGGCTATGAGCTGGTGTTGGGTTTGTAGTGACAGAGACGTGCCTAATTGCACGCTGTTCTCGTTACACTCACTCTCCCCAGAACATTGCACAGGTTCTTCCTCATGTGGCTCAGGAGCCCTGCGAACCCTTTCCATATGAGGGGCCCAGGGTACCCCCCCTCCCAGCACATACCCCTTGCAGCTATGCAGTCGTCCTGTGACCGAATCAGAGGGTGCCGGCCAGCCGTCATATGCCCCCCCGCACATCAATTCAGTCAACCCCTCCACACATCAATTCAGTCAACCCCCCTGCACATCAATTCAGTCAACCCCCCCACATCAATTCATTCAACCCCACCGCACATCAGTTCAGTCAACCCCCCTGCACATCAATTCAGTCAACCCCCCCACATCAATTCAGTCAACCCACTTGCACATCAATTCAGTCAACCCCCCCACATCAATTCAGTCAACCCCCTTGCACATCAATTCAGTCAACCCCCCCACATCAATTCAGTCAGCCCGCCCACATCAATTCAGTCAACCCCACCGCACATCAGTTCAGTCAACCCCCTGCACATCAGTTCAGTCAACCCCCAGCACATCAATTCAGTCAACCCCTCCGCACATCAATTCAGTCAACCCCCCTGCACATCAATTCAGTCAACCCCCCACATCAATTCAGTCAACCCCCAACATCAATTCCGTCAACCCCGGCGCACATCAGTTCAGTCAACCCCCAACACATCAATTCAGTCAACCCCCCACATCAATTCAGTCAACCCCACCGCACATCAGTTCAGTCAACCCCCCCCCACATCAATTCAGTCAACCCCACCGCACATCAGTTCAGTCAACCCCCCAGCACATCAATTCAGTCAACCCCTCTGCACATCAATTCAGTCAACCCCCTGCACATCAATTCAGTCAACCCCCCACATCAATTCAGTCAACCCCGACGCACATCAGTTCAGTCAACCCCCCAGCACATCAATTCAGTCAACCCCCCCTGCACATCAATTCAGTCAACACCCCCACATCAGTTCAGTCAACCCCCCAGCACATCACTTCATTCAACCCCAACAGCACATCAATTCAGTCAACCCCCTCACTTCAGTAAAGTCAACCCCCCAGCACATCAATTCATTCAACCCCCCAGCACATCAATTCTTTCTACCCCCCAGCACATCAATTCTTTCAAGCTCCAGCACATGATAAGCCGAGCCTTGCCACCTGCGCATACCTCGTGGCTGGCCCGGTGGGGCATGCCGGCGGTAGCCGGGAGAGAGACGTCCTGGCTAGGGATGAGCCGAACACTCCCCGAGTTCAGTTCGAGCCTGAACCCGAACTTCCCATTTGTTCGGGACCGAACCCGAACCCCCATGCAAGTCAATGGGGCTGAAAATTCGTTGTTTTAGAGTGCCCTCCAAGAGGGCATATATGCTACATATTTGCCATAAAAGGTGTATGGGGGTCCGGGTAGTGCCCTGGGGGACAGGAAAGAAGGACAAAAAGTTTTTAAAAAAAGTTTTTAACCACTTCAATGCTAAGGACGCGCTCAGCGCGTCCTCAGCATTACCGCTGGTGTGCTGAGGACGCGCTGAGCGCGTCCTCAGCTTGGGGTCAGCGTTCGGCCGGGTTCCGGCCGATCGCTGGCCCCTCCGGTGCGGGCTGACATCCTGGATGTCAGCCCGGCATCCGGACCACCAGCCGCCATTATTAGGTGTCATCGCGGGGGCGCGATGACACCTAATTCAGGCGCCCCCCCCGCATGTGCGGAGGAGGCGCCTGAAAGGGAGGGGGGGGAGGTCCTTCGGACCTCTCTCCCTCCCGATCGTGGCGCACAGGGGCTTAACCCAGGCATCATTTGGAAGGGCACAGCCTGCCCTTCCAAATGATGCCTGGCATTAACCCCTGGGGAGCTGGATCGCAAATCGGCGCTGAAAAGCGCCGATTCGCGATCCTTCCCGGGAGCTGGCCGACATCTTGGATGTCGGCCAAGCTTCCGGGAACTCCCCCAGAGGACTGGCGTCATCGTGCGCAGCACGATGACGCCAGTCCTAGCGTTAACCCCTAACTGCCACCAAGTGTGGAGATAGGGAGTTCCAATGAACTCCCTATCTCCCGATCCGTGGCAGCTAGGGGTTAAATTTTGATATCGTTGGATCGGCCAGAGCATGGCCGTTCCAACGATACCAAACATGAAAGTTAAAAAATTTGTAAAAAAAAAAAAAAATTAAAAATAAAAATAAAAAAAATTTGTAAAAAAAAAATTAAAAAAAAAAAAAATAAACACATTTTTTTTATTTTTTTTGGTTTGTTAGTGTAGCAATATTGTTCCCATTTCAATTATAATGTGAACAATGATGCTGCACTAACGATTTTTGTATGCGGTGCGTTTGTTAAAAATAGTGTAATTTTCCCCAAAAAAAAATGTAACGAGACCCCATCTCTAATTTTTTTAACAAGCGCACCCCATACAAAATATAACCGCAATTGCTCGCATGTTAAAATGTGGAAAAAAACACTTTACACATTGTAAATTATTAAAAATTCATATTTTATTGCATTTTTTGTTATAATATACAGACATGACATAACGTATACATATAATAATGACATATTATGAATCTACCGAGTCTGACGGAAAGAACGATATATAATATGTCTGGGTCATATACTAAAATAAGCCTTAAAAACACGTTTAAACATGATGCGCAAAACAGGTAAAAAATGACCTCAGCACAGGGGCGGGAAAAGCCTCAGCAGCGAAAGGGTTAAAGGGACAGTGAGTTTTCCATGAAATAAGGGTTAAAAATAAAAACGAAACATTCCTTCAAATATCGTGCCTAGGAGGTCCCCATAACCTGCCCGTGAAGTGGCGGATTTTTAGGATGTATAGAAACACTTAAAAACAAATAAATGACGTTTCATATGACGGTAAATGCTTTTCCTTTAATCTATCCATGAACAACTGCTTGGGGCGGCAGCCTGTATGAAAAGACATTTTAGGACGCGCAGAAAAAGTTTAGTGTTTTTTGGGCTAAATTATTGTGAAATTTATGCAGGCTTTGGATGAAAGTAACAATAGGTGCTTTAAAATTGGGCTTTTAGCGTCGGCAACAGTGCTGTCACACCGTAACCCATCTGAGGATATGAATCTGATACAGGCGTCAATGGCAGTGCACCCAGATATTGTGCCTTTAATGCCAGGCCATCAACCCTTTTGTGGTATTGTGGAAGAGTTCAATGCTGGAAGTTTTGTGAATGCAGAAGAGGACATCCCCTATCTATTCCATTACTTCAGCATCAGGGGATTGATAGCTGCTGATCCAGGACTGATTCATTTTTATAAATGTCAGCCAGTCTACAGAGTCGGTGGACAGACGCACTCTTTTGTCTGTGACAAAACCTCCAGCGGCACTGAACGTCCTTTCGTAAAGCACGCTAGATGAAGGGCAACCTAGTAGCTGCATAGCATATTGGCTAAGTTCTGGCCAGTGATCCAATCTCAACACCCAGTAAGCCAGTGGATCATCTGCTGGAAAGGTATCCAGGTCTGCCCTTGCCCCTAGGTAGTCCTGCACCATATGGTGAAGACGCTGGCAATGGGTGCCTACATTTGACGTCCCTGGGCGTCGAGGACTAAAAAACGCTGCAGCATTGCTAATGTCAAATTCCACCTGGTGGGCATGTCACAGATAAGACAGTTTGTGGGAAGGTGGAATTCTCTTTGAATTTCTGCCAGGCGAACGCTTGCTGGGAATGACCGTCTGAAGTGGCTGCAGACTTTTCTGGCCTGGATGAGAAGCTCTGGCAGCCCTGGGTACTTGGTTAGGAAACGCTGTACCACCAGATTTAGGACGTGTGCTAGGCATGGTACATGCGTCAATTTACTCTTGCGTAGGGCGGAGAGAAGGTTGCTGCCATTATCGCAGACGATCATTCCCAGCTGAAGCTGGCATGGTGTTAACCATCTCTGCACCTGCCCCTGCAGAGCTGACAAAATTTCTGACCCGGTGTGGCTCCTGTCCCCTAAACAATCCAGCTCAAGCACAATTTGGCATCTTTTTGCTTGAGCCATTGCGTAGACCCTGTCAGGCGTCGGTTTAACTGCCACTTCGCCATAGACAGAGAAGGAGGAGGAGGAGGAAGAGGTGGTGGTGGTGAAGCAGACAGACCTCATACAAGCAGCTTTCTGGAGGCGTGGTGGATGAACAAGCTCCAGCACAGAGCCCCGTCTTGGATCCCTCCCAGTTGCAATCAGAGTTACCCAGTGTGCCGTGAAGGAAATGTAACGACCCTGTCCATGCTTGCTGGACCACGTGTCTAAAGTGACATGCACCTTGCTGCTGACTGCCTTTCCCAATGACTGGATAACATTGTCTTCCACGTGCTGGTATAGTGCTGGAATGGCCTTGCGTGAAAAGTAAGGGCGTTTTGGAACCTGCCACTGTGGTACAGCGCATTCAGCAAATTCACGGAAGGGAGCAGAGTCCACCAGCTGGAAAGGCAGCAGCTGCAATGCAAGTAATTTTGCTAAGCTGGCATTTAGACGCTGTTCTTGGGGATGGTTGGGACTATATTTTTTCTTTCGCTGCAGCAGCTGCGGCAACGTAATCTGACTGCGTAAATCTTCAGCTACTGGGATGATGTCACATTGTGAGGAAGGACCTGCTGGTACATCCATTACTGTAGCATCATCCCTGTCGGTGGAGGTTGTAGGCAATTGCATGGCAGGACATACAGTGTGGGTAGAGACAGATGAAGAGGAGGACCTACGCAATGTTTTGCCCCAACGGGATGTGTGGCACTTGTTCATATGTCGCCTCAAGCACGTGGTACCCAAGTGTCCGGTGTTTATCCCACGCTTCAGCCTCCTCTGACATAGATTACAAATAGCAACGGTGGGGTCTGCTGCACAGTTCTTAAAGAACTCCCAGACAGCAGAGTTCCTGCATGTGTTCTTTGAGACAACAACGCTCTGCAACGGAGCAGCTCTGACATGTGATGCCTTGGACTGGCTAGTGCTACGGTTGGTCACAGAGGATTTTGTGCCTCGTGTTTGCTGTGCCTCCTCCTCCTCCTCCTCCCCCTCCTCCTCACTTGATTCCTCAGTTCGATCTGGCACCCAGGTGGAGTCAGTGACCTCATCAATGATCATCAATGTCATCTTCACCCCCTATCTCCTCGTCACTGGAGCCAACTTGGCAGTATGCTGCGGCTGCTGGGGCAACATGAGTGCCAGTTATTTGTGTGTCATCACTGGCACCCCCTTCCTCAAGGTTGATTATACTCCCTTCCTCAACCTCAGAGATTGAATCAGAGCACTGTACTTGCTGCGCATCCTCAAGCAGCATGTCACTCTCATTGTAGTCAAACAATTCAGCTGACTCCTCCGTGTGTGATAGCAAGGCTACGGCAGGAGTAGCTGTGGACATGGAGGCTGCATTAGATGCTTTGGCAGCTGAGGTGGACTGTAAAGCACTAGAAGCCTGGCTGGCAGAGGACTCAGAGGATGAGGATGGCCTGGTTAGCCAATCCACCAAGTCCTCTGTATGTTGCTGCTGCTTAAGACGGCCGGCACCAGTTAGAAAGGACAAGTGTGCCCCTGCAGAGGATGCACCACGTCCACCACGACCAGAGACACAGCCTCCCGACACAGGGGCTGCTTGCCCTCTTATCTGTGGCTGGGAGCGTCTGTCTGTCCTTTTTGTTCTTTCAGACATGTCGAGTGATATATAGATTAATATATACAGAACTCTGATTCAACTCTGGTATAAAGATTTAAATAACTCTGGTATAACTCAGTGAGACACACTGATAGCTGGCAGCCAGTGACAAGAGACAGATCACCTTAATTCACAAATGTTTTAAATAAATTAGTGAGCCCCAAAATACAGCGTGGTACTGTATGTATGACGAGACACAGATCACCTTAATTCCCAAATGTTTTAAAGAAATTAGTGAGCCCCAAAATACAGCGTGGTACTGTATGTATGACGAGACACAGATCACCTTAATTCCCAAGTGTTTTAAAGAAATTAGTGAGCCCCAAAACAAATTGCTGGCTGTGTGACGAGACACTGAAGATCACCTTAATTCCCAAGTGTTTTAAAGAAATTAGTGAGCCCCAAAATACAGCGTGGTACTTTTTGTATGACGAGACACAGATCACCTTAATTCCCAAGTGCTTTAAAGAAATTAGTGAGCCCCAAAATTAGGGATGAGCCGAACACTCCCCGAGTTCGGTTCGAGCCCGAACCCGAACTTCCCATTTGTTCGGGACCGATCCCGAACCCCCATGCAAGTCAATGAGGCTGAAAATTCGGTTTATTAGAGTGCCCTCCAAGAGGGCATATATGCTACATATTTGCCATAAAAGGTGTATAGAGGGGTCCGGGTAGTGCCCTGGGGGATAGGAAACAAGGACAAAAAGTTTAAAAAAAACCGTTTTTAAAGGGACAGTGAGTTTTCCATGAAATAAGGGTTAAAAATAAAAACGAAAAATTCCTTCAAATATCGTGCCTAGGAGGTCCCCATAACCTGCCCGTGAAGTGGCGGATTTCTAGGATGTATAGAAACACTTAAAAACAAATAAATGACGTTTCATATGACGGTAAATGCTTTTCCTTTAATCTATCCATAAACAACTGCTTGGGGTGGCAGCCTGTATGAAAAGACATTTTAGGACGCGCAGAAAAAGTTTAGTGTTTTTTTGGGCTAAATTATTGTGAAACTTATGCAGGCTTTGGATGAAAGTAACAATAGGTGCTTTAAAATTGGGCTTTTAGCGTCGGCAACAGTGCCATCACACCGTAACCCCTCTGAGGATATGAATCTGATACAGGTGTCAATGGCAGTGCACCCAGATATTGTGCCTTTAGTGACAGGCCATCAAGTATCATCATACAGTAACCCCTCTGTAGTATTGTGGAAGAGTGCAGGGGTGGACCATGTGGTCCTTTATTGAAAAGTTTTTGATCTGGTAATGGGCGTCAGTGCACCCAGATATTGTGCTTTTGGTGCCAGGCCAGCAAGTATCATCATACAGTAACCCCTCTGTGGTATTGTGGAAGAGTGCAGGGGTGGACCATGTGGTCCCATATTGAAAAGATATGCATCTGGTTAAGGCGTCATTGCACCCAGATATTGTGCCTTTGGTGCCAGGCCAGCAAGTATCATCATACAGTAACCCCTCTGTAGTATTGTGGAAGAGTGCAGGGGTGGACCATGTGGTCCTATATTGAAAAGTTTTTTATCTGTTAATGGGCGTCAGTGCACCCAGATATTGTGCCTTTAATGCCAGGCCATCAAGTATCATCATACAGTAACCCCTCTGTGGTATTGTGGAAGAGTGCAGGGGTGGACCATGTGGTCCTTTATTGAAAATTTTTTGATCTAGTAATGGGCGTCAGTGCACCCAGATATTGTGCCTTTGGTGCCAGGCCAGCAAGTATCATCATACAGTAACCCCTCTGTGGTATTGTGGAAGAGTGCAGGGGTGGACCATGTGGTCCTATATTGAAAAGTTTTTTTTTTTTTTTTAATGGGCACCAGTGCAGCCAGATATTGTGCCTTTCATGGCAGCAAGTGCCTTCACACCGTAACCCCTTTTGTGGTATTGTGGAAGAGTTCAGTGCTGGAGGTTTTGTGAATGCAGAAGAGGACATCCCCTATCTATTCCATTACTTCAGCGTCAGGGGATTGATAGCTGCTGATCCAGGACTGATTCATTTTTATAAATGTCAGCCGGTCTACAGAGTCGGTGGACAGACGCACTCTTTTGTCTGTGACAAAACCTCCAGCAGCACTGAACGTCCTTTCAGAAAGCACGCTAGATGAAGGGCAACCTAGTAGCTGCATAGCATATTGGCTAAGTTCTGGCCAGTGATCCAATCTCAACACCCAGTAAGCCAGTGGATCATCTGCTGGAAAGGTATCCAGGTCTGCCCTTGCCCCTAGGTAGTCCTGCACCATATGGTGAAGACGCTGGCAATGGGTGCTTACATTTGACGTCCCTGCGCGTCGAGGACTAAAAAAATTTAAAAATGCATCAATCAAGCGGCCTTGGCCTTCACCACTATTCCTCTGATCATCCGCAGCCTCAGAAGCACGTGTGTCAGCACTTGGTAATCTACCAGTGCCTGGAAAGGTGTTACACAAGTGTCGCTTTAGAGCGTCCAAAAGTTTTTTCATCCTGTGCTCCCTCTGTGCGGGCAGGATGAGCTCTGCAACTTTACCCTTGTATCGTGGATCAAGAAGGGTTGCCAACCAGTAATGATCCCTCTCCTTGATAGCACGAATCCTGGGGTCCTTTAGCAGGCTTTGCATCATTAGGGAGCCCATGCAACGTAGGTTGGAGATGGCATTAGCTTCCGAGTCTTCCTGGTCAATGAGGATGACCATATCGTGCACTTCCTCCTCCCAGCCACGCACAAGCCCTTCTGTTTCTGGGCACACAAAACCCTCCCTTGAGGAATCCCCACCTTCAATGCCCCACTACTTAAATATTCTGCGTCCTCCTCCTCCTGTCTGATCTGAGTAGGACCCGCTGGAATGCTGTCTGCGGAACGACTGGGGCCTTGAGAGTTAGGGAAGGCCTCCTCTTCCTCCCGCTGCTCTGCCTCTAGAGCTACATCTATAATTCCCCGCAGAGTGTGCTCCAGCAGGACCACTAAAGGAATTGTATCACTGATGCATGCACTGTCCCTGCTCATCATCCTCATTGCCTCCTCAAATGGTGACAGTACAGTGCATGCATCCTTGATCATCAGCCACTGCGGGGGGGAAAAAAAAACAAGTTGACCTGAACCTGTCCTTGTGCCATACTCAATCAAGTACTCGTTGATGGCCCTCTGCTGCTTGTGCAGACGCTGCAGCATTGCTAATGTCGAGTTCCACCTGGTGGGCATGTCACAGATCAGATGGTTTGTGGGAAGGTGGAATTCTCTTTGAATTTCTGCCAGGCGAACGCTTGCTGGGAATGACCGTCTGAAGTGGCTGCAGACTAAGGATGAGCCGAACACTCCCCGAGTTCGGTTCGAAGCCGAACCCGAACTTTCCAAATGTTCTGGTCCGAACTCGGACCCCATACAAGTCAATGGGGCTGAAAATTCGGTTTTAAGAGGGCATATATGCCAGATATTTGCCATAAAAAGTGTATGGGGGTCTGGGTAGTGCCCTGGGGGACAGGAAACAAGGACAAAATGTAAAAAAAAAAGTTTTTAAAGGGACAGTGAGTTTTCCATGAAATAGGGTTAAAAATAAAAACGAAAAATTCCTTCAAATATCGTGCCTAGGAGGTCCCCATAACCTGCCCGTGAAGTGGCGGATTTCTAGGATGTATAGAAATATGTAAAAACCAAAAAATGACATTTCAAATGACGGTAAATGCTTTTCCTTTAATCTATCCATAAACAACTGCTTGGGGCGGCAGTCTGTATGAAAAGAGGAGACATTTTCGGACACGCAGAAAAAATTTACTGATTTTTTGGCGGTGAAAAACAGGAGAATGGAAAATTCTAGACCAAATAGCCAATTTGGAAAGTGAGATAATTGGGAGAATTTTTCTGGTTTGGCTATTTTGACCTAGAATTTTCACTTCTCCAGTTATTCTCCTGCTTTTCACTGCTCTCTGTGAATGTTTAATCCCAAAGTGAAAAATAACATTGCTTTAGATGTTAAAATCAGGCAATGAGGAAATTTTGTATTTTTTCACACAGCAGTTAAATGCCGCATATTAAGACGTTTTAGGAGGGGAAGTACTCACTCAGAACAGAAGCAGACACCACACCTTCATTCTACATAAAATGTATCAAATTGATTAGACCAGACAAAAACATCTGTTGTTGTTATGTTTGAAAAAAAAAAAGGTAATTTAAAGGTGAGAATCGTTGCACCTAGACATTAGTTTTTAATTCAATATCTAATAAACCATTGCTTATAATATTCTGCAGTAAAGAGTCTCTTTATTTCTAGATTTTTTAGTTTTTTTTAAGCATTTTTTATACTTTTTTCAAAATTTCTTTTTTTTCCCGAACCTGAACCGAACACGGCAAAATGTTCGGAGTTCCCGATCTACCCGAACAGGCTAAGTTCGGGCCGAACTCCGAACCATCCGAACCCGAACCGCTCATCCCTACCCAAAATACAGCGTGGTACTTTTTGTATGACGAGACACAGATCACCTTAATTCCCAAGTGTTTTAAAGAAATTAGTGAGCCCCAAAATACAGCGTGGTACTTTTTGTATGACGAGACACAGATCACCTTAATTCCCAAGTGCTTTAAAGAAATTAGTGAGCCCCAAAATACAGCGTGGTACTTTTTGTATGACGAGACACAGATCACCTTAATTCCCAGTGTTTTAAAGAAATTAGTGAGCCCCAAAATACAGCGTGGTACTTTTTGTATGACGAGACACAGATCACCTTAATTCCCAAGTGCTTTAAAGAAATTAGTGAGCCCCAAAATACAGCGTGGTACTTTTTGTATGACGAGACACAGATCACCTTAATTCCCAAGTGTTTTAAAGAAATTAGTGAGCCCCAAAATACAGCGTGGTACTGTTTGTATGACGAGACACAGATCACCTTAATTCCCAAGTGTTTTAAAGAAATTAGTGAGCCCCAAAATACAGTGTGGTACTGTTTGTATGACGAGACACAGATCACCTTAATTCACAAGTGTTTTAAAGAAATTAGTGAGTCCCAAAAATAATTGCTGGCTGTGTGACGAGACCCAGAAGATCACCTCAATTCACAAATGTTTTAAAGAAAGTCATAAACCCCCAAAAAAATTGCTGGCACAGTGACAAGACACACATCACCTAAATTCCCTGATATTTGGTAAACATGACACCCAAAAAGACTTGCTGGCACTGTGGTGACAAGACCCAGAAGATCACCTTAATTCACAAATGTTTTAAATAAAGTTGTAAACCCCAAAAAAACTTGCTGGCACAGTGACAAGACACACATCACCTAAATTCCCTGATATTTGGTATAAATGAGACCCAAAAAGACTTGCTGGCACAGTGTGACAAGACCCAGAAAATCACCTCAATTCACAAATGTTTTAAATAAAGTTGTAAACCCCAAAAAACTTGCTGGCACAGTGACAAGACACACATCACCTAAATTCCCTGATATTTGGTCGAAATGAGACCCCCCAGACCCCCCCAGTAGCGTGGCAGACCTGCAGTAACAACACACACAACTATCTTCTTTGAAATCTCCTCTGAAATGCGTGCAGAAGCGCTGCGTTGAAACCTTATATAGTGTGCTGCGGGACTTAGCTCTGTGAGCCCATGATTGGGCAAAATTTGCCCAATCAGGACTCTGAGCGGTGATTGGCATAGTGTTCAACCAGTCTTGCACCAGACCTGTGGTCAGGTGCAAGGCTGTAGCCAATTACGAGCTTCAGGCAGTGGGAAAATGCATTGTGGTCCATTGTGGTCGAACATGAGGCGAACACCCGGAAATGTTCGGGGTTCACGATCTGCTCGAACAGGCTAAGTTCGGGTCGAACCCCGAACCGTCCGAACCCGAACAGCTCATCCCTAGTCCTGGCATATGCAGCTGGAAGGCTGATTAGGTCATAGGGCTCGCCGGATGGCCGGTCACCCTCTTCAGTCGGCCTAGGATGCCTTGCTGGGAGGCTGGCTATGCCTGCCGATCGGCAAGGGTGACTAGCAGCATAACGGGCAAATGCCCGGTTTGCCTGATGGCCAGTCCGGGCCTGCAGTGAAAGATGCAATGTGCTCACAGAGTGTATGTACAGCAGGAACAGCTACAGCAGGAAAAAAATAATGGATCTCCTGCTGTGATTTCCTTCCTCTAAAGCATAGATTCTGAAAGAATCAGAAATACTTGGAGTCCCAAGTATTCTGGATTTGGGGTGCCCAACCTATATGTCTATGTATTTATTCTGTTACCCTGAGCACATCTTGGGTTTATTTTAAAGCCGTAAGGCATATCTCCATTTTTCTTATTTTATTTTTTTACTTTATCTATACTTTGACAATATCCTGCAGAGGAAATGTAACCGGAATCCACTTGGTTCACTTGGGACGAGGCCGGACCGGACACGAGCAAGGATTGTCTGGACACGAGTCTCTTCAGAAAAGGCAAACTTTTATTGTGACGTCACAGAATGCTCAGACAGGATTGAATCGCAAAGACTGAGCATCAATTATACAGTGTCCTGAGGTTTTATACCTCAAATACATAATTAGGTACATCCCAATTAGTCCACCTCCCGGTGACTCTATCCCACCCCACGTGGGTTAGTACCTCCCTTAGTCTAATACAAAAGACATTTCATTAATTGGCCGTAAATTGGCAAACTTTATGTTAGTAACAATAAATCATGATTAGTTACTCCTACTGTTCCGGGCTGTGCCTGGTTCCCTAGCGCCTTCAATTATTTGTTACAAATGGCACCTGGTCTGATCTGTATACTCCTTTGTATTTCTGCGGGCCCCAACGACCTTGATGTATCTTTCTCTGTGCCTGGAACAGCAGAGATCTTTCTCAACGCTTTAACTGTTTTTCTGCTAATCTCAGCACATTCCTAAATTTCTATGTATGCCTGCTTCTAGTTTCAACTAAAAACTACCTAATTATTTTCAAGTGAACCAATATTCTGAACAAGATGGCCGCCTGGCTTACAATGGCGGCCATCTTCCAGCCTATTTCCACTACATTCCCCCCTTGGCTCAAGCCTCAGGCTTTTCTCCTGAGACTTGTAGCCATTACACCTCACTGCTTCTATTCTCAAGTTCCTCATATTTGGGGGGGACCTGTTTTTGTCGGGAACATACCTTGTGGGATAATCAGTGGTATATTTTGTGTCTGTGTAGGTGTCAGCGCCTTCTTGCATAGCGGCCATAGGCAAAGCCCTATTCGATACAGTAGTGCCCCTACAACCAAGATCACCACTACCATCAGAATCATAGATCCAATCTGTGAAATAAATCTCAGAATGGATCCAAACCAATCTCCGATTGCTCCGAACCCACGAAGTGGGTTCCAGCCTTCAGCAGCGATCCTCCTTGCTGTGTCCTGCAATTGTGCTACCTTTTCTTGGTGATCTTGAATTACCTGATAATAATCAGGGACATCCTGTGTAGCATTCTTGATGAATGTGCAACATTCATAGTGCATCGTCATCTCACACAATCCATTCAGAGCTGCACTAATCTGTTCCAGTGCCATATTGTGTATCATTTGCACCTTTCGTACCTCTCGTACCTCCAGATTCACCAACTAGTTTTATTCAAAATCTCATCCATCAAACTGGCATAACTGTTCATTCTTGCCATCAACTCTCTTCCCCATCCAGTCCAGGCCGGAAGCCAAGCCCACACTCGATCCGCTTTCTTAAACAACTCTCTCTTCTGTCTCTCAAACACCAGTGGGTACCTAGGGTGAAGTATTGTATCTGAATTAGTGTCCTCCCCTCTTACCTTCTGGATCGGGATCAATTTAGCCAAATAACACATTCCCGTCACTGTATGTGGTACCCATGTGTAGCACACTCCTTTACAACACACCTGATATCCTCCTTTCACTATAAATGGTGATGAATATAGTGTTCCCTTTGTTATCGCTATTGCAAACTGTCTCAACCGTCTCATCATGTCCCCTATATCCTGCCTTCCACTGGTTGCGTTCGCAATCTCTTCCTCCTGTTCTCTAGTGAACTGCCTGCATCGTATGTATATGTAATGCGCCTTCAGTCCTGTTCTGAATATGTAAATGTACGATGTCCAATTGAATTGACTTGAGTTGCACGCCCCACCCTCGTTACTTATCTCTCTATCTGGGCCTAGTTGAAAACACCACTTGTGGTACACTGGTCCTATTATAGGATGCCCAGGACTGAATGGTTCTGGTTTCTCTCTTGACATATCAACTGTCTGTACTGTAACATTTTCTGATGCAAACATACTCAAATTCATTGGGACAGATGCGAATGCTATATGAATTGTCTCTGGGTGCAGTCTACTACACACCCAACATGTGGTCTGTCCAGACTTTTTAGCATAATCATATTTAAATTGCACAAGTAGGTGTCCTTTTAGCTTAGTTCCAGATAACGCCTCTCGCTTTTGTCTCCACATGGTACGGTTCTCCATCACCGGGTGTGTGCCATTCCGAGTTTTGGTGATACTTGGACACTTGGGACATGCTTCACGTGATAGTCCATAAATCAGATGTGCAAGAAACAAAATCAATACCAGAATTGCTCCCACTGTCAAAAACCCCTGGGCAATTCTCTTCGCAGTCACATAAACCCAATCCCTCCCCGTCGGAATTTCAAAAACAAAAGACATTTCCGGTTGATCACGGGTCGGGGCCGGGCCCCTAAAAATAACCCTCTCAGCATTTTCCATCTGTGGATAATTAGATCTTGCTGTATCCATCAGAGCACCCAAGGGTTGAGTATCTTGGATGCTTTCAATCGAATCTCTCAGGGACTCATGATTGTGGTCTTTGATAGCTTTAGCCTCAGTGGATTGGTCTCGTTGGGGATGACCTTCCATACTGGTTCAGGATTAGCTGCAGCTACCTTCATTCTGGAGTGATGTATCCACGGGACCACCTCGGCAACCTTTACTGCTGTAGGGGTTGATAACAGGACAAAATAAGGACCTCTCCATTTTGGGCCTAATGGATCATTTTTCCACTCTTTTACCCATACTGAATCACCTGGACAATATTTATGCAGTGGAGGGTACAAAAAGTGAGGTATATTATCTCCCACCCAGGTATTCAATTTCTGCATTGCTTTACCCAACAGTACAACCTGATCATTCAATTTAATTTCCCCTAATGCCCGAAGGTCCCCCTTAGTCCATTGATCAGAGGGGTAGGCCGCCCGAACATGAGTTCGTACGGACTTAGCTTCAATTGGGGGGTGGGCCTGCACCTAATGTG
The DNA here is from genome assembly GCA_009667805.1 of Leptobrachium leishanense. Taxonomy (NCBI): domain Eukaryota; kingdom Metazoa; phylum Chordata; class Amphibia; order Anura; family Megophryidae; genus Leptobrachium; species Leptobrachium leishanense. Next base: position 226,044,280 of record CM019065.1, read on the forward strand.
TAATAAGACTATCGGGAGCACATCCAACCAGCCTAGTGACGTTTCTTGGCACAATTTGGACATCAGAGTCTTTAGGGTGCAGTTCATTCTCTCGACTTTTCCTGAACTTTGGGGCCTGTAGGCAGTGTGTAGCTTCCAGGTGATACCCAATAGACGGGCAAGTTGCTGTAAACAGTTCTGTATAAATGCAAGGCCATTATCCGACCCTATTTCAAGAGGCAGTCCGTAGCGCGGTATTATTTCTCTCATCAGACTTTTCACCACCTCCGCTGTCTTTTCTGTTCTTGTTGGGAAAGCTTCCACCCATCCTGTTAGGGTGCACACCATTACCAGTAGATATTTGTATCCTTTGCAGGGTGGCAACACTGTGAAATCTATCTGTAATGACGCCATTGGAGACAGCCCGATTGGCTGTTTCCCTGGAGGTTGAGACGGACCTGTTCTTGGATTATTCTTGGCGCATGTCACTCAATGCTGGGCTATTGCTTTGCAGATTACTGACAGTCCGGGTACGTAGAAATGTGGCTCCAATTGCTGTTTCATCATTTCTCTTCCTCCATGGGTACTTGCGTGGAGCGTTCTTACAATCTCAGGTGCCAGTGTTGCTGGTAGAACTATTTGTCCATTCTCTAACTGGAACCATCCGTCTTCTCCGTATCTGCCTTGTTCTTCTGACAGCCATTTCTTCTCTTTCTCTGAATACACAGGTGTCCATTCACTCAGTGGCGCCGGTAAGAGTGCAGCCACCACTGGTTTTACTTTGTATCGTGCCAATTCTCCACGGTTTCCCCAGACAAATTCTTCTTTCGGGAAATAGTATCGCCATGCGAAGAACAGCAGATCTTGTCTGTCTTGTGAATCTCGCACTGCTGGTATGAAAAAGTTCATTGCACTTTTCTTCATTCTTGGCAGCTTATTCCTGATAAGGATCTCCTTGAGGAAGAACCTTACCAACGGAGCTTGGTATTCTTCTGCTCCCAATTCTCCCAGACTTAGCAATATTCGTGTGATTCTTAGATTATTGTGAGGGTTGGTTGTTAGATTTTCAAAACGTGAGGCGAAATTTTCTGCTCGTTCAACTTCAATTACTTCTGTATCTTCTTCTCCATACTCCCCCATTAATTTTACGCCAAAGAATTTCAGCATCATTTTGTATGCTCTGCGTAGTCTTTGCTGAACGTCTGAGGTGTTAATCATTAGGCGTGTCTCTTGAGGAGTCAGAGGAGTAGAGTAAAAATTTCGGCCTTGAGACTGGGTTGGGAAAAGCCATTGGATATAGTCATGATTTAGTTCTAACAGTTCAAACTCATCTTGCCATTTGCGCAGTATAATTTCAATGAACTCGCCTTTGGGTTCAAATTTTCTCCAATTCATGTAAAATTCATAGTTTGGCATGAGAGGTTGAGGCTCTTGCTTGCAGAGCAGAACTTTGGCTTGATCAATTGTCAACAATGGTTTTGCGGCAGCCTTTGCGGCCTGGTCAGCACGCCTGTTGCCTTTTGGGATTTCATCATGACCTTTCTGGTGGCCACGACAATGCATAATACTGACAGCACTTGGTTTCCATACAGCCTCCAGAAGGGCTGCGATTTCAGCCGCATACTTGATTTGTTGTCCTGAAGAAGTAAGTAGGCCTCTTTCTTTGTAGAGTGCACCATGTGCATGGACTGTCATGAAAGCGTACTTGGAATCAGTGTAGATATTCACCCTTTTGCTTTCGGAGGTTTCTAGAGCTCTGGTTAGGGCTGTTATTTCGGCCAATTGTGCAGATGTATGGCCTGGTAGTGGATTTGCTTCGATAATCTCTTCTGCTGAAACCACTGCATAGCCGGAGACTTTCTTCCCATCATTCATGTAGCTGCTACCATCAGTGAATAGCTGTAGATCGTATTTGTCTAGGGGTACGTCTTTCAAATCTGGCCTGCTACTGAACACTTCTTCCATGACTTGGAGGCATTCATGATTTGGATCCTCTTCACAGTCTGGCAGTAAAGTAGCAGGGTTCAAGGTAGCGATGAGGTCCAAATGAACCTGTGGATTCTCACACATCATAGCTTGGTACTTCGTCATCCGGCTGTTGCTGAACCAGTAGCTTCCTTTCACGTCCAGCAGGGCTTTGACAGCATGGGGCACCTTGACATGAAGAACTTGTCCAAGGGTCAGCTTGTCTGCTTCTGCTATCAACATTGCTGTGGCTGCCACAGCTTTCAGACATGGGGGTAGGCCGCAGGCCACAGGATCAAGTTTTTTGGAGAGGTAGGCCACGGGCCTTAGCCAAGAGCCGAAACTTTGAATCACCACTCCTGTAGCTGTTTGATTGTGTTCATGCACGTACAGCTGGAAGGGCTTGCTGTGATCTGGTAATCCCAATGCAGGGGCTTCCATTAACAGAGTCTTTAATTTCAGAAAGGCTGCTGTTTGTTCTTCTTCCCAGAGGAAGGGGTCATGCTCTCCCCCCTTGGTGGCTTGATGGAGGGGTTTAGCAATGTCTGCAAAGTTGGGGATCCACAGGTGGCAGAAGCCTGCAGCTCCCAGAAATTCACGAACTTGTCTCCTTGTCTTTGGTTGGGGTATTCGGCATACTGCTTCCTTTCTCTCAGCCCCCAGTGCACGCTTGGTACCTGTTAATTGAAAACCGAGATACTTCACAGTCTGTTTACATATTTGTGCTTTTCTTTTGGACACTCTGTAACCTGCAAGGCATAGCAGATGTAACAGGGCTTTAGTGGCAGAGAGACAGTCTTTTTCTGTGGGAGAGGCCAGTAATAAATCATCGACATACTGCAACAAAACAACTTTGTCTGGCTGAGCGTTGAAGGACAGGAGGTCCTGGCTGAGCGCGCACCCAAAAATCGTGGGCGAGTTCTTGAAACCTTGGGGGAGGCGTGTCCAGGTCATTTGATGACGCGCTCCCGTGGTGGAGTCCTCCCATTGAAACGCAAAAAGGGGCTGGCTTGCTGGAGCCAGGCGGATGCAAAAGAAAGCGTCTTTTAAATCTAGCACCATGTAATATTTTTTATCTCCAGGAATTAATGCCAGCAGTTGGAATGGATTAGGGACTACAGGGTGTAAAGTTACTGTGGCCTCGTTAACCGCTTGTAAATCTTGGACCGGGCGGTACTCTTGTGTGCCCTCCTTCAGTACTGGCAACAGAGGTGTGTTCCACGGTGACACGCAGAATTTCAATATGCCGTGATCTTTAAGTCTCTGCAAATGTGTTTGGATATTCTGCTTGGCTTTTTGTGGGATGTGATATTGTCTTAGAGCCACAGGCACTGCCCCCGGTTTTAAATCGACGTATACCGGAGGGATATTTACAGCTAGCCCGGGCGGGTTTTCCTCGGCCCACACACCAGGGATTCCCAGGAGTAGTGTGTACGGGTCTGGGTCGACCAGCGGCGTTGGTGCTGTACGCCATTCTTCTTCTCTGGGCATAACTACTGCAATTTTCGCGGATTGGATGCACTGGCTGGCTGGGCTGTGCTGCAGTGCAGAGCTGCCACTCTCAGGCAAGTCTAATCTAGCGTGACCCCCTGGAGGAAACGTAATTTGGGCTTGCAATTTGCAAAGGATATCCCGCCCCAGGAGCTGGATGGGACATTCGGGCATATACAAAATTCATGTTCAACATTATGCCCACCCACACTACATTTTCGTGAAGCAAGAAAGGGGTACTTTGCGGATACCCCCATTGCTCCCACTATATCAACCTCAGTTCCCACCGGGGGAGCAATTTACTGTTTTACAACAGAATATTCGGCACCGGTGTCAACCATAAAAATTTCATCTTTATTCCCCACTCTCATAGTGACCGTGGGCTCGTGATTACCGAGCGGGATGGGCCCAGGTCCGTGTCAATTCCTTGCCCTTCAAATGACGTCCCCGCCAACCCAACAAATCCTGCACCGGCACTATCATTTCTCTCATATCTGCCGTTTGTTACTTGACCATTAGGGGCCTGACCTCCCGATTCCCCAGCTTCCCCCAGCACACCAAATTTAGCCAGAAATGCCGGGCAATCCTTTTTCCAGTGACCTTCGCCCGGCACCAGGCGCACTGATTGGGCCCCAGGGGTGCCCTAGGGGCTCCCCTACCTCTACCTCCACGTCCCCTCGTTCTCCCTCTGTCTGGGGCATCTCTCCCTCCATTTCCCATATATCCGACCACCCCTGTATGTCCTCTTTGCTTCCTCATCTCCTCCCGTTTTTCTTCTAAATCCCGGTTATGGTACACTTTATTAGCAATTTCTACCAATTCGCTGATACCTTTACCCAAAAACCCATCTTGGCTCTGTATTTTATTCCGTATATCTCTCTGCGACTGACCCACAAAGGAAGAATTAATTAACCTGTGATTCTCCGCTGCTTCAGGGTCAATAGGACTATACATCCGGTATGCATCTAATAACCTTTCTAGAAATGCACTTGGGGATTCTTTAAAATCTTGCACAATATCCGCTATTTTCCCCATATTTGTGGGTTTCTTCCCTCCCGCTTTAATACCCATTAATACTGCTGTGCGGTATGTCTGCAAGTGGGCAATGCCTGCAGCGGTATTGTACGGCCATTTGGGATCTGTTTTGGGGTAGTACTCCTCTGCCCACGCTTCTGGCTGGGCTCTAACATCTTCTACTGCTTGGGCAAGTAAAATTTTTCGCGCGCTACTATTTATTCGGGCTCTTTCCTCAGTGGTGAACATTGTCAGCATTAATTGCTGACAATCTGCCCATGTGGGGTTATGTGTGAGCATAATTGACTCTATTATACTGGCCACTGCCGCGGGATTAGTGGAGTACAGTGGTGTGTGTGTTTTCCAATTGAACAGATCTGTCTTTGTAAATGGAACATATGTGTATTGCCCTGGCCCAGGTGCTCCGTTTTCCAATAAGGGACCTGGCACCTCCCGTAGGGGCATCTGCATTTTACTCTTACCGGGGTTGTGTTGATATAAATCTCGGGGTTTATATACATTATTCGCTGCGCGAGTGGTAGCACCTTGCTTTACACCTTCACTCTCATCACCATCATCACTGTCCTCTCGGTCTACCAATTTATACATACTCCCATCGGGCATTTCGATCTTTCCTGGTGGGACCTCTCTATCTTCTCCACCCACTGCCCCCTCTTCCTCTTCCGCAATTCCGCCCGCCGGAGTGGAGGGAGCCGGCGGAGCAGTAGCCGCCACCCGCCTCCCCCCCTCTGCCCGCGCAGCCGCGGCACGCAAAACTTCTCTAGCTGCCCCATAATATGATGAATAGGGCGGGGACAGGGGATCAATCTCTTCCGGCTGTTCTACCAACACCGGTCTTTTCTTTTTATTATTTTCTTTATTGGGGGGTACCTGCTTCTTGTTACGTCCCGCCATCATTATAAAATGACTTTTATCCCTTACACAATACTTCCATATATCTATATATGGGTACTGGTCAGGCTGTCCGCATTTCCCGGTGACCTGGGAATGCACTTTCTGTATTAGCTCCGGGTCCATTGACCCCTGCTCTGGCCACTCTGGAACCAGCAGTGGCCACGCCATTGTACACATTCCCGTTAAATTTTCTTTAGTTAATTTTACACCATAATCATGTGTTGTATATAGTGCTTCAAAATTCCGCACCATATACCCTAGGGGCGTCTCATCCTTCTTTACCTTTCTTGGCTTGGATGATCCGTTACCCATTGTTACTTTTAAAAACAACAAACCTTTTTACAATACAGATATTACTCTTTAGCAAAAACACTTAGAATTTACTGTCTGGCACTTCAGTCAACAATTCATATGGCATACGGCCCTGTCACTCACTGATGTTGGACGAGAAGGCCTGGCTCTCAATCTCCACTCTAATTCATCCCAAAGGTGTTCTATCGGGTTGAGGTCAGGACTATGTGCAGGCCAGTCAAGTTCATCCACACCAGACTTTGTCATCCATGTCTTTATGGACCTTGCTTTGTGCACTGGTGCACAGTCATGTTGGAAGAGGAAGGGGCCAGCTCCAAACTGTTCCCACAAAGTTGGGAGCATGGAATTGTCCAAAATATCTTGGTATGCTGAAGCATTCAGAGTTACTTTCACTGGAACTAAGGGGCCAAGCCCAGCTCCTGAAAAACAACCCCACACCATAATCCCCCCTCCACCAAACTTTACACTTGGCACAATGCAGTCAGACAAGTACCGTTCTCCAGGCAACTGCCAAACCCAGACTCGTTCATCAGATTGCCAGATGGAGAAGCGCTATTCGGCACTCCAGAGAACGCGTCTCCACTGCTCTAGATTCCAGTGGCGGCATGCTTTACACCACTGCATCTGACACTTTGCATTGCACTTGGTGATGTATGGCTTGGATGCAGCTGCTCGTCCATGGAAACCCATTCCATGAAGCTCTCTGCGCACTGTTCTTGAGCTAATCTGAAGGCCACATGAAGTTTGGAGGTCTGTAGCGATTGACTCTGCTGAAAGTTGGCAACCTCTTCGCACTATGCGCCTCAGCATCCGGTGACCCCACTCCATCAGTTTATGTGGCCTACCACTTTGTGGCTGAGTTGCTGTCGTTCCCAAACACTTCCACTTTCTTATAATATAGCTGACAGTTGACTGTGGAATATTTAGGAGCGAGGAAATTTCATGACTGGATTTGTTGCACAGGTGGCATCCTATCACAGTTCCACACTGGAATTCACTGAGCTCCTGAGAGCGACCCATTCTTTCACAAATGTTTGTAAAAACAGTCTGCATGCCTAGGTGCTTGATTTTATACACCTGTGGCCATGGAAGTGATTGGAACACCTGATTCTGATTATTTGGATGGGTGAGCGAATACTTTAGCAATATAGTGTATATACTAGGTGTTAAGCCTGCTCAGTGGGCAGTCTATTGTTGTATAACGTGTTTTGCAGGAGTGTTTTCAGGAAATAAAAATGCACACAAGTCAGAAACCCCCTTGTGCATTGTGTTGTATATTTATTTTATTTATAGAGGTCATATTTCGTGTCATATGTGTTTGTTTGAGTGGGTGTTAATAATTTACTTTTTTTTTGCAGTTTCCATTTGTGCCATCATCTGTGCCTTTTTGCAGTGGTTGTGCTTTGCGCCGAGTTTCAGCCTAATTTGTCACTGTGTGTGATTGGCGCCGAGTACTCACCTCAGCCAGTTGGTCCACGCGTGCTTGGCGCTGTGTGGCTGATTTGATTTGGGCAAGAGAGGAGCATGCGCATTTGTGGTTTTTTTTGTGTTGCGCGTACATCTCCAACGGATCAGCGTTTTTTTTCCATCGCGCAGGAAAGCTTGCGCATGCTCCAGTGACAGACGCGAAAACTGTTTTATTATATGAGATATGCAAACACATATAAAACAAACACACAACTATATATATATATACATGCAATGCACACATGAAGAGCAGTGCAGCATACAGGTGAATAACAACTTTTTATTTTTTTCACACAAATAAAATTGCACGTTCCCGCAACGTTCCCGCACTTCTCCCGCAGCAGAAACGCTGCGGGAACGCAGGTTCCCACTGTGGGCAGCCGGGTCTGCTAGCGGAATATATTCGGCTGCGGAATATATGGCCGCGGTCCCCCGAGTGCTGCGTGTGCCTCCCTCCTCGCGCGGGCACCTCCTCAGTCCAGTCTGAAGGCTGTGACGGGGCCTGCAGCTGAGATCTCGTGAGATCTCGTGAGATCTCGTGAGATCTCGTGAGAGCGTGTCACAGCCTTCAGAGGGCTGAGGAGGCGGCCGCGTGCAGAAGCACGTATGAGCAGCTCCAAGGAACACGGTGGTCCTGAGGTCTGCAGGCTAGGTAATTATAATTCTGGCGGTCCCTGTCTGGCTATAATTAATTCTGGGGGGCATGTGACTTGTTCTAATTAATTATGGGGTCCCAGTCTGGCTATAATTAATTCTGGGGGGCATGTGGCGTGTTATAATTAATTATGGCTGTCCCAGTCTGGCTATAATTAATTCTGGGGGGCATGTGGCTTGTTAATTCTGGGGTCCCAGTCTGGCTATAATTAATTCTGGGGGGCATGTGACTTGTTCTAATTAATTCTGGGGTCCCAGTCTGGCTATAATTAATTCTGGGGGACATGTGACTTGTTATAATTAATTATGGCTGTCCCAGTCTGGCTATAATTAATTCTGGGGGGCATGTGGCTTGTTAATTCTGGGGTCCCAGTCTGGCTATAATTAATTCTGGGGGGCATGTGTCGTGTTATAATTAATTCTGGCTGTCCCTGCCTGGCTATAATTAGTTCTGGGGGTCCCAGTCTGGCTATAATTAATTCTGGCGGGCATGTAGCTGGTTATAATTAATTCTGGGGGGCATGTGGCTTGTTATAATTAATTCTGGGGTCCCATTCTGGCTATAATTAATTCTGGGGGGCATGTGGCTTGTTATAATTAATTCTGTGGGTCCCTGCCTGGCTATAATTAATTCTGGGGGGCATGTGGCTGTTATAATTAATTCTGGGGTCTGTGTCTGGCTATAATTAATTCTGGGGGCATGTGGCTGGTTATAATTAATTATGGGGTGTCCCTACCTGGTTATAATTAATACTGGGGGTCCCTGCCTGGCTATAATTAATTCTGGGGGGCATGTGGCTGGTTATAATTAATTCTGGGCGCATGTGGCTGGTTATAATTAATTATGGGGTGTCCCTGCCTTGGTTATAATTAATTCTGGGGGGCGTGTGGCTGGTTATAATTAATTCTGGGGGTCCCTGCCTGGCTATAATTAATTCTGGGGGGCATGTGGCTGGTTATAATTAATTCTGGGGTCTGTGTCTGGCTATAATTAATTCTGGGGGCATGTGGCTGGTTATAATTAATTATGGGGTGTCCCTGCCTGGTTATAATTAATACTGGGGGTCCCTGCCTGGCTATAATTAATTCTGGAGGGCATGTAGCTAGTTATAATTAATTCTGGGGGGCATGTGGCTTGTTATAATTAATTCTGGGGGTCCCATTCTGGCTATAATTAATTCTGGGGGGCATGTGGCTTGTTATAATTAATTCTGGGGGTCCCAATCTGGCTATAATTAATTCTGGGGGACATGTGGCTGGCTATAATTAATTATGGGGGTCCCATTCTGGCTATAATTAATTCTGGGGGGCATGTGGCTTGTTATAATTAATTCTGGGGGTCCCAATCTGGCTATAATTAATTCTGGGGGACATGTGGCTGGCTATAATTAATTATGGGGGTCCCAGTCTAGCTATAATTAATTCTGGAGGGCATGTGGCTGGTTATAATTAATTCTGGGGTCTGTGTCTGGCTATAATTAATTCTGGGGGCATCTGGCTGCTTATAATTAATTATGGGGCCCCTGCCTGGTTATAATTAATGCTGGGAGTCCCTGCCTGGCTATAATTAATTCTGGGGGGCATGTGGCTGGTTATAATTAATTATGGGGTCCCAATCTGGCTATAATTAATTCTGGGGGGTATGTGGCTGGCTATAATTAATTATGGGGGTCCCTGCCTGGCTATAATTAATTCTGGGGGGCATGTGGCTGGTTATAATTAATTATGGGGGTCCCAACCTGGCTATAATTAATTCTGGGGGGTATGTAGCTGGCTATAATTAATTATGGGGGTCCCAGTCTGGCTATAATTAATTCTGGGGGGCATGTGGCTTGTTATAATTAATTCTGGGGGTCCCTGCCTGGCTATAATTAATTCTGGGGGGCATGTGGCTGGTTATAATTAATTCTGGGGTCTGTGTCTGGCTATAATTAATTCTGGGGGCATGTGGCTGGTTATAATTAATTCTGTAGGTCCCTGCCTGGCTATAATTAATTCTGGGGTCCCTGCTTGGCTATAATTAATTCTGGGGGTCCCTGTCTGGTTATAATTTATTCTGGGGTCCCTGCCTGGCTATAATTAACTCTGGGGGTATGTGCCTGGTTATAATTAATTCTGTGGGTCTGGCTATATTCAATTCTTGGGGTCTGTGCCTAGTTGTACATGATTCTCAAGGGGGTATATATATATATATATATATATTACTTTTTTTTCTCTTCGCGTAATGGGGGTTGTGGAATTCTTGGGTGAGTTCCCTCACTTTTTTTCCCAGGACTTGACCCCTGCTTTGAATCTTGATCCCAAGATTTGGGACCCTCTAGTGTCAAATTCAATATAACAGAGGACACCTAATATGTGGGAGGCGCTTTGGTCAGTTCCATGAAAATGTTGGGCTACATTACACACTTGGTGCTAACGTTAGCGCTCACCTGAGTGAGCATTAGCGTTAGCCCAGGTAGCCAAAGCAAATTACAATCCAAACACTAACGGGTTAAGAAACCCATTAGCATTTGGTACCTTGAGCTTTCCAGCGCGAGGTTACTGTACTTTTGCGCTCCTTATACTTAACATGGAGAGCACAAAGTGCTTAATCAGCGCTAGGATTACAAAGTCCTAACACTGATTAACATCCGGCGGCGGTTAGCAAAAAGTTAACCACAGCCTGGACTTGGTGCTAACAGATTTCGCTGGTGCAGAATCCATTAGCACCAGCAGTAACCCCCCCAAAAAATCCAGATACTCACCTACTATACCACGGCGAGGACCGCGGCTCCGTCCACCTCCTCCGTCCGGTGGGAGCAGGGAGAGAATGGGGGAAAAAGTTAATGTTAATATTGCTGTTTATAAACTATTGCATTTAATCGTTTGCAACAAAACATCCTTTACATTGTGCTATTTTACTTTTCCATCATTCCAGTTGTATATCACATGTTTGCCTGTGTGTGCATATAATATACAGTAAATGAGTATATAAAAAATTTATGCACGATTATACAGTATTTTTTAGTTTTAGTTTCTGAAATCCATTTACAAGGCAAATGACTGGCCAGCCATGGAGAGAAAAACATGAAAACTATCTATAAACCTTGCAGTACCACGTGCATATAGAATATCCCAGCTCTACAAAGCAATGACTGTTTCATGCTTTTTTATTTAAAGTTTACTTATTTACATTTTCATAGGTCCACCTTAACCCCATAGTGATCGGGCGTTTTTACGAAAATCCGTCCTTTGGTGCCCGTTGCTGTTTTACGTCTCTGCGCGGTTTGTGTTTAGGTCAAATTGTCCACTTACTCGTTTATGCAACCCACACATATTATATACCATTTTCCCCGCCATTAAATGGACTTTCTAAAGATACCATTATTTACATTATATCGTATAATTTACTGTAAAAAAAAAAAAATGAAATATGATGAAAAAATTGTAAAACCACTTTTTCGTAATTTAATCCCCAAAATCTACAACCGCCAAAAAAGACCCCAGCTAAATAGTTTTGAAATTTTGTCCCGAGATTAGAAATACCCAATTTTTGCATGTTTTTGCTTTTTAACCCCTTCACTGCTAAGTCAGTTCACCTCTGTGCGCTGAGCTAGTTCTGACCATTTTATGCTAATAATTTTTAGATGACAGCTTACGTCCTATTTAATTAAACTCCCCCAGACAAAAATGTAAAAATTATATATATATATATATATTTTTTATATATACTTTTTATTTATTTATTTTATTTTTGTACACCAAACCTGGTCATGAAATGAAAATGCTTGGAATTAATATATAAGGTCCTATGAATAATAATAAAAAGGTCTGTCTCAGAAATCCCCCCCAAAAACTCGTTATTTAAAAAAACCCCAAAAAATTGGGAAAACAATTCACAGAAAAAATCCCGAAAAATGCCTAAAAAATCCTAAAAAAAATTAAAGCGACTCTTTGCTGCAGATTAAAAGAATAAACTGTTTAATAGATATTGCATAAGAAACTGGAATATGTTTAACATTGAAACCTATGGAATTCGTCTGATTAAACCTAACAAATGAAATCAGGGAACTTCACTGACATTTCTCTGCTGTTCGGTGTCTCTGAATAAATTAACTTCGCATTTCGCTGGACGCAGCTTCATCAGTGGTGCACTGTATCCAGCGAAACGCGTTTGAGGTTTATTTCATGTGTATATCTTGCCTTTAAATAAACCCATTGTGGATTTTACCATCTTGAGTATTTCTTGGTGGAAAATCCTGGGAAGACATTGTTTCGTATTCCTGGTATCTGGAACATAAGAAGGGGAATCGGTGTCCCCTTTAATTCACTGATTGTCTGCCGTTTGGTGCAGTTTTTGTTAAAACAGGCACTGAAAAATGTGAGTAAAGTGTCCTTACTATTTACTCTGTCTATACAAAACAGTCTACACAGAGTGTATTTTTTCTCTTTCCCCCTTTGAGGACTTGTATCAAGATATACCAGTCCCTATTCCAACTGGAGCAGATGGAAATTTAGTGCCAGCGCCCGATACCAACTTCTTGATCTCTATCCTTTATTCAGCGGACTTGGGGATTTGCCGCTTCCTGGTTACTACAGGCAGCTGCACTTGTGAATCTGGCCAGTATATTGTTTTCTTCAATATTAAGGACGGAATCTGGACTCTATTGGACTCTTTAGTATAACTATATCTTTCCCTATGTGTTGCTGGTAATTTATACTAACAAAGCACTTTATATACAACCTTTTTATGGATATAATTAACACTAGCTAAGCACATTTGTTTTGTATGGGCATGATTGCACTTTGGCAATAGATTGTTCGCACCAATACCGTTAGTATATACTTTGCTACTTCTCATCAATCAGTTATTCTTTATATTGTATCACTGTATCCACAAAATTAACCTCGAATTACTGTAACATTGTTCCATTAAGATTACTGTATATATATTCTTTATGATAATAACAGTCACCCATGCACTTTAATCGTTGCGATACACGTTAATATATCACTTTAATCACTGTGATCAACTTGAATATAGCACTATAGGGGTTACTGAATCGTACTGAACTGTATTTATTAATTATCTGTTCAGCCCCACAGAGATTTAGTTTGCACACCACTTTACAATTAATATAAGGTTCAAAGCTATATTAAATTAGCACTTTTCTGATATTTAAATCTTCAATATTTTATCGAGCACTTTCATCAATTAATTATTTAAATTTTGAAATTCTGCCCAGCACTTTAATTAATTAAGATCATTAATATCATTATACTAACTCCTTGCACCTGACAATAGATCCATTGGTGGTGCCACACAGAAACCACACTCTTTTCAACCTTAATTTGTCTCTTCTCTTTTATATGGAGTGTGGTGGCAAAATATCCAAACACCGCTGGGTACTCGGCTTTTCTTGGGTTTTCAGCAGGTTACAGATGACTGAATTTTGAGGATTACCCACATAAAGCTGCAAAATGTTATCTGACTGATAAAATTGTTTTTTGTTATTTTTAATGAAATTGTATCCGCCGTCACAAACCCCACTAAATAACTGTCATGTTACTCTGTGCGTTAATTGTCTGAAAATTAATTTATGAAGATAAAGATATTATATAGAGAGTAACCTGATGTTATTATGTTTTATAAATTATATATAAGCACATATGACACATAATAAAGATGATGTAACTCTTTCACATTCATGTAAGAAACATATTCTGTATATTCATTATATCCTTAATACATTTTAATGTTTGTCTTTTGCCATTTTCATGGATAATATCCATAGATAATAGCAAAAGTCACTGTTACCCAAGCAGGATTGGATGCTCTGCAGATTACCCAAGTGAAGCTGTGTATAGTCCTCAGATTACCCGGGTGAAGCTTCAGACTTGCACATTATCCGGGTAAAGTGCGGATTTTTCAGCTCTTCCAGATCGTTACCCAAGGGCAGTTGGTTAGTCCTAAAATTGCCCGGGTAAAGTCCGAAATTTTCATTTTTTTGCAGCTTTACCCAGCAGTTTTGGGTAATCCAAGGATTAACCGCACTTCGGGCTTTATCTGTAACATATATATATAAATTCAGAAGTGTTACATGTATTTTGTTTTTCTCATGTAAGTTTAGTTAATAAAATATTTTACTCTGTGTCACTGTGTGCATTCATTTTGTGATGTAAACTGCTCCTCCCCAGGTATCTTTAGCAGCACATGTTCCTCATTGAATGGAGCCTATGGCTCAGAAGTCCAGGAAACTAACCTATTAACTTGTCTTGCGTGGGATGTATGTAAATGACATCACGGGGGGGTCCCATTAAGTGTTGTTAGGTCACAATCAGATCTCATTCAGTTGCTATCACTTATCACTAGGGGTTGCCACCCGTCCGGATTTCGAGTCATGTGTCCGGTTCTCAGATCCTCTGCCACCCAGACAAATGACTCGGGCAACCCTAGACTCGGCTCCGACCCGGTGTTGTTTCAAAAGTGCGTCCTTCGCAGCCCCACACAGAGAACTAAAGGGCAGACCGTGCTGTGCCCCTCCCTGGCTGTGCTGCCTTTGCAGCTCACTCCTTAAATGGTCACTCGCACGCAAGCTGACTGCGAGTGAGAGACGTCCCGCACTGCCGGTCACTCATCACTGACATGTGAGAGTGGTGTGGTGAGTGACGTCCCTTCCTCCCCACTCCACTAGCTAGGTATGGCTCCTCCCATCAGCCACATGACTGCTACTGCTCAGGCACACATGACGAAGTTCAGGGACCACGCGGCCGCTTAGGCTAGGGTCAGACTAACGCATTTTTCACGTTGTCCGTGAAAATGTGCGTTCGAAGAATGGACGTATTTTTTCACGGAGTACGCGATAGCGGTCATACGATGCGCAGTTTCATCCGTGATTTTGTACGGATCATCAATAAAACACTTCTTGCATCTGGACGTTATGTTGGCCGGACATTAGCAGCGTCTGATGTCTCCAATTCACGCACACATGCCACTAGCGGACGCAGCACACTCTGTACGTCAGTACTAGTGGTTTAACGTTCTCGAAAAAATGCGTTCATTTTCCACTTGCGTTGCGCAGCCGGACTTTTGTGCGACCGTACTTCGTATATTGGCCGTCATTGCCCGGCCATCTGCTGCTAGCACGGCCGTGATTAAGTGCGCCAGAACGCGCGTTCGCACTGCTCAGTCTGACCCTAGCCTTACTTGGGAGAGGCAGCAGCAGGACCGATCCGACTCCTGAGACGAGCTGTAAGGGAAGCAGCAGCTGCTCTGTGCTGTGCCTGCTCGATTGGAATCATTCAGGAGAAAAAGGTGACTGATAATTAATTAATCTGATCGCGATCATGAAATGTAAACCCCCCTCTCACCAGCAGTGTTCCTTTATTACCAGTCTGACAATCCAACAGTGTGCCTTTATTACCAGTTTGACAATCCAGCTGTGTGCTTTAATTACCAGTCTGACATTCCAACAGTGTGTTTTAATTACCAGTCTGACAATCCAGCAGCATGCCTTTATTACCAGTCTGACAATCCAGCTGTGTGCTTTAACCCTTTCGCTGCTGAGGCATTTCCCGCCTCTGTGCTGAGGTCATTTTTACCGATTTTGCTCATCATGTTTAAACGTGTTTTGAAGGCTTATTTTATTATATGACCCAGACATATTATATATCGTTCTTTCCGTCAGACTCGGTAGATTAATAATATGTCATTATTATAAGTATACGTCATGACCTGTCTGTATATTATAACAAAAAATGCAATAAAATAAGAATTTTCAATAATTTACAACGTGTAAAGTGTTTTTTTTTCACATTTTAACATGCGAGCAATTGCGGTTATATTTTGTATGGGGTGCGCTTGTTAAAAAAATTAGAGATGGGGTCTCGTTACATTTTTTTTTGGGGAAAATTACGCGATTTTTAACAAACGCACCGCATAAAAAAATCGTTAGTGCAGCATTATTGGTCACATAATTGAAATGGGAACAATATTGCTGCATTAACGAACCAAAAAAAGAAAAAAAAAATATTTTAAGAAAAAATTATAAAAAAAAACCCTTTTTTTTTTAAAAACTTTTTTCATACTCATGTTTGGTATTGTTGGAACGGCCATGCTCTGGCCGATCCAACAATACCAAACATTAACCCCTAACTGCCACGGATCGGGAGATAGGGGGTTCATTGGAATAGGGGGTCCATTGGTGGCAGATAGGGGTTAACTCCAGGACTGGCGTCATCAGGGGGCATTCCCGGAAGCTTGGCTGACATCCAAGATGTCGGCCAGCTCCGGGAAAGGATCACGAACCGGCACTTTTCGGCGCCGATTCGTGATCCGGCCCCCATGGGGTTAATGCCAGGTACCATTTGGAAGGGCAGGCTGAAGGACCTCCCCCCTCCCTTTCAGGCGCCTCCTTCGCACATGCGGAGGGGGCGCCTGAATTAGGTGTCATCGCGCCCCCGCAATGACACCTAATTATGCCGGCGGCGGTTCCGGGTGCTGGGCTGACATCGAGGATGTCAGCCCGCACCGGGGGGGCCAGCGATCGGCCGGAACCCGGCCGAACGCTGGCCCCAAAGGGAGGACGCGCTCAGCACGTCCTCCGCAAGGAACGATACTGCGGGTGGACGCGCTGAGCGCGTCCTCCGCAGTGAAGTGGTTAATTACAAGTCTGACATTCCAGCAGTGTGCCTTTATTACCATCTGATAATCCAGCAGTGTGCTTTAATTACCAGTCTGACATGCCATCAGTGTGCTTTAATTACCATCTGACATGCCAGCAGTGTGCTATAATTACCAGTCTGACATGCATACCACGTGCCATAATATATTGCGTAGAGGAAAGCGTGAATCTGGCGCTCTTCTTAGTGTTTATAAGAATATTAAGGCGTGCTCAATATAAGTCGGTGCTGCAAGCTAGAAGATATGTGTTTTCTACTATATTCGTGTTTTTGAGGTTGTAAAGAAAAAAAAAAACACTTCTGAAAGGAATTTTGAAATATGGTAGCTAATTCACTGTATACATATTTCTATATTCTAGTAATATTTGATAGCTATATAAATATATAGGGCCTGATGTGTTCATGAGGTAATGCTGAGTCTGTTTTTCCTCTTGGCTTCCTGTTTTTTTATTAAGGAGTGCAAATTTTCTATTCAACTCCACTTCCTCTTGAAACTAAGAGAGGCTGGCTGGCCGAGAGGAATGGAGGGATACACATGGTTATTGTTAATACATCCTATGGAACATTCTTATTTCCAAGAACAGGATATAGCTGTGACGTCAATTTAGTCGTGCCTACTAGGCAAGGACAGGAAATGTTTGTGTAAGTCTAGGTACTGCCCAAAGTAGAAAAAACATGTTCCTATATTACTGACGTATTGATTCTTTATTGGTTTGTAATCCATGAATTTGTGACACTCCTATTTTGACAAAACTACTGAATGTATGTAATTTAGCCCAGAGTAATAAGAAACACCCAAGACAGAACTTGTGTCCTGGTCTATTATTCTCACTCGAGTTGTTTTCTGTATGGTCACTGGGTCTGGTGACAAAGCAGCTATCTCCATCATCACTGGACCGTGGCCATTCCTGTGATGCTTGTAGAATACATATCAACTTCCAGGCGCACCTTACTAAAATGTCCACTTTTTTTAACCCAAAAATGGCCAATATACAAACATCAAATGAATTAGTATTAAAACAAAACAGTGGTTATATTATAATGATAAATAAGTATTCCTTAAGTTATGCACATTTATCATTATAATATAACCACTGTTTTGTTTAAATACTAATTCATTTGATGTTTGTATATTGGCCATTTTTGGGTTAAAGTGGAAATTTTAGTAAGGTGCGCCTGGAAGTGGTTTTTTTTTCTATAATATATTGCGTATAAGGTAAATATACGCATAATGTATACACTAAAAAAAAAAAAAAAAATTGCCGCCCAAGCCCAACACTAGAGTGTTCGGGTTTGGCTTGAAGAAAAGGTCGCAACCCTACTTGTCACAGGTAGCCTAGACAACACAATAGATCCCCGGCAGCCTTGTCTAACCATTTCCTCCTCCACCCCATTGCTTCTTCACTACTGTAGAAGCTATACCACAACTGGAAAGTGAGACTTGTGCCAAGATTTTGGTAAATGTTGCATCACGCAAAATCCAAAATAATGGGAAGAGGGGATAAAAAGCTAACTTTTAATTATTTTTAGAGTCTCCCCTGCTGTGCTGTATGTGTCCAGCATGTGCAGGAAGGGGGAGTCAACGGAGACCAGCCAGGAGACAGACCAGGATTCTAACCTAATCAGTGAGTATGTAACAGGCAGGTGTGTGTGTGTGTGTGTGTGTGCGCGCAGAGTGTATGTGAGTGTGTTAGCATAGTGTGTGAGCAGAGTGTGTGTGTGCATGTGTGTGAGCACAGTGTGAGCAGTGTGTGTATGAGCACAGTGTGTGTGTGCATGTGTGTGAGCACAGTGTGAGCAGTGTGTGTATGAGCACAGTGTGTGTGTGTGTGTGTGTGAGCACAGTGTGTGTGTGTGTGTGTGTGAGCACAGTGTGTGTGTGTGAGCACAGTGTGTGTGTGTGAGCACAGTGTGTGTGTGTGAGCACAGTGTGTGTGTGTGAGCACAGTGTGTGTATAGTGTGTGTGAGCAGTGTGTGTGCATGTGTGTGAGCACAGTGTGAGCAGTGTGTGTTTGAGCATAGTGTGTGTGAGCATGTGTGTGAGCACAGTGTGTGAGTGTGTTAGCATAGTGTGTGCGTGGAGCAGAGGGTGTGTGCATGTGTGTGAGCACAGTGTGAGCAGTGTGTGTACGAGCATAGTGTGTGTGTGAGCATGTGCGTGAGCACAGTGTGTGTGAGCATGTGCGTGAGCATGTGCGTGAGCACAGTGTGTGTGAGCATGTGCGTGAGCATGTGCGTGAGCACAGTGTGTGTGAGCATGTGCGTGAGCACAGTGTGTGTGCGTGAGCGTGTGAGCACAGTGTGTGTGTGTGAGCACAGTGTGTGTGTGAGCGTTAGCATAGTGTGTGAGCAGAGTGTGTGTGTGCATGTGTGTGAGCACAGTGTGAGCAGTGTATGTATGAGCATAGTATGTGTGTGAGCACAGTGTGTGTGAGCACAGTGTGTGTGTGCACAGTGTGTGTGTGCACAGTGTGTGTGTGCGCGTGTGTGTATGAGCACAGTGTGTGTGTGAGCACAGTGTGTGTGCGCATGTGTGTGAGCACAGTGTGAGCAATGTGTGTATGAGCACAGTGTGTGTGAGCACAGTGTGTGTGAGCACAGTGTGTGTGAGCACAGTGTGTGTGTGAGCACAGTGTGTGTGTGAGCACAGTGTGTGTGAGCACAGTGTGTGTGAGCACAGTGTGTGTGTGTGAGCACTGTGTGTGTGTGAGCACTGTGTGTGTGTGTGTGCAGAGTGTGTGTGTGTGCAGAGTGTGTGTGTGCAGAGTGTGTGTGTGAGCAGTG
Source organism: Leptobrachium leishanense (assembly GCA_009667805.1). NCBI lineage: Eukaryota > Metazoa > Chordata > Amphibia > Anura > Megophryidae > Leptobrachium > Leptobrachium leishanense. Next base: position 226,063,523 of record CM019065.1, read on the forward strand.
TGTGTGAGCACAGTGTGTGTGAGCACAGTGTGTGTGTGAGCACAGTGTGAGCAGTGTGTGTGAGCATAGTGTGTGTGAGCACAGTGTGTATGTGTGTGAGCACTGTGTGTGAGCACAGTGTGTGTGTGCGCAGAGTGTGTGTGTGCGCAGAGTGTGTGTGTGCAGAGTGTGTGTGTGCAGAGTGTGTGTGTGTGTTAGCATGTGTGTGAGCAGTGTGTGTGTGAGCAGTGTGTGTGTGAGCAGTGTGTGTGTGAGCAGTGTGTGTGTGAGCACAGTGTGTGTGTGAGCACAGTGTGTGTGTGAGCACAGTGTGTGTGTGAGCACAGTGTGTGTGAGCACAGTGTGTATGTGTGTGAGCACTGTGTGTGTGAGCACAGTGTGTGTGTGCACAGTGTGTGTGTGCAGAGTGTGTGTGTGCAGAGTGTGTGTGTGCAGAGTGGTGTGTGTGCAGAGTGTGTGTGTGTGCAGAGTGTGTGTGTGTGCAGAGTGTGTGTGTGTGTTAGCATGTGTGTGAGCAGTGTGTGTATGAGCACAGTGTGTGTGTGAGCACAGTGTGTGTGTGAGCAGTGTGTGTGTGAGCACAGTGTGTGTGTGAGCACAGAGTGTGTGTGAGCACAGAGTGTGTGTGAGCACAGAGTGTGTGTGAGCACAGAGTGTGTGTGAGCAGAGTGTGTGTGTGCATTTGTGTGAGCAGTGTGAGCAGTGTGTGTATGGGCATAGTGTGTGTGAGCACAGTGTGTGAGCAGAGTGTGTGTGTGCAGAGTGTGAGTGTGTTAGCATAGTGTGGGCAGAGTGTGTATATGAGCATAGTGTGTGTATGTGAGTGTGTTAGCATAGTGTTTGTGAGCAGAGTGTGTGTGTGCATGTGTGTGAGCACAGTGTGAGCAGTGTGTGTATGAGCAGTGTGTGTGTGAGCAGTGTGTGTGTGCAGAGTGTGAGTGTGTTAGCATAGTGTGTGAGCAGAGTGTGCATGTGTGTGAGCACAGTCTGAGCAGTGTGTGTATGAGCATAGTATGTGTGTGAGCACAGTGTGTGTGAGCACAGTGTGTGTGTGAGCAGAGTGTGTGTGAGTGTGAGCAGAGTGTGTGTGCATGTGTGTGAGCACAGTGTGAGCAGTGTTTGTATGAGCATAGTGTGTGTGAGCACAGTGTGTGTGAGCACAGTGTGTGTGTGAGCAGAGTGTGTGTGTGAGCAGAGTGTGTGTGTGTGAGCAGAGTGTGTGTGTGAGCAGAGTGTGTGTGTGAGCAGAGTGTGTGTGTGTGAGCAGAGTGTGTGAGCATGAGCAGAGGTGTGTGCGTGAGCAGAGGGGGTGTGCGTGAACAGAGGGGGTGTGTGTGAACAGAGGGTGTGTGTGCGCGTGTGGAGAGTAGGGTGTGTGTGTGTGTAAGCGGGGTGTGTGTGAGCAGAGTGGTTGTGAGCGTGTGTGTGAGCATGTGTGTGAGCACAGTGTGTGTGTTTGTGCGCAATGTGTGTGTTTGTGTCTGAGCATAGTGTGTGTGTGTGAGCATGTGTGTGAGCATGTGTGTGAGCATGAGCAGAGGGTGTGTGTGTGTGTAAGCAGGGGGTGTGTGTGAGCAGAGTGTGTGTGTGAGCAGGGGGGGTGTGTGTGAGCAGGGGGGTGTGTGTGAGCGAGCAGAAAATGTGTGTGTGAGGAGGGTGGTGTGCGTAAGTAGAGGGTGGTGTGTGCAGCTGAAATGGGCTGGGAAAAATTGAAGTTAACGGGGAGAAATTTACTGGGAGACTGTAGAGCTCTGTAATAAACTCACAGTAATGTCAGGTGTGTATGAGTGTTATTGCTGTGAAGCTCTGTGACACGCTTATACACACTGCATATTGCTGTGGAGCTCTGTAACGTGCAGTGTGTACAAGTGTATCAGTATCTTTATAAACTTAAAGTGATCAGCAGCTTCCCACATTTGCAACAAGGATTTTCTGTGCTGCAGTCTTAGCTGCAATAAGTGGGTAATTGCTGTTGCAGCAGAGCAGTGGCCATCTGTAAGTCTGGAGGGGGCACAATGGATCCCGAGTGGGTTTTCTTAACTCAGTAAAATAATTTAGAAAATTTTGCGAATAAATTCTTTAACACCACAATGTACATGTCGGTTATGCGTGGTTTTTTTTTTGGGGGGGGTTGACCTTTTATGAACATGGCACAGGGGGGCCCCATTAGTTGTCAGTCCGCCCCTGCTTGCTGCGCTTGTACAACATGTTAATCATGAATATAGAGGGAGCACAAGTGTATTATACGTGTGCGTGTAAATAGTGGAAGTATACACACACGTATAATGCATTTAAAAGTTGTAAATCTATATGACATCCTTCCTATACTATGTACTATTGTAATATATATTTAGTCAACATTTTGTAATTGTAGAGAAAGGTTACATTTTGCTCGACTCAACATCCAGAATGATATCCTGCATCTCTCAAATCCATCATATACCAACTCAAACCTGTAGTTTTCATAATGACATCCTAAAATAACCTTCTGTCCCCTTTGCCAGCACCACCTCTTCCAATAGGAGTACCCCAAGGCTCAGTCCTGGGCCCCCTTTTCTCTAGCTACACCCCGTGCGTAGCAAACTTATCAGTGATCTTGGATTTCAATATCAAGATCTACTTACCTACACCTGACCACTCTCATTCTGTCCTTTCACATTTCAGAGACTGTCTCTCAAATCTCTTCCTGGATAGTCTCCCTTCACCTATAATCAATATGGCTTAGACAGAGCTGCTCCTCATTTCTTACACAAACTCAAACATCCCCCTCCCTAACGCTTCCGTCACTGTTGACAGCATCAGGAAATCTTCTCCAAGTCTGCTTTGTGGTAGTTACTCCTGACTCTGCTCTCAGACTACACTCCAGGAATTCTATTCCTTGTCATCTAATATTCACTCTCTTAACTGCTCCCTGAAAACCCATCTACTTGGAGAAGCCTACAATTCAATGACATTATCCAGAACTAACTCACTTCTCTTTGGGTCTCCAAATCTGCAATTCCCACATAGTTTGTAAACCAAGTTTGCATTGTTCAGTTGTACTTATGTTGCAATGTACCATCCCCTTGGTCTCTTCTCTTGCACAGCACTGTAGAATCTGCTAGCTCTATATAAATAAAGCATAATTATACCAACTCATCCTACTGGTGTCACGAAGCCATCGTAAAGTAATCCCATCTCATCCTGTACCTGTCATGAAGACATCTCAAAGTAACCAACTTATCCTGCTGTTGTCATGAAGCCATCCTAAAGTAATACCAAGTCATCCTGGAGTTGTCATGAAGTCATCCTAAAGTAATAAATTATCCATCTAAAGTCATCAGAAATCATCCTGGAATAGTTTCTCTGATGACTCGAGTCATCGCATTTAAATATTTCAGCCCAAGGGCATACTTCAGGATGACAAAACTTTAAACACTGAAAGATAGGATGATTCCAGAATGATCATCCATTTTGACTAGTACCCAGAAGGAGGTCTAACGTTTGAGGCACCAAAATGTGTGTTGGCCACTGTTCTCAGCCTAACAACCTCAATTTTATCCCTGTACAGCAGTATCTCAGTTCTGCCCACTCCCAAACTATTGCAATGCAGCACGTGTATTACAGTAAGGTTTGGAGTGCATTCAAGGTTGCAGTTATTGGAGACATTCCGTTCACCCTGAAAAAAAAAACTAAGGGTTTTAGGAAAATGTCAATTAATATTTTCAAACATGTCCACGGATTAGGTAGTGAAGGGGTGTCAATTGTGTCACCTTTTCTCCAACCTTTCTGGATTACTTAAACTCCCTGCTCCCCATCCACTCAAACCTGCATGCTGTGGATCCCCATCAATTCTCCATCAACAACTCCCATACACTGTATATATCAACCTTTACCTGCCCTGATGCTGCCACTGACTACTATAATGTTACTCTTATCTCTGCTCTAGACACTCGCCCATCCTCAATTGTGTAAGGCCCCAACGCTGCCAGCTTCAGCACGCACCCCAGACATGCTACCTGCAAAGATGCTTGCGCACTGCAGAGCATGCATGGAGGAAATCCAGCTCTGAAGCCGATTTCACGTTTGTTTTGCGGCTATACAATTCTGCCCTTCACTTGTCAACCAAATCATCATCGCTTATCTGTCCTCCAATCCTAAACCACCCTGGCCCATTTTCAACACTCTAAAAATCAGAAGCAACATCCTGACAAACCAGTAATTCACCATCCCCACTCCCAGGAATCCCATCTGCCACCTCCATCCACTGAGAATGAAGTTTCCTCATGGTCTTCCACCATCTACATATTAATCTTTAAAAATGGAGGAATTGGGAGCTCAAGTCAAGTTCCACTTGTCTTTTCCAGCTGCCAATTGTGTAATATTTCCAGAATTCAGCCATTTTTCCTATCAGCCACCAACACCAAAGCAACTCATCCATGCCATCTGATTCAGACTTTGCAATCTAGCTGGTCTACCTTTTCCTCTACAGTCCATCCTAAATGTATGTCAGGCTCATCCACTGCATAGTTTCCACCTACCTTTCCTGCAAAATCTACAAAAATCCTCACCTTGATCTACAAAGCACTAACTCTAATCAAATATCTAGCCCAGCCTGCTCCATAAGGTCAGTGACCTGTAGAAGATGTGGTACAGTATGTGCTGAATAAGCAAGCCTTTGAGAGCAGGGGGGGGGGGGGGAGAGGGGAAGAAGAAAGCTGACTGAATCAGTGAGAAGCAAATTATATCACCTGTGCTGCAGATATCTGGAAAAACCTGGTGTGTCAGTGGGTCCTGAGGACAGGTTTGGGAAAAGACATTTTGCTGGAGAGATGTTCCTGGTTTACCAGACAGCTGTGTCTAGAGAAAAAGCCAGCCTGGCTAGAGCTACCTTTAAACCAGAAGATGAAGTCCTATATGAATGATTATTGGTGCATATGTTGTAGCAAAAAGGATCTCAGTATTCTAGACTGAGTCCTTACAGGAATGGGCATCCTCATTGTGCTCTGAAGAACACTCTGGATACCATATCTTGGTGGTTAACCAAACCCTAGGATACCAGAAAATGTATTCAGCATACATAAAAACAAATCTGGATTCCAGATTCAACATGTTGGGTTTTGTATGCAGAATATTTTTTCCATTTTCTGGTATCCTGTTTGGATAATCTGGGAGTAGAAGGTGGACCAGAGGGTTGGATGAACCCTCTGGGAATAGGTGGACCAAACAGGATACCAGGAAAAAAAATCTGCATACAAAACCCAACGTGTTGCATCTGGAATCCAGATGCATTGTTTTTATCACATGCTGAATACATTTTCTGGTATCCTGTGGTGGCTTCTGAAGTTTGGATAACCACCATATGGTGGACTATACACCAAGATATGGTATCCAGAGAGTGTTTGTTCTTAAGGGAATGGGCATCCTCATTGTGCTCCTGAAGGACTTTGACTAGAATGAGATTTTACACCAATAATCATTTAGGAATTCAAATCTTTTGTGCATTTCCCATTGTCTGAGAACGTGGAAGATTCTCATAAAAAGTCAAGTTGAGTAGTTCTGTATCCTACAAAGGCATACCTGGTGTTGTGACCTTGGTAAACTCTTTCCAATTGCAAAGGTCTGTTTCTTTGCATTACCAGCTAGTAGGTTTGACATGTATTGGGTAATTTACATTTAAAGGGGCTATGGTCCATATGTCAGGACAAAACTGAGTTTTTAATCTTGTCATCCTAGTTTTTGCAGAGTAAGGAATGATAGGAAAATCTAGAGACATGAGGAAATGTACCAAGAGCTTTACTTGCTAAACAGCAACGTTAGGGGGGCTTAACCTGTGTTAGAAGGTTAAAAGTAGTGAGTGCAAGTATTAGATGTGAATGATATGGGGTGTCAGTCATGGATTGCGATGTGACAAAAGGGACCGGTAGAGGGACTCCTGGTCTGTCAGTGCAACCTGTCATACGGACCCTGAAACCTTAAGTATTTCAGATGCCAAGGAATGTTTTTGTAGAACCTGCACAAGGAGTAAATTAGTACTCCTCACTGTACATCCTGTTGGGCAGGGTTAATTCAGAGGGGGGGGGGGGGTCAAAGAAATAAGTGAATATGCCAATACGTCTGCACTTCAAACATGAGGCTGTTGGGGGAAATCCTTAGATTCCAAATTACATGGTTTCCTAGTAAAAGCCTCTGCCTGTGGATCAATTGTGAACCCTGTTCTAAAATGTGGGGGTGCGCAGCAATGTAGGGAGGAATAGTTTGAATCTGCATGAAGTGCCAGTTTTATGAAAAGACAAACTTCACAAGCCATACAATGAAAATATGTTAGTCTCATTTCCAGGTCAGCAAGTACACCTTTAATGGTTAAACCACAAAACACATGGGGGGGTTAGAACATTAAATGGTCTAATCTTTTACAGGATGTGCTCTTGTATTGTGATTTCTGTGACACCGCCAGAGACCGAGTACTGTGAGTGTTACAGCCAGGATCCCACCTACAGCAACTGCTCCTCTTAGCCATTTAAGAGTTGAGGAATCTTCTGAATGACCAGAACCTATAAAGCAATTTAGAGAGTTAGCACTGTAGTATATATATTTTTATTTTTTAGGCACTTCAGCATCAGAGTTACTTACCTGCCATGTGAGCAGTTTATAGTGGGCCTAGCTGGGGACAGTGATATTTTACAGATGTGGAATTGATAATGCAACACCCAAATCCAATAAGGTGAGATTCTTGTATCAGCTTACTGCTGGCAAGAGTTAACCACTTGAATGTTGTTCACAGGGGGGGGGGGGGGTGTAGTACATACTATACAATTGGAACCAAGGCAGTAAGTTTATATACATTACTCTGGAAAATCCAGTGGGAGGCTTAATGTGAAATGTTAAGCCAAGGATCACTTTTGGAAGGAGCTACCTCAATATCTAGCATCCTGTGGGTCTAGGTGCACAGGACATGCTTACCTTGCATTACTGGTTCCAAATATTTAGGGGCCAATCTTGCAACACCAAAGAAGTCTCCTGGTGATGTATCTGTTCTATTGAAAGGACCAGCTCTTAGCACTTCCTTGTGTGTGACCGATTCTTCAGACTCCACATCTTCACTGGTTAGAGATACTGGAATTCCTGCATCATGTTGATATGTAATCAGCTCAGGCTCCACAGAAGAGTCAACCAATTGCTCAGTGTTATTGGTAGGAAAGGGGTCTGCAGCAATGGCTTGTTCAATCTCTGCAGAGACTCCGCTGATAATCTCCTGTTCAGTTGGCTCATAATCCCATTCAGATGTGTTTTCAATGGTAATGAAGTTGACAGGGCCAGAGGTCACTATGGTTTGAGATTCAAGGTCCCAACTGGATTGCCTCTCTAGGATTAAAAAAGTCAAGACATGAGTCTTTTGAACAAGGACTTCAGCCAAGAAACTGAACTGCTTCAGCCTTTAACTATGATCATGTTAAATTTCCTATACCAGTACCATGTCTGTTGGGTTTAGTTTTAGTAATTTTGTATTGCCCAAAGTGCAATTTCTCCAGTAATCTGACCTAGTTGCTTGCAGGACTGTCAAACATCAGCACTCGCAGAATCTGACAGAACCGCATGAAACAATGTTCTTACTCACTGGCCATCTAGCCATGCATGCGAGAATAGAAGTTGGTCAGGTCACTTATAAATTTGATTCAGCTGAAGCCAACTATATGGCAAGCAGCTTGAGTTTTACTAACATGCATACAATACAGGCCAAATTGTCACACCACACTGAGTCCAACTAGGTTTTGGTGCAACTATGAGCCAATTTTAGGTTTTGTATTGCGTGAGTAGCAGTTTTATATGCATGGTTATTAAGGTTCAGATGGTGGAGTTTCATCTTTGCGATGCTGTTAACAGGCCAAGTCTCATTTTGGGGGTGGCGTTTTACACAAGTGACAGCAAAAGTCACAATTCTCTGAATGTAATATGTAGAGGTTATTCAGAAAGCTGAGATTTCAGTGATTTGCATATTCTAACCAATCTTAGGATATTAAAATTGTCTAGTGACCTTTGCCTCTGAGCAGTCAGCTTGCTGTATTACAAAATCAGCACCATGCTTATTTTGTAGATCTGCATTAGTGGTACAAGTGTTAGAACAGCATGAAACCCAAATATTAAAAGCAATTCTATTTTGCTGACCCTGTGGCAAGTTCACTGTAGGATGCCCGAAGTGCAGACAATCGGGCAAAAAAAAAAAAAACACAATGGGTCAAGCAGTTTCCTCCCTGGGAGGCAATAGAAATTCAGGAAGATTATCCAGACCTGTAGCTGTGCACTATGACAGGATTCTTACTTTTTCTTTGACCACAGGTTGTCCTACATGGATTGCCAGGAGATGGGACACACACTGAAGCACTGCAGTGAAAGTATACCTAGAGAAGAGAGTCATTAAGAGAAGTCTTGTCACAGCGGAGTTAAACTGATACCCATTTTACATTTTAATGCTTACCAATCCGCCGAGAGATAGTTGAGTTTGTCCATCCACAAATGTAAAAGTGCTGATTGAGAAGCGTTTGTAGTGGGATGGGAGAGGAAGAGATTGAGATGGTGCAACAAGAATCAGCTGTGTGAGGTAGTTGTCTCCAGGAAAGGGACAGCTGGAAATCAAAATGATATCTTTAACAAATGCAGCCAAGCCTCTGGAAGGAGACTTGTTACTGGAATGCGAGTTTAATAAACGCATGTTTAGGCAATTACAGCAGCCTAGTTTTAGAAGACAAAATCCAGGAGGTAAATTAGGAGCCTGTGTGTCAAGACATCCTTTAGTACAGAAAAGGGGGGGGGGCTTTGTCTTATCTATAGATTCTGGCAATGTCACCTGGACACAAGTATGGGCCATTGAGGCTGTGGTGTCTCATCTGGAGATGGATTGGCCCAGCAGTCTTTCAAGATCAGAACCAAGCCTGGGTCAGTCCTTTGAAGAATGCGAACCTCCAAGTAGACTGGTTCTCTGAGCACTCTTACAACAGGGTAGTCACCATCACCATAATAGGACGAGTATTGAAGGTCTGGAATAGGAATGCATTTTAATCTTGTTAAAGACAAATCTTTGAAAACATGAACATTATGTTTAAGTCTGTTCTTAAAGAGCCTGATAGTAAGTGGTTACCTTTTGCAATCCTCATTTCCAGGAACAGAGGGCCAGTAGAAGACACAGGACTTGGAGGGGGTAGTGTAAATACCTCAACTTTAACCGGGAGGACTGCTGTTCTGCTATAACTGCATCGCACAGTAACCCTCTAGGTGGGAGGGAAGGAAATATGCATTTTAAAACCAGAATTTATAATTGTGTCAAGAGCTACTGAAAAGCTATACAAACCTTGTTGTACTGTCTCTTGTGATTGAAGCTCTACGCAAGGATCTGATGTCTTGATGTGCCTCAATTGTGCTTTCATATAGTATTGTACGGTCATCCACCTTAAGATTGCAAAATTAGTGTTAAAGCCACATGTTGATTTGTAATCAACAGCAAAATGTCAAGATTAGCATCTTTATGATCAAAATCTGATTTACAGTGTGAAAGGTCATGTTTCTCTAATCCAGATCTCAAACCGCCTACACAGTTCCCAGGATTATTTGAATGCAATATTGCTAGAGAATCATTGGAGGTGTAGATCAGAAACAGCTGTTGGGCCAGGGCTAGTTGAATATGTGCTCACCTGATGCATGACCCCACATGACAGTGGGTACTGGAATACAATTAAGCTTCTGCTCTTCTGGACATTCAGTTGAGGGCAAGAAATTGAATTGATGCCGGCCACCAGCACGGAATCCAAGATCAATGATGGCAAGGTCAGCTCTTTAGATAGAGCCACCGTGATGGTTTCTGCACATTGTGCAGTCACTATGGAAGAGTAACATGATTGGTGCCAATATGTCAAAGAGATTCACCCCGCCCCCCCCCCCATTTACGTAGTAGTTTGGACCAGCCAGTCAGACAATTATGAAATGTCAGTCATTTAAAACTGATGCATTATTAAACCACACTACTTACACTTGTTTCCATAATAACAGGGTATTGTAGAGTCAGTGGGATTAAAACAACATCCTACACTTTCACATAAATCCCTGCTCACAACTGGACTGGCACATGGCAGCTTATCTTCCCGCGATACAGATGAGCACACACTTTGGCTGGGAGCATCCATCACTAGGATATAGAAAAAAGTTATACATTGTGTTATGAGCATTTTGTTTATTCTAGAATAGGTTCTAGAGTGAGATCTAGTTTACAGTTGTATGTTGAAAAGATGCAATGCTTGATAAGGATTAATTAGGAGTTCAGAGTCACGAGTTAAAGGTTGAAGAGGCAATGGTTAGATGACTAACCATGTGCAATATATATGTATGTCCATAGAGTTGTAAACTGACCATAGTTTTAGAGTTCAGTTTGTGCAGAATAGTGCCAAGATATTTGGTCACATGCCCCCACCATGCAGTTGCAGTGTTTCTCCTGAGACCTAAAGTTACTGGCACGGCTAGTTTAGCACATTGAAAGCAGAGAATGGACATCATGCACTCTAGGTCATCACCTGGCAAAACTGGGCACTTTAGGTCCTTTTTGTTGTATTGAACCATGCCGTCAACAACTTCTTCCAGGCTTACAGTCAGAAGGTATTCTCCATCCTGTGATTAAGACATAATTTAGGCTTTCAAATGATATGTTAACAGTGTAAAGAATTTTTTTTTCTTTGGTAGAGCTGCACCATTGACAAATCTTTTATCCAGCAGGAAGGTATTTGAGACAGTAAAGACTCAATTACTGTGAGAAATTATGGATGCATGCTTTTCCTTGTGATGGTAAAAGGAAGTCTTCCTTTCTATTTAAGTATAGGAGCACACACACTTTCTATCTTAAAGAAACATTTACCTGCTTGTTCACAAAGCATCCATCATAGGCAGCACCGACAACCACAGAGCCATCAGGTTCCTGTCCAACCCAAGTCCCACAAGCAGAGTTATTGTGGAGATAGTGAGACTTTCCATTGGTGTCTAGAATGAAAATAAAACCTGGTGACCTAGCACGGCATGGCCAATATGCAGTTAAAAGTTTACAATACAACAAACAAACCACCACACTGCAGCATTTTATTTGTAAACCTTTAAAAGTAGTTTTAGATTTAGCCAGCGATTGCCTGTCCTGTTTTAGTGTATGAATCACCACCACTACTGAGGACCATATCAACCAAGAAGGGGGTCCGGTGTCCCTTAGAGTCATGAGCTACTTGAGATTTGGGGCCTTTTGAATAGGCACCATTGAATGTTATAGTAGATTATAAAGTCTACTCCCAATCTCTTAAATGGTCTGCACATTGCATTTGGTATTTACAGAGGAACACCCCATGGAGTAAAGACCTTATTTTCCAGTGTAATACTGAAAATTAGATGAAGTGATCACCAGTGCAAGCACTGATGGTGATCCCCAAAAGTTCACCCATTGTGAATACAAGCAGCTGCACAGCAGGACCACCACCACAAGCAAGAACCCTCCCCACCCCCATTTAATTATTGATGCAATTATTAAAAGCATAATTGATGTACGGTTGACCCATCACAAAAAATTGCTGCAGCTTACGCATTTATAAAAACATTAGGTCCAATATTAGATCACTTTGCTGCTCCTATTTAAGCACGGTTGCACAGGACTGGATGAGAATTTACAAAATTCACAATATTCCATTTTAAGTGCAAACACACCTTACAGAACAAATAAATCTCCCATGAGAAGTAGTTCAGAAAGGTTAGGGGGTGCATAGTTTAACAACTCTGCTTTAGAGAGATCTGGCAGCTCACTTCACACTCCAGTTGTAACTGTCCAGAGCCATCTACAAATTCTGTGGTTAAGTCACCGGTCACCCTGCTCCTTTGACCATGGCAGGAACATTGGAACCACCACAAGTTTAGAACTTCCATTACTCCATGGCCATCTATTAAATGTTAAGAGTACAGGGAAATGTAGGAAGTCTGCTTGCCTTAGAGTGACTGTTCACTGCAGCAGGATCTGCATTTTTCCAGTGTCAAACCAGGTCAATTTCAGGTTTTTTTTTGTTGCAAGGGTCATACCTTGCAAATGCAAGTACAGGAGGGGAGGTTGGGGTCTCAGTAACCGAGTTAGTTACTACAGGAGTGGTAGTTCTGGTGCAGGGACAGCTAGAACATGGATTCTTCTAAAGTTGTGGGGGGGGGGGGGAGAGAGAGAGACAAAAACCCCTAGAGCGGTCATCCTGGAGATTTAGACCCAACAATTGTAACACTGGCCATTCCAAAAGAACAAAGGGTTTTTTGGGGGGGGGGGGGGTAATACAATAGCAAACCGCAACATAGAAAATAAATCCCCCCATGGTCCAAAGCATTGGCGGTGAACATGAACACCAGCCATTACCTAGAAATTGGTAGAGTGCCTCTCCCAAAACTTGCACCTGCAAAACCACACACCAGCTATGCCAGTTACTAGGATAAACCGTTGTACATACCTATTGCAGTCAACACATATGCTGAATCTCTAATCAAAAAAGGAAGAAAGAACTGCATATCTGTAAGGCCACATTGTAAATATGAGGGATCATCCCAAAAGTCCTCAGCATCCCCCACCACGCATTGTAACTTAGCGTTTAAAAGCAGCAGTAAAAATGCCCAAAATCCAGCATCCCAACCCATTGTGACAGCAGTCTTCAGTATCACTCTATGCCACAGTATGAGGCTTTTAAACCATAGACCAGGCGGGTCTGACTGAATTACAGGTGCATTGTATCCAATTAGGAGTCAAAATTGACCATGCTCATCTTATTTTTCACTTTCAAGTATATTTGCTTAGAACAGCTTTATATAATCTCCACATGATTGACATTTGTATCAGTTATAAACTAAAGGTTATTTGTAGAAAATTTCTAAGAAATTTAGGCCATTAGGCCAAAATACCTGTATGTGATTTATTTCTCCAACTCTGTTATTTCTATAGGGGTTATTCGCTAACCACTGTATTCGAATATTGTGAATATCACCCCTTGATGCAAAATTATACTTTGGCGGTTGCAAAAAGAGAAATTCAAACAGCGGCAGGATTATGTGTAATGAATTTGTCTCCTTTTTTAATATTCCTCTTGGGATCGCCAAACGTTTACAGCGTTAGAGCAAAGGTGAATTATGGTGGTTAGTGAATAGACCCTCTGTGTCCTCCCCAACAAGACACTTACTATGCTGACCCAACGTTTAAGGATCAGGTTTTAATAGAAATGCTTACATTGAATTGTTTTGCATTTATAATTTCCAGTTCCAATGGTTCCAATGTATTTATGTTGATGGGCAGCGTGTGGAAAAAACAACCCTGCTGTATGTAGAATTCATGTGCTGCAGGTGAGAAATCAAAGGTAATTATTTTCCCTCCTGAAGCACATGAATTATGCATGTTGCAGGACAGCACCTTCCTGTGTTTTCCTGCAACATGCAATAGTAATATGGTCCCAGGTAAACATGGAGGATCTAGCAACTAGTTGCAACCCAAGGAATGGCTGAATGTTACTACACACTGGTGACTGCAAACAGCGAGGAAAAAGACTTTTGTTTGTGGGAACAAAATCCCAGACTAGTCTCTAGTCACCAAATACCAATTTGCAGACAATTGTACTTGACAGTGCTGGCTCGGCTAATTGCAAAAGAAAATGTCGACTAAGGCCGCTGTCAGACGAGCGTAGTGTTCACGTCCGTGATTGCGCCTAAAAGTACGTCCGTGATAGCATGACAGGAAGCCCATCGGAGCCCGTTACACGAAGTACGTCCGCACTGAACTGCGGACGCACAACGGCCGCGGCCCACGGACGCAAGAGAGGCAAGAACGTACAACCCCTAGAACGGCCGCACAAAGTGCGCTGCGTCCGCAACGTCCGCATAGCTTTGTGTGTGAGTGATGGAATTTTTTTCACGGACAAAATGGTTTTGCTTTTTAATTTATTTTCCCTCCTACATCCGTCAAAATATACGTCAGTGAATAAACAGACTTTGTGGCCACTACTGTGTCTTCCGTACTGACGTACGTCCGTGTGCACGGACGTACAGTCCGTAGAAATCACTCTCGTCTGACCCTAGCCTTATAGCTCTCACTGTACTATCATTTTATTACATGAGTTGCAACAGTCGCCTACGAATCAGTATTTATTGAATAGAACCCTTAGCGGGTCATTCAGAAAACACCATGGTTTGCAAGCCCAACAAACTTCAGTGATTCCAAGAAGGAAATTCATACAGCAGCAGGAGAAAATTCATCGATGAAGCTTCTTCTTTATTTGAACATCTTTCTTTGAAATGGCAGCGTTTGTCACGTATGCATTAATTGTCACTTTCTGAATACCCCCACAGTTTTATAATTTAGGCTCTAGAGATAATAATAGTATTAAAAAAATAAACAAGTTTAATCACTCAGTAAGATTAATGCTTTAGAAACTTGTGTGTGGAAATAACTCTGGTCAAATGTCTATAAATGAAAAAACATTCTGTCCGTCAAAAATGCTGGACGTTGGATGCTGACCTCGTTTCATCACTCACATACAAAGCTACACGGACGTTGTGGACGTGGCGCACTCTGCACGTCCATTCTAGCAGTATTACGTTCTTGCCTAACCTGCGTCCGTTTGCAGCGTCCGTCAGCCCCGCACTTCTGTGCGGACGTACTTCGTGTGTGGGGCTCCATTTAACACAATTGTATGCTATCACGGACGTACTTATGTGCGGCAACACGGATGTTAACACTGCGTTCGTCTGACCCCAGCCTAAAAGTCCCAATAGTTTCAAGCTATATGGGGTCAGATGAGCACACTATGTGCGCCTGTACTGACGTGCCTCCCAGCGTCCGTCGCAGCATTGTGATGCTTCGACGGAGCCGACCACACGCTGTAGCGTGTGCACGAATTGCTGCGCTACAGCGGACATCTTGCAGCCGTGCTGAAACCCTCCTCGTCGAAGCGCTACGACGAGCGTTCAACAGGGCTGAAAAGCGCAATCCTCCAAAGTAAGATCAAGCCTTGCTGCGCTGAGTGCACTAACTACACTCAGTGAGGTGGCCAAACGGGCGTCAGAGTGGAAGGAACGTACACTCTCACGGAAGTTCCTTCCACTCTAAGGCTGGGGTCAGACCAGTGCATTTTTAACGTGCGTTCTGGCGCACTTAATCACGGCCGCACTAGCAGCAAATGACGGGCAATGACAGCCAATATACGAAGTACGGTCACACGAAAGTCCGGCCACGCAACGCAAGTGGAAAATGAACGCATTTTTTCGAGAACGCAGAACCGCTAGTACTGACGTACAGAGTGCGCTGCGCCCGCTAGCGGTGTGTGTGTGTGATTTGGAGACGTCAGACCCTGCTCGTGTCCGGTCAACATAACGTCCAGACGCAAAAAGTTTCCTGGTTTGGATTCGTAAAACATCACGCACGAAAATGCGCATCGTATGACCGTTTTCGCATATTCCATGAAAAAATACATCAATGCGTTCGGACGCACTTTTTTACGTTCGCGTGTAAAAATGCTTTCGTTTGACCCTAGCCTTAACCTCCCTGACGTTCTGTTTTTTTTCAAAATTTTGTGTCTAAGGCTAGGGTCAGACGAACCCATTTTTCGCGTCGTCCGTGGAAAAGTGTGGTCGAACGAACGGACGTATTTTTTCACGAAATACGCGTTAGCGGTCATACGATGCGCATATTCGTCCGTGATTTCGTACGGATCATCAATAAAACCCCTTTTGCGTCTGGACGTTATGTTAGCCGGACATTAGCAGCGTCTGACGTCTCCCAATCACGCAAACACGCCGCTATGTGGCCGCAGCGCACTCTGTACGTCAGTAGTAGCGGTTTGACGTTCTCGAAAAAATGCGTTCGTTTGCCACTTGCGTTGCACGGACGAACTTTCGTGCGGCCGTTCGTCGTGTGTTCGGCTAGGGTCAGACTGAGGCAGTGCGAACGCGCGTTCTGGCGCACATAATCACGGCCGCACTAGCAGCAGATGACGGGCAATGACAGCCAATATACGAAGTACGGTCGCACAAAAGTCCGGCCGCGCAACGCAAGTGGAAAATGAACGCATTTTTTCGAGAACGTTAAACCGCTGGTACTGACGTACAGAGTGCGCTGCGGCCGCATAGCAGCGTGTGTGCGTGATTAGGAGACGTCAGACGCTGCTAGTGTGCGGCCAACATAACGTTCAAACAGCCGGATTTCCCTAGACTTCTTTTCACCCCATCGTCATGAAATACGTCCAGAATTGCGCATCGTCTGACCACTTAAGCGTATTCCGTGAAAAAATGCGTGCGCACGCATCGACGTACATTTTGACGGTGGCCGCAGAAAATGCGCTCATCTGTCCCTAGCCTTACCCGGCATTGGACGTCATTTGCTGCTAGCACGGCCGTGATTTCGTGCGGCTAAACGCACGTTAAAACTGCGTTCGTCTGACCCTAGCCTAAAAGCGTTCCATTTTTTTTGGAAAGGAAATGTGTTGTTTTATATAGTAGGCCTGTAATCCTTAGGAATAACTCACTGAAATCCGTGCAAACAAGAGTCTAGTAAATACAAAGGGCCCTATTACAATCTTCGCGCATACGTTTGCACCCGCGCAAACGCATTAACGCGAGGGGCAAAACCCTTTGCGCTGAATGTCGTATTACAATGTCAGCGCAACAAACGTATACGTAAGGGCGTGGCCTGAACGAGCGCGAAGATGGACACTTAGTGCGGGAGCTCCTGAGACCGCTGCTGACAACTCCGCACAATCGAATCTGCCTGTGGCTATGGTATGCACCACAAGTCGTAGATCGACTAGGAGAACTCCCCACACCCTCGAAGATCAACAAACGAGCCCCATAACGGCGTATTTTGGAGCACCGCAAGGACGGCCTAGTAACAAGGATACCACCAAGATGGCGGCTGCTTCCCAGATGACGGAAACATCAGGTCAGACAGCAATAGCGCTTATTGCGGAACTACCAACACATGCTGAGCTACCCACGAGAACTGACTTTAAAGATATGCTCGACCAAATGTAAGCGGCAGTGGGGCGCGAAATAGCTGAAGTCCGGGCTGAATTGTCCGCTGTAGATACGCGGGTGGCGCGCTTAGAGGAAGCTGCCGCCTCACACGTAATCTGCACTACTACCCCTGACCTGCTCACGAACCAGCGCCTATCAGACATGCAACGTCGGCTAGACGACTTAGAAAATCGATCGCGGAGGCACAACATAAGGGTGAGAGGGGTCCACGAAGGGGTCACAGAAGTGAAGGAATTCCTCCTTGGCGCTTTTACACATATACTGGGCTGCCCTAACCTACCCTACTCGGCAATTGACAGAGCGCATAGGGCCCTTCGCCCCCGGGCCGTTACGGACTCAGCTCCACCTAGAGATATAATTTGCCACATTCCAGACTTTGCACTGAAAGAGGCAATCTTGTTGAAAGCGCGTATACGCCGAAAATGGCGTTTTGCGAACAAATCATTCGAACTGTTTCAGGATCTATCGCCACATACGTTAACCGCACGTCGCGAATTACGCCCAATTACCCAACTTTTACGGGAGGCGGACATACCGTATAGATGGGGTTTTCCTTTCTCCCTGCAAGTCCGCCGGAACAATAAGCTCATAGCTATACGCACCCCTTTGGATGTGGCACCCTTTTTGGCGGAATTGAACCTCCCCCCGACAGAGGTTCCTGATTGGGAACACTTATCTGGCACGACACCATCAGCTGATAAGCCCGCTGGGCCACCTAGGCCGCGAAAATCACCACGTAAAGGGCGTCGAGCCGAAGACCAGCTTCTAGCGGACTCCCAATCGATCACCTGGCAGGACAGCCTGAGTGTGGCACCCTGAGTTCAAGGAGCGTTGAATTCGCTGTAAGCGCATTCACATACTGAGAATTAAATTTGGCAGACTTTACAATTTTGATGAAGACAGCTGCTCGGCTTGCAATCTTTATACAGACAGGAAGGAGTGGTGAGGGGTAGCTTTAACCTCTTGAGGTAAAAGGGACATGGAACTTTCATAGAGGTGCCCAGTTACTATATGCCCACATATTGCTTGTGAACTACTAGCAGCCTAACACCTTATATTCTAAACTGACATATTCTGGGATATGATTTCGCTGGAAGTTAGTAGCAATTCGGCATTCATTATGCGCTTGTTAATGGGTCTAGATGAGTTTTCTACTCCTTCGCCCACACACACTTGGGGCCT
Organism: Leptobrachium leishanense; assembly: GCA_009667805.1. Lineage (NCBI taxonomy): Eukaryota > Metazoa > Chordata > Amphibia > Anura > Megophryidae > Leptobrachium > Leptobrachium leishanense. The sequence continues at coordinate 226,081,745 of CM019065.1, forward strand.
TAGGGACATGTTTAGATATGTGTTGAAGGGGGGATAGGGATTGGGAGGGGGAGGGGTAAGGGTGGGTAGCGGAGGACAGGACGACGAGATGGGTGACGGGAGGGACTGCTTTTGCTTACGGATTTCGAACTCTGCGTTCTTACTATTGTCTTATTCGCTGATGTTTTGAGACCCCGTATGGGACTCCGGCTTTTTATACATGAAACAGTTATACGCATTGCCAACAAACATGCAAGTTGATATTTTCTCTTTATTGATAACTTGGGGTATGATAAGGCTGAAAGCTAGCCACAACACGGCATCCATTATGCCCCTGTTTGTGAGTTTGGATAAGTTTCCTACTCATTCACACATACACGCTGTGAATCTTATGGGTTTGTTTGGAAATGGGTGGAAGGGGGAGGTTTGGGAATGGGTGGTGGGCGGGTGTGGATGGGCAGCTGAGGGCAGGAAGACGAGATGGGTGGCGGGAGGGACTGTTATTGCACTTGGGTGTCAAACTTTGTAATTCTAATATTGTCTTATCTGGTGATGCATTGTGACCCCGTATGGGACCCGACCTTTTTATACATGTCATAGCCATAAGCATTGCCAACGAACATACTTGTTGATAATTTCCCCCCCCCCTTTTTTTTTTTTATTATAAGGTTTGGTTTGAGGTTTATTAAGCACCTCGCAACACAGGTGACTCTCTGCCTTATACCGGTAGCTAGTCTCGCGAAATAGACGTAGCTGAGACACCAACTCTTTATAGTCACACGCTCAGCTCACACTCCAGCGCTGTTCCCGGAGACCCCCCCTCCTTTGTTCCCTTCCTTATTCCTCCTGCATTGATACGCACTAATAACCTGGATAACCATATCCTCCTAGTCCCCTGCTAGAATACAGCCACGGACCCTATTGGTAGCAACACATGTCGGTGTAGACGGCCACAGGTAACACCGTCTGAGCTTCATCTTTTTTCCTATACCTACTATCCTATCTCGCTACACAGACACTATAGGACAGGCGTAAGGCCGCCTAGGTCTCCCCCGTGAGGTTTAGTGCAATTTTCCTCCAACTGCGGATCCTCACACCTGACCTGCAGGTTTAGTAGTGGAGGCGGGTATCCCAGTTGGCGCACTTGATACCTCCTGATTTTCACACTCTTTCACTTTCTCTACTAATCTCATCTGCTTCTCTTCTCTCTCTCCGTCCCCCCCCCTGTTTTGTTTTTTTTTTTTTTTTTTTTCTCCTCCTCCTCTTTTCACCCCTTTTTCCCCAACCTCTACTATTTAAAACCCCCTGTCTGAACCTTCCTCTCCCTTCCCTAAAACCCCCTCGTAATTTGATCTGAGTACTAGGTCCCCGCTTGGACCTGCATCATGCCGAATGGGATGTCCCCGTATGCTACTCGCGATTTACAATTGCACTCTCACAATGTACGGGGCCTTAACCTACCCGAAAAGCGTTCCCGCTTGTTACGCGACTTGAGGGCCGCGCGTGTGTCCGTTGCCTTCCTCCAGGAGACTCACTTTCGCGCAGGGTCGTCCCCGACCCTGGGTGACACAAATTACCCAATAGGTTTCTTCAGTAACTTTTCCCGTAGTAAAGCCCGGGGAGTTGCGATCTTGATATCGAAGGAGGTGCCTTTTGTGGTGGACACCACATTGACCGATGAAGGAGGTAGATATTTATTTGTTAGAGGATCGATTTTTGATACGGTTTACACCTTCGTGTCTATATACCTACCCAACAAAAAACAACATTCATGTCTGACACGGATTCTTCGAACATTGGAGTCCTTTCAACAGGGAACGACTATCATAGCGGGAGACTTTAATGTGGCGTTGGAACCACAGGTTGACTCATCTGTAGGCCGCTCCGCCACCCCTGCACATGTCCTACGCAGTATACGTCGCACGTTACATGACCACCGACTAGTGGATGTATGGCGTGCATCACACCCAACGGACCGTGACTACTCTTATTATTCACACGTACATGCGACATATACCCGAATAGATTATTTTTTCATGCACTATCATAATCTTCATTTAACGAGCTCAGCGGACATGGCGCCCTCGACGTGGTCGGATCATGCGCCGATTAACTTGGCGGTCCAATCACCATTGTTTGTCCCGCGAGAACGCCACTGGCGACTTAATGTCTCCCTACTGGAGGACCCCCTAATTCGTGACGAACTGCACGTCACTCTTGAGCGCTTCTTTGCAGAAAATAGCATAACCGATACTCCTATCCCAACGCTTTGGGAGGCACACAAGGCAGTGATAAGAGGATTTTTCATTTGTAAAAGCACGGCTCGTAAGAAACTGCAGGTAGAAGAACGACGAACGCTTGTAGACAGCATTAGGAGCTTAGAACTTGAACACATCGCGACTAATGACACCACGGTGTATCAGCGCCTTATCCAGGCCAGACAGGCCTTTGATAAATTGATAAACGCCTCCCTTCGCTTTCAAGCTTTGAGGTCTCGCTCGTTTTTTGCATTAAATGAGAACAAACCCGGCAGATTCCTGGCAAGGATACTTCGGGACAGGCGTCTTAAGTCCTATATCCCGAAGATCCGAACAACGGGGGGAATGCTGGTCACTAACCCAAAAGACATCTCGGGGGAGTTCTTGAAATTTTTCACAGAACTCTATAATCTTGAGGATGTTGAACCCTCAACCCCGGCGATGGATAGCATAAATTCCTATCTGACACGAACGGTACTTCAACCCCTTAGCTCTTTGGAGCGTGAGACATTGAACGCCACGATCTCGGGGGAGGAAATTCTGGATGCACTGAAGACGACTAAACCAGGGAAAAGCCCTGGCCCTGATGGCTTACCCATCGAATATTATAAAACAAACGCTAAAGACCTCCTGCCGACTATGTCGAAGCTCTTCGGGGCACTCCAGGAAGGGACCCTACCTCATCCTCATTCACTAATGGCCACGATCTCCCTAATACCAAAGCCCGGAAAAGATCATGTTAACTGTGGCAGCTATCGCCCCATCTCGTTACTGAACTGCGACATGAAACTATTGGCACGGGTACTAGCTAATCGGCTGAAACGATTTCTGCCCCAACTGATCGAACCGGATCAAGTGGGATTCATTCCGGGGCGTGAAGCTCGAGATGCCACCATTAGAGTCATCAATGCTATAACATACTCTAAACATACGGCGCATCCACTGTTGCTCCTTTCCACAGACGCCGAAAAGGCCTTTGATCGGGTCTTATGGCCATTTCTGTTTCAAACATTGAAACACTACGGAATAGGGGAAAACTTTCTCAACTGGATCCGTGCTCTATATTCCACACCGTCGGCACGCGTAAAAGTGAACGGTGCATTCACGGCAGCTTTTCAGATACGTAACGGCACGAGACAAGGCTGCCCTCTCTCCCCGCTCCTCTTCGCGCTCAGTTTAGAACCACTGCTGTCATCGATCCGTCAGAACACCAGTATCACAGGAGTACAGGGACATTCGACCATGCACAAGGTCTCCGCATACGCGGACGATCTTATGTTCTTGTTACCTGATCCGGTGAAGTCGATACCGGCAGTAATCGGGGAACTACAAGAATACGGCTCGCTTTCTGGTTACAAAATAAATGTAGCAAAATCTGAAGTGTTGGCAATAGCCCCACAAAAGAACTGGAAACGCTTGTTACAGGGGCAATACGCTTTTCGCTGGTGCCCCTCCTCACTTACCTACCTCGGAATACGTCTCTCCTCGGATTACTCAAAACTATTCACTCTGAACTTCACCCCGCTTTTTGACGCCTTCAAGCAGGACGTGGCGAAATGGTCCCCCAAATTCTTGTCTTGGATGGGCCGCATAAGTGTTATCAAAATGAACTTCCTACCTCGACTGTTATATTTGTTTCACACAATCCCTATCTTTATTCCGTTGTCTTTTCATAAGAAGATACGCACCCTGTTCTCCTCCTTTATTTGGCCACGGACCCGTCCCAGACTCCGGTATGAGACACTCTGTAAATCAAAACTCAACGGAGGACTCGCTCTCCCGGACACATGTCTCTATTATTACGCTGCTCATCTCACACGGGTGCTCGACTGGATGACTAGTTCACCAGAACAAAAATGGCTGGATTTGGAAGAAGCGCACGCAGGTCGCCCGGTATGGTCTCTTCCATGGTTATCGTGGGCCGCAATTAAACACACTGCCAAAGCATTATCACCAGCAGGTAGCACGCTTGTGGTCTGGCATAAAATACGAATAAAATATTCTTTATCGACATACCCGTCTCCTCTACTGCCCTTATCATATAATCCAGACTTCCCGGTCACGATTTTACGTACGTTATCATCACGCATTACTGACGCCCCAACTTCTTAGGGCTCATCATATGCTTAAAGATAGTGTCTTTGTTAACTTAGAGACTCCAGATCAGCCGGCACTTACTTTCGCGGAAAGTTTCAATCTTCATCAAATCCGCTCATTTTTGAGAAGACTGCCGGGTAATGCCTCACTGACTAGACCACTTACCATTTTTGAAGCTCTCTGCAACAGGACTTTCCCGTTGGCGCATAGTGTCTCTCATCTTTACAGCCTGCTTCGGGAAATAAACAACGACTCCCCAGCATTTATGTCTCGCTGGGAACGCACACTCGACATTTCTCTTACAGATGAGGACTGGACTAAGATACTGACCCTTACCCACTCAGGCTCACAAACCACCAAACTACAAGAATCATCCTATAAACTCTTAACTTTCTGGTACCGCACACCTGCACTTCTGGCCACTTTTAATGTCACAATATCCCCGCTCTGCTGGAGATGTTCCACTGAGATTGGTACGTATATTCACATTTGGTGGGAATGTACTATACTCAAACCATTTTGGATGAAAGTCCGGGACCTTATCCAGAGCACCACGGATGAGATCTTAGATTTTACACCACAAGTTTTTCTACTCCTTCACCTTCCTTTTTCGACTAAGTCGATGAAGAAATCATTACTATTGCGCATTCTTTTGGTGGCCCGATCCCTGATCCCACTATACTGGAAATCACCGTCCGCACCGCCCTTCAGAACACTGATCGACAGGCTAGAAGCCTTACGGTCGAACGAGGAACTCGCTCTTTCTCCTACAAAAGCCGCACAGCACTTCACCACAGTATGGCTGCACTGGTCCACGTTCTGCTCCTCGACTCAGTTCGAGAAGGTCCTGGGGGGAGGTGACGGGCAGCAAGCGGCACTTAATACGGAAGACGCTTAATCTTCTGTATTCCAGACCTAATGCTGTTGTGCTTCGCTAGTGGCGGGAGGATGGCTCCTATGAATAACTTCTTAGTACACCAGCCCTTAGACCCGAATATGCCTCTCCTGCACCCTCACCCTCCTCGCCTCCTCCATTACCCCCACCCCACCCCACCTTTTTTTTTTTTCTCTTCGTCTCTCTCCTCCTTCTCTTCTTCTTTTTTCTCTTTTCTTACTCCTCTCTCCTTTCCTCTTCCCTTCTCTTTATTGACTGAATTACTTTCCCCTAGTCATGATTCTTGTCTATTAATACTGTTGATCACTCAACGTACGTGTTCTAAGCTGATGGGTGCTTCCCTTGGGAGTACTGACTACAGAGCAACATTTATGAGGCGCACCAGTCTCCAGGTCGCATTTCCCCACTGATAATTCTGTGATACTTATGTTATTATATGTTCTTACTATGTAATGCGACGATGATTCTATTGTAATGGGATTGTCCTTTTTCTTGACCTGTCCTTCACTTGTTTACCGAATTGCATTGTATTATTTCTTTATTACGGAATAAAAACTTTTCATTAAAAAAAAAAAACAAACGTATACGTCTACCGTGGGTGGACCTGCGCGAACGCTGCACGAGCTTACTGTACGTCGCACGTCCTATACTTAACATTGTGAACGCAAATGCGTTTGTGCGCGGTTACGCGGATGGTATTACAATCTATGCGCAGTTTGTAATGCACAGCCTTTGCGCGCATAATTTTAGCAACTCCTAAAAGCTGGTGTTAATGTTAAATTCTATCAACCTGGTCGAAACCAAATACACCAGCCCAAACAAAATACGCAGCAAAGTATAGTTACACATTCTACACATACCAAACCAATAAATTTGAGAAGTTGTGTGTGCATTTTTTATTGCTGCATATATGCGCAGATTGACTTTGACAGGCACAAAAACTTAATGTGAGACAATTGTGGTTCTTAATTCGGATTGGCTGAATCGCAGCAAAAAACACTTCGCACACTGATTTCTGCGCGCAACGTTGCTGCGTACGCAGTTTTGCACGTCCGTTTTACGCGTGTTGTTGCTCGACGGATGAAAAATGCACGAGGATTGTAATTCCAGCGTTGATTAATGCGCGTTAACGTTTAATGCTGGGCGCACAAATTCACGCGTTGCACGTGCGTTTTTGCGTGAAGAATGTAATAGGGCTCAAAGTCAGATAAAGTTTGAAACACAAAATAATAATTTATTATACAAAAAATAATTACCCAAAGTAATGAAAATAAAATAATATTCAATAATATAGATGAAAAAAAACCACTGAAATCTTTCAGAAAACAAGGGTGCAATATTAATGACTGCATATTGCCTCAGTACACATCCATGGTATGATACATTTTGAAACATGGGACTGCACAAAGTCCAACGTCACAATCAGGACAATGGAACCTGGTTTCCTTTCGGATTTTCTTGCCCTTGTCATCCCACTTGGAGCAACACACCACACACATCCAAGTAGGTGCTGACTTCCTCTCGGTTGGTGGGATGTGGTCCACAAAGTGACGACCAGTCAGGCGTTCAGGGTTGACAATGCCAACAGCATGACGTCCAAGTCTGCTTCCTGCCACCAGTGTATGGTGGTGCAGAAAGATACATTCGGCAACCTTCCAAATGAAGTCTGAAATTGAATGATGGAGAGGCTGGTCACTTCTTTTTTCAGCAGAATGTAGGCATTCCATAAGCATTGCTCAAGAAGATGCCTGAAGATCTTCTTGTAATACTTCTTCTGCTGTTTCCACATAGCTGGGTAGAATGTCATCGCTTGATCAGCTTGGTCAACACCTCCCATGGTGGAATTGTAATCCATCACTACCTGCAGCTTCATGATGTCTTTCCCACCTCTCGTATGTACCATGACAGTGGAGTTCTTATGGACAGTACTCATTAGGCACACACCTTTTTTGTCACGCCATCGCAGTGCCATCATTTGCCTTTCTGCCAGGCAACCATTTCTCCAGTCTTACGCTTTTGATTTCTAAAGGTAGGCGGCATGTCATAGAAACATAGAAACATAGAAAAATGTCGGCAGATAAGAACCTTTCGGCCCATCTAGTCTGCCCAATTACATGAATACTTTACCTGGATTTATCTTTTGTTTAGGATAGCCTTATGCCTATCCCATGCCTGCTTACCGTCGCGCCAGTTAGGCCGGACGATTCCATAGGCATCTGTCTTGTGCTGCAGGAGACACTCATAGAGTTCAGGAGATGTGTAGAAGTTGAAAATTGAGAAAAGAATTCCGGGCCTACTCAGTAGGTCCAGAATGTGATATGAGCTTAAACACCAGCACGATAGGATTAAACCTGATTATTGTATATTAAAGAAAAAAGAAGACATTTCGATTGTGGCTATTTTTTCCTTGCCTATTGGCTAAAATATTGATGCCACTTGTGCTGGTAAAGGTATTGGAAAATAGACAACTGTACATATAACACTTAGTGGTTAACTTTATTAAACACATACATATTAAAACTTAACATAAATAGATTGATTAACAATTAGCTTGGATAGTGGTGAGTGGAATCCACTAAATTGGACTAATATGGGTATAGTTGATTCAATGGTCCTTAATGCCTTTGGATTCAATCTAGAAGCATACCCTATAATAATGAATAAATGTGTGTAATAATCCTCCAAGGTTACAGTCTAATAGTTGTTAAAAAGAACTCTTCCTACAAAGTCCCAAAATTCTCAGGTGCAGTGAGACAAAATAAGTCGCTACATATAATTGTATCCACAATCCATCATAGTGCTTCTACAGTGTGTCAACTATAGTAACAGTTAGGACAAATATATGTTGTCTTAATGATGTCTGTAAGTTCATCTACAGTATATAGGTGGATATATACACAAGTGAGATAACACCATGTGACACCTCAATGCAGTCAGGTTACAACTGTCTACAAATATGCGTTAGCAGTCTTGGTTGCTCTAGATGAGAGCTGCATTTATAATTTAGGTAGAACTAATTATAGTGTTTACCTAACTTTACACCAATAGATGTGGGCAATTTTAAAGTAGAAGGAACTCTTGTATGATTAGAGATATCTTGAGCAACCTAGACTGCTAACGTATATTTGTAGACAGTTGTAACCTGACTGCATTGAGGTGTCACATGGTGTTATCTCACTTGTGTATATATCCACCTATATAGATGAACTTACAGACATCATTAAGACACCCCTCTGTGGTATTGTGGAAGAGTGCAGTGGTGGACCCTGCAGTCCAATATTAAAATGATATGAATCTGGTATAGGCGTCAGTGGCAGTGCACCCAAATATTTTGCCTTTGATGGCAGCAAGTGCCTTCACACCGTAACCCCTCTGAGGTATTGTTGAAGAGTGCAGTGGTGGAGGTTTTGGTAATGCAGAAGAGATCCCCGATCTATTCAGTTACATCAGCAGCTATAACAAAACCAGGTCAGCAATGTTTAGGCACTTGTACTGCGCTACTGTATATGGTGAGAATCGGCACACACCAGTAGCAACAGGAAGCAAACAGAACAGGCAGGGAATACAGTACACAGAGAGAATAGTCAAATGGCAGGCAAAGTCAGCAACAGATCGGGTGCTCAGAACAAGCAGGGTCAGTAACAAGTATACAAACTGATTCAGTAAGCTAGCGATGCGGGAATAAAGGCTGAGACACACTGAGTGTATAGCGACGCACAGCATAGCGAAGCGAAGATAGGCAAACATTTTGCAGGCTTGACTTCACTCCGCTCCGCCTCGCAGCATGTCTACACTGCATTACGTTTGCTTCTCACTGCACTGGACAGGAATCCACTAACTAAATTAAAATGTACACACAAAACTGTTTTATTTTCACAAAGCACATGTTATATAGGCAAAAAAAGTTTCTACTGAATAAAATACATCAAAAATTACTGTTAATTTAATAGGGATAGTATAAAAATATTTAAAAAAAGTTACCCAGGTAGAGAAAGAAAAAAAAAAGTTTTATTTTATGTTCCCGGGGACATTTAAAAATGTACTCGGATTTTATTTTTTTTAGAAATGTGTCACCTTACCTTAGCCTGGTGGTCAGTGGGGGCTCCCTGGATCCTGGTTGGGGGGGGTCTGCCGTGGCCACAGGTGCAGTGGCTCCCTCCCTGCGCTGCCTGTCTCTGCCACATGCACCTGGGCGGCTAGCCCACACAGTCGCAGCTCTGTCATCCGGCGGCCGCATGCTCCTCAAGGGGGATCCTTGAGAGGCCCCGGCAGGCTGGCCTCTACAGTGCCTGATTAGAGGGCCATGTCTGCCTGATGTTTTAGTAACAAGAATGTTTTATCCCATAGGCTTCAATGTTAAAAATATTCCCGTTTTAATTCAATACTAAATAAACCGTTGCTTATAATATTCTGCAGTAAAGAGTCTCTTTATTTCTAGATTTTTTAGTATTTTTTAAGCATTTTTTTATACTTTTTTTTTTAAAAAAATCGAACTTTTGGCGAACATTCCCAAAAAGTTTGAAGTTCGCGAACTGTCGAATGGCCGATGTTCGATGCGAATTCCGAACAGATCGAACCGAACAGCTCATCCCTAGTTTAAACCTGTCAAACTGAATCATCAAATATCAGACATTTCACTGACACCTCTGTGCAGTTTGGCTTTGTCTGAATAGTTTAACCATTACTTCTCTATGGGACATTTTCACTGTCGTCAATGATCGCCATTGTCACATTTTCCCTGGTTTTGGCCACACCCCCTGGTGGTGAGAGGCATTCATGTCAGTTTTCCCCTTTTTTGTTTTTGTCTGTGCTGTCTGCTTCTGGCTCTGGTTTATTCTCTGGTCTATTCCCTGTAACATGTACCGAGCACCTAGATATCCTTGTGTATGACCTTTAGCGTGTTCTCTGGATCTCTCTCTGGAACTCTCTCTTGCCTGCTCCCTGGATTACTGTGTGCCTGTTCGGTTGCCAATCTCTGCTAGTCCTGACCACTCCTATGCTTCATGTTTTATGTCTTGTTTGTCTGAGTTTAGTTTACTCAGAGGCCAACATACAAGGACCTCTTCAGTCAAGGATTTCTGTTTGTCTTGTTAACCCTTTCCCTTCTTGCTCCCCTCGCTCTGTTATTCTTTGAGGTTTTCTTAGATAGAAATCATTTCCAGCATCGGGATCCATTTAGTTTTCTTCCTGGCCCTCCTGGCCCTTGTGTCTCAGTCCGGTTATTTTATTGCCCTGGAATCTGTATTGTATATCTGTCCTGTATCAAGCAAGCAGCTCACCTGCCTAAAGGACTACACTTCTTGTTCAAGCCACCACAGTGGCCCCCCAGCGTGACAGCCATATTGTGGTGAAGTGCACATATTTCGCTGTCAATTCGCCAGTATTTGGCAAATTGATAGTTTAGTGAATAGACAAACTGCCTCGAAATTGTACCATATGGTGAAATTCACCGCTCTGTGCCTTTGGTGGCAAGTTTGGCGCTTATTGAATAACCCCTTAAAAGTACTAAATGATCCCTTAACTTGTGTGTGTGTGTGTGATTTCCCCACCTTACAGTAACTCATGCCACTCTCGTATTACCTATTTCATCCATTACAATACATAGATTTTTTTTTTCATTCAAATATATATATTTTTACTTATTTTTTGTTCATGTTTTTAAATTCAAATCTTTTTATTTGGATAAAGCATCAGCAACAAGACAGCTAGTATATAAACATTCGGCAGAAGTACATCAGGGGAGACTCAATAAACATCCCCGAATAGGGGGTCTCATCTAAATAGAAATCAAAAATGATCGCGTCATCAAGAAACATTGCATCATTAAAGCAAGAAAATATAGGTCTACCTCAAAGTAGTACATCTGATAACAGAAAAACAATAAACCGTGGGAAAGGGGAGGTGGACTACACCGACCACCCACCAGCAATGGCGCGAGGGGGAAAGAAAAAGAAACGGGGGGGTAAAAAAAAAATGTAATAGTAGGGTGGGGGAGAGGGGCAAAGGGACGGCAAAGGCCAAGACCTTGACTTTCCCGGCTCACTCCCGGAGGAGGCCGTGGAAGGATATTGTCACAAGGCCCAGGGGCCCGAGGGCCAAGTATGGCACACCTCGGGGAAACTTGAAAAATGCCCAAAAAAAAAAAGTGGGGGAAGGGGAGGAAGGGTACACCATCACTGGTGGGCTAGTGTCGGTAAAAAAAGTCTCATATGTCATCGGTATGGGGGGGTCTCCGCCTAATTCAGAGGGAAGAGGTGCAAGGGAGACATAACAGGATGAGGGGGGCAGGGAAAACGCAGCAATAAGGGGGGCAGCAGTGTGGACTAAAGCGGTTGAGCGAATCCCCATCGTCAGAAAATTGAATATCTACAGTGGGGGGAATGCTCAAAAGACAAAGGGGTGTCCACAGGGGGGGTGTAAGTCTCAGAGGTAAGACATCGGGGTTCAGATCAGGGGGGAAATACACAGCCCCAGGCACGTTCACTTGCCGAGCCCGGAGAACAAAGAGCTCCGGAGAGCCTGCTAAAGTGGATAGGGGGCTTAGCCGGCATCTAAAAATATGGAGATGGGTAGAGTCATCCGAGCAGCCAACTTGGGGAGGCTCAGCAGGGGACCTGCTCCATCCTCATGGCGGGTTGTCACAGCGGGGGAAGGCTCCTCTTCGCGTAGTATGGCAGACAGCATCATCTCAGGGGCCAAGGAAGGATGCAAGACCACCACTGCAGACCATTGTGGGCTCGTGAGGACCGCCGCAGTCCCGCCGTCCAGCGACTCAGCCAACGGATCTCCCACTTCAGGCAGGAACTTTGGGTGCACCAGGACATCACCCGCCAGCATCTGAGATCCCCGCAGCACCACGGCACCATGGTCACCGCTCCCAGGGTTCCACTCTCCATCCTCTTCTGCAGCGGAGCGACTAGCCGGCATGGGCAGAGGCAGCACAGCCCCAGCCACACCATCATACCGGCCCACTGCTTCAACCGGAGCCTCCTCCGCCCGGTACACCCGCTCCTCTTCAGCCTGGTCTGTCGGGACCCGTACCTTCTCCACTACACATCCCATCTCAGCCGCCACTCCTCGCACAGCTCGAAACTCCGCCGTCCAGAGCGCACGGAACTCCTCCATCAGGTGCCTGACGTCACCCCTCGTGAGTGGGCCAGAATCATCCTGTCGCTTTCCGCCTTCAAAAGACGCTGCTCCGGCTCGGGGCTCGGGGCCCTCCGCCGAGCAGGATTCACCGCCGCCTCTTCTCACCGTCATACCACTCCACAAAGCAGGTACGAGTCAGAGCACGCAGGGGAAACGTCTGCAACCTCCGAGCAGGCTCCAAAGATGGCCGCCGCCAGCTAGGCCGCAGAAACCAGCACAGTGTCCAAGCACCACCGTGAGCGGCAGAAGACAGACGCCGCGTGCAACTAATACCTCCTCAGCACAGCAGGAACTCAAATCGTCAGGGCAGCAATCAGTTTGGACGGTGGGACATGCAAAACAACATAGAAAAGTCCAGGTCATCAGGGAGCTCTGCAAGAACGTGTCCACACTCGTCGACAGTCAGCTCCACCCCCACAATACATAGATTTATGTAATGCAGTTGATAGTCTTCACGACATTATTATATAATTGCATTGTTTGTAAACATAATGAAATTTTGCATTAAGAAAATTGTTAGAAGTTCTAAACCATTTTTGAAGGAAAAAAAAAGGTTTCCTTCAGTGTCTGTAATGGCCAAGATGGATGGGAGTTGTGAACTATCCTAAACTTTATGTTTATTGAAAATTCACTGGGGATGAGTGAGGTATGCCTGACCCCGCCAGAACAAACAAAGGTGAGAGGGTGGGCTGACACAGCTCTGGACTGATCCCCTCTTGTATCCTAAAAGCCTGCAAGCCCACCTCTTCATCTCATCACTGCACCTCCCTTCCACTCCAGTAGCAAGAATTCCTCTGCACACATTCACAGTTTCACTGTACAGACAGTTGATTGTATAACATACAAGCAGCATTTCTTGGATCCCGCACCACCCAGCAATGGATTTTAAAGTTCTTCTGATCCTGCTCTCTGGTATCCTACTTGTAGGTAAGATTTGTCTTTCTTTGGAAAAAATGTACCCATGATCTCATTGGCAGGTATGTATGTGTACCATTACTGCAAGACTTGGCACTGCTGGGAGAGACCTCAGTAACCTCAATCAACCTCCTGCCTAAATGATTCAATCACTGCTGTTAATGTGGTTAGCATAATTTTCTGGGAAACCAGCAAATGGTCAGAAATGTCCCAGATAGATGTCAGATTCCAGGGGTATCAGAGTGGTGAAGTTTTTTTCTAAGACCCAGTAATTTCTACTTTTACCTCATTACAGCCTGCTATACTAGGACACATTCCTACTGAATGCCTCTAAACAAAGGGTGCTTTGTAGGAATATTGAGACCTGATACATACGAATGTGCACTTGGAGCCACGTTTAACTGCGGTTTTTATACCCGATACAATGTTACACTCATCAAGAGATTATTATGCTTCAACTAATCTATTCATTTAAAATCAATTAAAATGTATTCATTATAGCAGAGCAATGTTTGCCATTAATAAAGCTTTGAAAAGGACTATATCCCATGCTTATTGTTCTTGACCTTTCTGCTTCTTTTGACATGGTTCACCATCCACCTCTACTTCTCAGGTCTGGCAAACTTGCAGGTCTATTCAAAGAATGGTGAAACTCAGGAGAATTGGCAGAAGTGAAAATTCTATGTCAAAATCGCCAAACCAGAATTTTTTTCCCATTTATCTACCTTTCCAAATCGGCTATTTGGTCTAGATTGTTCTCTTCTTCTGCCAATTCTCCTGATTTTATCCTTTCTCTGAATAACCCTGCATGTCTCAGTGGCACTTCTCTCTCGTGTTTCTCTACCAATCTCTCTCATCGCTCTTCTTTGTTGGTGCCTCTTCACCCCCAGTACCTCTCTCAGTCAGAGTACCTCAAGGCTCTGTTCTGGGTCCCCTCTCATTCTCCATTTATACCACCTCTCTTGATGATTTTATTTCTACCTATGGTTTCCAATATAAGCTCTTTGCTGATGCCCCCTGTTCTACCTCTCCTCAATTTATCCCCCCCCCCCAGTGTTAGATCAAGCCACTGCTTGTGTCTTCAGTTTGTCTTCTGTCTCTAATTGTAACTGTTCCTTTCTTAAATCTCAACCTCTCAAATCTGAATAAAAAATTGTAACTGTGATGTTTAAATATACAAACTGATTTATTGGACATGGTATAAATGGGTTTGTCATGGTATATACAATTATTAGCAAGTCTGTCTAGGTCAGCGGGTGGAACCCAATGGCAGGAGGTGGTAAGACCGTACTCAATTTGTAGGCAATGAAAGGTCAAAAGTAGGTGTGGTTAGGAACAAAGACAGGGCTGTTAGCCAGGAGGTCAATCAAGATCATGGTCAGGAACAGAGTATGGGTCGGTAGCCAGGAGATCAATGAAGAGAGTGGTCAGATGTAGAATACTGGAAGCTGAGTCAGGTGCGGAACCAGGGTCAGGTAGTCAGGAAATGCACACAAATGGAGGACAGGGGGAAAAAGGAGTCAAAGCTGGATAGCGGAAAGCTGGGTTACAGATGAATAAACGAGGACTGGAGGATTGGAGTGCTCAATATTTATGGGGAGATGTGACTGAGAAGGTCCTCCCATTGCAGGTGTCAAAGGAATTACCTCAGTACTTTGGTACCAATGCGACACAGGTGCGGTGCCATGTTGCATTAAGAGCATTATTGCGGCTTGATATGTGGGCGCATTACCACTCGGCATCATTTCAGAAGGCCAAGTTCTGGGGAATGACGTGGGTGCATCATTAGGCTAGGGTCAGATGAGCGCATTTTGTACGGACTGTGCGTCCGTGCAGTACGGACGTACTTACTGACTGACAACAAGATAGTGGCCACAGTATTTTTTGACTGATATAGCAGGGAAAATAAATTACAATGAAAAAACATTCTGTCCGTCAAAAATGCTGGACATATAAATGCAGTCCATCTGACCTCGTTTCATCACTCACACACAAAGCTACACGGACGTTGCAGACGTGGCGCACTCCACACGTCCGTTCTAGCAGTATTACGTTCTTGCCTAACCTGCGTCCGTTTGCCGCGTCCGTTGTGCTTCCGCACTTCTATGCGGACGTATTTCGTGTGTGGGGCTCCATTTTACACAATTGTATGCTATCACGGACGTACTTATGTACGGTAACATGGACGTGAACACTGCGTTCGTCTGACCCCAGCCTTAGTGGGTGTTGTTGCATCAGGCAAATTCTCGTCATGTGCCAGGATGATGAAACCACATACAGGGTTATTCAAAGAGAATCGAAAAGTCACTGCACGTTCGGTGACTTTTCGTTCTCTTCAATTCGACACGATTTGGCGATCCCATTTCGGCGACCCTGCGGTGTATTCAGCAAGCACCACAGGTCCGTCGTAATGCAGGGAAAAGTCGCCGCAAACCCGATGAAAACTCACCGCAAAACCCGCAAAAACATCTGGATTAACCCCGCCGAAAATGTCGGAAAAAACCCGAGCAGGAGCCGATCACACAAACCGCAGCCGCCGGAAAAACCCGACACCGCAGACGAATAGAGTGGAAAAGAAACAGTTTGCTTGAATGTTTGTAAAGTGAAACGCTGTTTGCAAAGAAACTACTGAGCGAAAATGTCTGAAATTTACATATGAGGTCCAAGGAATGATAATAAAAAGGGCTGTTACAGAAAAAAGAACAAGCGTTTAAAAGAAAATTAAAAAAAAAATCGGAAATTTTTATTTGGCATAAAAATCCAGAAAAATGCTTAAAATATCCCTAAACATCTATAACATAAAGGAGTAAGCTCCGGCATGTCCGTCGCCAAAAAAACGGACTGCGCATGCGTGCACAACCAGCGGCGATTGGCTGCGCGCGCATGCAACTGCCGTGGCACGTGCCGGCTGTGCGCGTGCCGCGGCGGTTGGCTCAGTGAGACAGGGCGGCTCTATGGAATAGACGCGTCCAACAAAGCGCGACGGAGACCGCCAGCAGCGCCGCAGGGTGAAGCAGAGGATCGCTTCTTCTCACTAACCCTGTGTCTGCCGGGAGGGGTAAGCTCGCTCCCTCCCCCTCCCACCTCACCAGCCACACAGGGAGGGAGAATGAGTGTCGCCCTGTCTCTGTTGTCTCCTCCGATCTGCCATGCACAATACCAGTCTGCCAGCCATGTTACCAGTCTGCCATGCACAATACCAGTCTGCCATGCACAATACCAGTATGCCAGCCATGTTACCAGTCTGCCATGCACAATACCAGTCTGCCATGCATAATACCAGTATGCCAGCCATGTTACCAGTCTGCCATGCACAATACCAGTCTGCCATGCACATTACCAGTCTGCCATGCACAATACCAGTATGCCATGCACATTACCAGTCTGCCAGCCATGTTACCAGTCTGCCATGTACATTACCAGTCTGCCATGCACAATACCAGTCTGCCATGCACAATACCAGTATGCCAGCCATGTTACCAGTCTGCCATGCACAATACCAGTCTGCCATGCACCTTACCAGTCTGCCATGCACAATACCAGTATGCCATGCACATTACCAGTCTGCCAGCCATGTTACCAGTCTGCCATGTACATTACCAGTCTGCCATGCACAATGCCAGTCTGCCATGCACAATACCAGTATTTCAGCCATGTTACCAGTCTGCCATGCACAATACCAGTCTGCCATGCACATTACCAGTCTGCCATGCACAATACCAGTATGCCATGCACATTACCAGTCTGCCAGCCATGTTACCAGTCTGCCATGTACATTACCAGTCTGCCATGCACAATGCCAGTCTGCCATGCACAATACCAGTATTCCAGCCATGTTACCAGTCTGCCATGCACAATACCAGTCTGCCATGCACATTACCATTCTGCCATGCACAATACCAGTATGCCATGCACATTACCAGTCTGCCATGCACAATACCAGTCTGCCAGCCATGTTACCAGTCTGCCATGTACATTACCAGTCTGCCATGCACAATACCAGTATGCCATGCACATTACCAGTCTGCCATGCACAATACCAGTCTGCCATGCACGTTACCAGTCTGCCATGCACAATACCAGTATGCCATGCACAATACCAGTATGCCATACACATTACCAGTCTGCCATGCACGTTACCAGTCTGCCATGCACGATACCAGTCTACCAGCCATATTACCAGTCTGCCATGCACAATACCAGTCTGCCATGCACATTACCAGTCTGCCATGCACATTACCAGTATGCCATGCACAATACCAGTATGCCATGCACATTACCAGTCTGCCATGCACGTTACCAGTCTGCCATGCACGATACCAGTCTACCAGCCATATTACCAGTCTGCCATGCACAATTCCAGTCTGCCATGCACATTACCAGTCTGCCATGCACAATACCAGTCTGCCATGCACAATACCAGTCTGCCAGCCTTATTACCAGTCTGCTAGGCACAATACCAGTGTGTGATAATAACCAGTGTGCCTAAATACCAGCCTGACATGCCATGCATACCACGTGCCATTATATATACGCATAAAGTAAATATACGCATAATGTATACGCTACAAAAAATGGCCGCCCATGCCCAACACTAGAATGTTAGGGTTTGGCTTGAAGAAAAGGTGGCAACCCTACTGTCTATTCGGCCCCTCGCCGGCTCCCTCCATCGCCGTCGCAACGCTGCCATCTGCGCATGTGCACGCAAACCGCGTACTGCTGGCTACGTGCGCACATCCAACGGCCGCGGCAAGTGCACAGCTGGCGTGCGCGAGGGACAAAAAAAAATCCAATCCATTGGAGAGGCACACAGCCCCTATCCAATGGATCAGATTTTTTTTGTCCCTCACGGATCCCCTCTGCCCTGAGTATCCCCCGGAGGCTGTCTATTCAGCCCCTCACCGGCTCCCTCCCTCCAGCCTCCGGTTCCAGTTCCTGGTCATCTTCCTCCCGGAGCCCAGAGGGTCCTGTTCCCGTCAGTTTACAATCTAAGAGGGAAGAGGAACCTGCTCTGTCAGCTGTGCGTGCACCCATCAGAGCTGCTCAGTTGGCCCTCCTGTTGCAGATGGGATGGCGACGGACGCGTTACAAACGCATTTTTATAGAGATACGCTTAGATTGGACATTGAAAAACAAATATGTGGACATGAATTCTGAGCTGCCGACAACAACAATAGCATGCCCTCTGGGCAGGCTTTGCACCTAGTCTATAAATAAAGGGACTTTTTACTGCAGAATATTATAATGAACGGTTTATTAGATATTGAATTAAAGCGGGAATATTTTAAACATTGAAGCCTATGGGATTCGCCTGAATAAATCTGCCTCATGAAGCCACCGAATGGCAGGGGAATTCGGCAACTTTTCACTGCTGGGTTTTGCTCTCTGAATAGAAAAAGCATTGCTTCTCTATGGGGATTCACTGCCCTCAAACAGGCACCGAACAGGCACCGTATGTGCAGGCAATTCGCCAGGATTTGGTGAATTGCCTGCTCTCTGGATAGCTGAATGGCCAGGAAAGGTAACCGAACGCTGAATTTCAGCGTTCGGTTACCTTTCGGCCCCAATTCGGAGCTCTTTGAATAACCCTGATTGTGTTTATTCAAAAAGATGGTTTCTGCATGTTTCCTATGCCTAAGGACCCTGAGTGCTGGTGGCGAGACATTGCAGCGTGTTTGGGAATATCATTATGCTGTAGTGGGACTTTATTTGATTCCCCCCTCCACAACTTTTCTGTATACATTTGTCAAGATGGTGGCCACCTAAACAAGTGGGTGCTCATGTTGAGGATGCTAGACATGCTGAGTAGGCTTGTGCACCGATTTTTTTTCGGTTCGATTCGGTTCGATTTGTTCGGATGTTTAAAATTTTCGATTCGGCTCGTTTCAACCGATTTCTGTTTCGATTCGGTTCGGCTCGTTTTTCGTGTACATTTTTTTTGGAATATCGACCATTTTTTGTGTTTTCGGGTCACTTTGCTCGTTTTTTGTATCGACTTTTCGTAAATTTCGGAAATTTTCGTTTTTTCGGAACTTCTGTTCTCCTCGTTTCAAAGTGTCTACGATAATTCTGGCGATTCTATCGTTTTTTTTTATTAAATAAAGATCCTTTTTTTCTTATGGATAATTGAATATACATTTCACAACTTTATTTAATCATATTAAAATGGTATGAAAGCCAAGGAACAAAAAAAATGAACAAAACGATTTAAAAAGCGCTAAACTGACCCGAATGCCACAAGAAACAAGTGATACGCATTTACAAATACAAAATTTACAGAATCAGCGATATAACTGATAATAGTTAAATATACGATTTCCAGAATTACCGAAATGGAACCGAAATCACGAATGGAACCGAAATCATGAATAGAGCAAAAATAAATTTCGATTTGACACATTTCAAGTCCATTCGAAAAATCCGAAATTTTTTCGTTTCGGCTCGGAAAACTTTTTGGATCTATCGGTTTTCGGGTCCGACCCGATTCGGAAATTCGGCCGAGTCCGAAGACACGAATCGGGAAATTTCGTGAAAATTCCGAAATTCCGAAACCCGAAACGCACATCCCTAGTGCAGAGTCTGCAATCGCACTTGGAGAACAACTTCAGAGTTGTATGGAGGCTGAAGTAATGAGTTCATGGGGCATGACAAATTTAACAATTTAACGCATGCCATTAGGATTAGAATTATAATTAGGTTCTGGTAGCCATATTCTACAGGAATTGCTTGCTTGTTTCTCGTCTGGCACTATCTTTGATTTTATATATGTGTAATACTAATATAACAGTACAATATGTATAATACTAATATAACAGTATATTAGTATTAACATTTTGCTGATTTCTTGTGGATTGTCTCTATTGGATTTCTGAAACCTAGGAGTAATATGTTTTGATGACAGATTAGGAAATATTAAACGGGTCATTCAGAGAGCACCGAATCGGCCACTGAATTGCACCGAGTGGTGAATTACCCTGTACGGTGCAATTTCATGGTCATTCGGCTATTCAAAAAGCAGGCAAAACACCAAATATTGACAAATTGCCAGTGAAATGCATTGACCCTCTGTGGCAGTGAAATCTCCATAGAGAAGTAATGGTTAATCTATTCAGAGAATGCTGACCAGCTGTAAAAAGTTGTTGAAATGCCCTGATTTTTGGTGGTTTCATTCGACAGGTTTAAACAGGCAAATCCCATTGGTTTCAATGAAAAAAAAATTCCCAGTTCTTCTGAAATATTTATTCAACCGTTTATTCTTTTCATTTGCAGCAAAAAGTCTCTTTATCTACTTTTTCGAACTT
This sequence comes from Leptobrachium leishanense, assembly GCA_009667805.1. Classification (NCBI taxonomy): domain Eukaryota; kingdom Metazoa; phylum Chordata; class Amphibia; order Anura; family Megophryidae; genus Leptobrachium; species Leptobrachium leishanense. Next base: position 226,102,339 of record CM019065.1, read on the forward strand.
TAGGCATTTTGCTCGATTTTTTTTGCGGAATCTGATTCCGTTTTTTATTTATTTACTTGCCGTTTTTTTAAAATTCTGTAACAGACCTTTTTATTGTTATTCATAGGACCTTATATATTTTTCCAGGCATTTTCACGATCTAGTTTTTTTAAAAAACGCGTTCCAAAAGTTGCAGTTTTCTCTTGTTATTTTACTTATGTTCGTCGGCTGGTTGACTTTTTCCGGTGGCTGGACGAAGGTCTGTTCAGCGGGTCAGCGGCATCTTGAGTATCGATTCGTCAGTCTGTTTGGCGGGTCGTTTGCGACTGCGTTCAGTGGTTTTTCGAATCAATTCAGCAGGCTGATTGGCAGCAATTGGGGACCTTGCGGTGAATGCTGAATTCACCGTAGGGTAGGCGAATTTAACTCGCCGTAGTGCGGTGAACGAGAGAGCGCTGAACAGTACATTTTGGTACTCTCTGAATAACCCCTTAAGTTTTAATTTGATTAACATCTAGCTCAGGAGGAGAGTGTTTCTCTAGTTGGTGTATGACACACTACAATAAAAAAAATACTTTTTCCTGGACATTAACCTCACCAAGACAAAGCCCAGCGAATGTGGTGAGCGTTGCAGTGTTGACAAACAAAATTATATACAAACCTTTGGAGTAAGGCTGGGTTCACACTTAAGCGTTTTACAGCGCGCTCCTGCGCGCTGTAAAACGCTCAAACAGTGAAATCCCATGATTGCCTATGTGGGCATATCCCACCTGGCCGTTTCTCAGCGCGCAGGAACGCGCTGAGAAACGGCCGACGCAAAAAGAAGTCCGGGAGCTTCTTTTCTGCATATAGCCGCGCGTTCGCGGCCATATCATAGCCGCGAACGCGCTGCAACGCACGTTCGCGCGTTTTTTTGTATGCGCGAACGCGTGTAAAAAAAACGCGTGTATTGCGCGACGCTGCGCTACGCTGTGGTGTGAACCCAGCCTTATACCATGATGCCTTCATGTTGTAAGCATTCAGTGCTATAGTGCTGGATCCATCTCTCTAGCTCATTCAATGACACTAATGTTGTTATGTCACACTCTTTATCATTGCTTAAATGATTTTCTATGTTACTTGAGTCCAACATTAGAATTTAAAAAAATATTTATTTGTTTGTACCGTTGCAACATGGGTAAGTGTGGTCTTGTCATCATGCACACTGCTGGATTTTGCTATGAATGGGTTAAGAAAGCTGAAGGGGAATTGTTCATCCTCTATATAACAAAAGACAGAGTTGCATTTAAAATGACACCATTTACTATAAAAACTTTGGGGCGTAAAAACCCAAGGGCTGAATATAGAATATTTGATACAGTCCTAACCTCAACATCTGAGGAAAGGGATTTAGGGGTTATTATTGCAGAGGATCTAAGGGTAAGTAGTCAATGTAATAGAGCAACAGGAAATGCTGGCAGAATGCTTGGTTGTGTAGGGAGAGGTATTAGCAGTAGGAAAAGGTAAGTGCTCATGCCACTGTACAGAGCACTGGTGAGACCTCACTTGGAGTACTGTGTGCAGTACTGGAGACTGTATCTCCAGAAGGATATAGACATCTTAGAGAGAGTTCAGAGAAGGGCTACTAAAATGGTGTACGGCTTGAAGGAGAAAAGTTACCAGGAAAGGCTTAATGATCTTAACATGTACAGCTTGGAAAAAAGACGAGACAGAGGAGATATGATAGAAACATTTAAATACGTAAAGGGAATCCACAAGGTAGAGGAAGGGAGTATATTTAAACGGAAACAAAGTAGCAAAACAAGAGGACATAGTCTTAGATTAGAGGGGCAAAGGTTTAAAAGTAACATCAGGAAGCATTATTTTACTGAGAGGGTGGTGGATACATGGAACAGCCTTCCAGTAGAAGTGGTAGAGGCCAAAACAGTGATTGAATTTAAGCAGGCATGGGATAGGCATAAGGCTATCCTAAACAAAAGATAAATCCATGTAAAGTATCATGTAATTGGGCAGACTAGATGGGCCGAAAGGTTCTTATCTGCCGACATTTTCTATGATCCTATGTTTCTATGACCCTTTCTCCTAACTTCTTCTGAAGCCAATGAATGTCATATAAAATAATCCAGGGCAATATACAAGAATTCAGGCACAGATAGCCAAACAGTACTTCTGAGTTCAATCTTGGGTGAGTCCTGACCAATATTAGCTATATGCCCTGGTTTAGGAAAATAGTCTTAAATATTGATTTTGGGCTTATGATGTCCTCATAACATCATAGTATAAATAAACCCTAAGGCTGGGGTCAGACGAACGCAGTGCGAACGTGCGTTTACCTGCACTTTATGACGGCCGTGGTAGCAGCAAATGATGTCCAACGCAGGCCCACACACGAAGTACGGCCGCACGAATGCATTTTCGCAAGAACGTCGAACCGCTAGTATTGACGTACAGAGTGCGCAGTGTCCGCATAGCGGTGTGTGTGCATGATTAGGAGATGTCAGACGCTGCTCATGTCCGGCCAACATAAAGTCCAGACAACCAAAGTTTCCTGGTTTGGATCCGTATGAAATCACTGCTGAAATTGCGCATCGTATGAACGCTATCGCGTATTCCGTGAAAAAGTACGTCCATGCGTTCGAACGCACTTTTTGACGGACGATGCGAAAAATGCGTTCGTCTGACCCTAGCCTAACACTTTAAGAACCCATACATGGCACAATGGGTTAAGAAATAAGTGGGAAATGAATAAACCCTACCATGGAATGGCCTTGTATTGTTGGATGAGAATTTCATATGATTTTGTTCAGTTGAATGAACAAGTGTGTGAACCCCTTGGAATGTATTTGGTTTTCTGCAGGAATTGGTCCTAAAATGCCATCTTGTCTTCATCAAAGATACAAGTATAGACAAGCACAATCTGCTTAGGCTACCAAAACACAATTATAATATTTCATGTCTTTGTTGAATACATCCCATTAAACATTCACAATGCTGTGAAAAAATAAGTGAATACTTGGATTTAATACCATGGTGATCCTCTTTTGGCAGCAATAACCTCAACCAACCATTTCCAGTAGCTTTGGAATAGACCTGCACAATGTTCTGAAAGAAGAAAGACCCCTCCTCCTTACAGAATTGCTTCAGCTAAGCCATGCTCTTGGGTGAACAGCTCTTGTGAGGTCATTCCACAGTAAAACCATGGACTTACGGTCTGGGCTTTGATTGGTCCACTCTAAAAGGCAGAGTTTATTTTTTAAGCCATTCTGTTGTGAATTTACTTCTATTTTTAGGTTCATTGTCTTAGCCACCCTGAAATACTCCTGTAGAATATCTTGATACATTTCTGAATTCATTTTTCCCTCAATGATTGCAATGTGTCCAGGTCCCAAAGCAACAACGTAATTAGAAATAATCATGCTCCCTCCAACGCATTTAACCACCGGTATGATGTTTTCATGTTGGTATATGGCATCCTTTTTACACCATGCACCGTGCTGTGTGTTCTTCCCAAACAGTTTAACTTTAATTTCATCAATCCACAAAACATTTTACCAATAGCTTTCTGGAGTGTCAAGATGGTCCTTGGCAAACCTCAGGTGTGCAGAAATGCCGTGACTTTCTTCATGGTATTCTGCCATGGAAGCTATAACTGTCAAGTCAAACTGCAGAGGTACAGAATAGTCAGCTAATGTACAAGCAAGTGGGATAATAAAAAGACTGTAATTCAGTTTAGGTAATTGTAATCTGCAAGAGTCTGTGAGAACTACTTGTCCCTGCATGCAATTCAGCTCCAGTTAGGGTCAGCCAGTCAGAGCAGAGGTCAGGCTTCCCAGCAGCCTCAGAGACAGAGCTGTAGAGGAAGGGAGGGGCCATCTGAGAGCTCCAGGCATCCCATGAGGCAGGCAACCTGGACATAACGAAGTGCACAGATTTACAAGCATCTTCAAATCCTGGAGTGGAGCCGGTGAGCTAAAAGACTATTTTCACAGTCATATGTAGAAAAGGATTGTGTCACAGTCATGTACAGAAAAGGAATTGAGCCAGTTCAGTAATAAATGCAGTCAGTTAACTTTTTTAGAGCTATTTCATGCTCATTGTGAGGAGATTCCACATGCAGTCTTTATAATAGCTCATTTCATGTCTGTTTTCTTTAAGTTAAAACATATTTTGGCAGTAATGATATTCTAGAAGTGTGTGCTAGTGAATGTATATGAAACTGGCACAGAAGTAATGATTAACAAGCGTTATGTGCAATGTATTTATACAATTTCTGTATATCTTTCTAGTTAAGGTTTTTCACCTTTAAGTCATCGCTTTAAATCATCGCTTTAATTCATCACTAATTCTAATTCTAATCGCTAAGCTACGCATCACTTTAATTCAGCTATCTATTTATCACTATTCAACTACTCATCTACTCAACTATTCACATATTCACCTAATCAATCTACAGCAACTTAATTTACCCCAGAACTTATTGAAATTAAACTTAAATACAAGCGAATGAAGAGTGGAATCCAGTTATTATTTACAGTGTCGATGTTTGAATTTCCTTTCAAGCGGGAAGATTGTGCAAAAAACCAAAGAGCTTGACAATAACTGTTCAATGTTATGTATGGTAGATTCATGAACAGAGTGTCATGCCCCATGGCAGCAACCATCCTGACACCCCCCTGGTGGTACATTTCCTGCCCTGTAACCTGCATCCAGCTGTCATGTTCCATCCTTGGAACCCCTGAACCTACATTCATTGTCTGCAACCAGCTTTCATATTGCAACAGCTATCTTGGAACCCCCCTGGTGGTGTACTGCTCTCTGTAACTAGTACTGGTTCTGGCATCTACACAGTTAACACCAAAGCACGTCACACCACACACTCGAAATAAAGTACTCTGCCCCACACTGACCAATTGCTGATTCATTACAGCTCTTGAATGCTTAGAGTGAAGTTCTGTTACCTGTTGCTCTGCAAAAACCTATTCCTTTTGTTTTCCTGGTTCCTGCATTTGTTTCCACCACGCTTCCCACCATCCTGCAGAATTCATCCGGTCAGTTTCCATATTTCATCCCCTTCCAAACCTTACCCACCCAGTCATCTGTGCAGGAAACTGCATACTGGGTTCATATCCCCTACATCCCGGTGCCACCCCGGTACCCGGGCATGACACAGAGATGCTAACCAATTCCAAAGATTTCTTCATGTCTTTAAACATCATTCCAGGATTCTATTTTAATCTCATTGAGAATTGTGCCCTTTGAAGCATCTTGACTGGACACCCACTTCTACAGAGAATAGCCACAGTACTAAATCATTTCTATTTATAGATGGACCATATATATCTCTGAGATAACTCGTAATCCTTTATTTTTTATTTATTTTTTATTTTATATTTCAAATTTTTTATTTTGAAATAATGTCAGCATATAACAAATCGAGAAAGAGTAGGAAATGGCCACGCAGTGCCACAGTAAGACATCAAGCGGATCACATGAAAAAAGTGGTATGGCCACACGTGGCCACAGAATGACATCCAAAAAGTTGGCGTGCGAAAAATAACAAACAAAAGGAGAGTTGGCTAAAGACATCGAATACAATTAAAAAGGGGGAGGGGAAAACAAAAAGGGGGGAGGTGGGGGAGGAGACGGCAAAGGCCAGAACTGTGCCTACCCTGGCAGGTTACCTGTCGGTTACAGAACCGCAGGGGGGGAGTCAAAGGCGGTATATGGCTCAGGCCCAGGTACTCAGAGGCCAAGCTGGGCACCAGGCCACTGTTGCGCCCCCCGAGACGTCCCGGATATGCCAAAAGAACAAAAAGGGGGGGTATAATGAAGGGAGGACCAACAAAAAAACTCGTAATCCTTTTCAGCTTTATGCAACTCCTTTTTGTTTGGCTTGGTTCACATCAACAGATGCTTTTTTTGAATAGGGAACTTAAAATGTTTGTGTTTTTTTATGTCAGAGTTCTCTAATCAACACCTCCAATTTCTCTCATTTCATTAATTATACGCAAGGTATGCCCAATTTGCAACTCTATTTAGCTTTTGATGAAGTCATTAGGACTTGGGAACCACTGGCCTAGGGTGTCATCTAATTTTTCCAACGTATGCTATGAATATTTGAGTGGTATACATATATGTACAAGAATCATATCATAATTTGTGTATTCTTAGTTAAACAGATTGTGTTTATTGAGTACTGTAAATTAGATGAACATCAAACCAGACTTGAAGACAAGTTTATATATAAATGCAGTCATTTCTAAAGCATTCACATAATTTTTTACTGCAAAAAATTATATATAATATATCTTACGAGTATAGCATCTGGACTAACATGACCTATCTATAGATATATTTACATATATAAAATGCAGATAATTTAGTATGTTAAAGAAATTTATGTGTTGTATACAGCCGAATGTGATGACAAGGAAATCTCAAGGAAAGCAAAGGACAAGAAAGCAACAAACCTGGCATCAGCAAGGACCTCCAGCAAAACAACCACCAAGAAGCCCAAACAGAATGTTATAAAACCAAAGGTTAAATCTCCTGTTCCCCCAACTCAAAGAAACACTAGAGAGTCTATTCTCTCCCAAGTTGTTCAAAGAGGGAGATTTCAACAGGTGGGTGACACAATAACAGTGAAAGCTGGACAAACATTGGACCTGCGCTGCAAAGGGACCTCAGTACGCTGGAATTTTCCATATTATTTGCAAGAGGATGACGAGGGCAGGCTCAGGTAAATGACTACAATCCCCCAAAATAAAATTTATGTCAGAAATAAAGGTGCTCTCAATGATTGATAGTATGAAATGTGGAGCCATCACCTTAACGCTGCTTCAATCTTTAATAGAAGCAAATCACTAATTTTGGACACCTTAAGTGGTGGAACAATAGACAAAAAAACACCCATCAACAGAAGAAGCTCTGATAGAATGAAACTTACCAGTTCGATCTCTATTTTATTATGTTATTTTAATAAATTGTATATTTTCACTACATTTGCTTTTTCCCTGGATTAAACTTTGTTACATAAAAAAGAAGCTTGGAGTCTCTATACCAACTTGGAGTCTCTATGAGGGTATAAGGCATCCCTTCAATATTTGCAATCTCTTGCAATAAAATAGGAGAACGGGTACCAAGTACAGGCTCAGAATCGCATGAGTTTGCTACTTTTATACATATACAGTGATTCTAATATACGGATTGCACTATTGTGTATATCTGTCTTCTTTCAGAGCTGCCATACCCAGAAGATGTTGCGGTTCCAAGGAGTAGAGGAGATCTGCCCTCACTGTGACCACATGACTTTTTTTCACTGAGCCATCATAAGAGATGTCTCAGTGGCAATGTGAACAACATTTTATATACCCGTGTTTATTAGAACTACCACCATTTGACAATACTGCACTATGATGTTTTCCAGGGTTTTCTTATGCATATACATAGTTGAGAATTGATTAGGTGAAATGTAAAAGGTGATGATTTTGTCTATTGTTCTATCACTTAAAGGTCCACTACCACAAAAAAACGAAATGTCCTTATTGTGTTTATTTTATGTTGCTGATATCTTACATGTGATTTATTTTTCGCTTGTTTGTTTAGTTAAGAAAATATTTTACTCTAAATGTGTCATTTTGTGATCTTTTGTGTTATAAACACTCAACCCCACAGCATTTTTACATCATTTCTCCTCACTGTGTGGCAATTGCCATGGAATGTAGTAAAAAATAGGTTGATCGCTGACTCAAATCTTTGTATTGTGTGGGATGTATTCAAAGGACATAACCAGGTTGTAGATTAGAAGTCTTTTAAGCTCCCTATCGTATCTCATTCAGCTGCCATCACTTATCTTAGCCTGTAGAACAATAGCCTTCTGCAGCCTTATCTAAAATTCTCCCGCCACTTCATTAACTGTTAAATACTGTAGATTAAATAAACAATAGCAGTAAAGAAAAGCTTTTGCACAGATTTTGGTAAATGCTGCATCATGGGAAAAATCCACATAATAGAAACAGGAGAAAAAAATGAATTTTATTTTTCCTTTTTACATTTACTTCAGACAAAGAATGAAACCAGCAGCATGTATTTTTATAATGTTTTTTTTAATTTGTAATACACAAGTAGTGTCCCTTTACGTTGGCCAAAATAAGTGGTGATTTGCTTTCTTCTAACACTGATGTTATTAAATATATTTGAGTTCTGTCACGTCCCACGCCAGTGCTACCTGGTGCCCAGCAGCCCCATCCTCACTGATCGCTGGCCTGTGCCAAGTAATGAGCAGGGCCCGCGGCGGTCACGTAGGACGCCCGGGGACGGGGTGCAGCATGATGACACGGCGCCGCCAGGTTTAAAACCACTTGGCTGTGAGCCACTCGTTGCCCTGATGTAGTTTTACCTCCTCTCAGCGCTTGTGTTAGTAATTATTTGAGATACTCCTGTATGACCTCTGCTTGTCTGACTTCTGGCTCTTAACCCCTTGGCTACCATTCTGACTACTCTCTCTCTGGCAATTCTGACCGCTGGCATATGGCTGACACTCTCTTCATGGCGATACTGACCCGTGGCATACAGCTGACACTCTCTGGTGTTACCGACCCTTGGCATTCCTTCATTTCCCCTGTGTGTCAGTCTCCTGTCTATCTTGTGTACCTGGTTACTGTTAACCCTGAGTGTCAGGCTTTCACCCTGCTGTATTTGTGTTTACTGATTACTGCTTTTGGAAATACGTAGACAACACCGACCATTCAAAGGATCGGAGGGTTAGGATAGACGTGCTGCGTATAGGGATTGGAGTCATAGATATCAGGGGGAATTGTGACAGGTTCCTATAAGACTATTCTCCTAAGATGCTTTTGTAAATGACTATACTCATAGGCGTCTCTACAGAGGGCAAGAGGTGGGCAATTGCCCCCTCTAGGTTATTCCTTGCCCTCCCATGTGCCCCCCCACCAAAAATCAGCATCCAGCTTCCCACACGATTCGGACCACGGTATCTCCATTCCTGTGCATCGTATATGGATGTATATGTCATTGGAAAGGGCAGATTCTGGCCTTTCCATTGATACCCAACATGACCATATTCAGTGCAAAGTAAAAGTCATAAAACATTAAATAAAAATGTGCACTTCAACATAAACATTTTCACAGGGTTGAAATGGCTCAGCAGTGAAGTGGTTAATGTTCAGACTATACATCACATTGTGTATTACGTTAGTTTTTGCCTTGGTTTTAGTTGTATATTAAGGGTTAATGGGCAGGCTTCATCCCTCACAGTATACATTTTATTTTTTTCCTTGATTAATGGCATTGTAGGGGTTAATGGGTAGGCTAAATGCCACATTGTTTATTCATTTTATTGTATTTCCCTGGGTTTATGGCATTTTAGGGGTTATTATGGAAGTTAGAATCTAAAGGGTCTAATCATCTTTAGATCCTCTGCTTTTTGTCACATTTCGGGGAATTTATTTTGCCGAAAATAAGGTGAATTCCCTATTTAGCGAATAGTCACCGTAATTTGCTAAAAGTAGAGTCGCTGAAGCAGCTATCAGACATTGAGCGAAAACAGCCGAATTGCAGCAAATAAAATATTGAATTTATTTATCAGGTTAGTACAATTAAAAGGCATCATTGCATCACATTACTCTGGGGTTTTGGAATCTTATTTAGATATATACACTTATTTAGGGCACTATTACCTGGTGTGAGCTAACCCTTGCGTCGGCATGGTTATGCGTTAGCGCCAGGTTAATTGAGTCTAGCGCCTGACCAACAGATTGTTTGCCCCCACTACAAACGGGAAAAATCACTTAGCGTGTTGCTATTAGCGATTTGTACCGCGAGCTTACTGTACTTTCCGCGTCCTTTACTTAACACGGGGAGCAATAGAGATCTCTAGCGCTTTTGCAGCACTTGGTGCCAGCACAAATTTTTTGAGGGGCGCTAATTCCAACATTTTACCTACTGCTCAACCCTGGTCCTAACTCCAAAAAAAACAGAAAAAAACAGGTCCTCGCCCAAAATTAACAGGCAATGAACAGGCAATTGAAAGGAATGCAGCACAGGTGTTCTCTTGGCACCATACACCATAGTAATGGATCTGGTCAGCAATGTCATTGCTGTTGCAGTAGGCTCTATTATAAATGTATCCTTTATCGACATATATCCTAATTCTAATATATTGCTTAATTCTAAACATTTTATGCTGGGGGTTATTCATAGTATGGAAGCGGTTGATTATTAGGGTGACTGTGTGGACCATGTTTAAAGGGACACATGAATAAGTCTTGCCCTGAAACATGTATTATTTATATGCTGCAGCAAGGAAATTTGTGTCGCTCACCTGGTCTTCCTTTTGGATCTATTAAATGCAGTTTAAGGATTCTACATGCTGTTGGTGGCATTTATCATGCAATGCCCATCAGCCTAATATATGTGTGCATCAAATCATGGATGATACGGCCACCGTGGAGGATTTAAATAATGCAGGGGTGAGAGGTTATTCACTGGATGTGTTCATATTCAAGCTTGTGAGGGCGGGGATAGGTATGGCCCGGTACTCTGCACTGGGGAAAAAAACATTATATCCTGTACACAACCGCATTAGTTTCCCCAGCGTGCGCTAAACGACCTTGTTCATGGACTACCGCCGACAAGGTGATCTGTTAGTAGGTCTTCAGGCAGTAAGTTTTAGCGACTCGTTCTAAATTTGTCCTTTACTAATTGTGTTTTAGCTCACACCAGGTGATAGGGCCCTTAGTTTAATTCAGTGGTCTGATTTAGTGGTGAAAATTATTAGTGCCCCCCAATTTTGACTGCGGTATCCTATGTGCCCCCCCTAAATATTGTTCCTAGAGTCGACACTGACTAGCCTTATTCACTAAGAGAAGATTTGATGAAGAACTGGAAGTGAATTGCAAGTCTTATGCTAAAATAGTTGAGACGACAAAATACAGAAGATCTTTTTTTTATTTAGCTTTTCTGCATGGATTTTTCAAAGTAATGTTTAATTCTGTACCAATTCACCACCTGGTGAATATCTCCTTATGCTAACTCTAAATTAATTTTATTATAAATCTTTATTTATAAAGCGCCAGCATATTCCGCAGCGCTGTACAATGGGCACAGGATAGATAGGGTTACAATTCATTGAACAACATTTTGATAAAACAGTACAGGAGTAAAAGAGGGCCTTATTCCCGTGGGAACTCACAATCTAGAAGGGTTGGGGGTGGAAACAGGAGGAGAGGACTGCCAGGTGAGAGTGATGGACTGCAAGGTGAGAGTGATGGACTGCTATGTGAGTGTGATGGGCTGGTTGCGTCAGTGAGTCGGGTGGTAGATAATAGCCTAATGGTACTTAATATCCTAATATCTTTCTAAATGTTTGATTTATTTAAATTGTGTTCGACTAATTAGTGAATATATCCATGTATAAGTTGTACAGCAGATAAAAAATGTAGTCCACACTACAATGCAAAAAAGTTGATGTTCCCTCATATTGTGTGGCGATATCCAGTGTGCAGCTCTGTTTAGGTCATTACAAAAGTATTTTGGTGGTATTGAGCTCTGGGCTCTGACTGCGCCATTCCAAGTTTTTGATTGTCGTTTACTGAAGTCATGTCTTGGTCAGTTTGGCAGTGTATTTTGGATCATATCCTTTTCGAAATGTGAAACTCCTCTTCATTTTCAGCATCTTAAGAAGGATGGCAGGTTTTATGCTAAAATATCTTGATATTTGGAGCTGATTGCTATCCCATCTATATAGAAAAGTTACCCTGACTCAGCTGAAGAAAAGCAGTCCCAAAGCATCATGTTACCACCAGCATTATTCAAAATCAGTATGGTGTTCCTTGGATGATGAGCCTTATTGGTTTTGAGCCAAACATATCCTTTACAATTTATGTCGCTACAATTCTACCTTTGTCTTGTCAGACCATGGAATATTTCCCACATGGTTTGGGGTTACATAATGGATATTTTGGCATCATTTGATGGGCTTTGATGGCCTTGCAAGAAAGGCATCCACCTTGCTACTCCAACCTATTGCCTGGACATGGGCAGAATATGAGTGATGGTGATTACATGCAAGGAGTGCTGGTTCCTGCTATAAATCTCTGTAGCCTCATCAGTGTTGCTGTTGGCTTCTCTAGTCTCCCTTCCCTTCTGTCTCTTTTTCTCAGCAAATTTGGATATCCTAATTGTTGCAATGTCTCCACATTTCCTCCAGTTTTTGATGATGATTTTAGCAGTGCACTACATCTACTGCCTTTCATATTCTTTTATAGCCCTCTCCTCGTTGGTTCTTTTCAACAATTATCTCTCGCAATTTCTTTTGGCAATGCTTTGCAGACCATGGCTCTACCAGTACTATAAAACATCAAATATTTATTCAAATCATACAGCATCACGTGACCTTAATACAGTATTCAAGACCACTTTTGTTGATGTCAGGCATCTGTTATTTACTTACGGGCATGATTTATAATATACATACATACAGAAAAAGCGGTGTCGCGCCCATGCCCACCAGGGCGACTGCAACGACCATGAGTAACAACCCAGTTCATGTATAAAGCATAGCAAGAAAAAAGTGTAACATGCGCTCATTTCTATATAATTCCTTGTGAAACAAAACACAATCAGAGGTTTTGGCCATTCAAGTAAACCAAAACCTCTGTGTTTTGTTTCACAAGGAATTATATAGAAATGGGTTCAGGTGACACTTTTTTTATTGTTAGGTATTATAATATGATTGGTTAACTGGGAACACAGCTTCGGCATTATGAAAGAGTGTGCAGACTAACAGAATCACATGTTGGTGTTGTCTTTTTTATTATTATTATTTGAAATGTATTTAACACTTTTTTTCTGTTGCGGTAGAAAAGAAAAAAGTACTGTTATTTATTTTTTATTTAATTCTCTTTGTATGTCAGAAAGGTTTTAATAAATCTGTCTGGCAGGTTTTTGTGGTTCTTTTTTAAAATTGTGAAAAATTAGAACACTTCAACCCCTTCACTTCCAAAGTAGAGATAACTCGATTTTGCATTGTAATACAATGAAAACCAATAATTAGCATATCACATCCCAATTTTCAAAACTTAGTTTTTTTTCTCTCCGGACACCCTGGAGAGAGATAAAGCAAGCTGCAGAGAGCAGCAACAAACCTCAATGTTACAAAAAGTTCAAACACTTTGCTGATGGATTACAGCAACTAGGGAGAGGGCAGAATACAATGAGAGCTCTGGACAGGACTAACTAGCTATGTGCCTACATGTGCCTGCAGGGGTGCCTTGCTTTGTAAGACTTGTTTTTATAAATCATTTACAACACTATCAGGGTTATTCAGAGAGCGTGAAAAGCAGGAGAATGACTGGAGAATGAAAAATTCTAGGTCAAAATAGCCGATTTGGAAAGTGAGATGAAAGGGAGAATTTTTCTGGTTTGGCTATTTTGACCTAGAATTTTTCATTCTCCAGTCATTCTCAAGTCATTCTCCTGCTTTTCACGCTCTCTGAATAACCTTGTGTATCTCTGGAGCGCTAAAGGCTAGAGGGACATATGAGGTATCATTGGGAAGGCCAGATTATGGCCTTTCCAGGGATACCAAATATAACCAGGTTAGATGTATGTAATAATAAAATAATATGTTTCTCTTTTTTTCTAACACCGCACTATTATTCAGTTTATAATTATAAAATGAACAGTGATGCTACGCTAACTCACCTTCTCATTTCCCACAGTGACAGCAAGTGTGGCGCTGATGATGCAACCCATTGTTTCATTGACAACCTAGACCGTGGCACTGCAGTGAGTAGTGACAGGGGACTTTGGAACCTGCATCTCTCAATTGTACACCGCACAAGATTAAGTGACGTATCATTGGAAAGGTCAGAGTCTGGTCTGTACAATGATACCAAACATGACTACGTAATGTGTAAAAATATGCGACAATATATGCTTTCACTTATAAAACAAACAATGCCACTGCACTAACTCTACTAAGGCAACAGATTTGAGCGCAGAGAGAAACTGTTTAAATTTTTTAAAATATTTTTATTAATTTTTTTTAGGTTGCCCTAAGACAAAAATTAAGTCATTTCCTTTTTTTTGGGGGGGGGGGAGGTCTGCTCCAGATTTCTTTACCTACAGGCTCCTGAGATGCAAATCCAGCCCGGGCTCTGGGGCCACACACTTCTGTACAGGAATGAGATTCAGGAGCTTATGAATACTGAATATCCCTGTACAGCACAGATACAATTTGTTACTGTAATTTCCATACACATGTATTATACAGGCACATACAAATATTATTTTATAGTCATTGGTATTTTTTGGTAACTGCGTCGCTAATCTCATTATGCTCACTACACACCAATAGCCATGATATCTGACCATTTTCATTATTTGTCTGCATCACATTTACTGTATCTGACACAAAAGCCATTTCTGCTGTATGTTGATTATGCAGACTCCATGTGAAATAGTGTCACTTATGCTGCACAATCTAGAGTTCAGAACCTTTCACTCCAACGATATTTCTGTAATGGCTAAGCATTAAATTCAAAAGCACTAAGAATTAAAAATGAGCAAATTTACAATATTTTACTTTAATAGCTAGCTCAGAACAACAATCTTGCAAAATTTCTTATATGTAGATTCCAGGCATTTTCGTCTCAATTTTGCCACTTTCAAGCATTTTTTTTTAATTTCATGTTTACCCCGTTCGTCAGCTCTTTCCAGCGGCTGGTCTGCGCTGTGATCAGCGGCTTTTCCCGGCATGCTCAGCATGTTCTTTGCGGCATTGTACCCTATATTTAACTGTTATCTTCACATCCCATGCTTCAAATTAATGTTGTGATACATTGTTTTCAACAAAAATCATTTGGTAGTGAAGAGGTTATATACCTGTATGTAGAGCTGGGGGTTAGCTACATCCAAGTGCTAGTAATTGTTTGATGTTCTCTTGTTTGTTACAGTTACAGGCATTTATACAGTGCCTGCATATTCCACAGTGGTTTCCAAAAGGGGAGCACAAACAGGAGACGTACATGATACATGATGAAAAGATGACCCTGCCCGTAGGATAACTGTCCAGGTAGTACAGTCAGTGGCGTCGCTACGTGGGGGCGGGGGGTGCGGCCCGCACCAGGTGACACCCTCCCTTAGGGTGACACCTTCACCCTAAGGGCGGGTGTCTCACCCTCCGCCGCGTGTTCGCTCCCTGCGAGCGTCCGAAGCTGTGCAGCTTTGGCGCTCGCCTGGGGGAAACACGTCACCAGCCAATCGCGGCTGGTCACGTGGCTCCCCCAGGCGAGCGCACAAGCTGCACACCGCCGGACGCTCAGAGGGAGCGAACACGCGGCCAGGAGGTGAGCGGGGGCATATCCATGTGCTGGGCCATTATCCATGAGGTGGGGCAAATCCATGAGCTGGGGCACTATATCCATGAGCTGGGGCACTATATCCATGAGCTGCTGGGGCAAATACATGAGCTACTGGGGCAAATCCATGAGCTGGGGCACTATATCCATGAGCTGGGGCATATCCATGAGCTGGAGCAAATCCATGAGCCGGGCATATCCATGAGCTGGGGCAAATCCATGAGCTGGGGCAAATCCATGAGCTGGGGCATATCCATGAGCTGCTGGGGCAAATCCATGAGCTGGGGCATATCCATGAGCTGCTGGGGCAAATCCATGAGCTGGGGCAAATCCATGTGTGAGCTGGGGCAGTATCCATGAGCTGGGACAGTATCAATGAGCTGGGGCAGTATCCATGAGCTGCTGGGGCAGTATACATGAGCTGGGGCATTATCCATGAGCTGTGGCATATCCATGAGCTGCTGGGGCATATCCATGAGCTGGGGCAAATCCATGAGCTGGGGCAGTATCCATGAGCTGGGGCATATCCATGAGCTGGGGCAGTATATCCATGAGCTGGGGCAGTAGTCATGTGCTGGGGCAATATCCCATGAGTTGGGGCATATCCATGAGCTGGGGCAGTATTCATGTGCTGGGGCATATCCATGAGCTGGGGCAGTATATCCATGTGCTGGGGCAGTATATCCATGAGCTGGGGCAGTAAATCCATGAGCTGCTGGGGCAGTATCCATGTGCTGGGGCAATATCTATGTGCTGGGGCATTATCCATGAGCTGGGGCATTATCCATGAGCTGGGGCATATCCATGAGCTGGGGCAATATCAATGAAAGGAGCTGGGGCAAAATCCATGAGAGGAGCTGGGGCAGTATATCCACCATGAGAGGAGCTGGGGCAGTATATCCATGAGAGCAGCTGGGGCAGTATATCCATGAGAGGAGCTGGGGCAGTATATCCATGAGAGGAGCTGGGGCAATATCCATGAGAGGAGCTGGGGCAGTATATCCATGAGAGGAGCTGGGGCAATATCCATGAGAGCTGCTGGGGCAATATCCATGAGAGGAGCTGGGGCAATATCCATGAGAGGAGCTGGGGCAATATCCATGAGAGCTGCTGGGGCATATCCATGTGTGCTGGGGGCAGTATCCATGTGTGCTTGGGGCAGTATCCATGTGTGTTGGGGGCATATCCATGAGAGCTGGGGCAATATCCATGTGTGAGCTGGTCTGGGGCAATATATCCATGTGTGAGCTGAGGCACAATATATATCCATATGTGAGCTGAGGCGCAATATATCCATATGTGAGCTGCTGGGGGCAATATATAATTGTGAACTGGGGCAATATATCCATATGTGAGCTGGGGGCAATATATATCCATGGGTGAGCTGCTGGGGGCAATATATCCAGAGCTGCTGGGGGCAATATATATCCATGTGTGCTTTCACTGCCTTCGAACAGGCATTGTACTTGCTGGCAGTTGGCAAAAAGTTGTGTGAGCATATGAGAGAGCTCCACAGCAATAAACCTCACCTTAATGTGTGCTGTGTGTATGAGCATTCAGTGTTATATGGGAGTACTGATTTAGGAGTAAGAGTAGTTAAAAAAAAATCTGGAAAACTCGGGGGGGGGGTGACACCATAAGTTACCGCACCGGGTGACACCAACCCTAGTGACGCCACTGAGTACAGTACTTTAACAAGTGCTCAGCCAGACATCCCGTGAGCTTACAATCCAAGGGACTGCGGTAGATGAAACAGATGGAGCAGAGGGAATGTGAAGATGGTTAGCAGGGCAGCATGGGAAGGACCAGAAGCCTGGGCTTAGTGAGAGTAATTAGAGAGAGAAGTGGAGACAGCTGGAAAGGAGACCTGAAATTAGGGACCTGCCGTGGGTGGGAGGGTGGACGGGGATGGTTGGGTGGGACAGCAGAGGGAAGGAGCAGTGCAGTCTGTGCAGAGAGAACAAGGTTATGTGAAAAAGCACAGTGTTACCATGTACGACGTATGGGGGAGGGAAGGAACAGAGGGTTTTTTTGAACAGAAATGGAGGTCGATGTAAAAGCAGCCAGAGATTAAGAAATGCAGACATAAAATACAATTGCAAAAATATAGCGGTCTGGAAAATAATGTTGGTCGGCATGATGGATCCTGGATACCTTGATGCTTAGCTCAGGGGCAGAGGGAAGGAGCAGTGCAGTCTTGATACTTAGTTCGGAGCGCAGAGGGAAGGAGCAGTGCAGTCTTGGTGCTTGGTTCGGGACGCAGAGGGAAGGAGCAGTGCAGTCTTGATGCTTAGTACAGGGCGCAGAGGAGGGAGCAGTGCAGTCTGGATGCTTAGTTCGGGGCGCAGAGGGAATGAGCAGTGCAGTCAGTTGTTTGTATTTTGGGAGTGGCAAAGTTGGTGGTGCATGATGTATTTTTTTTAGTATATACTTCTTAGCAAGCGTTTAGTCGTTTTATAGAAAATATAGCATGCACATATTATATCAAACATGACTATTAGATATTTTGGTCTCGATATACAGCATGCTAAGCAATTAGGTCGCCAGTCTGCACAAGAAAATTTATACTATAAATACAATAGGGGTCAGTCAGAGAACACCACCGAAATGTCAGTGAAATGCCTTAATTTCATTCCACGGGTTCAAGCAGGTGAATCCCATAGGTTTCAATGTAAATAAATTCCCCATTTTCCTTAAATATTTTTTCAATCATTTATCCTTTTCATTTGCAGCAAAAAGTCTATTTTTTTAGGGATTTTTCCGTTTTTTTTTTTTAACATGGCATATATTTTTTATTCTGTAAGACCTTTTAATTGTTATTCACAGGACCTTATATATTATTTCCATGTATTTTTTATTTTTTTCAAACCTTGTTTTAAAAGTTGCGTTTTTATATATATATATATATATACAGTTGTGTTCAAAATTATTCAACCCCCACTGAAATTGAGTGTTTTGGCCAGTTTGACATTGATTTTGATCATTCAGTCATCTTGCTTACAATTAAATCAAAGAAGCACGTGTAGGTCAGACAAATATAACATAACATTTATAATGAAATAACCACAAATGTATTTTCTGTGCTCACATCATTATCAGTTTTATTCAACACCCAAGTGACATTCAATCTTAGTACTTAGTACAACATCCTTTTACAGTTATAACAGCTTTTAAACGTGAAGCATAGCTTGACACAAGTGTCTTGCAGCGATCTACGGGTATCTTCGCCCATTCGTCATGGGCAAAAGCCTCCAGTTCAGTCACATTCTTAGGCTTGCGCACTGCAACTGCTTTCTTTAAGTCCCACCAGAGGTTCTCAATCGGATTTAAGTCAGGTGACTGCGATGGCCACTCCAAAATCTTCCAGCCTTTAATCTGCAACCATGCTCTAGTGGACTTGGAGGTATGCTTGGGATCATTGTCCTGTTGAAAGTTCCAACGTCTCCCAAGCCTCAGGTTTGTGACGGACTGCATCACATTGTCATCCAATATCTCCTGGTACTGAAGAGAATTCACGGTACCTTGCACACGCTGAAGCTTCCCTGTACCTGCAGAAGCAAAACAGCCCCAAAGCATGATTGACCCCCCGCCATGCTTCACAGTAGGCAAGGTGTTCTTTTCTTCATAGGCCTTGTTCTTCCTCCTCCAAACATAGCGTTGATCCATGGGCCCAAACAGTTCTAATTGTGTTTCATCAGTCCACAGAACACTTCTGTGGTTTGTCCACATGACTTTTGGCATACTGCAGTCGACTCTTCTTATTCTTTGGAGAAAGCAAGGGGGTGCGCCTGGGAGTTCTGGCATGGAGGCCTTCATTACGCAGTGTGCGCCATATTGTCTGAGCTGAAACTTCAGTACCCACATCTGACAAATCTTTTCTCAGTTCCTCAGCAGTCACACGGGGACTTTTCTCCACTCTACACTTCAGGTAGCGCACAGCAGTCGAAGTCAGCATCTTCTTTCTGCCACGACCAGGTAGCGTTTCAACAGTGCCCTTTGCCTTGAATTTGCGAATGATGCTTCCTATGGTCTCTCTTGGTATGTTTAACATCTTTTGCAATCTTCTTATAGCCATTGCCCTTCCTGTGAAGAGTAATCACCTCTTCTCTTGTCTTCCTGGACCATTCTCTTGACTTCACCATGTTTGTAACCACACCAGTAAATGTCTAGAAGGAGCTGAGTATCACAGTCATTTTAAAGCTGCCTAATTGGTGCTTATTATGCTTTATTGCTGCTCCGTGATATCCACAGGTGTTTTCAATACCTGATTGAAAACACTTGAATGAACCTCTGTTCTTCAGAGTGGTAGTCTTTAAGGGGTTGAATAATTGTGTCAATGAAGAATACACATAAGAAACATTTACTACTGTATTACAAAACCAATTGATGTCATTATAGTTGCATATGGTTCTTTAAAAAGTCCTTGTAGGATTTCATTCTGAATACAATTACAAATGTACACTAAATTCCCTAAAACCCTTTACAGCATTGGGGGTTGAATAATTTTGAACACAACTGTATATATATAGATTTGGACAATAGAGGATGCACTCACGGTCTTCAAAAAAAGATAAAATCTTTTATTCAAAACTCACATGAATATCCATGTGGATATTCATGTGAGTTTTGAATAAAAGATTTTATCTTTTTTGGAAGACCGTGAGTGCATCCTCTATTGTCCAAATCTATACTTTTAACTGGACTGCACCGGGCAATGAACAGTATTGATGGAGAGTGCTGTATGCAGTGGATTGTTATATATATATATATATATATATATATACATATATATATACTCCTGTTGGGCGACTTGGCGGCTTTTTCTGGTGGCTGGTCAGTGATCTGACTTCAGGGACCCTGCGATGAATTCAGCATTCAGCGAATTTATCTCGATGTGCGGCAAATGAGAGAGCACCGAAATGTCGGTGACATTTTGATGCTCTCTGACTAACCCTTAATGAATCAGGCTTACAATCAATTTGTAATCCTCACAATATTAGGTTGAGAACTTCACATCAGTCACGAGTGTTTTTGGTGCAAGCCAGTAGCTATTAGTGATTTGTCTTCATCTTAATATTATCAAACTCTAACATTATAAGATTCTTTAGATTAAACACACAACACTAAGAGAACATGTTTTAAAGATATTGCAATAAAATGAATCCGCTTACAGTATTGTTAGAGCTATCAGTGGTTCTTTCAACCCTTTAACCATCAGAGCCAGGCATGGGATTCTGCATGCTAGTAATGCCATCTGGTGGAAAATGTGGGTAGAACATGGCTTGGACAGAGCATTACAATCGGTTCACTTAATTACTATAATTGCTTTCTTTATGAAGGTGGTAATTAGAAATATGCTATGATGGAAGCCACCGCCACATTCTGAGAGACTTGAATTCCAGGTGTCAGAGACTGGCTGTCGCGGGCACTCGCAGCATTGGCTACACTGCATATGGACTTTGTGCCCTATTGTTCTAGTCCCCTCCCAGATAACCAACATGCATTGTGCAGTGTTTTAACATACTGTCTGTCTGGAAAATAAATCCATTCATTCCTGCTTCTACCAAAGATCAAGTCTCTCTGGTCGTGTATGTTGAATCTTGGCTTCACTGGGGAATCTCTCTGTACTGTGGAAGGTGACTGTGGATCTCCTGGCGTGGTTCTGGGACAGAGAAGGGACGGACAAATAATGGACTGGTTCTGGTCATGGAATTTTGGACAGAACCCTGAGCGTTTCCGTTACACTGGTGGCAGCCGATGGGATTTCCGTTCTCATGTGAGCACCCAGAACACAGTCTTCAGTGGGAGATTGCAGATTGGCAGTGGAGAAAGAGAGAACACAGAGGAGCTGATCAAACAACCAACACAATGGAGGAGTTCCGGGAAAGCAGCAAAATCACAGAGTTCATTAAGGTGGTGAAAGATTGGCTGGGGCTGTATGGGGCACATCTTGTCGCCCTGATGCCACTGAACTTATATTGATGACGTTGATAGATGCTGCAGACATATTTCAAGAATGCCTAGACCATCATCACCGGATATCCAGATTGCAGCAGGACTACCAGCAAAGCAGCATGGCACATCTACAGATGAGAAGCATCTCGTCTATCTGTGAGTTTGTGCAGGAGGTGAGAGACAGACTTGTGCCCTATTGCAAACTCATTTATAAGGCTCGGGGATTTGATCTAATTCGGCTGACAATGGTGGAGACAGTGGAAATGTTCTGGGATACTCGAAGTGGAAAGCGTCAGCTTTCCAGGCTTCAGACAGGACCGCAGCAGACCATCATGAGGTACAGGGCAGCAGAGCTGGATTGTCAGCAGACCCCCACTTCTGTAATCTGTACATTGGTCCAGGAGGTGGAATCCCGGTTGATACTCCATGACCAACAAATCCACAGCCCTGTTACCCCTGAACTGATCTGGCATATAACTGCAGAAGTCTCAGTAATGTTGCAGAATAGCCCATTGCTCCAGCTACCTAATCTCCCAAAGGATCTAATGCAGGGCTGCGATGGAGATGCATCCATTAGGGAGACTACACACCCTCAGGTAGTGAGCTCCTTGGAAGAAGACTTTCTTGTGAGTTTGTGTGAGACTACTGCTTCCACTGGTGATATCCAAGAAGGCTGGGCAGCTGACCCCCAACAGTGCGCTCCCAGCCAAGGTTGGGTGCGGGACCTTGAAAAGCTAGATTTGTCCTGGTCGACACTGGATTCTATGGTTGTGGAGGAGACTGCGGCCCTCTCCGCTGTGCTTTCAGGATGCAGAGCGGTCGGCCCGGATCACCAGCTTGGGGAGCCTGAACAGTTCTCAGAAGATTTAAAAGAACTGCTGGCAATGGGACAGAGTGCAGCCGAGCTCTGTCCCCAACATGCTACCTCAAGAATGGTGAGTTGAAGGACTAGGGAGGTGGTGATTCCTGGGAGACGTCCTGGGTGTCATGGCCTCTGGAGAGCAGATGGAGTTTCTTGGGGATGGATAACATGATTTACCTATCCAGGGACAGTTGAAAGTCCAAGGAGAGGTCGCAGTTGACACACCTCTACAGCAGCAGGGTTTGGAACCAGGAGACTTCATGACCCTGAAGCGGCAAGATAGCTCAGCCGGGCTCCCTGGCATTGGAGACATGTCCCCATGCTGTTCTGCAAACACAGTTAACTCTGTGTGACTCCTGAGGAAATATAAGAAGGGGGTGAGTGCACCTGTGGGTGTGGATCAGACCACAATGACCATGGAAAGAAACAAACGTTTTGGGCCTTGGGTGCAGACTAACACATTCACAGATCCGTTTGGGATCTGATGCTTGGTTAGTCTATTGGAAAGGGGGGAGATATGTGACGGAAGCCTCCACCACCTTCTGAGAGACTTGAATTCCAGGTGTCAGAGACTGGCTGTCGTGGGCACTCGCAGCATTGGCTGCACTGCATATGGACTTTGTGCCCTTTGGAGAGAAGCGGGTGCCAGCCTCATGCCCACAGACTGTGGGTGATTATGACACGGACTATCCATGGAGCATTTGGACATTGCCATGTTGTTTGTTATTTGATTTAAAGCTTGTTTCTGTAGTGCAGTTCCAAGAGTTGTTAGTTTAAATATAAATGTATCCTCCCCCTGGGATTGATTGTGCTGGACAGATAAAATCTTATCACTGGGAGGAGGGGGGCTCAGACAGCAGAGAGCTATTGTTCTAGACCCCTCCCAATAACCAACATACATTATGCAATGTTTTAGCATACTGTCTGTCTGGAAAATAAAGCCATTCATACCTGCTTTTACCAAAGATCAAGTCTCTCTGGTCGTGTGTGTTGAATCTTGGCTTCACTGGGGAATCTCTCTGTACTGTGGAAGGTGACTGTGGGTCTCCTGGCGTGGTTCTGGGACAGAGAAGGGACGGACAAATAACGGACTGGTGGAGAAATGAGGGGGAACCCTCTAATGGCGCCTCCCTTTCGAATCTGTGTGTCTGCTCATGGTGTGGTGCTGCCTAAATGAGGGTTTAGGGTGATGCTATGCTATATCACCCCGGGATTGAACAAGTTGTATAAGGATACCCTCTGTCAGGCGCTGCTCCCTAGTGCTTCGAGTGTGAAGCCCAGGCGTAAACCTATAAGTTATCAGTGTCCAGGTGACTGTGGGTCTCCTGGCGTCGTTCTGGGACAGAGAAGGGACGGACAAATAACGGACTGGTGGAGAAATGAGGGGGGAACCCTCTAATGGCGCCTCCCTTTCGAATCTGTGTGTCTGCTCATGGTGTGGTGCTGCCTAAATGAGGGTTTAGGGTGATGCTATGCTATATCACCCCGGGATTGAACAAGTTGTATAAGGATACCCTCTGTCAGGCGCTGCTCCCTAGTGCTTCGAGTGTGAAGCCCAGGCGTAAACCTATAAGTTATCAGTGTCCAGATTTTGACACTTGCAGAAAAATGCACAATGCAACAATATTGCGTACAGATTAGTACGAGTAGACAGATTACTGTATATGATGCAGTGTTGCTCAGTCACCTACGGAAATATTGGTAGTTTGAAACACGGTATTAATACTTAGAAATAGGTATTCTAGTGACGCCACAGGGTATACTGCCCTCTTGTGGCGGAATGCAATAATTATAGAGTGGATCAGAATCTATTTATGTGTCCTGGCTGCACACGATATGGGTCTCTAGGCTTATACAGTCCGGAGTGGATCAAACAGAAATAGTGACTTTTCCTTAATGCATCAATATGTGGATGATTGTCTGGTGATGATCTTATGGGAGAGATAACTCTCCTGGATATCCAAGGTACCCCTTGTCCTTTTCGAGGTGATCACAATGTGGGGGTATCGCCGATCTGTTTAAATCAGAGATCTTAACATAAGATTTTCAATTCTTCTGTCGCTGCTGCCCTTTTCTTCTTTTTACCTCAGAAGACACAAGGTAGAGACAGGCAAACAATAGTGTGTACTGTTAGAAACAGGGTGAAGAAGAAGATATCTCTCTCTCTCACTTACGTGGTTCAGAGCCAAATAACGTTTTAGCTCAAGACTTTGTGCTCTTTCAGTCCAGATAGGTGACCGAATCCCTTCTTTCCTCAGCTATCTCCTCGGTCCTTGTGTACAGGCTCCACGTATCCTCTCACATTGATAGTGCTTAGCCTGGTGGTCAGTGGGGGCTCCCTGGATCCTGGTTGTGGGGGGGGGGGTCTGCCGTGGCCGCAGTGACTCCCTCCCTGCGCCGCCTGTCTACAAGACACGAGACAGATGGGACAGGAAGGTAGGTCTCTAAGCACGGCTGATGTCTTGGCACGTCTGAGGTCTTGGTACGGCTGGAGATCTAGCACCGCAGGGATCTGGTACTGCAGGGGTCTTGGCACCACAGGAGATCTGGCACCACAGGGGATCTGGTACTGCAGGGGTCTTGGCACCACAGGAGATCTGGCACTGCAGGTGGTACGGCTGGAGATCTGGCATCGCAGGGGATCTGGTACTGCAGGGGTCTTGGTACCACAGGAGATCTGGCACCGCAGGGGTCTTGGCACCACAGGAGATCTGGCACCGCAGGGGTCTTGGCACCACAGGAGATCTGGCACCGCAGGGGATCTGGTACCGCAGGGATCTTGGCACCACAGGAGTCCTGGCACCGCAGTAAGGCAAGAGAAGCCAGGGGAGGATCCAGAAGCGTAGTCTTTGGCAAGCCGTGGTCAATGGAGCAGGAGAGATCAAGCAGGTCAATGGTTTGCTGAGGGTCTGGTACACAGGAGACAAATCTGGTAAGCTTCAGGCAGGTCAGAAGCAAAAGATACAAAACATACACACACAATGAACCAGCAATAATGGACTGGTTCTGGTCCTGGAATTTTGGACAGAACCCTGAGCTCTCTTTTCATTCCTTCAGTATCTCCGTCGCTAGTGTCTCTTCACCACTAGTTCCTCTTTCAGTTGGGGTTCCTCAAGGCTCTGTTCTGGGTCCCCTACTTTTCTCGATCTATACCGCCTCTATGGACAATCTCATCTCTTCCTATGGATTCCAATATCACCTTGATGCTGATGACACCCAAATCTACCTTTCGTCTCTCGATCGCTCTCCTCCAGTGTTGGACCATGTTACAGCCTGCCTATTGGCTGTCTCTGACTGGATGACTTCCCATTTCCTAAATCTCAACCTCTAGAAAACTGAACTTCTCATCTTCCTTCCCTCTAAAACCTACATTTCTGTGCCCATTTCTCTTCAGGTGAATAGTGCCACTATTACTTCTACCTCTCCGGCTTGTTGCCTCAGGGTGCTCTTGGACTGCAATCTAGCCTTTACTCCTCACATTCAGTCTCTAACCAAATCTTGCTACTTCCTCCTAAAAAACATTGCACATATCCTTTTCTTAATCCAGACTCTACTAAAATGCTCATCCAAGCTCTTACTATCTCCCTACTACTGTAACCTCCTTCTTTCTGGCCTTAAGAGATCCCAGATTCTGCCTATGCAGTCTGTAATGAACGCCTGTGCCCGACTCGTACACCTCTCATCCTGTACCTCTCACACCTCACCTCTCTGTCAATCTCTACACTGGCTCCTGTTTCCTTTAGAATCCAATTCAAAATACTGGTGCTCATGTACAAAACTGTCAGTAACCGTGCCCCTGCCTACATCTTTCCCCTTATTAGCAGGTACATCCCATCCTGATTTCCGACCACTTCGCTCTGCCAATGATCTGATGCGATCAGTTCCTCGTACCCGAACCCCCAACTTTCACGTTCAGGACTCCTCTCGACCTGCCCCTTTTTATGGCACTCCCTCCCCCGCAACAGACTCGCCCCGATCTCTCCAGTCCTTCCAGAAGTCTCTGAAAACGCATTACTTTAGAGAAGCCCATCAGCTCACTCCATGATCCCCACTGCACATTTCATGCTCCATCTTCCCACTCAGCCCTCATACAACCCGCTACTTCAAATACCCTATTCGCCCTCACCTAATGTGTCACCAGACTCCTCTTAGATTGTGAGCTCTCGAGCAGGGTCTTCCCTCCTTCTGTTCCGTGTGTGTAACATATATGTATATTTGTTATTCTGTATCTCCCATTGTACAGCGCTAAGGAATTTGTTGGTGCTTCATAAATACTTGTAACTGTAACTAATTCAAATAATGCAACAAACTTTTGATTTGAACTTGGAGAAACTGTTTCAGTTTTTAAAACGTATATTTTTTTCTGTTTTCTAAGCCTCAAAACGAAAATTGAAATAGTAATTTTGACATGTTCCTTTTATCCGTTGGGGGGGGGGGCGCTCCACATTTCTGTGCCTACAGGTTCCTGAGGTGCAAATTCGGCCCCGCATATTTACACGTAGTGGGTTATTTAGTTATAGCATTGCAACGCAACATGACATAATAATGATATATTTAGAATCTGCTGAAATAGTTTATATAATATGTCTGGTCCTATAATAAAACATGACTGGAGAATACGTTTAAACATGACGGGCACAAAATGGTGAGTGGTGACAGACTGGAGTGGCAGATAGACTGGTGACAGTGCCTGCTGGCTCCAGACATCCCAAGCTGCAAAAACTTTTTCCCCGATGGGTTTCAAAAATTATACCAACAAAGATGGGGTGGATTTTAAATAGGATTGATGGAGGTGGACTAGGATTACATAGAGGACCCTTGCGCAGAGCCTCCATTCTCCAGTGGACTGCAACTCCCATGATGCTCAGCCAAGGGATAGCTGCACTGATGCTAATGAGCTTGGTATGGCCCTCTGCATTTTGCATAAGAAGCCTGTCCTTTTTATTTCTTATGTGCTTTCCTCCATGCCATGGCACCAGTCCTCCCTGCAGGAGGCATGTTGATCACAGCACAGCACAGCCTACCCCCCCTCCCCCGCGGCCATCATACCTTCTGGATGAGCTCGTACAGGCTGTCCTGTTTCACGTTGCAGTCAAGGTTCCCCCTCCGTCCTCCCAGCTCCTCTGCCTGATCGCTCACACACAGCCCAGAGCCTGCCTGCCGGAAGTTAAAGGGTCATCACGTGTCACAGCACAGGCGCCTGTCTGCTGTGAGTGAGTGCAGGCAGGGTAAGATCCCTGGGGAGCTGTGACAGTGTGCTCCCTTTGCAGGACCTACCTCTCAGCCCTGGCCAGCCCTGCACGCCTTGGGATGCCTGCAGCTGTCTCCAATCCCTTGTCATCCTCCTGCTGCGCTGCCACTGGTGGCTGTCTGTTGCCTGCCTCGCCCTTTGTAAGTAAATCAGCCGCCCAGCACGTGCAGGCATTGCACGTGACA
Source organism: Leptobrachium leishanense (assembly GCA_009667805.1). NCBI lineage: Eukaryota > Metazoa > Chordata > Amphibia > Anura > Megophryidae > Leptobrachium > Leptobrachium leishanense. The sequence continues at coordinate 226,129,954 of CM019065.1, forward strand.
TGTTCTCCTCTCCGTGCACCATAACCCCTCAAAGCAGCAGTCACACTTGATGGCTGGGCCGCATAATCTGGATCCGACGGCTGTCTCAGTGTGTGGCAGGCCTACCGGGTGCCAGCGGCTCATTTTTGCTGCTGTGGGCGTATTTTCAGAACGGGGCCTGGAGCGGCTGCTCCATCCGCCCCTAAATTAATCTGGCCCTGGATCAGTGAAAGGTATCACTACGTACAGGTACAGTTGTGTTCAAAATTATTTAACCCCCAATGCTGTAAAGGGTTTTAGGGAATTTAGTGTACATTTGTAATTGTATTCAGAATGAAATCCTACAAGGACTTTTTAAAGAACCATATAGAAACATAGAAAAATGTCGGCAGATAAGAACCTTTCGGCCCATCTAGTCTGCCCAATTACATGGATACTTTACCTGGATTTATCTTTTGTTTAGGATAGCCTTATGCCTATCCCATGCTTGCTTAAATTCAATTACTGTTTTGGCCTCTCCACTTCAACTGGCAGACTGTTCCATGTATCCACCACCCTCTCAGTAAAATAATGCTTCCTGATGTTACTTTTAAACCTTTGCCCCTCTAATCTAAGACTATGTCCTCTTGTTTTGCTACTTTGTTTCCTTTTAAATATACTCCTTCCTCTACCTTGTGGATTCCCTTTACGTATTTAAATGTTTCTATCATATCTCCTCTGTCTCGTCTTTTTTCCAAGCTGTACATGTTAAGATCATTAAGCCTTTCTTGGTAACTTTTCTCCTTCAAGCCGTACACCATTTTAGTAGCCCTTCTCTGAACTCTCTCTAAGATGTCTATATCCTTCTGGAGATACGGTCTCCAGTACTGCACACAGTACTCCAAGTGAGGTCTCACCAGTGCTCTGTACAGTGGCATGAGCACTTCCCTTTTCCTACTGCTAATACCTCTCCCTACACAACCAAGCATTCTGCTAGCATTTCCTGCTGCTCTATTACATTGACTACTTACCCTTAGATCCTCTGAAATAATGACCCCTAAATCCCTTTCCTCAGATGTTGAGGTTAGGACTGTATCAAATATTCTATATTCAGCCCTTGGGTTTTTACGTCCCAGGTGCATTATCTTGCACTTATCCACATTAAAACTCAATTGCCACAACTCCGACCATTTTTTTAGTTTACCTAAATCATTTGTCATTTGGCTGATCCCTCGGAACGTCAACCCTGTTGCAAATTTTTGTCTCATCAGCAAAAAGACATACTTTTCCATTAATACCTTCTGCAATATCACTAATAAAAATATTAAAGAGAATGGGTCCAAGTACTGACCCCTGAGGTACCCCACTGGTAACAAGACCTTGCGCCGAATAAACTCCATTTACCACAACCCTCTGTTGTCTGTCACTCAGCCACTGCCTAATCCATTCAACAATATTGGAATCCAAGCTCAAAGATTGCAATTTATTGATAAGCCTTCTATGCGGAACAGTATCAAAAGCCTTACTGAAATCTAAATAAGCAATGTCTACTGCACCACCTGTGTCTATTATTTTTGTTACCCAATCAAAAAAATCAATAAGATTAGTTTGGCATGATCTCCCTGAGGTAAACCCATGTTGTTTCTGATCCTGTAATCTATGTGTTTTTAGATGTTCAACAATCCTTTCCTTTAACATGGTTTCCATTAATTTCCCCACTACTGACGTAAGACTAACTGGCCTATAGTTCCCCGATTCCTGCCCTTCTTGTAAATGGGCACAACATTTGCTAATTTCCAGTCTTCTGGGACGACTCCTGTTAACAAGGATTGGTTAAATAAATCTGTTAACGGTTTTGCTATTACATCACTGAGCTCTTTTAATAATTTAGGATGGATCCCATCAGGCCCCATTGACTTATTTGTCTTTACTTTAGACAGCTGCTTTAGAACCTCCTCCTCTGTAACTCATATGTAAATATCTCTTTAGTGTTCTCTCCTAACTGAGGTCCCTTTCCTTCCTTTTCTTCTACAAAGACTGAACAAAAATATTCATTGAGGCAGTCAGCGAGACTTTTATCCTCTTCTACATACCTTCCTTCCTTTGTTTTTAATCTAACTAATCCTTGTTTTACTTTTCTTTTCTCGTTTATGTATCTAAAAAATGTTTTGTCCCCCTTTTTTACTGACTGAGCTATTTTCTCTTCTGCGTGTGCTTTGGAAGCTCTTATAAATTGCTTTGCCTCTTTCTGCCTAATCTTATAGGTTTGCCTATCCTCTTCACGCTGAGTTTTTTTATAATTATTGAATGCTATCTTCTTGTTCTTCACTATTTTGGCCACTTCTGCAGAGTACCAGAGTGGTTTCTTCCCTTTTTTGTTTTTGCTAACAAGCCGAATGCAATTTCCTGTGGCCTTCAATAATGCGTTCCTTTAAATAATCCCATTTCTCCTGGACTCCCTTTAAACTCCTCCAGTCTGATAATGACTCATTCACACAAAATCTCATTTTAGAAAAATCAGTTTTTTTAAAGTCTAAAACTTTTGTTTTTGTGTGGTGCGGCTCCATCCCTGTTCTTATATTAAACCATACTGATTGGTGATCACTAGATCCCAAATTTTCACCTACAACAATGTCCGATACCAAACCTCCATTTGTGAGTATTAAATCCAATATGGCCTCTTTACGGGTCGGCTCCTCAACTACTTGTGTTAGAGATAATCCCAGTAAGGAGTTTAGAATATTTGTACTCCTGGTGCACCCAGCTATTTTGGTTTTCCAGTTCACATCAGGAAGATTAAAGTCCCCCATGATAATAACTTCCCCCTTCATTGCCATTTTGGCTATTTCCTCAACCAGCAGATTATCTAGCTCTTCTACTTGTCCAGGGGGTCTATAGATCACACCTACACGAGCTACTGTATGATTGCCAAATGTTAGCGTAACCCAAACTGACTCTATGTTCACCTCGCTCACTTTTATTTGGTTCGTTTTTATGTTGTTTTTCACATACAGGGCCACTCCTCCTCCTTTCCTACCTTCTCTGTCTTTTCTATATAAAGAGTACCCCGGTATTGTTATGTCCCAGTTATTTTTCTCACTGAACCATGTCTCAGTAACCGCCACTAAATCTACTTTTTCAGCTGCCATCATTGCCTCCAGTTCATTGATTTTATTTACTTAACTGCGAGCATTTATAGACACGACTCTGAGCTTGTCATTTTTTACCTCGCATGTTGCTTGCACCCTCCGATTTAGTTTTGGGGGACAATCGGGAAGATTGTTTACCCTTTTGTCCCCCCCTAGTTTAAATATTTCTTTGTGAAACCTTTGAACTTCTCACTGAGAACATATGTTCCCCTATGAGTAAGATGCAAACCATCTTTTTTATACAGTTCCTTTCTGCTCCAATTAGAGCTATCATGGGACACAAAGCCAAATCCTTGCTCCCGACACCATTCCCTAAGCCACAAATTGAATTCCCTATTGCGCATCTTCTATCTTGAATGTTATGCACAGGCAAAACTTCAGAGAATGACACAGTGGACGCAATCTGCTGTATTTCACCTCCAAGAACACAAAAATCTTCCTTAATTCTCAGAAACCTCATTGCTAGCCAAGTCATTTGTCCCTAGATGGACTAGAACATCCACTTCCCCTTGCTGCTTTGCTTCTTTGACAATATTGAGAATACGTCTCCTGTCTCTACGAGCAGTAGCCCCAGGAAGGCATCTCACCAAACCACTACTCTCCAGCTCAACACCTCTTTGATAGAATCACCCAGCAACAATTGCCTTCTATCAAGTCCCACCTTTTCATTTTTTGTCCTTGGTTGCAGTGCTGCATACCTTAGGCATAGTGGATGGTGGTTCCTCAACTATGGTGTCTGAGCCTGCATCCGTCTTACCACTACACTCTGAAAGTGCCTCAAAGAATTAAGAAGAGCCACAGATTGTGGGACATGCTTTCTATCCACAACGCTAAGTCTACCAGATCCTACAGTAGTCCATCTGCCGCTCCTAGGAGGCCTCTGTGGCAGTGGCTTTGTAACAGTCATAGCCTGAGTTTGTCTAACAGATAATTTACAAATCTCAGACTTCAAACAGGCAATTTCCTGCTGCAATAAAGAGAACTGCCTACATATCAGGCACACTCCAAACCTCCAAAATTGGATCTAAAAACAAACGCATGACAGCTCTTACACTGGACCAAGCCTGCCATTATAAAAGAATGGATTTAAAACCAGCAAATCTTACCTTTTAGTAGGATTTCTACCTCCTGTTAAACCTAAAATGACATCAGTTGGTTTTGTAATACAGTAGTAAATGTTTCTTTTGTGAATTCTTCATTGACACAATTATTCAACCCCTTAAAGACTACCACTCTGAAGAACAGAGGTTCATTCAAGTGTTTTCAATCAGGTATTGAAAACACCTGTGGATGTCATGGAGCAGCAATACCTGAAGCGTAGAGTGGAGAAAAGTCCCCGTGTGACTGCTGAGGAACTGAGAAAAGATTTGACAGATGTGGGTACTGAAGTTTCAGCTCAGACAATACGGCGCACACTGCGTAATGAAGGCTTCCATGCCAGAACTTCCAGGCGCACCCCCTTGCTTTCTCCAAAGAATAAGAAGAGTCGACTGCAGTATGCCAAAAGTCATGTGGACAAACCACAGAAGGTACCATGAATTCTCTTCAGTACCAGGAGATATTGGATGACAATGTGATGCAGTCCGTCACAAACCTGAGGCTTGGGAGACGTTGGACCTTTCAACAGGACAATGATCCAAGCATACCTCCAAGTCCACTAGAGCATGGTTGCAGATTAAAGGCTGGAACATTTTGGAGTGGCCATCGCAGTCACCTGACTTAAATCCGATTGAGAACCTCTGGTGGGACTTAAAAGAAAGCAGTTGCAGTGCGCAATCCTAAGAATGTGACTGAACTGGAGGCTTTTGCCCATGACGAATGGGCGAAGATACCCGTAGATCGCTGCAAGACACTTGTGTCAAGCTATGCTTCACGTTTAAAAGCTGTTATAACTGTAAAAGGATGTGTGTACTAAGTACTAAGATTGAATGTCACTTGGGGGTTGAAAAACTGATAATGATGTGAGCACAGAAAATACATTTGTGGTTATTTCATTATAAATGTTATGTATATTTGTCTGACCTACACGTGCCTCTTTGTTTTAATTGTAAGCAAGATGACTGAATGATCAAAATCAATGTCGAACTAGCCAAAACACTCAATTTCAGTGGGGGTTGAATAATTTTGAACACAACTGTATACTCGTGATTTTGGCAACTGGACTAACATGTTATATATAATATATATATATATATCACATACATATATATATAATATATATATATATATCCAGGCACAGACCCCCAGAATAATATACCCAGCACTGGACCCCCAGAATAATATACACATCACTGAGCCCCAAGAATAATATATCCAGCACTGGACCCCCAGAATAATATACACATCACTGAGCCCCAAGAATAATATATCCAGCACTGGACCCCCAGAATAATATGAACAGCACTGAGCCCCCAGAATTATATGAACAGCACTGAGCCCCCAGAATAATATACCCAGCACTGGACCCCCAGAATAATATACACAGCACTTAGCCCCCAGAATAATATACCCAGCACTGGACCCAGAATAATATTGAATAGCACTGAGCCCCCAGAATAATATGCACAGCACTGAGCCCCCAGAATAATATACACAGCACTGGGCCCCCAGAATAATATGCACAGCACTGAGCCCCCAGAATAATATACCCAGAACTGGACCCCCAGAATAATATACACAGCACTGAGCCCCCAGAATTATATACCCAGCACTGGACCCCAGAATAATATGAACAGCACTGAGCCCCCAGAATAATATGCACAGCACTGAGCCCCCAGAATAATAATACCAGAACTGGACCCCCAGAATAATATACACAGCACTGAGCCCCCAGAATTATATACCCAGCACTGGAACCCCAGAATAATATATACATCACTGAGCCCCAAGAATAATATACCCAGCACTGGACCCCAGAATAATATGAACAGCACTGAGCCCCCAGAATAATATGCACAGCACTGAGACCCCAGAATAATATACAGCACTGGACCCCCAGAATAATATACACAGCACTGGACCCCCAGAATAATATGCACAGCACTGAGCCCCCAGAATAATATACCCAGAACTGGACCCCCAGAATAATATACACAGCACTGAGCCCCCAGAATAATATACCCAGCACTGGACCCCAGAATTATATGAACAGCACTGAGCCCCCAGAATAATATGCACAGCACTGAGCCCCCAGAATAAGATACACAGCACTGGACCCCCAGAATAATATGCACAGCACTGAGCCCCCAGAATAATCTACCCAGCACTGGACCCCCAGAATACTATACCCAGCACTGGACAAAGATATTAACACAAAACATATATACAGATTAACAGAAAATAAATATGTAGGAAATAGTCATTATGTTACATGTTTACAGGTGCATTCTGTGTTGAGGTATGTTAATAAGGAGCTCTTAAGTGACTTTAGACTGGGGGAAGATTTGATGGCGTCTGGGAGGTTATTCCATAATTGTGGTGCTCTGTAGGGATGAGCTGTTCGGTTCGATCGGAACATTGGCCGTTCGAAAGTTTGCAAACTTCGAACTTTTTGGGACGTTCGCCAAAAGTTCGAAAAAAACAAATCTTTTGAAAAAAGTATAAAAAAAGCTTAAAAAAACCCCAAAAATATCTAGAAATAAAGAGACTCTTTACTGGAAAATATTATAAGAAACGGTTTATTAGATATTGGATTAAAACGGGAATATTTTTAACATTGAAGCCTATGGGATAAAACATTCTTGTTACTAAAACATCAAGCAGACACGGCCCTCTAATCAGGCACTGTAGAGGGCAGCCTGCCAGGGACTCCCAAGAATCCCCTTGAGGAGCATGCGGCCACCAGATGACAGAGCTGCGACTGTGCAGGCTAGCCGCCTGGGTGCATGTGGCAGAGACAGGCGGCGCAGGGAGGGAGCCACCTCACCTGCGGCCACGGCAGACCTCCCCCCACAACCAGGATCCAGGGAGCCCCCACTGACCACCAGGCTAAGGTAAGGCAACACATTTCTAAAAAAAATCTGAGGACATTTTTAAATTTATAGGGGAAGGAAAGGGCAGGTATGATATATATATATATATAAGATATATATCTATATTCTTATAAATATATATATCCAGACTTGTATTACACACACATTTTGGTAACTAATTGCCCCCCCCCATTTGGCCGATCCCTCCGGAAGAAATGTTGAACCCAATAGAGCAGAGAATAATATATATATTCTCTGCTCTGTCGGGTTCAACATTTCTTCTGGAGGGATCAGCCAAATGGGGGGGGGCAATTTGGTTGAGATTGTCCACATGCCACCCCCCATGTGCGTATGTGTATATATGGTCTGAGGTCTGTGGGTGGGTGTATATATATATCTGCATGTTGATATATACGTATATATAGGTCTGCGTGTTGATATATACGTATATGTCTGTGTATGGTATGTGGTATCAATGCATCCCTACTCTATACACAGCGCTCCGTGTCCCTATAATATATATTATATTACCTTTTTTTATATTTTTATACTATTCCTATTAAATTAACAGTAATTTTTGATGTATTTTATTCAGTAGAAACCTTTTTTGCCTAAATAACATGTGCTTTGTGAAAATAAAACGTTTTTTTGTGTGTACATTTTAATTTAGTTAGTGGATTCCTGTCCAGTGCAGTGAGAAGCAAACATAATGCAGTGTAGACACGCTGCTAGGCGGAGCGGAGTGAAGTCAAGCCTGCAAAATGTTTGCTTCACTTCGCTACGCTGTGCGTCGCTACACGCTCAGTGTGTCTCAGCCTTTATTCCCGCATCTCTAGCTTACCGAATCAGTTTGTATACTTGTTACTGACCCTGCTTGTTCTGAGGACCCGATCTGTTGCTGACTTTGCCTGCCATTTGACTATTCTCTTTGTGTATTCCCTGCCTGTTCTGTTTGCTTCTGTTGCTACTGGTGTGCGCCGATTCTCACCATATACAGTAGCGCAGTACAAGTGCCTAAACATTGCTGACCCGATTTTGTTATAGCTGCTGATGTAACTGAATAGATCGGACAATAAACTTGTTCTGCGTGTCCTAAAACGTCTCTTTTCATACAGACTGCCGCCCCAAGCAGTTGTTTATGAATAAATTAAAGGAAAACCATTTACCGTCATTTGAAACGTAATATTTTTTTTTAAATGTTTCTAAACATCCTACAAATCCGCCACTTCACGGGCAGGTTATGGGGACCTCCTAGGCACGATATTTGAAGGAATTTTTTGTTTTTATTCTTAACCTTTATTTCATGGAAAACTCACTGTTCCTTTAAAAACTTTTTTTTTTACTTTTTGTCCTTGTTTCCTGTCCCCCAGGGCACTACCCGGACCCCCATACAGCTTTTATGGCAAATATCTTGCATGGAGGGCACTCTAAATATCAAACTTTCGAGTCCCATTGACTAGCATTGAGTTTGGTTCGTGTTCGCGTTCGAACTCGAACTTTTGAAATTGTTCGAGTTCAAATGCGAACCGAACACGGGGGTGTTCGGCTCATCACTAGTAGTGAAGACTACCAACTGCATTACATAAATCTATGTATCGTAATGGATGAAATAGGTAATACTTGAGAGTAGCATGAGTTACTGTTAGGTAGGGAAATCACACACACAGACACAAGTTAAGGGATCATTTAGTACTTTTAAGGGTTTATTCAATAAGTGCCAAACTTGCCACCGAAGGGCACAGAGCGGTGAATTTCACCATATGGTGCAATTTCGTGGCAGTTCCTCTATTCACTAAACTATCAATTCGCCAAATACTGGCAAATTGACAGCGAAATATGGTGCAGTTCACCACAATATGGCTGTCACGCTGGGGGCCCACTTGGGCCACCGTGGTTGGAACAAGGAGTGTAGCTCTTTAGGCAGGTGAGCTGCTGGCTTGATACAGGACAGATATACAATACAGATTCCAGGGCAATAAAGTAACCGGACTGAGACACAAGGGACAGGAGGGCCAGGAAGAATACTAAAGGGATCCCAAATGCTGGGAATGATTTCTATCTAAGAAAACTTCAAAGAATAACAGAGCGAGGGGAGCAAGAAGGGCAAGGGTTAACAAGACAAACAGAAATCCTTGACTGAAGAGGTCCTTGTATGTTGGCCTCTGAGTAAACTAAACCCAGACAAACAAGACATAAAACATGAAACATAGGAGTGGTCAGGACTAGCAGAGATTGGCAACCGAACAGGCATACAGTAATCCAGGGAGCAGGCAAGAGAGATCCACAGAACACGCTAAAGGTCATACACAGGGATATCTAGATGCTCGGTACATGTTACAGGGAATAGACCAGAGAATAAACCAGAACTAGAGCCACAAACGGTCAAAGAAGCACTGTGCTGCTGGGAGTTATATAGGCAGTGGGTCTGTGTGATTGGGCCATGTGACCTCAGACCAGAAGATCACAGCAGAACCCCAGACAGCCCCAGACAGCACAGACAAAAACAAAAAAGGGGAAAACAGACGTGAATGTCTCTCACCACCAGGGAGCGTGGCCAAAACCAGGGAAAATGTGACAATGGCGATCATTGACAACAGTGAAATTGTCCCATAGAGAAGTAATGGTTAATCTATTCAGACAAAGCCAAACTGCACAGAAGTGTCAGCGAAATGTCTGATATTTGATGATTCAGTTTGACAGGTTTAAACAGGTGAATCCCATAGGATTCAATGTAAAAAAATATTATCATTTTTATTTATTTATTTTTAAATTCTTTATTTTTGAGTTAAGCAAAGGTACATATAAATGATAGCCATAAAAGGAGGCAAAAAGCCAGCAAAAGGCACATCTAATAATACAGCAAATGAAAGAACGGAAATAAACAACAACAAAGGAAAAAATAAGAAAGAGGACGGGAGGGAAGGGCACTCAAACAGACATAGGACATTAGTATCGGGAGGTGGCGCAAACGTTTTATTTATTTTTCATTCAACCGTTTATTCTTTTCATTAGCACTACCCGGACCCCCATACACCTTTTATGGCAAATATCTTGCATATATGCCCTCTTGGAGGGCACTCTAAAAATTGAACTTTCGAGTCCCATTGACTTGTATTGAGTTCGGTTTGTGTCCGCGTTCGAACTCGAACTTTTGAAATTGTTCGAATTCGAATGCGAACCAAACACGGGGGTGTTCGGCTCATCACTAGTGCTCTGTAAGAAAATGAGGATCGAGCCACCTTATTTTTGTATTGTGGTATTGCAAGTAAGATGCAGGTCCTGGATCGGAGGTTATACTGTAGGACGAGGGAACTACTGGGGGAAGCAGTCTATTCAGGTAGGGTGGCAGCTTTCCAGAAAAGTTCTTAAACACCAGGTTGGAAAGGTGAAGGGTGCGTCTAGATTCCAGCGATGGCCAGTTTAGCTCTTTTAACATGTCACAATGGTGGGTCATGTAGTTACAATCAGGGTTATCCAAAGAGCTCCGAATTGCTTGAGAAAGGGAACCGAACGCTGAAAATCAGCGTTCGGTTACCTTTCTTGGCCATTCGGCTATCCAGAGAGCAGGCAATTCGCCAAATCCTGGCGAATTGCCTGAACATACGGTGTCTGTTCGGTGCCTATTCGAGGGCAGTGAAATCCCCATGAAAAGCACTGCTTCAGCTATTCAGAGAACACAAACCAGCAGTGAATGGTTCCCCTAATGCCCTGCCATTCGGTGGTTTAATTCGGCAAGTTTATTCAGGAGAATCCCATAGGATTCAATGTTAAAAATATTCCTGTTTTAATTCAATATCTAATAAACCGTTCATTATAAAATTCTGCAGCAAAGAGTCTCTTTATTTATAGATTTTTTATGATATTTTAAGCATTTTTCTTATTATTTTTTTTTTTTTTTTAAAAGTCCGATTTTTGATTTTTTTTTAAGTTTACTTATTTTTTCTGTAACAGCCCTCTTTATTATCATTCCCTGGACCTCATGTGCAAATTTCAGACATTTTCGCTCAGTAGTTTCTTTGCAAACAGCGTTTCATTTTCACAGATTCATACAAATGGTTTTGCTAATGTATTCACCTCCCTCCTCTGCGGTCTCAACTGCTTCAGCTGAGTGCGATCGGCTCCTGCTTGGGCTTTTTCAGGTTAATCCAGATGTTTTTGGGGGTTTTCTGTGTGCATGAGTGAGTTTTGCGGTTAGTTTTCGTCAGGTTTGCGGTGACTTTTCTCTGCAATTCGGGGACCCTGTGGTGCTTGCTGAATACACCGCAGGGTCACCGAAATGGGATCGGCAAAAGGAACCGAATTGAAGAGAACGAAAAGTCACCGAACGTGCGGTGACTTTTCGAATCTCTTTGGATAACCCTGATTGTAGCACAAAGCGACAGAATGAGTTATGAAATGTAGTAAGTTTCTGGAGGTGTGTTTGCGGGGCAGCTGCATACACTACATCTCTGTATTCAATAGCTGGCATAAGCATTTGTTGTACAATCTGCTTTCTTACCGCGGGGCTCCGGCAGGATTTGTTTCTGTACAGAGCACCTAGTTTGGGGTAAAGTTTAGATGAAAGTTTTTTGATGTGGGGGCCAAAGGATAGATTTGGGTCTAACCACATACCTAGATGTTTGAGAGAAGTGACTGTGGTCAGTGTGCCATTTGATCTTGTCCCAACACATACAGTTGTGTTCAAAATTATTCAACCCCCACTGAAATTGAGTGTTTTGGCCAGTTTGACATTGATTTTGATCATTCAGTCATCTTGCATACAATTAAATCAAAGCGGCACGTGTAGGTCAGACAAATATAACATAACATTTATAATGAAATAACCACAAATGTCTTTTCTGTGCTCACATCATTATCAGTTTTATTCAACCCCCAAGTGACATTCAATCTTAGTACTTAGTATGACGGAATGGGATGTTGTTCCGCCTGCGGGTGTGCTCAATCTGCGTGACCCCGTCGCTTACCGCTGGCCCGACTACCGAGTGGCGCGCACTCGGCGTCTCGTGCGGCCTGGCGTGACCCCGGGGAGGGGTTAGCGGGCGGTGGAGGGGACCCCTGCCTAGAACCAGCCCGACCACTGAGCCATACGGCACTCAGCGTCCCGAGCAGCTGGTTCACTGACCTTGCGGGTGTGGGGCGTTCGTGGAGATCGGATCTGGCAGCCGCGGAGAACTATTCGGATCTTATGGGGAAACGTTTCGGATCTTCTGCGGAAACGTTTCCGATCCCGGCGCGGGTAAATCTTCGGATCTCAGTGGAGGACTCTTCGGATCGGGGACAGATGAATCTTCGGATCTTGCGGGATCGGCGAGGGATTCGGATCTTACCGCAATCCCTCGCAATACCGAAGCGCGGTACACGGCCGCGCCCTTCGGATCGGATCTCTCGATCTGGGAACCGAATCACCTTCCGCTGCGCCTCTGCCCTGATGCAGGCACAGAGCGCTCGGTTCAGTTCGGATCTGGGACACCGCACCCTGAGACCTCGAGGGATTCTCAGAACGAAAAGTACGGCGGAGAAAAAGACACATCAGTCAAAGCTGGATGCACTGCAAAATCTGCCTTTATTATGCACGGTTCAAGCATTTATCAACTTCACATACATTAGAATACAATGGGACTCCTTGCCCGCCCTCCCAGGACCCATTGGCCATTACGCTTCAGGGAGTCGCCAATTCGGACCGGATGGTCCGAATCGGCCATTTTACGATTCGAACCGGATGGTTCGAATCGGCCATTTTCCGAATCGAAGATTCTGAACTGCGCCACAAGGTGATCGGAAAATGGCGGCGAGCAAGGCAACAAAGGGAAAATACATTACGCAATAAACCAACGGGGAACACTTTATTACACCACACAATAATCACATCTAAATAAGTACTTAGAAACTAGGTGCGTGCCACCACACCCGAGTGTCCATAGTCACCATTGTCACTGTGCACCGCCCCTGGCTGAGGGTGCTGGGCCATTCCGTGACACTCCTCCCCCTCCCCCAGTTCGACGCACCTGGTCTGACCCCACCGGGTCATACCGGGGAAGTCGGTGCTCCCAGGCCCATAGTCAGTCTGTGGAGGCCGAGTCACCAGGCCTCTCCATTTGGCCTTGCGGCCGTGCCAGCTGGGTCGGGACCCCATGTCCTTCGAGTTTCCCCGGCTGGGCGAGAGGACATACATCTGGCCCGGCGTGCCTCCTGTGTCCCCTCCAGGGTCACCGCTCACCCGGGGAACCCGGGTGCTAAATGCACACGCCCCGGGTGCCCAGGTCAGCCGTGGGAAAGCACCGTGGCTGCGTGAGGCCCCCGAGCCCAAGGGTTGCCAAAATGGGCAGAGGCCAGCGGCGCTCTGCCCCGTTGCCAGCTCTTCCACTGGATGGCCAGGTACGGACACGGCAACTGAAGGAGCAAATAGAGCCAAACCTGGCTACTCTTCCTGGTAGCCGACAAGGGAGACAAATGGATGCAACCGCAGTTGCACGGGGTCATCCTCGCTCTGCCCCTCGGGGCAAGTTGGGAGAAACGGGCAGAGGCCAGCGGCGCTCTGCCCTGGTGTCAGCTCTTCCGCTGGGTGGGGATCTCCTTGCAGGAGGATGGTTTCTTTCCCCCCCCAGGCCCATCAGCAGTTGCGCACAACCCAGCCCGGGGGGACCATCAGTCTGCTCCACCTGGTAGACCGTGGGTAGTGGGCAGAGGCCAGGCGCTCTGCCCCGTGGCCAGCTCTTCAGCTGGGTGAGGACCTCCTTGCGGGAGGATGGTCTCTTCACCCCCCGGGGCAATCAATGGTTGCGCACAACCCATCCCGGGGAACCATCCGTCTGCCTCCTGGCAGACTTTGAGTAGTGGGCAGAGGCCATCTGCCCCGTAGCCAGCTCTTCTGCTGGTTGGAGATCTCCTTGGGGAAGGATGGTCACTTCACCCCCCGGGGCAAACAATGGTTGCGCACAACCCATCCCGGGGGAACCATCCGTCTGCTTCTCCTGACGGACTGTAAGCAGTGGGCAGAGGCCAGCGGCACTCTGCCCCGTAGCCAGCTCTTCTGCTGGTTGGAGATCTCCTTGGGGAAGGATGGTCACTTCACCCCCCGGGGCAAACAATGGTTGCGCACAACCCATCCCGGGGGAACCATCCGTCTGCTTCTCCTGACGGACTGTAAGCAGTGGGCAGAGGCCAGCGGCACTCTGCCCCGTAGCCAGCTCTTCTGCTGGTTGGAGATCTCCTTGGGGAGGATGGTCACTTCACCCCCCGGGGCAAACAATGGTTGCGCACAACCCATCCCGGGGAGACCATCCGTCTCCTCCCCCGCTTGACCCGTGGCCTCGGCCACCCTGTCCTCTTGCGGGGTGAAGGGGGTAACTTCCTCAGTCGAAACCCCCACGGGCACCCATGGGTCCGCCTCGGCCTCCCATAGGTCCCAAACCTGGGGACTGTCGACTTCCTCCGCCGACCCGTCCCACCACGGGGAGCTCAGGCTCGACTGCGGAACGCCGTCCAACAGTCTTCGGTAAGCCACCTCGAGCTCCCACTCTCGCTCGGCTAGGGACTCCAGCTCCTCAAACACTGAGTCCCTGCTGTCTGACGGGATCTCCAGTTCCCGTCGCTCCAGGATGTCTTCCATCCGTTCCTCTGTCTCCTCTCCAAACTCGGGGTCGCGGCCATGCCCTCGTAGAGCAGCCCCGTGCCTCCGTAGCGAGGCCCTGCAATGGAACTGCCTCCCATCGGGCGCGCTGTCGGAGAGGCGGTTAGCCACCGGAGCGCGCGGTACGCGGCGTCCAGTGCGATCTCCTCCTGCACCAGACTCCGGAGCTCGGCCTCCCACTCCTCTGGGGCCCGACCTTGCAGGAACGCTGCTCGCACATCGTACTGCACCCGATGGACGACAGCGTCGGAAGGAATGTACGCACCATGGCAGTCCCGCTCATGGTCCAGGGCCTCGTACCACAGTTCCTCTGTGGACCTCTGGTCCTGCTCCAGGCCCTCCTGCAGCTCTCTTGCCAACACGACCTTCATGTCGGCGAAGGTGCCAGCACAGGAGCACTGCTCCTCAACGGGGAATGTGGCGTCCTCAGATGCAGCTCCAGGCGGGCTGTGAGTCTTCATCCGAGGGTCGCGGGGATAAGTGACATCCTCAGTACAGGCTCCAGGCGAGCTAAGAGTCCCGCAAGCGTAGTCACTGGGGGTTGCAGATTCCCCAGGTGAAGCTCCAGTCGAGCTGTGAGCCTCCTCCCAGGGTTCCACGGGGTAGGGTTCGGGGTCCAAATCTTCTGGCTCTGCTCCGCGGAGCTCTGCCAACCGCAGCTCGTGCTGCCGGTCCTTTTCCTGCTCAACTTCCCGGTAGAACTCCCGGATCACTCGGCATCTGTCCGCCGTCGCTGGGGCATCCCCGAGCAGGGCGATCCGACGCCGCACCTCTCTGAGGCCAGCATCTTCTTCCACCTCCACGTGGACAGGGCTGGGGACGGGCGTCGTCGCCCCGTCCTGATCCATCCTAGTCAGCTCCTTGATCAGGGTCTTTCTTTTCTTGTTACCCGGCGTTCCTCCCCGGTTCTCCAACATCCCACGCAGGGTGTCCCGGTCATAGGGTGTACACCACCATGGCGTAGGTCTCCTAGGGGCCTGCAGAGAGCGATCCCACCGCTGCCACCAGTATGACGGAATGGGATGTTGTTCCGCCTGCGGGTGTGCTCAATCTGCGTGACCCCGTCGCTTACCGCTGGCCCGACTACCGAGTGGCGCGCACTCGGCGTCTCGTGCGGCCTGGCGTGACCCCGGGGAGGGGTTAGCGGGCGGTGGAGGGGACCCCTGCCTAGAACCAGCCCGACCACTGAGCCATACGGCACTCAGCGTCCCGAGCAGCTGGTTCACTGACCTTGCGGGTGTGGGGCGTTCGTGGAGATCGGATCTGGCAGCCGCGGAGAACTATTCGGATCTTATGGGGAAACGTTTCGGATCTTCTGCGGGAAACGTTTCCGATCCCGGCGCGGGTAAATCTTCGGATCTCAGTGGAGGACTCTTCGGATCGGGGACAGATGAATCTTCGGATCTTGCGGGATCGGCGAGGGATTCGGATCTTACCGCAATCCCTCGCAATACCGAAGCGCGGTACACGGCCGCGCCCTTCGGATCGGATCTCTCGATCTGGGAACCGAATCACCTTCCGCTGCGCCTCTGCCCTGATGCAGGCACAGAGCGCTCGGTTCGGTTCGGATCTGGGACACCGCACCCTGAGACCTCGAGGGATTCTCAGAACGAAAAGTACGGCGGAGAAAAAGACACATCAGTCAAAGCTGGATGCACTGCAAAATCTGCCTTTATTATGCACGGTTCAAGCATTTATCAACTTCACATACATTAGAATACAATGGGACTCCTTGCCCGCCCTCCCAGGACCCATTGGCCATTACGCTTCAGGGAGTCGCCAATTCGGACCGGATGGTCCGAATCGGCCATTTTACGATTCGAACCGGATGGTTCGAATCGGCCATTTTCCGAATCGAAGATTCTGAACTGCGCCACAAGGTGATCGGAAAATGGCGGCGAGCAAGGCAACAAAGGGAAAATACATTACGCAATAAACCAACGGGGAACACTTTATTACACCACACAATAATCACATCTAAATAAAGTACTTAGAAACTAGGTGCGTGCCACCACACCCGAGTGTCCATAGTCACCATTGTCACTGTGCACCGCCCCTGGCTGAGGGTGCTGGGCCATTCCGTGACACTTAGTACAACATCCTTTTACAGTTATAACAGCTTTTAAACGTGAAGCATAGCTTGACACAAGTGTCTTGCAGCGATCTACGGGTATCTTCGCCCATTCGTCATGGGCAAAAGCCTCCAGTTCAGTCACATTCTTAGGCTTGCACACTGCAACTGCTTTCTTTAAGTCCCACAAGAGGTTCTCAATCGGATTAAGTCAGGTGACTGCGATGGCCACTCCAAAATGTTCCAGCCTTTAATCTGCAACCATGCTCTAGTGGACTTGGAGGTATACTTGGGATCATTGTCCTGTTGAAAGGTCCAACGTCTCCCAAGCCTCAGTTTGTGACGGACTGCATCACATTGTCATCCAATATCTCCTGGTATTGAAGAGAATTCATGGTACCTTGCACACGCTGAAGCTTCCCTGTACCTGCAGAAGCAAAACAGCCCCAAAGCATGATTGACCCCCCCTGCCATGCTTCACAGTAGGCAAGGTGTTCTTTTCTTCATAGGCCTTGTTCTTCCTCCTCCAAACATAGCGTTGATCCATGGGCCCAAACAGTTCTAATTTTGTTTCATCAGTCCACAGAACACTCTCCCAAAACTTCTGTGGTTTGTCCTCATGACTTTTGGCATACTGCAGTCGACTCTTCTTATTCTTTGCAGACAGCAAGGGGGTGCGTCTGGGAGTTCTGGCGTGGAGGCCTTCATTACGCAGTGTGCGCCGTATTGTCTGAGCTGAAACTTCAGTACCCACATCTGACAAATCTTTTCTCAGTTCCTCAGCAGTCACACGGGGACTTTTCTCCACTCTACTCTTCAGGTAGCGCACAGCAGTCGAAGTCAGCATCTTCTTTCTGCCACGACCAGGTAGCGTTTCAACAGTGCCCTTTGCCTTGAATTTGCGAATGATGCTTCCTATGGTCTCTCTTGGTATGTTTAACATCTTTGCAATCTTCTTATAGCCATTGCCCTTCCTGTGAAGAGTAATCACCTCTTCTCTTGTCTTCCTGGACCATTCTCTTGACTTCACCATGTTAGTAACCACACCAGTAAATGTCTAGAAGGAGCTGAGTATCACAGTCATTTTAAAGCTGCCTAATTGGTGCTTATTATGCTTTATTGCTGCTCCGTGACATCCACAGGTGTTTTCAATATCTGATTGAAAACACTTGAATGAACCTCTGTTCTTCAGAGTGGTAGTCTTTAAGGGGTTGAATAATTGTGTCAATGAAGAATTCACAAAAGAAACATTTACTACTGTATTACAAAACCATTTGATGTCATTTTAGTTGCATATGGTTCTTTAAAAAGTCCTTGTAGGATTTCATTCTGAATACAATTACAAATGTACACTAAATTCCCTAAAACCCTTTACAGCATTGGGGGTTGAATAATTTTGAACACAACTGTAGATGGGGTGTTTGCAATTTGTGTAGTTTAGGTGCTGTTCCAAAGACACTGTAACAGTTTTGTCAGTATTTAGAAAAAGTTTGTTGTGTTTGATCCACTTTTCTACCTCTGTGAATTGTTCTTGCAGCACGGCCTCCAGCTGTGGGAGATCTGGTTTGCTGGTATAGATTACAGTGTCATCTGCGTACAGTTGAGGATTTGCAGACATTGGGAAGATCATTTATGAATATTGTGAATAGCAGGGGGCCGAGTATCGAGCCTTGGGGTACACCGCACGTGACTGGGAGGGGGAGGGAAGTGCTGTCAGAAATGGACACATATTGCGACCGATTCGACACATATGATTGGAACCAGGTTAGCGTGCGATCACCAATACCGGAGTTTTTAAGTTTTTGTAATAAGATGCCATGGTCTACTGTGTCAAAGGCCTTGGCAAAATCAAGGAAGATGGCTCCAGTTAGGTTTCCTTGTTCCATGCCAGTCTGGATATCATTACAAACTTTTAAAAGGGAAGTTGTGGTTGAATGATTTGGACGGAAGCCGGATTGATCTGGGGTTAAATAGTTCCAATACTGATAGTAATCGCGTAAGTGAGTGTAAAAACATTTTTCCAGAATTTTTGACATTACAGGAAGCAATGATATTGGACGGTAGTTGGATAGCAAAGTATTGTCTCCACTTTTATGGATAGTACCACCCTTGCAGTCTTCCAGAGTTTGGGTATATATCCAGTCACCAGTGATTCATTGATTAGGGTTGTGACAGGTTTTGCAATTGCCGGCGCGCGGATTTTCAGCAGCATTGCTGGGATTTGGTCAGGTCCTGACTGGTGATTAATTTTTTAGTTACAGAGAAGTTTAGTAATGGCAATGCCCCAGCTAATATGGTTATATTGCCCCCAGCTCATATGGACATATTGCCCCCAGGCCCCAGCTCACACATGGTTATATTGCCCCCGCTCATAGGGTTATATTGCCCCAGCTCATATGGATATATTGCCCCCAGCTCACATAGTTATATTTCCCCCAGCTCATATGGTTATATTGCCCCCAGCTCATATGGATATATTGCCCCCAGGCCCCAACTCATACATGGTTATATTGCCCCCAGCTCATATGGATGTAATGCCCCCAGCTCACATGGTTATATTGCCCCCAGCTCACATGGATATATTTGCCCCAGCTCATATGGATATACTTGCACCCAGCTCATATGGATATATTTGCCCCCAGCTCACATGGATATATTGCCCCAGCTCATATGGATATATTTGCCCCAGTTCATATGGATATATTTGCCACAGTTCATATGGATATATTTGCCCCTAGGTCACATGGACATATTTCCTCCAGCTCACATGGATATATTGCCCTAGCTCATATGGACATATTGCCCCAGCTCATATGGACATATTGCCCCCAGCTCACATGGATATATTGCTCCCAGTTCACATGGACATATTGCCCCCAGCTTATATGGACATTTTGCCCCCAGCTCACCTCTCCGCCAGGCCGGAAACAATTTAGCTGGCGGCCGCGTGCTTTCCTCCTATGAACGGCCACTGGAATGAAGCGTGGCCGCTCGCCTGGGATGGATCCAACAGCCAGCCGCTATCTGTCTGTTGGATCCCAGGTGAGCAGCCGTGCTTTATTCCAGTGGCCGCTCGTAGGAGGAAAACACACGGCCGCCAGCTAAGGCTGGGGTCAGACGAACGCAGTGAGAACGTGCGTTTAGCCGCACTTTATTACGGCCGTGGTAGCAGCAAATGACGTCCAACGCAGGCCCACACATGACGTACGGCTGCACGAAAGTTCGGCCGCGCAGCGCAAGCGACAAACGAATGCATTTTTGCAAGAACGTCGAACCGCTAGTACTGACGTACAGAGTGCGCTGCATCCACATAGCAGCGTGTGTGCATGATTAGGAGACGTCAGACGCTGCTCATGTCCGGGCAACATAACGTCCAGACTCCCAAAGTTTCCTGGTTTGGATCCGTAAACAATCACGGCCGAAATTACGCATCGTATGACCGCTATCGCGTCTTCCGTGAAAAAATGCGTTCGGACGCATTGTCGCACTTTTTTACGGTAGAAGGGAAAAATGCGTTCGTCTGACCCTAGCCTAAATTGTTTTGGGCTCGGGCCACAGCGGGAACCTGTGTTCCCGCAGCGTTCCCGCTGTGGGAGAAGTGCGGGAACGCCGTTCCCGCGCGTTTCCACGCGATCCCGCAGGACTCGAGCCCTGCCAAGGACACTTACTGGTGAGGTGCTCTTGCTGGGATTCAAACCTGGGTCTCCACAGTCACAGAGCGGTGATATTATCTTTACTTCACCCAGCCGGTACTACTCCACCTGGCCGATATATATACATATACACTTTAGGAAGTATGCAATAAGCTAGCTAATGCTTTTTTATTTTCAGAATGAAACATTTTGGCCGATATGGTCAACTCCTCGTGATGAATACAACAGCAGCAGATACTGGTGAATACAGCTGTGGGGGCTACCAATGTGAAGGAGAAGGCTGCCAAGGTGGAATAGAGAAAACTGGCAAGACGTTTGTATTTGTCATAGGTGAGTCATGTCAGAATAAAAATACAGAGCCAAATTAAAATATAAGAATAGTGTTTGGTGGCACTGGCAAGAGTCATTTACAGACAATCCTAATTAAATATTTATTCCAGATATAGGAAATAAATAAGCAGAAAGTGAATGACTTGGCATTTATACATTTATATGAATGTTCAATTTAGCCCTCTTTTTCTAAGAAATTACATAATACAATTAAATGCTGAATGAGAAAATATAAATGTGTTTGTGAGTGTGTGTTCAAATGAAAAATGTTTGCTTTCTTTTTTAAAACAGATCCCTCTTATTTGTTATTTTCTTGAAAGTTTGTCTCAAAGTCCCTGCTCTATAAGCCAAAATAGAACACATATATTCAAAGATAAAACCAAAAACACCTTTATGTGGCCACATGATCTAATATGGCAAATAGAAAAACCACACAAATATAAAGCAAAGTTAAGCTATTATACCCATATAATAACCGAAACCTAGGTAGGAACAAAATTAAAGAGGGAGGAAATTCTCCCTCCAGCAATCCATGACCAATGACTAGGAGCAGGGCCGCCATCAGGGCATTACGCCCCATGCTGTAGTAAGGGGCCCGCCGGGGCCCCAACGGCGCACTTAGTTTTTATCAGCTCCGGTATCGGACTCTAGGGGTCCGAATCCGGAGCTGTGTACTGGCCAGCCGCTTCCTGGCTGGCTGGCTGGGTGGGCCAAGCAGCTTGCATGTGCCTCCGAAGCACGTTGCTTGGCTCTGCCCTCCAGTCACATGTGTGACAGAGACAGAGAAGACGTGGAGAAGAAGGTGCAGGAGAAGCAGAAGGAAAAGAAGATGCAGAAGGAGAAACATAGAAACATAGAAACATAGAAAAATGTCGGCAGATAAGAACCTTACGGCCCATCTAGTCTGCCCAATTACATGGATACTTTACCTGGATTTATCTTTTGTTTAGGATAGCCTTATGCCTATCCCATGCTTGCTTAAATTCAATTACTGTTTTGGCCTCAACCACTTCAACTGGAAGGCTGTTCCATGTATCCACCACCCTCTCAGTAAAATAATGCTTCCTGATGTTACTTTTAGGCTAGGGTCAGACGAACGCATTTTCACGTTGTCTGTGAAAAAGTGCGTTCGAACGAATGGACGCATTTTTTCACGGAGTACGCGATAGCGGTCATACGATGCGCATTTGCGTTCTTGATTTTGTACGGATCATCAATAAAACACTTTGTGCATCTGGACGTTATGTTGGCCGGACATTAGCAGCGTCTGACATCTCCAAATCACGCACACACGCCGCTAGCGGACGCAGCGCACTCTGTACAACCGTACTAGCGGTTTTACGTTCTCGACAAAATGCGTTCGTTTGCCACTTGCGTTGCGCAGCCGGACTTTTGTGCGACCGTACTTTCGTATATTGGCCGTCATTGCCCGGCATTTGCTGCTACTACGGCCGTGATTAAGTGCGCCTGCACGCGCGTTCGCACTGCCTCAGTCTGACCCTAGCCTAAAACCTTTGCCCCTCTAATCTAAGACTATATCCTCTTGTTTTGCTACTTTGTTTCCGTTTAAATATACTCCCTTCCTCTACCTTGTGGATTCCCTTTACGTATTTAAATGTTTCTATCATATCACCTCTGTCTCGTCTTTTTTCCAAGCTGTACATGTTAAGATCATTAAGCCTTTCCTGGTAACTTTTCTCCTTCAAGCCGTACACCATTTTAGTTGCCCTTCTCTGAACTCTTTCTAAGGTGTCTATATCCTTCTGGAGATACGGTCTCCAATGCTGAACACAGTACTCCAAGTGAGGTCTCACCAGTGCTCTGTACAGTGGCATGAGCACTTCCCTTTTCCTACTGCTAATACCTCTCCCTACACAACCAAGCATTCTGCTAGCATTTCCTGCTGCTCTATTACATTGACTACTTACCCTTAGATCCTCTGAAATAATAACCCCTAAATCCCTTTCCTCAGATGTTGAGGTTAGGACTGTATCAAATATTCTATATTCAGCCCTTGGGTTTTTACGTCCCAGGTGCATTATCTTGCACTTATCCACATTAAAACTCAATTGCCACAGCTCTGACCATTTTTTTAGTTTACCTAAATCATTTGTCATTTGGCTGATCCCTCCAGGAACGTCAACCCTGTTGCAAATCTTTGTGTCATCAGCAAAAAGACATACTTTTCCATTAATACCTTCTGCAATATCACTAATAAAAATATTAAAAAGAATGGGTCCAAGTACTGACCCCTGAGGTACCCCACTGGTAACAAGACCTTGCGCCAAATAAACTCCATTTACCACAACCCTCTGTTGCCTGTCACTCAGCCACTGCCTAATCCATTCAACAATATTGGAATCCAAGCTCAAAGATTGCAATTTATTGATAAGCCTTCTATGCGGAACAGTATCAAAAGTCTTACTGAAATCTAAATAAGCAATGTCTACTGCACCACCTGTGTCTATTATTTTTGTTACCCAATCAAAAAAATCAATAAGATTAGTTTGGCATGATCTCCCTGAGGTAAACCCATGTTGTTTCTGATCCTGTAATCTATGTGTTTTTTAGAAGTTCAACAATCCTTTCCTTTAACGTGGTTTCCATTAATTTCCCCACTACTGACGTAAGACTAACTGGCCTATAGTTCCCCGAGAAGAAAACCGATGGAGCGGTGAGCCACAGCCAAGGCCCAGCCAGACCCCCAGGCCCAGCCAGACCCCAGGGCCCAGCCAGACCCCAGGGCCCAGCCAGACCCCTGGGCCCAGCCAGACCCCTGGGTCCAGCCAGACCCAGGCCCAGCTAGACCCCAGGCCCAGCCAAACCCAGCCAGGGTCCAGACCTGGACCCAGCCAGGGTCCAGACAGACCCCAGGGCTCAGCCAGACTCCTGAGCCTAGCCAGACCCCTGGGCCCAGCACAACCCCAGGGCCCAGCCAGACCCCAGGCCCAGCCAGACCCTTAGGCCCAGCCAGACCCCTAGGCCCAGCCAAACCCCAGGGCTCAGCCAAACCCCAGGGCCCAGCCAGACCCCAGCCAGACCCCTGGGCCCAGCCAGACCCGGGCCCAGCCAGAACCCAGAGTCCAGCCAGACCCCAGGGTCCAACCAATGTTTTACCAACAATGAATGGGAAATGTTTTATCAACAACGAGTGGGAAATGTTTTACCAACAGCGAGTAGGAAATGCTTTACCAACAACGAGTGGGAAATGTTTTACCAACACACAGGATGGTATACCTGAAATAGGCCAGACGGTATACAAGGATGTATTCTAACACAAGCCCAAATCGATCAGTGTTAGAGTTGTCAGGGATAGCCAAAACGGTGCACAAGGTGTATCTATCATATAAGCCAAAATCAATCAGAGTTAGAGTGGTCAAGGAATAGTCAAGTACTGGTACACGGAGGTGGTTCTCATACAAGCCAAGTAATAACGGAGACTGAATAAACAACCAAGTAGTGAATCGCCAGGAGACGCTCAACACTGAGGGAAGCAAACTGCACGACAGGGCGATGAGCCGGATTGTGCTGTCTGTATTTAAACCCAGCGGATGCGCGTCATCATGCCGTGCCCCGCCTCCTGGCCAGCCCTGCGAGCTCCGGAAGCCGGCACAACTCCTAGCACCCAGCTTGTCGACGGCGCCGCTTGGTGCTTGTGGCCCCCTCTGAGCCCCAGACGTGACAGATACGATCATGCACACTGCACATTACTGTGAGTTTTATTGCTGTGGCACTGTGTTATGTCTTTTTTGTTTTGGAAGGGGGCGAAAAGCTGTTAAAGGTTGAGGAAGTTTACGGGGGGGCATCGTGAGGTTCAGTAAGGGGCCCCATCATTTCTGATGGCTGCCCTGACTAGGAGTGTGCTGACCTGAAATCAGGGCAGTCTTTCATAAGGTGATGCAAGCAGGAGAATTAGAGCCCTACAGGATGCTATAAATGTAATTATCCTGGTTACAGGAGAGGCAAAGTGGGCAGAGTGCATACATTACAGACTTCCACTAACTCAGCCAAACACACACTCACTCTCATGTTACTCACTTTACCCAATGGTCTGTCTGAGACTGCCAATGAAACAACCTAAAAAAGCACAAACCCAGAGAGAGCTGTGGTTGAAAGGCCTCTTCCATACATATGAGGTTGGTATGATTACTGCATGTCCATCAGTTTACCACATTTACTTTTATCGACTGAGTCCACAAAGATAAAGAAATGTACGCCTGGTTAATAAAGAATGAATGCTTAGACGCTCCTACAAAACATATTTTTTTTGAGAAAAGAAGAAAATTACTAAATAGTTCCACATTGCGGCAGAAAACATAAGGTTATATTGATATATTGTTGCTGAGTAATTACTCATGATGAACTACTATTCATGATTCAAGGACTTTTACAAATAAAACTAGTTCTTTTATGTATGCAAAGCAACATTATAGTACATTATTACATTTGTTACTTTGCAATAAACCTTGGTAATAAGCACTTTTTTTTTTTACCAAATCCTGAATTATTTTGACTTACAATTTTCTCATTGTCCTCCTAGACCCCCAAGAACTCTTTGTGCCAACAGAAGATTATTATGTGGTTGTTCAGATGCGCACCAGACAGCCAGCGCTTCTTCCTTGTCAGGTGACAAATCCTCTTGCCAAAGTGACACTGCACAGAGAGTTCCCTCCAGAGGACATACCAATTGATGGAGCGAGGATCGCCTTTGACCTCAAAAAGGGAATCATCATTTACCAACCTCAGCTGTCTCTGGCAGGATCCTTATACTGCATTGCAGAACTGGGGAACCTTCGCCAAATGTCCACTAAATACATGCTGATTTATGTTCATTGTAAGGCATTCCTTTCTTTCATCTTTGTTAAGTATTATTTATTTATTTTATTTATTTATAAAGTATTTCACCAGGAAGGATACATTAAGATTTCTCTCGTTTTCAAGTATGTTCTGGGTTCAAGAACATTGAAATTTTACAGTCGTTACAGAAATACAAAGTAATACAATGCAAGATATTGAAAAAAAAAGCAGCACAAAATATATAGATTAACAGAAAATAAATATATTCACTATGTTACATGTTTACAGGTGCATTCCGTATTGAGGTATGTTAACAGGGATCTCTTAAGGGACGTTAGACTGGGGAAGATTTGATAGCATCTGGGAGGTTATTCCATAATTGCAGTGCTCTGTAGAAAAATGAGGATCGTGCCACTTTCTTTTTGTATTGTGGTATTGCAAGTAAGGTGCTGGTCCTCCTGGATCGGAGGTAATAGGAGGAGGGAACTGCTAGGGGAAGCAGTCTATTCAGATAGGGTGGCAGCTTCCCAGAAAAGCTCTTAAACACCAGGTTTGAAAGGTGAAGGTGTTTGAAAGGTGCATCTAGATTCCAGCAACGGACAGTTTAGCTCTTTTAACATGTCCCAATGGTGGGTCATGTAGGTACATTGTTGCACAAAGCGGCAGAATGTGTTATACAATGTAGTAAGTTTCTGGAGGTGTGTTTGCAGGGCAGCTGCATACATTACATCTCCGTATTCAATAGCCGGCATAAGCATTTGTTGTGCAATCTGCTTTCTTACTAAGGGGGCCACGCAGGATTTGATAGATTTGGGTCTAACCAGAAAAGTGACTGTGGTCAGCGTGCCATTTGATTTTGTCCTGACACATAGATTGAGATTTTGCAATTTATGTCGTTTAGGTGCTGTTCCAAAGAGCAACGTAACAGTTTTGTCAGTATTTATAAAAGGTTTGTTATTTGCAATCCACTTTACTATATCTGTGAATTGTTCTTGCAGCACGGCCTCCAGCTGTGGGAGATTTGGTTTGCTGGTGTAGATTACAGTGTCGTCTGCGTACATGTGTACAGTTGAGGCTTTGTAGATATTGGTCAGATCATTTATGAATATTGTGAATAGCAGGGGGCCGAGTATTGAGCCTTGGGGTACACCGATGAGACTGGGAGGGAGGAGCGGCCAGAAATGGACACATATTGCCATTGGTCGGATACGTATGATTGAAACCAGGTTAGCGTGCGATCACCAATACAGAGTTTTTAGGTTTTTGTAATAAGATGCCATGGTCTACTGTATCAAAGGCCTTGGCAAAATCAGGGAAGATGGCTCCAGTTAGGTTTCCTTGTTCCATGCCAGCTTGGAGATCATTGCAAACTTTTAGAAGGGCAGTTGTAGTTGAATGATTTTGGCGAAAGCCGGATTGACCTGGGGTTAAATAGTTCCAGTACTGATAATTATCACATATTCCATAATTGCGTGTAGACACATTTTTCCAGAATTTTTGACATTACAGGGAGCAATGATATTGGACGGTAGTTGGATGCCAATGTATTATCTCCACTTTTATGGATAGGTACCACTCTTGCAGTCTTCCAGAGTTTGGGTATGTATCCAGTCACCAGTGATTCATTGATTAGGGTTGCTACAGGTTTTGCAATTGCCGGTGCACTGATTTTCAGCAGCATTGATGGTATTTGATCAGGTCCAGTCTGGTATTTCTGCTATAAGATTGTATATTTTATACATAAACTTCAAGATATGCAAAACTTTCATTCTTAACCGGCTGGGAGGAGTAGAGGTAGCATCACTGCTCTAAACCATGGAGACACAGGTTAGAATCCCAGCAAAAGCACCTCTCCAGTAAGTGTCCTTGGGCAAGACACCTAACGGTACATACTCGCCACCCAGGACATACTTGGAAACAAGAGAAATCTCAATGTATCCTTCCTGGTAAAATACTTTATAAAAAAAAAAAAATTGTCGAGTTTTCCAATTCCCTTATCTACATGCACATATTCAGCTACAAACATTACACAAAGCATATCTTTTGTACTGGAATCTAAGGCAGTCGGTTAAAGTGACCATGTAACAACTTTATTTCACTTGATAGGCCATTCTTCCCATACATTCTACAAATCAAATGAATATCACATTCACAGCTTTTAAATAAATTACTAGCAATTAGCAAATATAATGTGATTGTAAGCATAGAGATTTCAGCAGACAAGTCTCTCATTGACGAGTGACAGTTGGAGAGATACACTATTGACTTTTTTGCAGTGTGGCTGCATCAGAAGGACTGGTACGAAGTATTGATAGCATACCCATGCGTGTGATTGCCCTCTGGAAGGGAATACCCACATACCAGTGAGATGGCAGGTCCAGTTCAGAATCTCGTTTATCTTTGGCTCTTCATGATTCATTGAGTGACGAGCTTATTATGGTGACTGAACCTTTCTATGGGTATCTTGGGTTCATAAGCAACTGTAGAATATCAACATTTTTAAATTCACAACCAAATTTGTGTCATAGAAGTTGACCTTAGAAGTTTGCTAAAGAATTATTTTTATTCGGTTGCCACTTTGCCTCCTGGATTCAACTTCCATCATTATTTCTTTATATAACTGCGCTGTTCTTTATTTGGACGGCATTGTAGTATTTTCCTGTACTTTTGGAGTTTATTAGATGGTGTGTTAGAAGCCATGATGAAGAAATCATTTCAGAACTAGTTAATATATACACCACTCGATTCCAACCAAGATTTATTCAAAGGTCTTGAGCTGTCATACGTAGCTTAATAGACATACATACAGAAAAAATGGCGTCGTGCCTGTACTCACTTCTGGCTGTTGCAGCCTTTCTGGTAACAGCCCAGTTCATGTATAAAACATAACAAGAATTTTTTTTTGGCATCTGCGCTCGTTTCTATACAATTCCATGTGCAACAAAACACTCGCCCCATCAAGCCACCTCTTTGTAGAATGAGTCCTAATCAATGTACCAAAAGCTGCTCTTCTGAGCAGCTGCATGCTCTCCTGCTGATTTTCAGCTAAGGAGAGGCAGAAAGAGCAGCTTTTGGCACATTGGTTAGGACTCACTCTACAAAGAGGTGCCTTGGGGGGGAGTGAGCTTACGTTTCAATGGCCATTTAATCAAACTAAAACCTCTGATAGTGTTTTGTTGCACATGAAATTGTATAGAAACGAGCGCAGATGCCAAAAGAAAATTTCTTGTTAGGTTTTATACATGAACTGGGCTGTTACTCCTGGCTGTTGCAGCCACTCTGGTGAGTACAGGCGCGACGCCATTTTTTCTGTATGTATGTATGTATGTATATTATGCTGTAACACCAGTTAGTCATTTTTGCTGCTGTTCCTTCTTCCATGTTTTTGTTTTCAACCCCAAATGGGAAATGCTTGGTACGTGTATAAATAAAACCCACCATTTTTCTGCCTCTCCTCAGCTGAAAAGCAGCAGGAGAGCATGCAGCTGCTCAGAAGAGCAGCTTTTGGTACATTGGTTGGGAGTCACTCTACAAAGAGGTGCCTTGATGGGGCGAGTGAGCTTACGTTTCAATTGCCATTAAAGCAAACTAAAACCTCTGGTGTTTTGTTGCACATGGAATTGTATAGAAACGAGTGCAGATGCCAAAAAAATAAGTATCTTAAAGGCTTGAGTCGCTATTCCAACCAAGCCACATACTTTGCCTGTGGCTTGAATGTTGCTACTGGTTACTGTACATTAATAGCTTCTTTACTTCGAAGAAGAGCTGTTTATTTGCAGCTAGTGGTAAAAGAATGAGTTATTCCAATGACTTTCGACTCGGCATGCTGCAAAGAATAAACTTTCCAAGAACCTTGTGTTTATTCTTTTGCAAAAAGTAAAATCACTTAACACGTTAAAATAAAGACGCTAAAAAATTGTAAACTTGCCTCTGATCTCATGCAGAAGGTGGCACAATCCGCTTCATCCTCTGGCCATACGCAGTGGAGTACTGGGAACAAATAGTTCCCTGTGTCCTTCCATGGTATGGACCAACCCTGGTCATGTGAGTTGCACATCACTCAACTCCTGGAGACAATAATAGAGGCAGCAAGCTACAAATACAGCTGCTTGATCAGAATAGAGCTATTAATAGCAATCTCCTATTGGATATTGCCATTAATAATGATGCATGCACAATTTATCCATTACTGGGCTGTTATTAATGGCTCGGGTGGCAGTGGGCCCATAGTGTATATACTGTCACCACTGGCATATAGACAAGGTTAGTAAAGGGCAACATCCTCTATGAGTGACCTCCATAGATCGGGCATGACACTAATGGGATTTTCTACCTTTTATACAGTATGTTCTGCGGAGGCACAATTAGTGCCTTCAAGTGTCCCGGTTTAGTCAATTTGCCAATTGCAGGGACAGCAGCAACTTATTTCAGGACCCTATGATGCGAGTTTACAGTTATGTCAGGGAGACGAGGTAATGTAATTTGTTCATGGAAAATCAGGCCCCCTTTGTTTCTATGATGTATTACTGAACTTCTTTCTGAAGTGACCAGGGGACCTTTTGATTAATTAGTGTACGTCGGTAATCTGTTCTACAGAGAGGTTGTAAGAGAGCGCATTGCAGCTTGTGTGTGGTTTCTGTGTGCACACAGTACATCTGAGACATTTAAGATCCTTTTTCACAAGATGTCTTTGTAAAGGTCAGATGCTTATCTTTGTCACAGGTTACACTACCAGGGACACATTGTATGGCAATGCAGTATAAATATGAAAATTAATATATTTAAAAAGAAACAAGATAAATGTATTATGCCATACTCTGAGTAAACTGTTTTGTCTTATGGATCCATTGTTCTGTGCAACACTTAGGCTAAGGTCAGACGAAAGCAGTTTTAACGTGCGTTTAGCCGCACGAAATCACGGCCGTGCTAGCAGCAAATGACATCCAATGCCGGGGAACATACGACGAACGGCCGCACGAAAGTTCGTCCGTGCAACGCAAGTGGCAAACGAACGCATTTTTTCGAGAACGTCAAACCGCTACTACTGACGTACAGAGTGCGCTGCGGCCGCATAGTGGCGTGTTTGCGTGATTGGGAGACGTCAGACGCTGCACACGTCCGGCCAACATAACGTCCAGACGCAAAAGGGGTTTTATTGATGATCCGTACAAAATCACGGACGAAAATGCGCATCGTATGACCGCTATCGCGTATTCGGTGAAAAAATACGTCCATTTGTTCGAACGCACTTTTTCACGGACAACGTGAAAAATGCGTTCGTCTGACCCTAGCCTTACAGTATAGAAAATATTTTACTCTACAATATGATATATATATATTTTTTATGGGCCTGCAATTCATACATATGTACTGTACGTATAAACTGGAATATAAGCTGAAATGTTTAGACAAAAAAAGTCTAGCGTATGAGGTTTGGCTTGTATATGGACCTGATCAGTTTTTTATCTCCATCACATTTCAACGGTAGAAAATAAACAGATTATGATTTCCAATTTATCATTACTTGCGCACCAGGTCAACCAAACAAGTTAGTGAATGTATCATCACTTTTTTATGCTTTATTATCTGTATACATAAAAGATTACTGTAAGTTAATTAGGTAGAGATGAGTAGGCTATCGATGACAGTTTCTACACGAAGAACAATACACAGGAAGAATGTGAACATGTTTTGCGAACTCAGATGATGAGAATGCCGATTTTTTTTTTTTTTTTTTTCTAGTTACGTTTCTCAAATTTGTTTCACTTTTTTTTTAAAAAAAAAAGAGTTTGTTGCATTCAAGTTACATTTGATCTCCGTGGGCCACAGCTTGGCTGTTTATTCAGTATAATTTCCACATTGGCTTTTATAGACCAGTCTATATGACAGGCGCGCTCGGCCTTGCCCCTCCAGATGTATTGGAGATACATCTCCCATGATACTCAGCCACTCATTAGTTTGACAGAGCTTTGTGGGAAACACCGTTCCAAAACATCTGGAGGACCAATGTTGAATGAATACCCCTGCTATATGGTATAGTATGTCATACATATCCAGGAGAATGTTCTCTCCTCACAGAACATATTTGATGTAATTTTGGTACAAAATAAATTTATGTTAATGATTCAATAGGTTTCAATTTTGTATTATTAAAGGTTCATCATATGTGCAATCATAATATTTGTACTTCTAAAGTTTGGTGTTTCAGTTTCTCCGTTGCGGACTTAGAATTATAGAATACATTATTAATGATCTATTGCTAGTACATTATTAGTTGGCTCATTTGCATGTTGAAGCTTATCTTTGGAACTTCATACAGGAAATGTTCATCTCTAATTTTATTCCAGACCCATCAGCTCCACCTAAACCTTCCATAGAGGCTTCACTGAGCTCAGTGAAAGCTGGAGAGAATTTTATTGTCACATGCACAGTGTTGGGGGATGTTGAGATCAGTGTAGAGTTTACCTGGGAGTATCCTGGGCAGCAGGTAAGAAAATCATATCATATTTGATGTATTAATATTGAAAATATAAAAAAATATTTAATGAAACGGTCTAATTTTTAAACAGCATTTCTACATAAAACTCACATAACAAAATTCTCACATCAATTTTTTTTTTAAAACATATTTTATTGTGATTTATTGTGATGTACAAGCCAGAAACGACTCCAAGGGGTGCTAGGATACAACCATAGCTAGAACAAATCAGCAAGATATAATACACCCCACCCTGTCACAACATCTTCTCATAGGACAAACTGGGGAAGACAAACAGGAGAAGAGGGGAAAAAGATGTAAGAGTAGAGAGGAGAAGAAGGAAGAGAAAAGGCCTAAAGGGCAGAGGGAAAAGAAGAAGGAAAAAGGAAGGAGATAAAAGAAAAAAGGAGAAAGGGGGGGGAAAGGAGGAGGGAAAGGGGAGGAGAAAGGTTCTCTCCAAGACCCAGCTGGCACCACACGATAACCCCAATCCTCCATTCCCTGCAATCATTAGGTAGATCATTATCTAAACGTCATGGTTCACCCAAGGCTCCCACAATCTAGAAAACGCATCCATAGTGTGGTGTACTCTGGCCGACAGTTCATCCATAAGGGCCACGTCTCTGATATTAGCCAGCACCCTGCCAAAGCGGGGGGGCTCCATTGCCCTCCACTCTGCCGCTATGGCACGACGCCCTGCCAACGACATTTTAGCAAGTAGTTTGTTCTGGCGCAAGGAAAGGTCCTCCAAGGGGGACGCAAGGAGAAAAACTTTCGGCACAAAAGGTATGTCTCTCTCCAGCACGGTTTGAGCAAGAGAATGTAGTTTCGACCATAGTGGCTTAAGGCGCGGGGGCATGACCACCACATGTGCAGGAAGGTTCCCTTATCGCCACACAGTCTCCAACACACATCAGTGGTAGTCACTTTCATTTTGACAAGTTTCTCCGGTGTGGTGTACCAGCGGAATATCATTTTCAGAGATTGCTCCTGGTGCGTAGTACATATAGAGGACCTCCTAGCTGCCTCCCAGATGTCCAACCACTCATCGCCCTCCAATTCCTCTCCCAGGTCTTTATGCCATGCGTTAATGTATGTCAATTCCTTCCATTCAAGGGTCGAGGTAATAGAAGAGTATATTGTGGAGATAAGACCTTTGGGGTAGTGTTCCTGAAGGCACAAACGCTCAAACCACGAAGGCTTGGTGAGTGCTGCGGCTCGGAGGTGGGGTTTGGTGATAAAGTCCCTCATTTGTAAAAATCGGAAAAAAGTAGATGGAGGCAGCGAGTGTGTGCTCCGTAGATCCGGATAGTGCAGGAGGGCTCCTTTAGGGTAGAAATCCACCAGTCGCTGAAGACCCGCATCTTCCAGCAGGCCAAAAGGCTGCGGGCACAAGCCGGGGGGAATTCCTCGTTGCGCAAGATCGGAGTCAGAGGCGACGGATAACTTGTAAGGTCACATTTAACTGCGACAGAGTCCCATAATTTCACCGCAGCCACTATGGCGGGCATTCCGTGCGTAATGTTGGACGATACGGTGGCGAAGTCCAGAGCCAGAATTGTGGAAGATCCGGTGACATCATGGAAGACTCCAGATCCACCCATCTCCTTGCGCCCATTGGGGAGTGCCAAGCCACTATTTGGGCTAACCGTGCTGCTCTATAGTACGAAAGGAGAGAGGGTAACCCCATCCCTCCCGCTGCCCGAGGTCTAAACAACGTCTGCCTCGCCACCCTATGTCTCTTATTATCCCACACAAAAGCATCTATAGCCGTCTGCAGTGACGTTAGATCTGATTGCGTCACACTTATCGGTAGGGCTTGGAAAAGATACAGGAGACGAGGCAGAACGTTCATTTTTATGCAGTGCACCCTCCCCAACCATGAAATATGCAGTTTAGCCCATCGGTCAAGATCACTTTTTATACATTGTATCAATGGAGCATAGTTAAGAGTAAATATTTCCGAGTGGGACCCCGGATCCGAACACCAAGATACGATATGGACTCTGTAGTTGTGCAAAAACCATGCCGATGTTCCATAATCCCGGCGTCCCCATCCGAGGCCCCCACAAGGAGAGCCGTAGACTTAGTCATGTTAACCTTGTACCCCGCCACCCCCGAGAACCGGTCCAACACCTCCAACAGCCGCGCCACCGAGGGAACAGGGCAGGTAAGGACAAGAGGACGTCATCTGCATACGCAGAGACTTTATATTCTTCCCCCCTGTATGCTACCCCCGCAATCAGCGGGTCCGCGCGAACCGCCGAGAGCAGAGGCTCCAGGGAGAGCGCGAACAGCAGCGGCGACAGGGGACAGCCCTGTCGAGTGCCGTTGGTGAGGCGAAAAGGACGAGGGGGCGTACCCGGTACCACCACCTGCGCCACCGGCGTATCATACATTACTCCGATCGCGGACGTGAACTCCTGTGGGAACCCCAGGTGCGTCAGCACCTGGAAGAGGTAAGCCCAGCCCACCCTGTCGAAGGCCTTTTCGGCGTCTAGGGACAGGAACACTGCTGGTACCTTCAGACGCTGCGCAAGCCAGACCAGGTCACAGGCCCTCCGGGTGTTATCGTATGCTTGACGGCCTGGGATAAACCCCACTTGGTCAGCATGAATCAAAGTTGGTATGATCTCGTTCAATCTGAGAGCCAATACTTTGGCTAAAACTTTAATATCAAAATTAAGGAGGGAAATCGGTCTGTAGTTCCCGGGCCCAAAGGGTCCTTCCCAGGTTTAAGGATAGTAACAATAGAGGCCGTCAAGGAGTCCCTTGCAAAGGGAGTCCCCGACCTCGCCGAGTTACACATTGTGGTAAGGTGAGGGAGCAAGATGGGCAGAAACGATTTATAGTAAAGTCCTGGGAGTCCATCCGGACCCGGGGCCTTGTTTGGTTGCATGAGTCCTATGGCTGTCCGCACCTCCTCGCTATCTATCGGCGCACCCAGGGTTGCAGTCTGTGCCTCCGTCAGGGTCGGCAAGGCCAACTCAGACAGAAACCGCTGTACATTAGCTACATGTGTCGGGTTATCTAAGGTCGCATGCGGGGAGTGGTTATAGATCTTCTCATAAAACGTTGTGAAAATATCCCTAATTTTAGAGGCGGATCTGTGAACATTTCCTGCCCCGTCCCTCAGGGCTCCTACGCCCCCGTGACGCTGGAGGCCCGCTATCCTCCTTGCCATAGGGGTGTCCATTTTGTTTGAGCGTTCATAATAAAATCTTTTGGACCAGAGCATGGATCTGCTGACTTCATCTAGAGATAGCTGGGTCAATGCCCTTCTCGCCTCTTGCAAAGCATCAAAGGTCACCGGTCCAGGCTCCGCCTTATGTCTAAATTCTAGTTTACGCAAGCTAGCTTGCAGCTGCGTGAACATTTCACCCTTGCGCCGTTTCCGATAGGAAGCCTGGCTAATGAGCACCCCTCTTATAACTGCCTTATGCGCTGCCCATACCACTGAAGCGGGTACATCGTCTGTGCCGTTAACCTGAAAGTAGCCCTCCAGCTCCCGCCTAACCACCTGTGACACCCCCTCCGCATCCAAGAGGGTCGGGTCCAAGCGCCACTGTCCAGGGGTCCGGCGTCCCGGCAGCCTGAGATGCATGCTTACGTCAGCGTGGTCAGACCACGTGATCGAGCCAATGGCGGGTGACCCGAGCTCCGGAAGGGAGGAGGGCGCCGCCAGCAGATAATCAATCCTTGAGTACGACGCATGCGGGGGCGAGTAAAATGTATAATCTCTAGTGGTGGGATGGTGCGATCTCCAGACATCAACTAGATCTAGGGCCCTAACAAAGCGGTGAAATTGTTTATCCTGTGTCCTGAGCTCTCGGGGCACAGCACGCTGGGAAGCATCAGACCGGTCCAAGGTGGGGAAAAGCACAGCATTAAAGTCCCCAGCAACTATCAGAGCTCCGGAAGCATGGGAGGAAATAAACATTTGTAAATCAGACCAAAAGGACACATCCGGTACGTTCGGTGCATACACCGAGACCACCGAGTACTTCTTATGTGCAAGCCACCCATTCACCACCAAATACCTGCCCTCCCCACCCGCCACTACCGTATCCAGCGTGAAAGGGCAGGAGTTACGCACGAGAATATTCACCCCCCGGGTTTTGGTAGAGGCACACGAGGAATACACCTGGGAGTAGCGCCTGTCAGAGAGCCGGAAGGAGGCGGACCGTGGAATTCTGGTTTCCTGCAGGCAGGCTATGTCTACCTGTTGGCGACGCATCTCTCGAAAGAGCAGACGCCGTTTTCCAGGGGAATTAAGTCCCTTAACATTCAGGGACCATATCTTAAGGGTCTTAGCCATCATACTGCGTTAATGTGGGGAAAAGGCTCCGTGACAGGCCCCACCCCTGAGTAAAAGGAGGGAGAGAAGGAAGCCAGCATAAAGGTGGGAGGAGAAGAGAGAGATAAAGACCGAAGAGGTAGAAGAGAAGATATAAGAACAAGAAAAAGCGAAAGAAGGACACAAAAGACAAACGGGAACATCGGGGGACCAACAAACATTTAATATCAAATTCCATGTCCTGGTTTGGGGGAGAAACCCGAAAACCAGGCGTTGGGGGGGAATCAAAGGGCAATCAGGAGACCACCTGCTAATCCCACAAACAGAACCAGTCACCCGGCAGGTGACGAAGCAGAACCGTAAATATGTCAAACATTACTTCCAGCAACCCAAACAATACACGCATAAACTTTTGCAACGAATACATGCTTGGTAGTGAGCTAAGCTATCCCCTAGACCTTCGGGCAGCCATCCCTGTATTTAAGACAGCCGACTACAGCACAAGTGGCGATAAAGATGAAGCAGTGGGGTTGCCCAAAAAGTCCATTGCTCTGCGGCCAGGGGGGCCTGGACACACTCTGTCAGTCACATGTAATAAAAAAGGTTTTAAACGAGATAAAGTAAGGAAAGGTCGCTGGAACTGAAAAAGGCGACCCGACCAAGTCGCAATTACTCACGCTCTCCGCACTTGGAGCGTGCCATGGAAAGGAGGAAGGAGAGTAAAAATCTTGCCCTGCTGGCGGGTCAATCGGCAACTTCTTGCCACTCCGCCGGGAGGCGTTGTATTTGTGGCGGGAGAGTGGAGCGAACTCCATCCGGCATCTGTAGACCCAAGCGATCCATGAACGCAGGGGCACTCACATTCGTGCAAGAGAACGTGCGAGAGTCTTTGGTGACAATTAAGCGAAACGGGAAGCCCCAAGTGTATTTCAGGCCTTGAGCCCGGAGCAACGCCGTCACCGGCTTCCAGTCCCGGCGTCTGGCCAAGGTGATCGGCGCCAGATCCTGAAAGAGTTGAAGCTCCACATCTTCATAGTGCAGGCACCGCTCGCGATTAGCTCGCAAAATTTTTCTTTTTTTTTTATAATAGTGCAATCTCAAGATAATATCACGAGGTTGGGAGTTGGGGGGCCCCTGGCCCGTAGCGCCCGATGAACTCGGTCCATTAGAAAGCTCTCAGCAGGCAGGTCAGGCAACAACGCTGAAACAGGCCCACCACCGTGGCTTCCAGCGCAGCCTGTGACACCTCCTCTGATAGGCCTCTTATTCGGAGGTTATTGCGTCTGGATCGGTTAGACGCATCTTCCATGGCCTTCTCTAATCCCTCCACCCGGTCCTGGAGCTGATTTATTACATCTGCGGACGTGTTAGCCTGCTGAACCACCTCCTCCACCCGGGCCTCCAAATCTGATGTGCGGGACCCCAGGGCCTGGATTTCTGCTTTAACTGCCTGGGAGCCTCTCACAATCTCCCCAGCCAAGATCTCCTGTACCTCCGTTATTTTTTGGAAGAGCGCCGCTATGTCCTGTTTGGATGCCGGAATCAAGGTGGCGATGCCCGCCGAGTCTTCCCCTCCATCTTCCGGCGGGGTCCGGCCGCCATCTTGTCTTGTCTCCTGGGTGCGGCGGGCCGCGAAAATCGGCGCAACCGGGCCGTCTGCCGCTTTTTTTTGTTTTTGCGGCGGCATGGCAGGGTGCAGGTGAGCTTCTCCCTTCACTCGGTGTAACCTGGTCGGGTCAGTGGTAAACGGTTCCGCTTGAAAAGTCACCCGCGGCCCAGGAGCTCAGCTCTCACACAGCCAGCCGCATGCTCGTCCAGGCTCCGCCCCCCTCACATCAATTTTACATACATTATATATACTGTACACTGTATCCTCTTACAAAGTAAATTGTTGATGGTTTGTACCATACAACAATTAGAGACCGTTCTAAGATTATCAATTATCAGACTCTGATCAGTTTACAGTTCTGGTGTTTTTTGTCTGTTATTTTATTGATTCCTAGTGCTGTATTTTCTGGGTCATATGTAAATTGAAACTGTACTTTGTAGGTCCGGGTATTTCACATCTGTCTATGTTGCCTCTGCCAATGAACAATGAGGTTTTAAAAAAATGTAGAATGTCGATGTAACCGAATTATAAACATACGTTTACTAAAGCACAAATAGCTGAAGTTGTAGCTCTTGCCCACATCGACTGATCTATCAGATATCTGTTTCCCTTTCAGATGTTGATGTGTTGCCATGCACAGCAACACGTTGGTTGAGATGAAAGGACTAATACAGTTACCAACATGTTAACTTGCCTTTAGAAATATTTGCTCAATGCAGTCATTTCCCTATCCATCCTCTTCTCTTTCCCATCTCAAACTTCAAAGTGCACTGACATAGCCACTGGTCTCTACAACTATACCCTCTCCACATCACTTGAATTCACTCCTACCTTTCTCGGTCCAATATGCAGGCCCAAACGCCAAACATGGCACACTAAATACACATGCTATCTTCAGCGGTGTTCAAGGATGGCTGAACAAGGTTGGAGGATGTCTTGTTCGTCGGCTGACTTCTTGCATTACAAACTCACAAAATAAATGGTCTTTAAAAAAATTAAACATATTACATTAAATCCCATTAGATTTGCCTGTTTAAATCTGTCAAATTGAAAATGCCAAAATCAGGTAATTTTGACACAATTATGGTGCAACTCGGCATTCTGAGAATACACAAATCGTTAGTGCTCTATGGCAAGTGTCCCCAACCCTGGTCCTCAGGGCCCACTAACAGGCCAAGTTTGCCAAATATCTGATGCACAGCACAGGTGGTATTATTTGCTGCTCAGGGATTGCAGGACTCCGTAATCAAAGCTCCCTCTACCTTTGTGCCCTCACCCTCCTTGGCACCCTTGCGCACACATTCCAACAGCAAAGAAGCCATGTAGAGGTGTGGATGCTGGCCTCCTGCCAAGAGATAGTGGACCCGATTGGCAAAGCCACTTCAAGGACAATGGGCATAAGGGTCACCTAACGGTTAATGAGTTATAAATACATTTATCTTAACTGTATTTTAGGAGATCGTTTATGCTAGAGATACAATTATTATTGTCATCATTGAGGTATTGTTCTGTTTGTTCTTAGTTTAATATGATGCTCTGTGTTTGTTAATCCCATCTATTGTACAAGTAATTAGGTTTCAGTGTCTTGTCTAGGAATTCAACTCCCCCTCATGTAGATAATGTATTTGGTTGATTGTGTAGCGCTGTGCTAAAAATCTTGCTGTGGCAGTACCTATTTTTGGCCACAAGATGGAGACTATTGCGATCAGAGATACTGGACATTGGGACTACAATGCCCGGCATGCTTTGCAAGAAGACAGGAAGTGGGTGGGGACTGGACACTGACATCCTCTGCCTCGTGGAGAAGGTTCCAGAGCGCGCCAGGGAAGGGGAGAGAGGAGACGTATTGTAGGAGATCACGAGAGGGCCTAGGCCAGAGACCCAGAGATAGCCCAGAGAGACCAAGAGAGACCTGTTATTGCGGAGAGGGTCACCCCAGCTGAGGAGAAGAAGACCCGCCGGAATCCAGGCATTGCTGCAGACCGGGGAAATCGAACGGAGAGCAGGCGGTGAGCTGGATAAGCTGTGTGGAGTCAGACAACGGATCGGGCCGCTAGTATCCCCAGTCAAAATCGGGTGGAGAGACGTCCTGGGTCAGCGGAGCCTAAAGCAGTCATCGGATGGGTGAGAGGCCTCCAAGGCTGTTGTATGATTAAAGGACGCTCTGCTGTTTTCTCTTTAAAGTTTACAGGGCCCCAACTGACTAGTCGAAGACCTTCCTTTGATAAATTCACTGGCCAGTTGAACAGTACCCGGGTACCACACACACACAGATACGCTTCTCACATTCTGGAACTTAACTTGTACAGGACTCATTTCCTTTTACGAATCGGAACGGGGGTTAAAGACAAAGATACGTTCCGAATACATTTTTCTCTCTTTTCCGCTGCGCGTTTGCCGTAATACTAAGGGATTGTATGTTTGGGGTTTCGCTACGTGTCCCTTTTTCTGAACTATCGGGAAATTGCATTCTTTTATGTTCGGTCGCGAATATTTTATTTTCCGAAATATGAAGCCTCGTGTTCGTTTCTTTTCCGCTACGTGTTTTACCGTAATACGAAAATATTGTGATAATATTTGTGAATACCGTGTTTCAACATCTGCTCAAGATTTTAGTAAACTATTTAAATGATAAAAACTCACAACTGTGTTGGAGTATATTTTTTCCCTAGTGCGGGGAGACTGACCCGTGGTTCATTTTCAGCGGCTCCTCCGGGAGTGAGCGCTACAATTGCGTCATGTTACCTCACTTTCTCTTGTCCAAAAAACTGCTCTCATTTTCATTAAAGATATTTATTCATTTTCCCCTGCACTAAGCGTGTGTCTGGTGTTTTGGGGAGAGATACATATGAATCTATTACACTCCCTCAAGTTTTGGCTTAGGGTTGTGAGAAGAGAAGCTGCAGCGAATCAGCATGGCTGAAGAGAAGAGACGGATGCTGTAGCAGCTTTGGGTCTGGTCCACAAGCTGGAGACCAGTATACCCCAGTTGCTGTTACAGACTCAGTCTGCATTTCACAAGGTATTCCTTAAAACCTGGCCTGTTAGTGGGCCCTGAGGACCAGGGTTGGGGACCACTGCTCTATGAGACAATTTCGGTGCCATTGAACGCTGCTGAATCACACTGAATTGCGGTGACATGCACCATATTTCACTGTGATTTTATCCGAATTCAGTTAAAATACAGCTTTGTGAAAACCAGAACTGCCCTGAAAATGCACCCACTGTGAAATTCACAATTCGGTGGCAAAGTTGGACATTGGTTAATAACCCTCTGTATTGCTGTAAACATCCTGTGTCAAAATGTGTATTGAAATCTGAAAATAAAAAATCTAAATATTAAACTTCAGAATCAAGCCATCACAAAAAAAATCGTACAACAAACAAGCTCCAGTATACATAGTGCATCTTGTAACTGGAATGACATTTTATTGCCTTCATCTCAAATAACTGAACTGCTTTTTTGTTTTAATTTCGTAGATTGGAAGGCCTCCTTATGTACGAGAATTTACAGATCAGGTTCGTAGAGGTGGTCAGTTGATGCAGGAATCAAAGAGCATACTGACAGTTGATGGAGCTAGAGCAGTGGACGATGGAACATACACCTGCACTGCCCAAAATCTGCAGGGAAGCACATCTGTAACAACCAGAGTCAATGTACTTCAATCCTCTACTAGCACCAGAGGATGAAACTAGGGGTAACAGGCTAAGCCTCCATGTTTGATTGTTAATCGATCACCAACCATTAAACCCTTCACACCCGAGATTGAGATACTGTACTGACCATAAGGAGCCTGATATATTGTTAGAGTTATTTTTTTGTTGCAAACTAGTTTTGTTTGCAGTTGGGCTCCAGAATGTGCCCCAAAAGGTTTTAGCACCATGGGCATGACGGAAGTGCTAAAATGTTAATGAGAGCCAACATCTTCTTCCAGGATCTATTTTTGCACTTGTCTTAGGTTAGCATAAATTCTCCATCAGTAATACAGTGGAAAGGTAAGAGAGTAAGATTTATTTTTGCAATTATTTCATAAGAATGAAGAGAAACCAAAACGAGGTTTCACCCCCCCCCCATTTTTGAGGTCAAAGGCAGTTTGTTAATATAAAGAAACCCATGGTTAACCCTTTCAGGACACAGTGCTTTTTGTTGAACAATATAACATTTGAAACATGGGATGCATAGTAAGCACTAAAGATACAAGCAAATATGCAGAAAGATTGCTAATATAATGTAAATGTACTTTTTATTTGATCATGTTTTCATATGTATATATATATATATTATATATATATACACACACACACACACACACACACACACGTGTATAGCAATATTACAGGGATGAAAAGATCTAAACTCTAGATGAGGTTCCTTATTTTTTGCACAAAGACAATGTGGTCTGCTGTTTTAGTATACAGGCAGAAATTGCGTCAATACAGTAAATATCATAACGATGTAAAATAAAAAATGGTCAGATATCCTGCTTAGGGGTATTTGTAGTGATCATATTGAGTATTAGCAAAATATTGCTTATAGAATATAAAGCTTATGTATGCGGCATAATTCTTAAAAATGGGAATAAAAGTAATACTTTGTATTTCTACAGGGTTTTCCAGTAATTATAGCAACACGATGTTTATCCTCTATAGTAGAGCTCTCCCTGGCTTTTGCCATCCTGTAGTAAAGTTTGTTGAGCTTTTTGTTACAGTAAGGCTGGGTTCACACCTCAGCGTTTTTTACGTGCGGCAATATGCGTGTTTTTTGACACGCGTTTCGTGCAAACGTAAAAAACGCGCGAATGCGCATTGCAGTGCGTTCACGGCCATAGACTGCAGCAGTGAACGCGCTGCAATACGCCCCAAAGAAGCTCCCGTACGTCTTTGGGCGGCAGACGTTTTACAGCACGTTCCTACGCGCTGTAAAACGCCCAGGTGTGAACCAGCCCCATAGGAAATCATGGGATTTCCGGGGTTGAGCGTTTTATAGCGCGCAGGAACGCGCTGTAAAACGCTGAGATGTGAACGGGGCCTCAGAGTGGGGCTTGTGCCTTATAGCTTCTTTACAGTAAAACAGGGAGACAGGATTGAGAGCTCATGGAATTTGGCTTTTCCCCCAGTGAGAACACACATCTTGCATTAAAACAGTAGGCAAATTGAATATTATATGCCAATTTGTAATGTTTTATTGTACTAAATGGAAAATGGTGTGCACATTTTGAAGGTGAATGTATTAAAAAGTTACCTACAAATATAAATTTGTTTGTCTTTCTTGTTAAATAAGCCATTGGATGTACACCGTCACAATTTTTAGTGAAAACCCAAACAAAACATTAAGGGTTAAGGACCAAAGTGACAATATTTCCCTCTTTAAGGATGAACTTTATGCTAAAAAATTAAAATCTTTTATATTAAAAATATAATATTAAACAATTTAACAATTCATATACATAAAGAAAAATATAACACAGGAGCACAAGCGTGAACATGCACCAAGTCTAAAAGAGTGTCTTTATTTCCGTTTTACCTCATTGCCATTGCTGAACCCCAATTCTGAGAATGTTAATGTTTGTCTTCTAGTTATAAATACACATTTATTGGATTTTTTGTATCCATTAATATATTGCAGTTTATTAATGTAGCTACTAATGAAGGTCTTCTCTTCAGCTCTAGTTTGTTTGCTATCATGGTGCCAAATATTCTGCAACGCTTAGGCCGAGGTCGGACGAGCGTCTTTGGAGAGTGGATGGAACATCCATGAGAGTGGTCGTCCCTTCCACTTGACGCCCATCTGGCCGCCTCGCTGAGCGCAGTTAGTGCATTCAGTGCTGCAAGGCTCGATCCGCCAGGAGTCCTATGGAGGATCGCGCTTTGCAGCCCAGTCAACGCGTGTCTAGCGTTTTGACGGGGAGGCTTTGTGCACGGATGCTTGTAGCGCGTGCAAATCGTGCACACGTACAGCGTCACAACGCTGGAACGGATGCCGGTAGTCACGTCAGTAAAGGCGCACCCCTAGTGTGCTCATCTGACACCGGCCTAAATGGGTAACTGAAGTTTCCATTTCTCACAGTCAAATTTGTTCCTAGCAC
This sequence comes from Leptobrachium leishanense, assembly GCA_009667805.1. Taxonomy (NCBI): domain Eukaryota; kingdom Metazoa; phylum Chordata; class Amphibia; order Anura; family Megophryidae; genus Leptobrachium; species Leptobrachium leishanense. Next base: position 226,173,983 of record CM019065.1, read on the forward strand.
AGCTATCAGGTGATTCTTAATAGACTTTAATTTCAGTGGTATATTAGTTAAGGAAAGTGCGCACAAGTTCAGTATTCCAGGTCGTCACCTTTAAGAAATGTTTGGGATTTATTACACCCCCGGTTATTACAGTTTGAGTTTACTATCCGGGTTCCAGTGCTGAAAACTGCACTCTATTTAAAACACGTTCTGTGGCAGGGACCGCTCTGTTATCGCAGATTTAATCAATTTGTCTCTAAAGCTATTGAAGAGGACTTTAGCGGACTTAAAATTGTTCACACAATGATGTGGGAAAAAATGAATAGCTTTATAAAAATGTACAAAATATGTCTCATGTTCCCCTCTTCCTGTGCTCTTTGTCACACAATAAGGGTTTTGTTATTCATGCTCCAAGAACATTTTATTTTGTTTTTGCCTTTTTTGTGTTTTTTTGGGGGTTTTTTTAGCCAGCGACTTATTTGATTTAGAATGAATAGAACTGCTGCAAATGGTCTCCAAAATAGATTTGAATTTTTGGAGAGCTGACCAATCAAGCTCCATAAACTTAATTTCTGCTTCAGCTTGGGCACTAAATGTTCTGTCTTCTACAGTCTCAAGGTCAAATATAGGAATATTTATTCATCAAGAGTTGAATTGCACAGGCACTTCCAATCTCGGGGCAGCTCAAATACCTTGCTATACATTTACAATAATCTTGCGATTCTCCGTCAGGCCACTGCTTAATCATGGAACAATTTGTTGTGATGTACATGCAAGACAGGTCACTCCATACGAAATGCTACCTTCAAGCTAAATCGGTAGGCAATATTCAAGACGTGTAAAAGAATTGTCAGAGGTTATTTGATTAACCTGCCTGACAGTTTTCCGGAGTGTGTCTCGGGGTTAAATTTCACCTCAGAGATTTGTTGTTTCTGGAAGCCAATGAGAGCGGCTGCTGCACCGCTGAGCTCCGGTCCATGGCACTGTTAACTGGCAGCGGTCTGCGGCCCCAATTTGGGCACACTCTCACCATCTTACCTACTGAACATACCAGGCTCCACTGCTGTGCTTGACGACTGCAGGGAGAGGCGCTTCGTCTTTTTTTAACTTGCCGAGGACGGCGGCCATCTTGCGGCCTGGTCTGGTCTTCCCTGCACTAGGGGCCTTCTTTCCGAGCGGTTTCCTTCCTGCTGAGATGGGGAAAAAGACGCAGAAGTTGGGGGAGGCGGAGGGCCCTCATCCCCCTGATATTAGGGTAGCGCTCGGGGTTGGCTGTGGTGAGGGGATGAAGAACCGCCGAACCGGAACACCTTCCTGCTCCAAGGGTACGGAGGAGACTGCCCGGCCCCCACCTTTGGTGCCTTCTGATGGGGTTGCGACAGTGCAGACCAGGGCTCAGCCACTCACCATGGAAGATCTGCATAAGGTGATGGAAGATTTTAGAAATCTTTGGCGTAGTAACTTAAATGAGATGAGCTCTGCCATGGACTCCCAGCAGACACAAGTTACTGATGCGAACTCACAATCATTGGACGCGGCGGCGGCACTCACTACCACGAACACCAAAGTGACTGACCTGCAGGTGCAGGTTTCTTGCCTCAGCTCTGCTGTGCTGGCTTTGGAATACCGTCACCGCAGAAGGAACATTCGCTTTCAAGGGATCCCGGAGAGCGTGGGTACGGATGGGCCCCTTGGTCATCTTCGGGGTCTGGTGGCACACCTCCTCACGATGGATGGGCCCGCATCAGATGCCTTCGTTGTCTCGCCCATGAGAATACGGAAGGCTGCCACTGCGCCACCGACGGCTCCCCGAGATGTGATTGCAGTCAATAGGGATGTGACTGCCCACGTCTGGATTCTTGCTGCCTCTGGCCCTGACCATAAGGTCACCTACACCTCCACTATCCTCTACCGAGACCTGCTCTTTATGGCCCGCAGAAGTTTTCGGGAGATCACTGCAGTGCTACGGGAGCGTGGTGTCCACTACCACTGGGGCCTCGCGAGTTCCCTTGTTGTGGTCCACGATGGCAACACCTACTCAGCGGAATCGGTGGATGAGGCACGAGCTGTCCTAGTTTCTCTGGGTCTCCTTGTGGCCCCTCAAGGGCCACCCAGGTTTGCACACAGAACCCAGTTGACTCTGACTTCCTCCCTCACCTATGTTTTAGTCTCTTTTCTCCCTTATGACCCATGTGTGTGGACACTTTCTGAGACACATTCCCTCATCCTGCTGTCTTCTCACGTCGCTGATCTTGGACTGGTACCATATACCCCCCTTTTTTATTTCTGACACCACCCCACCTTAGAATTGAGGTGACCCCCTTCTCCCATTTTTGTTTTGAGCAATTACGTGGATTTAACTGCAGAATTTTTGGGACAATTGGTCATGGGCCTGACGGAGCATCAGGATCTCTGGTTTCCCCTTACTTCTCCCTCTTTTTTTTGTTGGGACATTGGGTAGTGTCCTGGGTGAGCCGTTAGGATAGCAACCTAGGCTCTAGCTTTCCTCCCGGCCTCAGGCCTCCCAGCCTTGTGGTCCCTTCCATGGCCCCCAGTATCCTTGGGGTCGCCGGGAACACCATGATATTAGGCAGTCCCCTATTTCCCCACCCCTTTTTGTTTTTTTCTCTTTCCCTACCCAGATCTCCTGATGCCCTTCACCTCGTAGGACGCTTTAAGGGTTCGGAACTCCCAACTTGTTCTGTTTTCCTTTGCTCCCCTTTCCCATATGATCCCACATATCTACAGCATTCTTTATGCCTTTCTTCGGTTGACCCTGCGTGGTCTTTTCTCATATTGTCTTTCTGTTGATGATAGGTCTTATAAAACTTTTAAACCAAAACAAATGTCACCTCTGAGAGCAGTAACCCCGAGACACACTTGGACTGTATACATTAACCTCTCTCTGTGCTCCCTCGCTGATCTCTGCAGTCTCCTCTGGCGATCGCGGCGTTTTACTTCCTGGTTCCCTCCCCGCGAGAAGGAATCCAGGAAGTATGAGGGTCGCGATCGCCGGCTGCAGGGACATCAAGGGAGCGCAGGGAGAGGTGATGTATCCAGCGGCATCCCGAGTGTTGCTCAGGGATACAGCTTCCAACATAGGAGTTTAACCCCGAGCCACACTCGGGAATACTGTTAGGGGGGCAAAAAAAAAAAAAAGTAACGCTTTTAGACATTAAATTTTAAAATAGACTGCCAGGGAGGTTAAGAAGATCTGCTTTTGCTGACACTTACTCAGGGCTTAGCAATTGGAGCCCTATGGTACTTTACATCTTTATAAAACAGCGTTTTGGCATCGGCAAGCAATCCATGCAACTGAGAAACTATAGGGTTTACCAAAATAAATACTGCTTGTAATACTGTAAAAATACAAGGAGCTGAACAAAACATAGGGTATTAAAGGGTTTGATACTCAAAATAAACTAAACAAGGTTATTCAAAGAGCACTGAAATTTTGGTGCTCTTTCATTCCCTGCACTTCGTGGAATCAACTTCCCCGACCCTGCGGTGAATTCAGCATTCACTGCAGAGTCCCCGAAGTACACATCCGAAAAAAACGTTTAAATGCACCGGAAAAACCGCCAGGGAAAAAAAATAAATAAAATTGGAGCTATCCCATAAACCGCTGAAAAATAGCTGAATGCACCCGACGATCCGCGGCAAAACCGAAAGTCTCTGAAAAAAGCTGATCCGAACAGAACGCCGACTAACAGGTAAAGAAGAAAAGAAAAAACTACTGCAACTTTTAGGCTACCGTCAGACGAACGCAGTCAGAGCGCACTCTGCGTGCGTGCACAACAGACGGACGTACTGACAGAAGATACTGTAGACACCACACAGTCCGTTTTTGTTGACGTAGAAAATAAAAGGGAATTATGGGAAATAAAATTAATATGAAAAATGATAAAAATTTGAAAAGGATATGAAGAGACATTTTGTGCGTCAAGGTGCTGGACGTCGCAAATGCGCTGCATCTGACATCTCACACAGTTGTTTTTTTTGGAAGGGTGTCTGGTTGTAGCTGAGACAGGAATGCATTCCTTTGTCACTCACTCACTGTTCGGGATAAAAAATAAAAATGGTATTATGCCCGTGCTAAATAGCAGCAACAAAGCAAAAGGTGCTGCAGGAAATTCAATGTACCGGCTGGATGGAGTAGAGGTAACATCACTGGTCTATAACCGTGGAGACACAGGTTCGAATCCCAGCCAGAGCACCTATCCAGTAAGTTTCTTTGGGCAAGACACTTAATGGTACATACTTGCCTACCACACAATATCGGCTGTGGAGTCCAGTGGTAGTGTATCTACCCTTTGACCGTGGAGAAGCAACTCAAGGTCCCGGTCACGTTCGCTGTATCGCTCACCCCTCGACAACTGTGGTGTGGATCCTTTTGGACAAGCCTCTAAGCCCTCCGATCCTTGAGTGGTCGGGACCGCTAATCCTATAGCTCCCAGCCAGGGAGAACAGACACACCAGCAATACAGAGTAAAACCTTGGTAGATTAGCAGCAGATCTCTGAACAGAACTGTCACGTTCGCTGTCCCTCTCACACTTCACAACCATGGTGGGAATCCTTTTGGACAGACTTCTAAGCCATCCGATCATTGAATGGTCGGGACCGCTAACCCTATCACTCCCAGGTAGGGAGAACAGACAGACAATCAACAATGAGTACAACCTAGTAACAGTAGGTTTCGAGACAAAGTGTCTACTGAGCCACAAAGTGTTAACATTACCGACAAGTGGGAAACAGTCTGAAAAAAGCTTAAGCAGTGTATTCATACACCAGGGGTTAATATCAGCGTGATCATATAAACGTTCCGAGTTGGCAAAAAAAGAGAGAGTTTTCATACAGGCTGGTTTGGTAACACACAAGGTTCTCATACACTCCGAGTTGGCAACAGGACAGATCAAGGGATTAACTGATCCGGCATTATGCAGGATTGGTATACAGTCTGAGTCAGCGTTATGCAAAAGATTGATATATACTCTGAGTCAGCGTGGGGTAAGATCAGCATGCACTCGGAGTCTGCTCTGGGCATAACATACATACAGGCTTGGTCAGAAAGAGAATGGTCAGGAAGGCAGTCCGAGTCAGCAACAATCAGGGTCCTCATACAATCCGGTTCGGTAACAGAGCAAGGAATCAGTGAAACGAAAACACGAATACACCAGGCGATGCAGGAACTAACTCCATGTCAGGGCAATGAGCCAACTCGCGCGCCCTGCATTTAAGGCTGCTGGCTCCGCGTCATCATGCCGCACCGCGCCCCTCCAGGTGCACGATCGGCCAGAACTCCTGGCACCCGGCCAGCCAGCGATGTCGCTGGGCACACAGACCCCCCCTGAAGTCTCGCAGATGCCAAGGACATGTCAAGAACATGCACACAGACAGCAAGGGTTAATCTTAACAGCAGCTAAGGAGTAACCTGGGTCAGGCTTATGCAAGTCGTTCATACACAAGGATTCAGAAATGGCATGGTCAGGTAAACAATCCGAGTTGGCAACAGACAGGGTCCTCATACAATCAGGGTCAGCGTTTTGCAGAGCCAGCATACACTCTGAGTCTGTTCTGGGTATAGCATACATACAGGCTTGGTCAGAGGGAGAATAGTCAAGAAGGCAGTCCGAGTCAGCAACAATCAGGTTCCTCATACAGTCCAGGTCAGCAACGTAGCGATAGAGACAATGAATCAGTGACTCGAATGAACGGTACACTAGCGATGTGGGAAACAAACTCCACGTCAAGGCAAGGAGTCGATTTGCACGCCCTGCATTTAAGACCAGCGAATCCGTGTCATCATGCCGCGCCCCGCCATTAGAAGCGAGAACACCAGGAGCAGCCGGAATTCCTGGCACCCGGCCACCCAGTGATGTCGCCGAGTACCCAGACCCCCCCTTGAGACCCCGCAGGCACCGAGGCTCTGACAGTCTCATTCGGCACATCGCTCTGGTACAAAAGGAGAAGTCTCGACTTTACGAGAAGCAGGTTTAACCTAGCCACCAGGTCGCTGATCATCACCACCATCATGGAAAAGATGACTCGATCCCACTTAGAAGACACCACCAGCAGGGAGTGTCCTTGGGCAAGACACCTAACGATATGGATGCGCCTACTTCACAATATATTTGTACATCTCATAGTTCCCTGTGGGAACAGGGTCCCCCTGAATCAGGCTGTATCATCCATGTGTGGTATTCTAATGTATCAACCCCTTGTACACTGAACTTGTAAAGCGCTGCTGAATATGTGGCGCTATATAAATAAAGGGTAATAATACCTCTCTAGGCACCTCGACCAACATGGTGATTCCAGTCAAAAATGGCACCACCAGCTGAATTAACTTTACTATCTCATAGCACAACACTAAAAGGGAGCACATATAAGAAGGAAAAACATTAGCAGATTCTGTACACATTGCTCCATGACGGTTTATTTGATGAAGATTTGTATAAAAATTGTATTGTGACAGACAACTCAATTGTGGAAAATAAACACTTAGGACTTCAAAATGATAGAGAACCGTCTAATTGCACAAATATTATAATGGGCTCATAATAAACAAAAGATAAATGCAATCCAGATTTTGGCATCATGTTCTCATTCGGGTATACATATATTTGAAGATTTATAAGTGTTTGGTACAATGCAAGGTTTCCTGGTCTTTATATCTGCCCTATACATAATTAATAACGGAATTTTATAGATCAGGAGGATATTTAGCGAAACCTTGAAGTAACCATTTAGTTTTTGATCTTCACTGTACAGTTTATTATACATGAACCCATCCCCACATTGGAAGAGACTTTGAGAAGCCCCATGAATATCAATCCCCATGTGATCCATGATCACACAGGTATTGTTTTTTGGAAGAGTGTCTGGTTGTAGTTGAAACAGGAATGCATTCCTTGGTCACTCACTCACTGTTCGAGATAAAATAATATGAATATAAAAAAATAACGATATTATGCCCGTGCTAAATAGCAGTAACAAAGCAAAAGGTGCTTCAGGAAATTCACAGCTTCAGCAACTCTCCTACCAACAAGCCTACCAGTGAACAAGGTCTCCCTCTACTTAAAATGGTAGACAAATAGAGGGGGACACAATAATGCAAGGCTGAGACATTTTAGAGTAAGTGATCAGGGCAAAGGAAATGCCAAAAGGCATTGCTAATCGTACCCTACAAGCTAATTACTTGTAGGTTACTTTGTAAGTGGGTTGAGGCAGGCTTGTAGATATAAAAGGGAACTTTTCATCAGTTTACTGTATTTAAGAGGCATGATTTGCTTTAAATCTCAGATTAGGGCTGTATTCCAACCTTGGTGTAATCTTAACCAGAGCTGTTGTAAACGTAGCAACTCCACAGACTATAATGGCTCTGGTAAGATTACACCAGTTTTGGAAGAAGGACCTTGATTTCTTCCTTTTTAAATATAAAAGTGTACAATGTAATTACCAAAGGCAATTTTACTTAGATTGGCAAAAACAAATTGATGTAGAATCATTTTGGAGGATATATGAAGTATATTAATATTAGAGTGGATATATTTAAAGACATATAGGGTCTTATTCAGAAGGCGGCAGTGTTTGCAGAGGTATCAAACACTGCATTTGTCAATGTTGCAACAATTGTGATTTATATATCTTTAAAACCTCAGTTCTTTCTGAATAACCCCATATTATATCAGCAAATCATCTGCTATATTAAAAACCTAACATTGGAGCTGAAGCTATATTTTATTTTCAGTGTTGACCATACATTACAGAAAATTTGGTAACACTCTGCACTGGATAGGTGAAAAAATAGCTTTGTTCTTTTTGTTCTTATTTTTTAAAGTGCTGATCTGCAGGTAATGTATCCCAAATTCTCCAAAAACATTTATGAAACATTATTTGTTGGTGGATCAGTATTATTACAGTATCCACATATCCAAGACTCTTCGGCAGGAATCTCAAACTCCGGACCCAAAGATGTTTCTGAACTACATCTTCCATGATTCTCTGGGGATTTATTGCATTCAAAGAGTTGTTGTAGGCAATAAACATCTGGGAGTCCAGAGTTTGATATCCCTGCCCCATTGAATAAGTTGGGTTTTAAAAGTTTTGTTGGAGGGTGGACATGGAACAATTGATTAAAATACGGTCTTTTTAGCAAAACTAAAATATTTACAGCTAGATAAAATTCCACAGCATTGAATATGGAATAGGCATTTCCACTGTGTGCATTCAAAGGCTTCTCAATAAGAGATGAGATAACAAAATAAAGGTTAGACCACATAGTCAAGTGCTTCAAATAGAGAAGATTCTCTCAGAACTTTAGAAAGTGTGTTAATCATTAAAGTCAACAGTTGGTTAAGTGGGGTTTGTGTCTGTGATGGAGAAAAATATCGAATACCTGGAATGGACAGTTGTAAAAATAAAATAAATGCACTTATATTAAAAGTAAACAAAAATTTAAATAAATACTGAGAAAATAGTTTTTGAATCAATGTCAGCGGTGGAAGAGACTGTACGGGTAAAAAAAATGACTTTGCATTTTTAGTCCATGGTCTTCAGCGCTTTTCCCTAGGTTACCATCATGGAAACTTCATTAGTGCTGGTTGACAGTGAAAACGGTGGATGACCATCTCCATTTATTGCTCGATACAAATGCTGCTCTTTGTCTCGTTGAAGTTCCTCACAAAGGTGTCGTTCTTTTTCCAAGGTAGTTTGGGTGGCCAACAGCTTCTCTGTTAAGCTTCTGTAAAAGAGGAACATTGTGGTGTATCATATGGTGGTTTGAAAAGGAAAAAAAAAAGACCAGTTAAATATAAAGTTACAAGGGAGAGACAGAATAACAAATATACATACACATTACACACACCCAACAGTAGGAGAGAAGACCCTGCTCGAGAGTTTACAATCTAAGGAGAGGGGTGACACGCTAGGTGAGGGTGAATAGAGTACAAGAAGATATATATATATATTTATCTGATCACTTATCTCACCATCTCCTCAACTATCATTGAAACTGATATCTGTATTTGAAGACTATTCCCGTCAATTTCTCATCCCTCATCTCTACTCACAGCCCCTCCATTCATCTTGACCTTATCACTCAACATTGTTACAAAATCCCTCATAATCCCCAATGACTCATAAGCATCTCAAGCACACAAGCTTGATCTCACTTTTGATTTTCCCGCCCAAAGATATAAAGATAAGAGTATGTTCGAGACAATCTTATGTCTTAGGAGGACAGTATGTTTATTTACTAAGCCGTCGATTAGCCAAATACAGGCGAATTGATGGAGAAATATGGTGCAGTTTGGCGATCTTTGGTGGCATGTCCTGATTTTCGATGTTGTTTCAGGACAACAGGTTTAAACATTTAAATACCATAGGATTCTATGTAAAAAATAAATTTTAAAATTTTCTTGAGAAAAAAAAAGTTTATTCCTTTTCAGCAAAAAGCTTTTTTTAGAACACCTTGTATTTCTCAGATTACAATTTTGTTTCCCAATTTTTTTAAAAGCTTTTATTGTTATGTAACAGACCTTTTCATTATTTTTTTAAGGACTTTTATTATTTACTAACATTTTAATGCATTTATATTGGTTTAAACACCTTTTAGGAGAATAGAGAAGAGTTCCACTGAACTCCAAATAAAAAAATAAAAAAATTTTAAAAAATGTATTTTGCCAAGGCCCCTTACGACTCTCTATGGCGACATTCTCCAACTTTTTCGCCAACTCCATCTTCGGCACACTACGGTGGCCATCCGGTGAATAATGAATTCACTGTACTGTCAGCAACATGGAATCGCCGAAGTTTACTGAACTGTGCTGAATTGATATGTGCTGAAGTTTCAGTGCTTAGTGAATAGACCCTTTAGTTAAATATGAATCTAAGGTATTGAGGAACAATATTTGTTGGAAAAATTATCACAGAAGTGTCAAAATTATTACATGTTGCTTGAGGGAACTTTTACATAAAAAGCAAATGCATTTTGTACTGAAAAAAACCCAAGGTTAAAAGGCGTTTCAACCACTTCTTCATAACCTATAAAACCTGTAGCAAAATTTAAAGAATCAGAAATAACAATATGTAGTTCATAGGGTATCTCTGCCTGTACAGTAGACAAACAAACTTTAAATCTATAAACACTCGGTCAACCCATGAAATAATGTTTGCCACAGTGTATAAGTTTTTAGAAATCCACTTCCTGTGATATTACTGAATATGCATGTGTGCACGGTTAATTTATTTTCCATATGACTGTAAAGTGCTCATGAATAGCTGTGCTGCAGGGCCCCCTGGATAAGGAGGCTATGTAGAGATACAGTGGCAAGAAAAAGTATGTGAACCCTTTGGGATTAGGTGGAGTTTTGCATGAATTGGTCATAAAATGTGCTCTGTTCTTCATCCAAGTCACAACAATTTGAAAAACACAGTCTGCTTAAAATAATACAACACAAACATTATATGTTTTCATGTTTTTATTGAACAGAACATGTAAACATTCACAGTGCAGGGTGGAAAAAGTATGTGAACCTTTGGACTTATTAACTGGTTGACCCTCCTTTTGGCAGCAATAACCTCAACCAAACGTTTCCTGTAGTTGCAGACGAGACCTGCACAACGATCTGGAGTAATTTTGGACCACTCCTCTTCACAAAACTGTTTCAGTGTAGCAATATTCTTGGGATGTCTGGTGTGAATCGCTCTCTTAAGGTCATGCCACAGCATTTCAATCGAGTTGAGGTCAGGACTCTGACTGGGCCACTCCAGAAGGCGTATTTTGTTTTGTTGAAGCCATTCTGTTGTTGAATTACTTGTATGCTTTGGGTCATTGTCCTGTTGCATCACCCATCCTCTGCGGAGCTTCAGTTGACGGACAGATGGTCTTACGTTTTCCTGCAAAATGTCTTGATAAACTCTGGAATTCATTTTTCCATCAATGACAACAATTCGTCCAGGCCCTGAGGCAGCAAAGCAGCCCCAAACCATGATGCTCCCTCCTCCATGTTTTACAGTGGGGATGAGGTTTTGATGTTGGTGTGCTGTGCCTTTTTTTCTCCACACATAGTGTTGTGTGTTTTTTCCAAACAACTCAATTTTGGTTTCATCTATCCACAGAATATTTTGCCAGTAGTTCTGTGGAACATCCAGGTGCTCCTTTGCAAACTTCAAACGTGCTGCAGTATTCTTTTTGGACAGCAATGGCTTCCTCCGTGGTGTCCTCCCATGTACTCCATTCTTGTTTAATGTTTTCCTTATTGTAGATGTGTCAACAAAAATGTTAGCATGTGCCAGAGATTTCTGTAAGTCTTTAGCTGACACTCTAGGATTATTCTTTACCTCATTAAGCATTCTGCGCTGTGCTCTTGCAGTCATCTTTACAGGACGACCACACCTAGGGAGAGTAGCAATAGTGCTGAACTTTCTCCATTTGTAGACAGTCTGTCTTACCGTGGACACATGAACATCAAGGCTATTGGAGATACTTTTTTTTTTTTATTTATTTTTTTATTGTAATAGAGTTTTATTATGTTTTACACACGTATTTTACATGACATTAAGTGCATTACAACATATTCAGGCAGCTATTTGGTACTTGTGACATATGCATCTGATGGTAGACACGCAGGTTGCAATACTGCGTTCCTCCTAACGTCTTATGTGCATGGAAACATATAAAATACCAATTTAAAATATCAGTTAAACAGAAAAATAAAAAAAAAGAAAGGAGGGAGGTAGGGCCCGTGACAAATGAAGTGGGATAGGAAGGGGGGTATGAAGGAAGCGATCCTTCGTTTGTTATTTAGTTGCGGTCAAGAGTGGTCCACTGGGTTTTAGGGTGGTGTGCTTGCTGGTGTAGACCAATAATACCAGCGCCGCAGATGTTTGGCGGTGGTGCCAGAGGATTGATGCAACAGATCCTCCACATCTCTGGTACGCTGGACTTCATCCAACCATTCCCGAAACGTGGGGGCTATCGCGGACTTCCAGTGTCTAGGTATCACCGCTTTGGCGGCATTCAGCAGACGAATGTCAAGGGTGTTTCTGTAAGTATCCACAGGTAGCGGTGTGTGGTGGAGCAGCATTGCTGCTGGTGTAAAGGAGGGTGGAGTGTCAGAGACCTTGCTAATGGCATCATGAACCAGTGTCCAGAAGGGTTGCAACACTGGGCAGGACCACCATATATGCAATAGGTCTGCGCGTTGCGATCCACATCTCCAGCAGGAAGCATCTGCTGTGTCCGAATATGTGGCAATAGTGATGGGCGCCCTATACCAACGCGACAGCAGCTTGTAAGCCGTTTCTTGTGTGCGAGTAGCAATAGAGCACCGGGTACTGAGCGCAAACATTTGATCCCATTCTTCCTCTGTGAATGTCTGGTGAAGGTCCGATTCCCATTTCGCTACATACAGGGGCGTGGTGGGGGAAAGGTTTTGCAAGACACCATACATGGTCGAAATGCCATGTTGGGGAAGGGTCCTACGGGTAATCACTTGCTCAAATGCGGTCAGTGGGCGAGTGTATTTGTCTAAAGGAGCCAGGGAGCGAAGATATGTAATGAGACAGTGCATGTGAAATGTCGTAAGGAAGGAGTCGGGGTGGGCCAGTGGGATGTCCTTTGGGGCTTTAGGTCGGTCACCATCTATGTAGAGGCCAGGTAGGGGGGTCTGTGTCAAAGCCGCGTCAGGGAGAGGTAGCAGTCGTGGCGAGAAGGCCGGTAAATGATTGAGCGGCAGGAGTGGTGAAGGCCAGGGGGCCAGACGTGTGGACCTCTGCAGCCGCCGCCAGATGGCCATTGTGACTGAAACGGTCGGGTGTGTGGGGATATCAGTAAGGGCAGTGGTGCCTATAAGCCAAGGGAGGGAGGTGAGCGAGCGCCCTACCAACTCATGTTCCAACGCCACCCATTGTTTACCAGAGGCACCCAAGCTCCACTCCACCAGCCGCAGAAGGTGAACAGCCTGATAGTAGCGCTGCAGATGCGGCAGAGCCAGCCCCCCACAAGAGCGAGGAGCCGTCAGCAGCGCCACCCTCAGTCTTGGTTTACGCCCGGCCCAGACATATCTAATGAAAAGGGATTGCAAGGATCGGAAGAAGGCAGTTGGGACATGTACCGGCAAGGTTTGCAATAAGTAGAGGACTCTTGGGAGAACATTCATTTTAAGGACATTTATGCGCCCAAACCATGTGATATGTGGGATGGCCCATCGAGTAAGATCTTTTTCCAGGACCCGAAGCAAAGGGACAAAGTTCGTGACATAGAGGTTTGATACCGCTGGGGTGAGGTGGACTCCGAGATATTTAAGAGACGAGGTACACCATCGAAAGGGGAATGTGGATTGAATCTGTGTGCTGAGGGGGGCAGGTATTGAGATATTCAAGATTTCCGATTTTGACATATTAATTTTGTAATTACTGAGCGAGCCATATTCGCGTAATAGTTCAATGAGTGAGGGTAAGGAAATCTGGGGCTGCTGCACAAAAAATAGCAGATCATCTGCATATGCCGCCACCTTATGAGTGTGGCGCCCAACACCCACACCATGAATGGAGGGATTAGCCCTGATAGCTTGAAGGAGGGGTTCCAGGGATAATGCAAATAAAAGAGGGGAGAGGGGACAACCCTGGCGAGTGCCATTTTTGATGTTAAAGGGGGGGGACAAGGTGCCATTTAAGTTGATGCGGGCGGTGGGTGAGTCATATAAGGCGGTTATCCAGCGTAGGGCATTGGGGCCAAACCCCATATGATGCAAAGTCTGGAATAAGAAAGGCCAGTGTACCCTGTCAAACGCCTTCTCAGCGTCGGTGGAGAGGAGCAAGGTCGGGCCGGCACCGGGTCTCTGGGCAGCGTGAATCAGGTTGATAGCCAGCGTAGTATTATCTCGTCCCTCCCTCCCCGGGATGAAGCCCGTCTGGTCAGGGTGGATCAGATGTCTCATATGGTTAGCAAGGCGCAGGGCAAGGACCTTAGCGAAAAGTTTTACGTCCTGATTCAGGAGGGAGATTGGTCTGTAGTTAGCGCACAGGGCATGATCCTTGTCTGGTTTAGGGATCAGTGTGATAGTGGCAGAGAGTGATTGTGGTGTCAGATGTGATGCAGGTTCAGTCAGGCCATTAAAAGAAGCCAGCCAAGCGCGGAGAGGAGTTTTTCGCAGGTTTTATAATACTTAAGGGTAAAGCCATCAGGACCCGGGGTCTTACCCACTGGTGTTCGCTTGATCGCTTCATGCAGTTCTTCCGCAGTGATTGGGCCCTCTATGGAGGACCTCATGTGCGGCGTCAGTTTTGAGCGTAAGTGGGTGCGAAGGAAGCGCTGGGTGGTGTCTGGGGCCGTCTGATCGGGAGCCGTGGGGAGGCCATATAGCTTAGTGTAATAATCATGGAAGAGGCCAAGCATATCTTTCGGGAGGGTAACGGTGGGTCCCTGTGGTGTGCGAAGATGGGTGACATATAATGCCTGTCGGTGGGTTCGGAGGGCGTTGGCCAAAAGCCTACCGCATTTATTTCCATGTTCATGGAAGGTCTTGCGTACCGTCAGAAAGGCCTTCTGAGCCCTGTTATTAAAGAGAGAACGGAGCTGCGACCTCAGGTCTAATAATTCAGCGTAAGTGTCATCGTCGGAGTGCAGTTTATGGGAACGTTCCAGGACCGCTATGCGCTGCAAGAGGGACTCCTGCTCCACGGTGCGTTCTCTCTTACGACGCGCGCCCTGCTGTATTAGGTATCCCCTAATGACGGCCTTATGAGTTTCCCAAATAATCTGCGGGGAGCAGTCAGGTGTGTCATTTTCCATAAAGTAATTTTGTAGCGCGTCCTGGAGGCCTTCTTTAATCTGGGGGTCATTGAGAAGGGATTCATTGAGGCGCCAAAGTTTCTCCCTTGGTCGGGCTAGGGGTGAGGAGAGCGTGATCAGGACCGGGCAGTGATCTGACCAGGTCATGGGACCAATGGTGGCAGATTCCAGGAGGTGCATACTACCGAAGGGGAGGAAAATATAGTCGAGGCGTGTGTAGAGCTGATGCGGTGCACTATAATATGTATAATCTCGTGCGGAGGGGAAGAGCGAGCGCCAGCAGTCCATCAGTCTCAGGGAGTGTAGTGCCGTTCGGGTGCGGCGGAGGACGGTGTGTGGGGTGCTAGTGACGCCTCTAGAAGTGTCTAGGCGAGCGTCGAGCGGCAGGTTGAGGTCACCTCCTACCACCAAAATACCCTCCTGGAAGTCCTGAAGTTGATGAAATATAGAGCGAATGGCGGAGTGTTGCTGCCGATTCGGGAGATATATGGAAACAAAAGTGTACCATTGCGCACCAATTTGGCCCTTCACAAACGTATAGCGACCGCCGGATCCAATAAAGAGGTCGGATTGCTAAACGGGGTGGAGCGAGAAAACAACACGGCAGTTCCGCAAACTCTACCAGCAGTAGCATTACTGAAGTAACCAATAGGGTATTTGTGGTTTTTAAATGAGGGAGGTCGGGCATGCGAAAAGTGGGTTTCCTGCACTAACACTACATCCGCGTGAAGTGAAGTGAATTCCCTGAGGGCCGCATGGCGCTTTTCGGGGATGTTCAGGCCTTTCGCATTTATGGAGAGAACTTTAAGAATGCGGGGGACGGTGGCCATGTCAGATTGGTGCGGAGGTTATTGATGCAAGGAGACCTGGGAGGGGGGTACGGGGAAGCGCCCAGTAGGGCAGACCAGGTACAGGGGGTAGAAACGAACAATCAATTACAATGGTACAAATATATACACAGGGAGCACGTGCCTAATAGGACAGTTCACCGCGTCACTGAGTGAGCGCGGGAGAGTCCCAGGCCACAGAGGGGGATGCGGACACCGCCAATCACTCTGTGGAGGCACTGACTCGTGGGGGTTACCCAGCACGGGACAATCAACAGTGAAGGTCAAATAATATAACGGTAAATTCTGAGTGTAATTTTAGCAACAGCTATTAAAAAGACAGCGAAGTATAATAAGTAATAAATTTCCAAAAAATTCAATAAGAAAAATCAAAAAGCACATAGGAGACGCTGAACGCGCAGCCCCCAGAACAGATAAGTACACAGGTGTACTCCAGGAAAAAGAGAAAGAAAAAGAGAACAGCCCATTCAAGCCGCCCCTGAGGTGCATGGAAACTTGTATTGTTTCAGACCTTAAACAATATGAGCAGGCCGTCGGAAGTTCAGGGAGATACTTTTGTAACCCTTTCCAGCTTCATGCAAGTCAACAATTCTTGATCGTAGGTCTTCTGAGAGCACTTTTCTGCGAGGCATGGTTCACATCAGGCAGTGCTTCTTGAAACCAGTAAACCCAAAACTGGTGTGTGTTTTTAAAGGGCAGGATAGCTTTCAGCAACACATCCAATAATATCACACTGATTGGACTCAAGGTTAGCTCACTCTTGGCTCCAATTAGCTCTTGGAGAAGTCATTAGGCTAGGGGTTCACATACTTTTTCCACCCTGCACTGTGAATGTTTACATGTTATGTTCAATAAACACATGAAAACATATGTTTGTGTTGTATTATTTTAAGCAGACTGCATTTTTCAAATTGTTGTGACTTAGATGAAGATCAGAGCACATTTTATGACCAAATCATGCAAAACTCCACGTAATCCCAAAGGGTTCACATACTTTTTCTTGCCACTGTAGATGGCGATTTTTTAAAGAAACGTTAAAAATGTACGTGGTTTTAAATAGTAAGCAGTACAGTAAGTATACCCAAAATGGAAAAGCAATAGAGATAGGGGCATAGTTTGTGATGCCACAGGTGAGCCATTGAATGTCAAAAATTCATAACCTGTTACGTTATATGAACGTAATATAAACCAAAATCACAGCATATTATTTATACCAAGTGATATCTAACAAGTTTATAGAGACTCCTAGATTGAAATTTTATTTAGCGGTCACTCTGTTGTATACATATTGACGCAAATATATTGGGGCTCTATAAAATACATCAGAGGAGAACATGCTACCCTTCTAATCTCCTGCCCTAAGCCCAAAATAGAATACATATCCAAGAATAGGTGAAACCCACATTGTGATTGCTGCTTGATTCTGAATTTGAACTCTAAGAGCTTCACTTTCATGCTCCATTCTCCTCACTTTTTCTTCAAGTACTAGGTTTCGGTCCATCTGTTATAAAGAAAGTGTTCT
Organism: Leptobrachium leishanense; assembly: GCA_009667805.1. Taxonomy (NCBI): domain Eukaryota; kingdom Metazoa; phylum Chordata; class Amphibia; order Anura; family Megophryidae; genus Leptobrachium; species Leptobrachium leishanense. Next base: position 226,191,130 of record CM019065.1, read on the forward strand.
GTTAGTCCCTTGAGTGAGTTCACAGTATACATATACAGTTGTGTTCAAAATTATTCAACCCCCACTGAAATTGAGTGTTTTGGCCAGTTTGACATTGATTTTGATCATTCAGTCATCTTGCTTACAATTAAATCAAAGAGGCACGTGTAGGCAAGACAAATATAACATAACATTTATAATGAAATAACCACAAATGTCTTTTCTGTGCTCACATCATTATCATTTTTATTCAACCCCCAAGTGACATTCAATCTTAGTACTTATAACTGTAAAAGGATGTTGTACTAACAGCTTTTAAACGTGAAGCATAGCTTGACACAAGTGTCTTGCAGCGATCTACAGGTATCTTCGCCCATTCGTCATGGGCAAAAGCCTCCAGTTCAGTCACATTCTTAGGCTTGCGCACTGCAACTGCTTTCTTTAAGTCCCACCAGAGGTTCTCAATCGGATTTAAGTCTGGTGACTGCGATGGCCACTCCAAAATGATCCAGCCTTTAATCTGCAACCATGCTCTCGTGGACTTGGAGGTATGCTTGGGATCATTGTCCTGTTGAAAGGTCCAACGTCTCCCAAGCCTCAGGTTTGTGACGGACTGCATCACATTGTCATCCAATATCTCTTGGTACTGAAGAGAATTCATGGTACCTTGCACACGCTGAAGCTTCCCTGTACCTGCAGAAGCAAAACAGCCCCAAAGCATGATTGACCCCCGCCATGCTTCACAGTAGGCAAGGTGTTCTTTTCTTCATAGGCCTTGTTCTTCCTCCTCCAAACATAGCGTTGATCCATGGGCCCAAACAGTTCTAATTTTGTTTCATCAGTCCACAGAACACTATCCCAAAACTTCTGTGGTTTGTCCACATGACTTTTGGCATACTGCAGTCGACTCTTCTTATGCTTTGGAGACAGCAAGGGGGTGCGCCTGGGAGTTCTGGCATGGAGGCCTTCATTACGCAGTGTGCGCCGTATTGTCTGAGCTGAAACTTCAGTACCCACATCTGACAAATCTTTTCTCAGTTCCTCAGCAGTCACACGGGGACTTTTCTCCACTCTACGCTTCAGGTAGCGCACAGCAGTCGAAGTCAGCATCTTCTTTCTGCCACGACCAGGTAGCGTTTCAACAGTGCCCTTTGCCTTGAATTTGTGAATGATGCTTCCTATGGTCTCTCTTGGTATGTTTAACATCTTTGCAATCTTCTTATAGCCATTGCCTTCCTGTGAAGAGTAATCACCTCTTCTCTGGTCTTCCTGGACCATTCTCTTGACTTCACCATGTTTGTAACCACACCAGTAAATGTCTAGAAGGAGCTGAGTATCACAGTCATTTTAAAGCTGCCTAATTGGTGCTTATTATGCTTTATTGCTGCTCCGTGACATCCACAGGTGTTTTCAATACCTGATTGAAAACACTTGAATGAACCTCTGTTCTTCAGAGTGGTAGTCTTTAAGGGGTTGAATAATTGTGTCAATGAAGAATTCACAAAAGAAACATTTACTACTGTATTACAAAACCAATTGATGTCATTTTAGTTGCATATGGTTCTTTAAAAAGTCCTTGTAGGATTTCATTCTGAATACAATTACAAATGTACACTAAATTCCCTAAAACCCTTTACAGCATTGGGGGTTGAATAATTGTGAACACAACTGTATATATTAAATCTGCATACAAATATAGATTTCATGGTTCAACAGTCTGCGGGAAACATTTATGGGCTTAAAAAAAAATATATGTAACCAGTTTTAAGCTAGTTGCCACCAAACAGTCTTGTTCCATGTATATATTTTTATCTGTTTTAAACACATAAATGTCCAATTTCCCTAACCAAACTACGTTACAACTCTGGAGGTTTGGAATAAGGGATAGACCGATCTCAATTTTCCAGTTTCGTTACATCGACCACCTTTCAGGCCGATCACCATTATCAGGTGCCGATATCCTGTACCTTGAAATTTTTTGGAGGAAAAAAAATTAAAATAAAAAAAAAATAATCACAATTACTACACAATACTGGTGTAAAAATTGTAAACATTACAACAACTGAGAAAAATAAAAGTGCTTGCAAAATAAAGTTTTCCAGAACACAGAAAAAAAAAATGGCAAAAAAACCCCAACAACTATAAATATCATACACTAAACTTCAGTACTAGAAAGCTAAACAATATTGGGGTTAAAGAATCTCAGCGCTCAGAGTGACAGGTAACTCAGAGCAATGTGTGGTGTGTATGAACATATCCCTGAGCTCCACAACAATAAAACTCACACTCCTACACATTGTATATTAATGTTAGTTTTATTGCTGTGCAGCTCTGTGATACGCTCATACACACAGCATATTACTGTATCAGAGAGTTGCAAAGCCAAAAAACTGATAGTAATGTGCAGTGTGCATGAGCGTTTGTTGCTGCGCAGATCACCGCACAATGCTGTCAATTTTGTTGCTGTGCCGCTATGATACACTCCTACACCCCGCACATTACTGTATCACACAGCAATATAACTCACAGCAATGTGTGGTGTGTATGAGCGGATAATATGTCGACCCTTAGTTTGGAAAGTGAAAGCACTCCTCCTTGTACAAGTAAACCGGTGCAGTAAGGTTATAGTTTTATGGGCATGGCTATAACAAATTTAGGCCAGGGTTTAAGATATTTATTTCTACCAGAATGGTATATTGTTTGTAATGATCAAATTAACGTCATAGTACTAAAAAGTACAGATGAAGACCAATGAATTATTACTGTGACATCCTATCACAGAGCAGAACAGTAGTAATATATAGTCCATTGACTGACATTACCAGTGGATATTACCTACTAGGTACAAATTATACAATTCCTGTCTGGGGTTGACAAAGACTTATTACGAGTCAAAATGTTGCTTGGTCCACTTGGGCGGATTACATTTCTTTTTAAATCCTTAAATTGCAGGCCACTACTATTTTAAATCTATCTTCGGGAACCGAGGGACCCCATGACCACACACCCAGCTATAGCAGTGTGTATCATCCTCCTTTTGTTTTGGGGTTGCTACATTTGCCATGCTTCCAGAGATACAAACTTCTGTAGGCTTTTCAGGGCAAAATTCAACTTACAGTATTTTACTCATGTAGCACATGAATCTTACATATGACATTGTAGCACTTGCATTTTATTAGCATGCATTTGTGTCCATGAAAACAAGGCAATCTGGCCATTCATGCATGAGCATGCAAGGCTTTAAAATCACATTTTCAAGCCAGTAGAGTACTTTAATAATCTATATATTGCTTTGCACTATCACCATAGGAACTATAATTTCTATGTGGTTGAATATCTCACCGTTGTTTCTTGACTCTGAAGTTTCTTCTCCTGCCCATGGATCAACTCACGTTTCATTTCAATAACGAAATATAGGCTTTGCAGTTCTTGTTCCCAGAAAGTACCTGGACTTCCATGATCCTGTGAAGAAACCACAGCGCAATTGGAAATTGTTATTTTGATGAATACTTTATGAAAAAAGGAAAGTGATGGGAAGAATGCTCTTTAGAACACTGTTCATATAGTCAATATATGTCCTTTTCCATCTTGAACAGCAATGAATCAATGTCTGCCATATAGCCAGATTGTGCTTAAAAGACATCTTCGTCAACTCATCATTATTGCAGAGATCTATTTATTACCTTATCCATGTTAAAAAGAATATCTTTTGGCAATGTGGACAGTTTGGGAGTCTGTACAATAGGTTTAAAGTACTGCAATAGAATTTATTTTTTATGGGTAAGTGGTAGACATGTGCACAGCACAAAATTTCGTTTTGAACTAATGGATTAGTCCTAAAATGCAATTTATTTAGTTGCTAAAGAAATTCGTTTTCAGTCTTTAGTATGAAAACTAATTTCATTCATCCGAAAACCAGTGGATACAATTACTATTGTTAGTGGCGCCTATGGAGGTTCTCAGTTTACAACAGCTCTGGTTAAGTTAGCACCAACATTGTATTACTGCCCTGTGTCAGGCAAAGCTGTTACAGTAACTGACTGCTGCTCATCACAGCGCTCAGAGTTTCAGTAAAACTAGTAAATAATATTTTTTATATATAAGAGATTAGAAGAATATTATTTCCTTGTTTTACTGAAACTCTGAGCGCTGTTACAGTCAGTTACTGTAACAGCTGAGCCTGATACATTGTACTGAGAGATAATGTAACAAGCAGCCGATCTCAGTACTCACAGCCACTGGATTTAAAGGGCTAAAAAAAAAAAAAGCTCCTCTCTGTATAATTTTAGAACATCCTCCTGCATTAATTATACCCTCTCTGTATAATGTATACAACATCCACCTGCATTAATTAATACCCCTCTCTGTATAATATATAGAACATCCTCCTGAATTAATTAATGTCCCTCTCTGTATAGAACATCCTCCTGAATTTTTACCTTTCTCTGTATAATGTATATAACATCCTCCTGCATTAATAGCCCTATCTGTATTATGTATAGAACATCCTCCTGCATTAATTAATGCCCCTCTCTGTATAGAACTTCCTACTGCATTGGCATGTGGAGGGTGCAGAACTTCGGATGTTGCGATGTTGCGCTCTTCTTCACTCAATGTAATATCACAAAAAGGACTGAAACTAAAATGTAGAGCATTTTATTTTAGTTTCTTTCGTTTTTTGGACTGAGCAGTTTCGTTTCTCTTGAGTCATATGAAAACTAAATTATCCCAAAATTCGGACTAAATCGTTTTAGTACTAAAACGAATGCACATGTCTAGTAAGTGGGCGTTAGCGCTTGTATTAGTAAATTTCACGTCTGGCATCACTATTTCAATGCTGGTGTTAAACTGTTGTGAAATAAGAGCCTCACACAGTTTGCGCTAGCTTATTGTACTTAGAGTCGTCTATACTTAAAAAAAAAATGAATGTACTCCCTATGTTAACGATTGGAGGTATTCCAAGTTGCAAAACAGGTTGCAAGCTGCTGCAAAACACAGTCTGAACACAAATTACATAGTTACATAGGCCGAAAAAACACATGCGTCCATCGGGTTCGGCCTCTCACACATCACCTACTGCTGTTGATCCAAAAGAAGGCAAAGAGCATTCATCCCTGTAATGGCACAATCAAGCAACAACCCTGCGAGACCTGAGCGGGCCTCACCGTTTAGCAGGCCACTCGTGCCGTTGCTCATCCTCAGGACCCTCATAAACCTCTCGTTTTTCTCACCAAATGGTTATTTGTCCAGGAAAACATGGTTGATATGGCAACCATAAATACATAGAGATACACTATATTGCCAAAAGTATTCACTCACCCATCCAAATAATCAGAATCAGGTGTTCCAATAACTTCCATGGCCACAGGTATATAAAAATCAAGCACCTAGGCATGCAGACTGTTTTTACAAACATTTGGGAAAGAATGGGTCGCCCTCAGCTCAGTGAATTCCAGCATGGAACGGTGATTGGATTTGTTGCACAGATGGCATCCGGTCGTGAAATTTCCTCGCTCCTAAATATTCCACAGTCAACTGTCAGCTGTATTAGAAGAACGTGGAAGTGTTTGGGAATGACAGCAACTCAGCCACGAAGTGGTAGGCCACATAAACGGATGGAGCGGGGTCAGTGGATGCCGATGCGCATAGTGCAAAGAGGTCGCCAACTTTCTGCAGAGTCAATCGCTACAGACCTCCAAACTTCATGTGGCCTTCAGATAAGCTCAAGAACAGTACGCAGAGAGCTTCATGGAATGGGTCTCCTTGGCTGAGCAGCTGCATCCAAGCCATACATCACCAAGTGCCATGCAAAGTGTCGGATGTAGTGGTGTAAAGCACGCCACCACTGGACTCTAGAGCAGTGGAGACACGTTCTCGAGTGACGAATCGCGCTTCTCCATCTGGCAATCTGATGGACGAGTCTGGGTTTGGAGGTTGCCAGGAGAACAGTACTTGTCTGACTGCATTGTGCCAAGTGTAAAGTTTGGTGGAGGGGGGATTATGGTGTGGGGTTGTTTTTCAGGAACTGGGCTTGGCCCCTTAGTTCCAGTGAAAGAAACTCTGAATGTTTCAGCATACCAAGACATTTTGGACAATTCCATGGTCCAACTTTGTGGGAACAGTTTGGAGCTGGCCCCTTCCAACATGACTGTGCACCAGTGCACAAAGCGGGGTCCATAAAGACATGGATGACAGAGTCTGGTGTGGATGATCTTGACTGGCCTGCACAGAGTCCTGACCTCAACCCGATAGAACACCTTTGGGATGAATTAGAACAGAGACCGAGAGCCAGGCCTTCTCGTCCAACATCAGTGTGTGACCTCACAAATGCGCTTCTGGAAGAATGGTCAAAAATTCCCATAAACACACTCCTAAACCTTGTGGACAGCCTTCCCAGAAGAGTTATAGCTGCAAAGGGTGGACCGACATCATACTGAACCCTATGGATTAGGAATGGGATGTCACTTAAGTTCATATGCGAGTCAAGGCAGGTGAACGAATACTTTTGGCAATATAGTGTATGTGGAATAGCATTCCAGGAAAAAGGCATAGCTCACACCAATTTTGAGGCAAAAGCTACATTGAGGCTCGGGTCAGATGAGCGCACGGATTACGTCCGTGTTGCCGCACATTTGTATGTCCGTTAGAACCTATAATAATGACCAATGGAGCCACACACACAAAGTACATACGCACAGAACTGCGGACGCATAACGGACGCGGCAAAAGGACGCAAGTTAGGAGAGAACGTAAATCTGCTAGAACAGACGCACAGAGGGCGCTGTGTCCGCAGCGTCCGCATAGCTTTGTATGTGAGTGATGGAACGAAGTCAGACGGACTGCATTTTTGATGTCCAGCATTTTGACAGAAAAAATGTTTTTCCTATTAATTTTCCCTTCTACAGCAGTCAAAAATAACGTCAGTCACAAAAACGGACAGTGTGGCCACTACCTTGTTGTCAGTCAGAAAGTACGTCCGTTGTGCACGGACGCACAGTCCACACAGAATGCGCCCGTCTGACCCTAGCCTTATGCTGCACATAAAAGCATTAGACACCTGTTATAAGAAAGAATAATAAGACAAGACCTTTAACAGGTTTATTTCTAGAGGTCATTTACCTATTCACAGCGACAGAAGTTCTCCCGTTATTACCTAGAAATATATTGTGCCTTTATTGTTCTTGAAGTGCATTCATGGATGTGTTAGTAATAATGTGTGCATTTACCAGTTTAGATTTTGACACTAAGTGACGGAGCTTAACGGGACAGTCCAACACATCTACCCACCACTCAAAGTAATGCGGTTTTGTACTTAATCTAAAAATGCTGCCCAAATAATCACCATCACGATGTCTGGCATTGGCAAACTGTACCTATGATGTGATGTGACAAGAACACAAGAGACATGTTATGGATACAATGCAATTTTATTAAAAAGGCAGATCTTTTACTACTTTATTGATGTTAACGTAATATCGGTAGGAAAAGTATTAGGTTACACGTGTCAATGTGACCTACAAATATAATTACATGCAATGATGTATGATGCCAAGAAATAGAAATATGTAGCAGATTCACAGATCCTAGTAAATTGCATCCATGGTACTTGTGACAGTATGTATGGATAATAGGCATGACATCCATATCACTGAATACCCTTTTTTTATTTTGCAGAAAGGGGGGCGTATAATATGGTCCCTCTCTCTCACTTTCATGGGCTATTGTATCCAGTTTAAAAAATGCTGGCACATTACTGTACATGTGAAGCAACTAACATGACAATTTCAAGAGTAAAATGATTTCTTTCAAGAAATAAAATGGTTTGAGTACAACACACACCTCTCTTTGTAATTGCTGGAATGGAGTCAGGAATAACAATATGCCTTTCGATGATTGTAGACCCTATATATTTGTATTAGGATCTAATGAGAGGTAAAATTAGGCAGATGTCTGGGATGATGTGTATCTTGAATAGTCATACCGTTCTGTAGGTACGAAGCTGGAATCCACAGGAATGTATAATGGCACTACCATATAAAAGTTTACATCCAGTCATGCAGATGACCCCATGTGTTAAACGTACCTCAAATTATCAGGAATAATGAATAGGGACACAGTTGTACATGTAAAAAAATTGTTAAGGCAAACATATACCGTCCCTCTTGCATGTGTGGTAGCTGTGGTTGATAGACTGTAGATTGCAGTTCCTCCCCAGCACCCAGACTGCCTGCCATATTTCACGCCATAAGTGGAGTTACAGGTGCCTAGACAGGAACAGATCATCCAGTCTGTGATACGTAAATACGTAAAGGGAATCCACAAGGTAGAGGAAGGGAGTATATTTAAAAGGAAACAAAATCGCAAAACAAGAGGACATAGTCTTAGATTAGAGGGTCAAAGGTTTAAAAGTAACATCAGGAAGCATTATTTTACTGAGCGGGTGGTGGATACATGGAACAGTCTTCCAGTAGAAGTGGTAGAGGCCAAAACAGTAATTGAATTTAAGCAAGCATGGGATAGGCATAAAGCTATCCTAAACAAAAGATAAATCCAGTAAAGTATCCATGTAATTGGGCAGACTAGATGGGCCGAAAGGTTCTTATCTGCCGACATTTTTTCTATGTTTCTATGTTTCTGTGTGCTCTCTGCATGTACGTGTCAATCAGCACATCTGTCTCCTCCAGGGTGTACTCTAATCCCTGATCCGTCCTCTAGAACAGCTCTGGAACTCCTGTGTACTGGAGTGTGACTGCAGCCCGTCTCCCTGCTGTGTATCTCACCCAGCAGCTGTCCCTTCACTGGATGTGCCTGGTCTGGCTCTACTACAGTCCCTCACACCTCTACGCCCATGCCTCCACTCAGGCTTCCATTACACCTCACCCCTACACCCAAACACCTAGCCCTCAGGACTCTCCTTGCTCGATCTCCTCTCCCAACACCCTCCATGTCACAGACAGAAAAAAAAAGATAGAATACACAGGGTAAGGGAACACGATGGATAGAAGAGTAAGGCAAGGTATGAGTATTGACAAGTATGTATGTGTGGGGTGTAGTGATGTATAGGCCTATATGTATGTGGATATGCGATTATGTGTGATGTATATGTAGCGCTCACTCCCGGAGGAGCCGCTGAATAAACCTCGGGTTAGTCTCACCGCACTAGGGAATAAATATACACCAGCACTGTTGTGGATTTTATAGATTATTTACTTTACTGATCCCAATAAAGTGACACATATAATGCAAATACGGTATATGAACGACAGAATTTCAGAATGCGGGAAAACACGCGGCGGAAAAAAAAAAAAAAAAAAGGATTAACCCCCTCAGTTCTGGAGTGTAAGTCCCATGAGTGTAATGTCTCAAAAAGGTTTACATGTATTGATTTGTAAACCCGGGTACCGTATTCAACTGGCCAGTGAATGTAATAAGCAAATCTTCGACTAGTCAAGTTGGGGCCCTGTAGAATTGAACAATAAAGCAGCGTGCTGGATTATACTTGGACTTGCGGCCTGTAAGGCCTCTCACCCATCCGTTAGACAGTCTGTCCCACTGCCCGATCAAGGATGTCTCTCCGCTTGTCCTCCGGAACTCTGTGCCACCGGATCCGCTCTCTTGCTCACCCGATCTCCAACTCGAGAACTACGGCCTACCGCCTGCACTCCCTATGGATCATCGCGGTCTCCTTACAAGGGGTCCAACTGGAACTGATGTTCTGCACAAACCTCTCAGCTGTAATGGGTATGCCTCCGCAAGTTACTGTCCTGATCTCCAGCGCCCTCGAGGTAGCATCTGCGCTCCGGCCTGGTCTCGATCTCTGGCAGTCTCACTTGCGTCCTCTGTCTTTCGCTGCTCCGCTCACTCTGGCGCTCCTCCGCACGAGGCTGCTTACGTCTTTCCTCTCTGTCCCACCCGCTTCCTGTATCCACCGCAAAGCCTGATGGATATTGTAGTTCGTTTAGATCCCGCATTGTCCATATAGCTTTTGTCTCCCTCTGGTAGCTAAAACCGAGTAATTGCAGCAACACAGTTTTAAACAGCGCTATATATATTTATGTGAAATGAGGGATTAATCTAAAATGTAATGAAACGTTAAAGAGTAACAATATAGACTAATAGAAAAAAATACTTCCTAGTCTCAGCAGCTACACTCCACACCCTCTCATATTGACAAATACCTCCAACAACTGGGCCCTGAGTTTAACGCTGAAGTGCAATCAGTCAAGGAGTTGCACGTGCAGAAGGTATTTATAGCACCTGGAAGATAAAGGGCAGCCGAAGACAGGATGTTGAGGCAGAGAGTCTACCGTTTGGATGTGGATATTGAAATAAAAAAAACAAGGCAGAAGCTGCATGCGCATCCCCTTGATTGCTCCTTGAGACATTAAACGTCACGTCTCAAAGTGAAAAGAGAACGTCTCGCATCGATATCTAGTTTTTCCACAGTTGTTTGTGTATGAGCTCAAAGACATTGGCAAGAAAATCATAATTCCAAGGCAGGGTCACTGGTTAACAAGAGAGTGGTCAGACAGCAGTGCTTTGTATGTGGTGAGAGAAGGGTCAACCATGAGTCTTCCTAGATCTGGCCACCCTTCCAAACTGAACAATTGGGGAAGAAAGGGTTTGATAAGAGATCAAGAAGCCAATTGGTATTCTGGGTGAGCTTCAGAGAACAGGTGTGGAGACTGTTGTCTTTGATTACAGCACCAATCTGGCCTATATGACAGACTAGTCGAATATAAGGCTTTCCTCACCGAGACATGAAAGCTCGCTAGGAATGTGCAAAAAAGGATATAGAGAAAAAAATTATTCTCTGAGAATATGAAGTACAAGTACATTGCCGTTTGGCCTCAGTTCAAAAGGTCATGACTGACAGAAACAAAGTACTCCTCATCACCCGTACACTGCCATTCCAACAGTAAAGCCTGATGGTGGTTGCATCATGCTTTGAAGCAGCTTTTCAGCATCAGGAATTTATAAACTGGTCAAGGTTAAGGGATAGCTTAATACTGCAAAATACAGATATCCTTAATGAAAACAATATCCAGTGCACACAGGACCTCAGACTGGGGCAAAGTTTCACCTTCCAACAGGACACTGACCCTAATCACACAGCCAAGACTACTCTGAAAGTCCACAAGTGACTAAGCCAGGGCTGAGACTTTAACCCAAATGAATATCTCAGGACATATGAATTAACTGTATGATGGTTACCATCGAAGCTGATAGGATTTGGGAGGATCTAAAAGAGATAAATGGCAGAAACTACCCAAATCCAGATGTGCGAAACCTGTCAGATTATACCCATAACACAGGCGTCTGATTGCTGTGAAAGGGGCTGAATGCTTCTGTCGGGTTAATATTTCAGGTTGTACAAAGTTGTCAAAAGTCTGTTTTTGCTTTTTTATTATGATACGGAGTGAAGATTTGTGGGGGAAAATTTTTTTGTGCAAATACACAGCATGACAAAAAAGTAGAGGTCTGAATACCATATAGAAATAAAGTACAATTATACATATAACTTTTTTTTTATCTCGGTTCTGATAGTTTTTATTGAATTTTATCTTGGGTGCAGGAAACATTTTTATTTCAATTGAACGTTTATGCTCTCTAAAATACCATGTAAAGATCAGTGTAACAGAAAGATGAAACCATGGCAGATGAAAGTGCGACGGCAAAGAGAAATGAAAGATTATTGAGGTCCTACAAGTTTGACAATAACAGAAGATAGGAGCACAAATAATGGAAAGAAAACATCTTGCCTGAATGTTTGATCTGACACAGACCTTAGCAACAAAGTCAACACAGAAACTAGAACCAAAATAAAACATCAATCAGCAACTACATATAACTGGTTTCAGTAGCAGCCTTGTGAAGTGTGCATTTTCATTGCAGTCCCCCTTGTATATATTGTTTAATACTGTGGGAGAAAAGTCTAAACTCAGCAATCAGAAGAACAATATAATCCAGACCTCAAAATAAAAGACTAAAAAAATTATATTATAAACTATGCTGAACTGGTTATTAATTTGGTAGACTGTCACAGGTTTTCTGCCTAGATGACTAAAGAAAGAAGAAGAAAACAGATCTACTTACCTGGATCTATGCAAATGTATTTAAAACTTAAATTTTTTACTGTAGAATTAAAAAGCATTATAGAAACATAGAAACATAGAAAAATGTCGGCAGATAAGAACCTGTCGGCCCATCTAGTCTGCCCAATTACATGGATACTTTACCTGGATTTATCTTTTGTTTAGGATAGCCTTATGCCTATCCCATGCCTGCTTAAAGTAAATTAGTAAATTCAATTACTGTTTTGGCCTCTACCACTTCTACTGGAAGGCTGTTCCATGTATCCACCACCCTCTCAGTAAAATAATGCTTCCTGATGTTACTTTTACACCTTTGCCCCTCTAATCTAAGACTATGTCCTCTTGTTTTGCTACTTTGTTTCCGTTTAAATATACTCCCTTCCTCTACCTTGTGGATTCCCTTTACGTATTTAAATGTTTCTATCATATCACCTCTGTCTCGTCTTTTTTTCCAAGCTGTACATGTTAAGATCATTAAGCCTTTCCTGGTAACTTTTCTCCTTCAAGCCGTACACCATTTTAGTAGCCCTTCTCTGAACTCTCTCTAAGATGTCTATATCCTTCTGGAGATACGGTCTCCAGTACTGCACACAGTACTCCAAGTGAGGTCTCACCAGTGCTCTGTACAGTGGCATGAGCACTTCCCTTTTCCTACTGCTAATACCTCTCCCTACACAACCAAGCATTCTGCTAGCATTTCCTGCTGCTCTATTACATTGACTACTTACCCTTAGATCCTCTGAAATAATAACCCCTAAATCCCTTTCCTCAGATGTTGAGGTTAGGACTGTATCAAATATTCTATATTCAGCCCTTGGGTTTTTACGTCCCAGGTGCATTATCTTGCACTTATCCACATTAAAACTCAATTGCCACAGCTCCGACCATTTTTTTAGTTTACCTAAATCATTTGTCATTTGACGGATCCCTCCAGGAACGTCAACCCTGTTGCAAATTTTTGTGTCATCAAATTTTCCATTAATACCTTCTCCAATATCACTAATAAAAATATTAAAGAGAATGGGTCCAAGTACTGACCCCTGAGGTACCCCACTGGTAACAAGACCTTGCGCCGAATAAACTCCATTTACCACAACCCTCTGTTGCCTGTCACTCAGCCACTGCCTAATCCATTCAACAATATTGGAATCCAATATTGGAATTATGGTGAAACAATTTATAATAATATTTTTTTTTTTTTAAATGCAGCTAATGTGAGGCGTGTTCAGATCCTCAGCCGCAAGTGCTAAATTAGCAACTTGGCACTGAACACTGTGCTGCAGGCCTGTTCAGTTCCTCAGCAGCTGCTGAATGCAGCAGCAGGCTCACTGAACGTTTTGGATGTGAATATTAAAGCAAAAGGGCAGAGGATTGTTTAATGAAAGGTGCAGTTTCTGCAATATCCACTGTTGACCATTTTATTCCCACTTTAGTGTTAATGTTTACCATTATTCCAATAAATATTTGGTGTTTTGATCCACCAAAACTACAAACTGAACATTTCCTTATTGGATTATTTGCTCTGTGGATGCGGCCATCTTTCTCATGTCACACTCAGCACTTGTAGCCAAGTAGAGAGGTGCTGCAGTCAGAGTAGCTAAGTTAGCAGTGTTGAGCACTGAACTGCAGCACAGCGTTCAGTGCCAAGTTGCTAACTTAGCACTTGCAGCGGCTGAGGAACTGATAGCTGAATGTGCTAACTTAGCAGTGCTGAGCGCTAAGTAGAGAGATGCTGCACAGTAGCCGAGTGTGACGTGGGAAGAATGACTGCCTCCACGGGGCAAATAATCCAATAAGGAAACATTCAGTTTGAAGTTTTGGTAGACCAAAACCTCAAAAAGGACCAGAAAAGCAGTATACTGCAATGGTGGAGTGTTTTTCTGCAATTAACCCTTTCGCTGCTGAGGCTTTTCACACCTCTGTGCTGAGGTCATTTTTACTGGTTTCGCTCATGATGTTTAACCGCGTTTTGTAGCCATATTTTGATATATGACCCAGACATATTATATATCATTCTTTCCGGCAGACTCCACAGATTCATAATATGTCATTATTATATGTATACGTTATGTCATGTCTGTATATAACAACAAAAAATGCAATAAAATTTGAATTCAATAATTTATTATGTGTAAAGTGTTTTTTTTCACATTTTAACATGCGATCGTTTGCGGTTATATTTTGTATGGGGTGCGCTTGTTAAAAAAAAAATTAGAAATGGGGACCCTTTACATTTTGTTTTGGGGAAAATGTCGCTATTTTTAACAAACGCACCACACACAAAAATCGTTAGTGCAGCATTATTGTTCACATTATAATTGAAATGGGAACAATATTGCTGCATTAACAAAACAAAAAAAAAAACTTTTTTAATTTTTTTTTAGAATTTTTTTTTAAATATATATATATTTTTTTTAAAAAAATTGTAAAACTTTTTTCATCATCATGTTTGATATCGTTGTAAAGGCCATGCTCTGGCCGATCCAACGATATCAAACATTAACCCCTAGCTGCCACGGATCGGGAGATAGTGGGTTCATTGGAACCCCTATCTCCACCATTGGTGGCAGCTAGGGGTTAACTCCAGGACTGGCGTCATCGTGCTATGCACGGTGACGCCAGTCCTCAGGGGGAGTTCCCGGAGGCTTGGCCGACATCCAAGATGTCGGCCAGCTCCGGGAAAGGATCACGAACCGGCGCTTTTCAGCGCCGATTCGTGATCCGGCTCCCCAGGGGTTAATGACAGCCACCATTTGGAAGGGCAAGCTGTGCCCTTCCAAACAGTGACTGGATTAACCCCCTGCTCCCCGGCGATCGGGAGGGAGAGAGGTCCGAAGGACCTCCCCCCCTCCCTTTCAGGCACCTCCTCCGCACATGCGGGGGGGGCGCCTGAATTAGATGTCATCGCGCTGCCGCGATGACATCTAATTGCTCCGCTGGGGTCCCGAGTGCTGGGCTGACATCCAAGATGTCAGCCCGCACCGATTGCTGCCTCCTGTGCATGGACGCGCTCAGCGCGTCCATAGCACAGGAGAACCACTTGGCTGGATGCGCTGAGCGCGTCCATAGCAGCCAAGTGGTTAAAAGTTTTAATTCAATATTGCACAGCACACATCTATTTAATGTCCAGGGAATAATAATTTACATGCAAGGTTGTAGCACAAAAAAAAAAAAAAAATCAGAATCAGGAGAGCCGCAATCACCTTCCTGCTGCAGCATCTAGAAAGTACACACGGTGTGAGTTCTCTGCAGCGATTCTCCACGAACATGCTGCCAGGAGTCACTGACTCCAGTTAACATGTCACACTCTAGCAGGGTTATTCAAAGAGAATCGAAAAGTCACCGCACGTTCTGTGACTTTTCGTTCTCCTCAATTCAGTTCGATTTGGCGATCCCATTTCATCAACCCTGCGGTGTATTCAGCAAGCACCACAGGGCCCCGAATTGCAGGGAAAAGTCACCGCAAACCCATCGAAAACTCACGCAAAACCTGACGAAGGCACACCAAAAACAAGCAAAAACATCTGGATTAACCCCGCTGAACACGCCGGAGAAATCCGAGCAGGAGCCGATCACAGCACAGAGCAGCCGCTGGAAAAACCCGACACCGCAGACGAATGGAGTGAGAAAAAAAAACGTTTGAATGTTTGAAAAGTGAAACGCTGTTTGCAAAGAAACTACTAAGCGAAAATGTCTGAAAATTTACATATGAGGTCCAATGAATGATAATAAAAAGGGCTGTTACAGAAAAGAATTTTTTTTTTTTTTTTTTTTTTAAAAATGTATTGGCAAAAAATCCCGAAAAATGCTTAAAAGATCCTACAAAAAATCTAACAGTAAAGAATCTTTTTACTGCAGAATATTATAATAAACGGTTTATTAGATATTGAAGCCTATGGGATTCGCCTGAATAAATCTGCCGCATGAAGCCACCGAAAGGCAGGGCAATTCGGCAACTTTTCAGTGCTGGTTTTTGTTCTGTGAATAGCCGAAGCTATGGAGATTTCACTGCCCTCGAACAGGCACCGTATGTGCTGGCAATTCGCCAACATTTGGCGAACTGCCTGCTCTCTGGATAGCCGAATGGCCAAGAAAGGTAACCGAACGCTGATCTTCAGCGTTCGGTTACCTTTCGGCAGCCTTTCAGATCTCTTTGAATAACCCTGTAGGGCTGCCCAGAGGTTCCTATCTTGTGCCATTGTCTTCTGCTGCAGTGATCAGGAGGAGAGGTCCTGAGCAGCAACAACTGTGTAGGGAACCCCAGTCCGGAATGACTAAAATCCATACAGTGCTGAAAACCCAGGCTTACAGAGTCTTCCAGATTTTAGAATCAAGGATAAGGGGTGGCCAATCTGTATTACAGTGTAATATCCAATTGGACGGACTTTAAATTTAGTCAAGGACCCTGGAATATACATGCAAATTCTTCTTTGTAACAAAAATAGGAGAAAGAATACTTTTGTACCTGAATGTGTTTTTTGTAACCTTGATTTAAGACCGATTCCTCCACTCGTTTAATTTTTTCTTGGAAGGATGCCAGCTGGGAATTTAACTCATCCACAGTCTCCTACAGGATAAATCAGACACAGTTTACATTTTATCTGCTTTATTTAAGCAGTTTGTGGTACCAAGAGTACCAAAAATAGCATTTCTGCTATCTGTTCAAATGTTGATTGAAATGTTCATAGAGAACATGCGTTCTTAGTAATATATACACCAATTTGTTATCTCTATATACTTAAATCATCCTACCAGGAGATTAAAAAGAATTTCTATTATAAAGTGAAAGGTCGTCGTCACTCTTCTGAAGACCAGGTTCAGCACTCATGGATATTCTGAAATACTTCAATGAACGTCTTGGACTGTAGAGCTCAAGACTCTGTTTAAGTAGTAATTTCACATTTATCAGCTGGTCTCAAATACCATTTGACATTATACTCACAAGGGTGAATTTGTGACGTTTTGTAGATTTGATTAATAAAGATCACCCTCAAAGAAGCCTTACGATAGCCTCTTTATCTTTCCACCAAATAGATATACAGTCATGGCCGAAATTGTTGGCACCCCAGAAAGTTTTCCAAAAAAATCAAGTATTGCTCACAGAAATGTATTATAGTAACACATGTTTTGCTATACACGTTTAATCCCTTTGTGTGTATTGGGACAAAACAAAGGGAGGAAAAAAAGCAAATTGGACATAATGTCACACAAAACTCCAAAAATGGGCTGGACAAAATTCTTGGCACCCTTTCAAAATTGTGGATAAATTAGATTGTTTCAAGCATTTTTTTGTTTTGTTCCAATACAGACAAAGGGAATAAACGTGTGTATAGCAAGACATGTGTTAATCAAGTATTTCTCACAGAAAAGTATTGCACTATCTGGAAACCTTTCTGGGGTGCCAACAATTTCGGCCGTGACTGTATATAGTACAATATTATACACTGGACAAGTGCAAAACATCCTGTTTGGTAGATTTCAAAATTCCAAAAACTTCTGAAATAATCGGAATCAGTCAATTCGGGTTTTCCACATTTCGGACTGTGACTATTTTGGTAACATTGTAAATGTCCAACACAACCGGCCGTTTCTGATATTCGAAACCGCACTTTACCAAATCCTAATAGTGTATCTTGCACAGAATATAAAAAAATAAAAAGATATCACTCCGTGTATGACATACTGTATGTAGAAGGCATGGACGGCACTTTTCATGGCATCCACAATCCCATGGCACAAAACCTAAAACAAATTATATTCGGAACTTGCTGAGTATACACTGATGGGATGCGATTTGGAAAGTCTAACTCTGTCGAATATCGATTCTATCCAAACCGAATTGCATCTACATACGTAAACTTCCACACACAGAGAGGCTATATCAGCATACAACAAGCTAAACCAGTGGTTTCCAACCGAGATCCTCAAGTATCCCCAAAAGGCCAGGTTTGCCAGATAGCTGAAGCACAGCACAGGTGTTATGATTTACTGCTCGTTGATTGCAGGATTCAGTCTGAATTTCCTTAAGGGAATCCTTAAAACCTGGCCTGTTAGGGGTACTTGAAGACCGCAGTTAGGAACCACTGTGCTAAACCTAAACATTTTTAATTATACCTCAATTTAACTAAACACGGACCTGAAGGGAAGATGTTACTTTTTCGTATGTTTCAGTGAGCAAAGCTTTTTCTTGGTCAAACGATTTCTGCAACTCTAGGGAGAAAGAAAAAAAAACAAAAAACAAAAAAATTAAGAGCATCAGTGACCACAGCCTATACAAGTTTTTACTCAATCAGGAAATCATTTCAAGGGATCTAGGAGTTATTTTAAACTTTTCAGCTCATGGCAGACAAAGAGCAAAGATTTGTCACGGTTCCCGGATCCCACCACGCAGCCCTTAAAGCCCAACACTCCACAGAGTCAAAAAGCTACCAACAGGGTAGCCTTAGAACAATCCCTAACTGTCTGGTTCTTAAAAATTGGCCAGGTATAAGTATACTAGCTAGACAGAAAGGGTTAATCAAAGACAATGTCGTAATACAAAACCAGGTCAGCAACACGGGGTTAGTCAGACGAGCCAGAATCCAGGAATACAGAGAATAGAATAGTCAAATGGAATAGCCGGGTCGATATCAGTGCAGTAGCGTAGTACAAGGAAAATAGTCTAGGGCAACGAAAGGCAGAATAGTTAGTAAACTAGCAGAGGTCAATAACAGGTTAAATCACAAGAGAATTCAGGTACAAGGAGCTCAGGTATAGATAACCACGATCTGGCACTGCTGAGAAGGAACTGTGGGTTTTTAAAGACCTTCACCAGACCGCGCCCCCCTCTCAAGCCGCGCCTCATGCAGCCACCTCCCTGCCTGTCTCTATTTACTGTTGGTCAGCAAGCAGCATCAGACATGCTGCCTTCAAGCACACTGGAGAGGCTGGAAGCCCCCAACGTTACAAGATAGTCAAATTGAAATCAGGATTTTTTTTAAAATTTATTTTCTCAAAAAAATTAAATCTAGAGCTCCGTTTTACCTTTGCTCCATTACACCCCACCTTATGCCACTGCCACATTACTCAAATCCCTGAATGCTGCAATAATGCGTGTAGGATGACTGTATTAACCAACAATACATGGGAAAAGTGGGGAAAAAGAAAGTCTTCAGTTGTTACAAATACAAAGTTTCAGAATACCTTTAGAGCTGTGGCCTGATACTCACTTGAATTGTTCCAGTTCCAAAGACCAGACCATTGTTGGCGTCTTGAGACACTGATATGTGATCTTTTCTTCTAAGTTTATGAGTGCAAACATAACATATTGTGTCATTATAGCAGTCTGAACCATTTGTCTATCATTTCACCCAGGTTGATTTTTCTTCTGTGCAGTTTCTATCTAGGCAGACCTAGGCAGTTTAGGAATCACCTTAGATTACGGTTTCTTTCAGTATTTTTGTTTTTAGTAATGTTAGAGCTAGAAAGCGAGCACCCATCTCCGCATTGAATTGGCTGGACTTTCGCTTGAGCACCCAGCCGCACCATGTGACAGCTGCAGCTTTCAAGAAGCCAGCAGCATGTTAAATCTAGTCTAGACCAACCTTGAGGGAGTCCTGTGCTGAAACAGCAGCAAATTTTAAACTGACTAGTGGGTGGATTAAGGGGTCAAAGGGGATAACGTGCCTCTGTTTCTCTCCTGTCTCCCATTTTTAACCCAAGAGAATCACTTTACGAAGTAGATTGTACATTCAGAACCTAATTTAGGTGATGTCCAAAAACAGGAGTCAGCACAGGGATTAAGCAAGTAAGAATAGCACATGCATTCATGTCAGACGTCAACCGACTCTAGTCTTAAACAGAAAGGAAATAAAGGATGGAAATAAGGCTAATGCTGGTTTTAATATGCTGAATTTAGAGAGAGTTTCAAAACTACTATACCTTCCTGCCTTGTTTGAAGCTTTCTCAGTTTTAATATGAAACCATATTTGTATTTTTAGCCATACCACTATAGAAGTTATACAGAGGCATTAGCCAGACACCATATGAAATTGTTTGTCTAAGCCAATAAAGGGAAAGCATGTGGCACCATGTGATACCACGTAAACATATGCATTGTATCCTTCAAAACAAGGAGTTCGATTGCTTGTAGCGCAGAATAGATCAGAAATCAGCAGCTTTGTTAGTATTCTAAAAGACGGTCATCTCATAAAAGTACCTGTACATCGCTCTTCCAGTTCTTTTTTTAAGATCAAGGCCTGCTCTGAAAGGCACTTCTCCATTTCAGCATTCGCATCTTTCTGAGCCTATAAAACAGAACAATTGATTGGAAACCCAACTAGAAGTGTATTCATGTCAACATCTCCTTTATTATGACCTTAAAAATAAATGCCTATGGCCCGATTCCATACAGCCCACCAGCATTAAAGGGACACTACCACTTACATAAGATTACTTGTGCATTACAAGTAAAATCACCTTATAAAACCCATGCTGCCGATTTTCTTTGCTTGAAGCAATTGCATGTAAAAAAAAACAAAACAACTAAAACTTTATTTTTCCATCGGTTTCCATTTTGTGGATATTTCCCATGATGCAATTGACAAGAGTCCCTTTGAACTTGAGGTACATGGACCTAGAGATGCAATTGGGAGGTGCGTGCCTGATGTTTTGTTTCCCTGCCCTCACTTACGTGAAATTCTAGGTGCAGGGCGTTTGTGTTAACAGTATTCATGGATAACACTGACATTATCATTATGGTCTATGTTTAGCTGTTACTATCTGATAGTATGATTACTGTGTGGATCACTGTAGCCCTTTCCAATTCCCTCTATCTAGAATAGGTTTTCATCTGTCACAGACAATTGTATCTGCTTTAGTTCAGTTTTGTTGCATGTTGCACAATGCGTCTTAGTGTCCAGAGTTAATTCCATCTGTTCCAGACACTAAGGGCCATATTACATACAGTTGTGTTCAAAATTATTCAACCTCCACTGAAATTGAGTGTTTTGGCCAGTTTGACATTGATTTTGATCATTCAGTCATCTTGCTTACAATTAAATCAAAGAGGCACATGAAGGTTAGACAAATATAACATAACATTTATAAGGAAATAACCACAAATGTCTTTTCTGTGCTCACATCATTATCAGTTTTATTCAACCCCCAAGTGACATTCAATCTTAGTACTTAATACAACATCCTTTTACAGTTATAACACCTTTTAAACGTGAAGCATAGCTTGACACAAGTGTCTTGCAGCGATCTACGGGTATCGTCGCCCATTCGTCATGGGCAAAAGCCTCCAGTTCAGTCACATTCTTAGGCTTGCGCACTGCAACTGCTTTCTTTAAGTCCCACCAGAGGTTCTCAATCGGATTTAAGTCAGGTGACTGCGATGGCCACTCCAAAATCTTCCAGCCTTTAATCTGCACCCATGCTCTAGTGGACTTGGAGGTATGCTTGGGATCATTGTCCTGTTGAAAGGTCCAACGTCTCCCAAGCCTCAGGTTTGTGACGGACTGCATCACATTGTCATCCAATATCTCCTGGTACTGAAGAGAATTCATGGTACCTTGCACACGCTGAAGCTTCCCTGTACCTGCAGAAGCAAAAACAGCCCCAAAGCATGATTGACCCCCCGCCATGCATCACAGTAGGCAAGGTGTTCTTTTCTTCATAGGCCTTGTTCTTCCTCCTCCAAACATAGCGTTGATCCATGGGCCCAAACAGTTCTAATTTTGTTTCATCAGTCCACAGAACACTATCCCAAAACTTCTGTTGTTTGTCCACATGACTTTTGGCATACTGCAGTCGACTCTTCTTATGCTTTGGAGACAGCAAGGGGGTGCGCCTGGGAGTTCTGGCATGGAGGCCTTCATTACGCAGTGTGCGCCGTATTGTCTGAGCTGAAACTTCAGTACCCACATCTGACAAATCTTTTCTCAGTTCCTCAGCAGTCACACGGGGACTTTTCTCCACTCTACGCTTCAGGTAGCGCACAGCAGTCGAAGTCAGCATCTTCTTTCTGCCACGACCAGGTAGCGTTTCAACAGTGCCCTTTGCCTTGAATTTGCGAATGATGCTTCCTATGGTCTCTCTTGGTATGTTTAACATCTTTGCAATCTTCTTATAGCCATTGCCCTTCCTGTGAAGAGTAATCACCTCTTCTCTTCTCTTCCTGGACCATTCTCTTGACTTCACCATGTTTGTAACCACACCAGTAAATGTCTAGAATGAGCTGAGTATCACAGTCATTTTAAAGCTGCCTAATTGGTGCTTATTATGCTTTATTGCTGCTCCATGACATCCACAGGTGTTTTCAATACCTGATTGAAAACACTTGAATGAACCTCTGTTCTTCAGAGTGGTAGTCTTTAAGGGGTTGAATAATTGTGTCAATGAAGAATTCACAAAAGAAACATTTACTACTGTATTACAAAACCAATTGATGTCATTTTAGTTGCATACGGTTCTTTAAAAAGTCCTTGTAGGATTTCATTCTGAATACAATTACAAATGTACACTAAATTCCCTAAAACCCTTTAGAGCATTGGGGGTTGAATAATTTTGAACACAACTGTAGTTGGTGCTAACTTAACTAGAGCTGTTGTAAACTTACCAGAGCTATTATAGCCTATGGAGGTTTTAAGTTTACAACAGCCCTGGTTAAGTTAGGGCCATATTACATAGTTGGTGCTAAGACGCCAGGGGAGGGACTCCATGAAGCGCATCAAGAGTTCATCAAAAGGCTCAGTTCCTGTCTGACTGTCCTGTCTGACTGTTCTAACCACAAGATTTGCGTGCTACCTCATTTCTGGGGAATGCCAACACCGCACTGTCAGTGTACCTGTCACTGTGCATGTCACTGGCGCAGGAAAAATGGCAAATCCAGTCCTACTCTGCCATAATCTGGCAGCATTATTCATGCCCTGCTTACACTGACCACTCTCCTCCTGCCCTTGATCCATGGCATGCCACAGACCTCATTATTTGGATACCCCATTGGATACTTCCTGCTGTGCCACAGGCACCAGCAGCCATAGACTTTCCTTCACTCTGTGGACTTTCCTCAACCTTGTTCCAATCGTATCCATCTGTTGGTTAGTCAGCCCACTTCCTGTCCTGCCTATCTGGTGTCCTATGTAAGTGTTTCTCTTGTATTTGTGTCTAGTATTTCTCCTGTGTTCTGTACTGTATCAGTTGCCCAACCGGCTTTATTCTGGTCTCGCGCCACACACACACACACACACATATACATACATACCTACATACATACATACAATAAACCCCCGTTGTTTATCCTCATCTTGGCTTTGTCTGTATCACTGCATCCTGGGCTCGTATCCTCGTTGCCCCGTGACAGAATGCAGAAGCCTTTACCGAACAAGCCCGTGGTGATACAAGCAATGAAGGAGATAATCCAGACTACCTTTCAAGAACTGTTGAAGCATCTGCTGGACCTGATTACAAGGTGCTGCAGAGCTTATTGGACAACTCGTCTAAATTGTGCGTTTCCACACCAAGACGTTTGCCAGGTCCTCTTTCTCCTGAGGAACATGCCCACAGGCAAGCAGCTGGCCTATGTTTATATTGAGCCCACCCAGGCTGCTGGTTGGCCCACTATCCAGTGAGACGCCCTAAACAGCTGGTTCCGGTACACACGGCTCCTATACCTCTGCTTAAGCCAGCATCTGTACCCAAGGGCACTTCCAAAAAATCAGCTGTGCCCAAGTCTCCCAAACGGTCTGTTCCAGTGCGCAAATCTACTCCCAGAAAGACTGTGCCCATGTAAATCCGTAAGGCTACACTTGCTGAACCCAGGTACATGGTGATTAAGAACACCAGTTCTGGAGACTAGAAAAAAAACAGCTGTCTCCCTTTGCCGAGCCTAAAGAAGACAGGCCTAGTGAACCGATGAGGTGGAGCATGTGGTACTTGAGGATTCAGAACCGATTATACCAATGGTTCCTGAACCCATGGAGCTTATGCTGCTCCAGACCTTGTGGGTGACTCCCATCACCACAAGCCAGCATATCCTTACTACCACAGTGATTCCTGCACCAGTCCCCACCATCCACAGAGCTACCCATTCTGTAAAGGCCTCAGGGTTCTCCAGGTCGCTATGCCATAGAAACCGATTCCCCAGACCCAGTTCCCTCTGTCACCACTAAGGAGGTTCAGCCAGGAGACCATGGAGGTACCCACTCCCAGCTAGGTTTGCTGGGTCAGAGCAGGGTGCCTGATGACCTCATGAAGACTGACTACATACAGTTTAAAATGTGTAACAGTCTCAAACGAGACTGTGGCGCGAAGAGAGGACATGCTTGGGAAGCCTTCTAAGTGAAGTCTTCAAAGTGAGCACTTAGAGATCTTCTGGTGAGTGATTTTGATTTCAAACAGATCTTTTCTATTCATCTTAAGGTTTTAAGTTAGGTCTGGTGTGTAAATTAGGTTAGGCTGGTGACTCATTCCTCTTACGGATTAGCATACAATTGGAATCAATTGCGTGCTATTTGCTAAGGTGGTTAAACTTGTCCACTCCTTGTTGGGGGAGGTGTTCTTAGGTGACTATATAAAGCCTGGGGAATATTAGCTTGTCTAATAAGAGCTTGTGTGAAGCCTTCTAAGTGAAGCCTTCTAAGTGAGCACTTAGAGATCTTCTGGAGATACTCTGGAGTAGTCTGAGGTTAGACAGGAGGTAGAAAACCTACAAAAAGGTAAGATTTGTTGGTTTAAATCCATTCTTTTATAATGGCAGGCTTGGTCCAGTGTAAGAGCTGTCATGCATTTGTTTTTAGATCCAATTTTTGGAGGTTTGGAGTGTGCCTGATATGTAGGCAGCTCTCTTTATTGCAGCAGGAGATTGCCTGTTTGAAGTCTGAGATTTGTAAATTATCTGTTACACAAACTCAGGCTATGGCTATGACTGTTACAAAGCCACTGCCACAGAGGCCTCCTAGGAGTGGCAGATGGACTACTGTAGGATCTGGTAGACTTAGAGTTGTGGATAGAAGGCATGTCCCACAGTCTGTGGCTCTTCTTAATTCTTTTGAGGCACTTTCAGAGTGTAGTGGTGAGACGGAAGTAGGCTCAGACACCATAGTTGAGGAACCACCATCCCCTATGCCTAAGGTATGCAGGACTGCAACCAAGAACAAAAAGGAAAAGGTGGGGCATGATAGAAGGCAATTGTTGCTGGGTGATTCTATCATAAGAGGTGTTGAGCTGGAGAGTAGTGGTTTGGTGAGATGTCGTCCTGGGGCTACTGCTCATAGAGACAAGAGACGTATTCTCAATATTGTCAAACAAGCAAAGCAGCAAGGGGCAGTGGATGTTCTAGTCCATCTAGGGACAAATGACTTGGCTAGCAATGAGGTTTCTGAGATTAAGGAAGATTTTTGTGTTCTTGGAGGTGAAATACAGCAGATTGCGTCCACTGTGTCATTCTCTGAAGTTTTGCCTGTGCATAACATTCAGGATAGGCAGATGTGCAATAGGGAATTTAATTTGTGGCTTCGGGAATGGTGTCGAGAGCAAGGATTTGGCTTTGTGTCCCATGATAGCTCTAATTGGAGCAGAAAGGAACTGTATAAAAAAAGATGGTTTGCATCTTACTCATAGGGGAACATATGTTCTCAGTGAGAAGTTCAAAGGTTTCGCAAAGAAATATTTAAACTAGGAGGGGGGGACAAAAGGGTAAAAAACAATCTGCCTGATTGTCCCCCAAAACTAAATCGGAGGGTGCAAGCAACATGCGGGGAAAAAAATGACAAGCTCAGACTCGTGTCTATAAATGCTCGCAGTTTAGTCAATAAAATCAATGAACTGGAGGCAATGATGGCAGCTGAAAAAGTAGATTTAGTTGCGGTTACTGAGACATGGTTCAGTGAGAAAAATAACTGGGACATAACAATACCGGGGTACTCTTTATATAGAAAAGACAGAAGGTAGGAAAGGAGGAGGAGTGGCCCTGTATGCGAAAAACAACATAAAAACGAACCAAATAAAAGTGAGCGATGTGAACATATGAACATAGAGTCAGTTTGGGTTACGCTAACATTTGGCAATCATACAGTAGCTCGTGTAGGTGTGATCTATAGACCCCCTGGACAAGTACAAGAGCTAGATAATCTGCTGCTTGAGGAAATAGCCAAAATGGCAATGAAGGGGGAAGTTATTATCATGGGGGACTTTAATCTTCCTGATGTGAACTGGAAAACCAAAACAGCTGGGTGCACCAGGAGTACAAATATTCTAAACTCCCTACTGGGATTATCTCTAACACAAGTAGTTGAGGAGCCGACCCATAAAGAGGCCATATTGGATTTAATACTCACAAATGGAGGTTTGGTATCGGACGTTGTTGTAGGTGAAAATTTGGGATCTAGTGATCACCAGTCAGTATGGTTTAATATAAGTACAGGGATGGAGCCGCACCACACAAAAACAAAAGTTTTAGACTTTAAAAAACGAGATTTTGTGTGAAGGAGTCATTATCAGACTGGAGGAGTTTAAAGGGAGTCCAGGAGAAATGGGATTATTTAAAGGAAGCATTACTGAAGGCCACAGGCAATTGCATTCGACTTGTTAGCAAAAACAAAAAAGGGAAGAAACCACTGTAGTACTCTGCAGAAGTGGCCAAAATAGTGAAGAACAAAAAGACAGCATTCAATAATTATAAAACAACTCAGAGGGAAGAAGATAGGCAAACCTATAAGATTAGGCAGAAAGAGGCAAAGCAATTTATAAGAGCTTCCAAAGCACACGCAGAAGAGAAAATAGCTCAGTCAGTAAAAAAGGGGGACAAAACATTTTTTAGATACATAAACGAGAAAAGAAAAGTAAAACAAGGATTAGTTAGATTAAAAACAAAGGAAGGAAGGTATGTAGAAGAGGATAAAAGTCTCGCTGACTGCCTCAATGAATATTTTTGTTCAGTCTTTGCAGAAGAAAAGGAAGGAAAGGGACCTCAGTTAGGAGGAAACACTAACGAGACAATTACATATCAGTTTACAGAGGAGGAGGTTCTACAGCAGCTGTCTAAAGTAAAGACAAATAAGTCAATGGGGCCTGATGGGATCCACCCTAAATTATTAAAAGAGCTCAGTGATGTAATAGCAAAACCGTTAACAAATTTATTTAACCAATCCTTGCTAACGGGAGTCGTCCCAGAAGACTGGAAATTAGCAAATGTTGTGCCCATTCACAAGAAGGGTAGTAGGGAGGGATATGGGAACTATAGGCCAGTTAGTCTTACGTCAGTAGTGGGGAAATTAATGGAAACCATGTTAAAGGAAAGGATTGTTGAACATCTAAAAACACATAGATTACAGGATCAGAAACAACATGGGTTTACCTCAGGGAGATCATGCCAAACTAATCTTATTGATTTTTTTGATTGGGTAACAAAAATAATAGACACAGGTGGTGCAGTAGACATTGCTTATTTAGATTTCAGTAAGGCTTTTGATACTGTTCCGCATAGAAGGCTTATCAATAAATTGCAATCTTTGAGTTTGGATTCCAATATTGTTGAATGGATTAGGCAGTGGCTGAGTGACAGGCAACAGAGGGTTATGGTAAATGGAGTTTATTCGGCGCAAGGTCTTGTTACCAGTGGGGTACCTCAGGGGTCAGTACTTGGACCCATTCTCTTTAATATTTTTATTAGTGATATTGCAGAAGGTATTAATGGAAAAGTAGGTCTTTTTGCTGATGACACAAAGATTTGCAACAGGGTTGACGTTCCTGGAGGGATCAGCCAAATGACAAATGATTTAGGTAAACTAAAAAAATGGTCGGAGCTGTGACAATTGAGTTTTAACGTGGATAAGTGCAAGATAATGCACCTGGGACGTAAAAACCCAAGGGCTGAATATAGAATATTTGATACAGTCCTAACCTCAACATCTGAGGAAAGGGATTTAGGGGTTATTATTTCAGAGGATCTAAAAGGTAAGTAGTCAATGTAATAGAGCAGCAGGAAATGCTAGCAGAATGCTTGGTTGTGTAGGGAGAGGTATTAGCAGTAGGAAAAGGGAAGTGCTCATGCCACTGTACAGAGCACTGGTGAGACCTCACTTGGAGTACTGTGTGCAGTACTGGAGACCGTATCTCCAGAAGGATATAGACATCTTAGAGAGAGTTCAGAGAAGGGCTACTAAAATGGTGTACGGCTTGAAGGAGAAAAGTTACCAGGAAAGGCTTAATGATCTTAACATGTACAGCTTGGAAAAAAGACGAGACAGAGGAGATATGATAGAAACATTTAAATACGTAAAGGAAATCCACAAGGTAGAGGAAGGGAGTATATTTAAAAGGAAACAAAGTAGCAAAACAAGAGGACATAGTCTTAGATTAGAGGGGCAAAGGTTTAAAAGTAACATCAGAAAGCATTATTTTACTGAGAGGGTGGTGGATACATGGAACAGTCTTCCAGTTGAAGTGGTAGAGGCCAAAACAGTAATTGAATTTAAGCAGGCATGGGATAGGCATAAGGCTATCCTAAACAAAAGATAAATCCAGGTAAAGTATCCATGTAATTAGGCAGACTAGATGGGCCGAAAGGTTCTTATCTGCCGACATTTTTCTATGTTTCTATGCTCAAGAGAATGATTGCAGGCCTGTCTTGAAAGTCTGTTATGGCTTTAAATCGCTGCAAGACCAATGTCTCCAAGCCGGCAAGAACCAGCTGTACCCACTCCCACATGGTGTACAGAATGCCCTGGCAAGACCTGCCATAATCGACTTTACCATGTCCGTCTTTGCGTGACCCTGGATCTGATGAGGACTGGGTATTCATTGACTCTGATAGCAAGAAGGTGTCAACCCAGTAATACTGGTACCAACCTTTACCCAACCTTCAGACCGCATGACAGTCCCAAGGGCCCCCAGGTCAACATGCTGGGGGTGTTGGTACTACCAAAGATAGGTGTGCTTTTTCAAGATTACATGCCACTCAGTGGGATGAAGTCCTGAATAGCCTGCCTACGCTGGAGGAACTATTGCTGACGGTGAAGCTGCAGCCTAGACAGGTATGTGCGGGTACCTCCTACACTGTTCAAAAAGTGTATATGGCGCCCAGGGAACCCTATGTGGTCCAATCTAAGAAAACTCCCAGATAAGTACAGAATGCTTTCTCGACACAGACTCCTGCTGTGCCACAGACTCACCTTCACTGCCTGTGGACTTTCCTCAGCCTTGCCCCTGTCCTATCCATCTGCCAGTTAGTCAGCCCCCTTCCTATCCCGTCTATCTGGAGTTCTATGTAAGTGTTTCTCTTGTACTTGTGTCTAGTATTCCTCCTACATTTTCCCTGTGTTCTGTACTGTCAGTTACCCAGCCCACCCCTCACTCAGATATCAAATAGATATCCCCTTGTCTAACCTCATCTTGGCTTCCTCGTGTGTATCACTGTATCCTGGACTCATATCTTCGCCGCCCCATGAGAGTACCCATCCTTAAGCTTCGACTAAGTGTTGGAGAAAGGCACAAAAGACTTCTGGTGGGAGAACAGGGGTCCGACAATAGAGCTGCATTAACAGATGTGACCCAATCAGAATACAAAGATCTGTTAAAGCAATATTTCCCAAAATCTATGCAAACCTATTACTTTGTGGCTGTGCTTTATCGTATACAGTGTTTAATAGTTAATAAGGTGGAGGGGGGAATATTTAGATAAGACAGCAGGGGGGGGGTGTATTGTGTTGGCAGGGCTACTAAAGATAACAGATGCCAGCTTAAAAAAATTCTATTCTACCCCCTGGGGATGTCCTTTGACTACATCTCACATAATACAATAATTTGAGGCAGTGATCGACCTGTAGACTCCAGTGTATGGCTAAAGCCCCCTCCCCCCAGTGAGGTGCAAGTAATGCGAAGATACTGGGGGGGGGGCTGTTTAGAACAAAAAAGATCTCAAAACGGGTGCACCCAGTGACACACACAGAGTAAAATATTTTCTTAACTAAACATACGAGAGAAAAACAAAGTACATGTAAGATTTCAGGGACATAAAATAAGGACATTTCATTTTTGTGGTGGTAGTGACCTTTTCATGTATAATTACCCCATTTGTTAATGAATCAGTAGCTATTTCAGTTGAGCTAAAATGTTGCAGCTTGGCTGTTACAGCTGCTCTACTCTGAAGACAGCCAGCTAATAACGAGTGATCCAATGGAGAGAAATTATTGACTGCAAAAACCTGGCTTTAGGTCATTTTATTTAAGCAAAAAACTTACATAAAATTCCACACTCATCCTGAGACAAAGGCACATTGCCTCCTCAAACTGAAGATTGTTGAAAAGAGTGATTGCAGAACACTGAACTCAGTATTACATTTACTGGCTTGCACGCCTCTCCAGGCAATACCAGTGGCAAAGTCACTGGCTGCCGGCTTCCTTTTATGTCGCAAGTTTAGGTGCCAAAAGTTTTGAGATCTGGCAATAGGGATCCACTAATGTTTAACCCCGCATGCCAAATTTTAGCATTTGTTGCTCCCTTGTACCAGTTATATACACACCCTACAGAAGCCTCTTGCAGGTAATCATTCTCAAAAATGACCGGCTGGGTGGAGTAGAGGTAATATCACTGATCTATAACCGTGGAGAGAGACACTGCGGAGACAGGTTTGAATCCTGGCAAGAGCACCTCTCCGGTAAGTGTCCTTGGGCAAGACGCCTAATGGTACATAGCATTCTCGCCACCCACCCAGGACATACTTGAAAATGAGAAAAATTCCAATGTATCCTTCCTGGCAAAGTCCTTTCTCAAAAAAAAAATTAAAAAATAAAGCAGATATGTGGACGGCGACTGATTAGTATAAATTTGGACTTTTTTCTGACAAAAAATCATAAGTAAATGTAATTCACAGGCCTACAGTATAGCATGCAAACAAGATTTAAATACATTAATTTATTATTTGCTTTATAGCATGTTGGACACAAACAATTTTGGTTTTAGAGTGAATCGAGATTTTATGATAGCCTAAACATACAGTGATAATTAGCATTTGAGGGTTTTTAATATGTTATGTATGTACAACAAGATATCCTTGAAAAGGACACGAAAATTCAGATTAGGGCAATATTTTAAATAGTTTCCTTTAACAGTACTATCTATAAGCAAACTCATTTGTTGTATTTGATTTGAATGTAGTACAATGTTCCATTTTGGCATGCCTTCAGAACACAGAATATGTCATGTGGGTGTCCTGACCGCCGAGCGAAATGGCCGCGTGATCAGAAAGCTCCGCAGCCAAAGCCGACTCCGACCTCACAGCACACCATCAAACCCATGATGGTCAAACCCCGCAAGCCTCCACACACCCCTGGACCGCCGGAGACCGTGACCGACGCTCGCTCGGGCTCCATCAGACAGTTTTTGGCCCCTAACAAGGAGGCCGCAGACCCGGCAGAGGAATCCAAGATGGCGGCCGCACACGACGCTTCGACCCCCAGCTCCCCAAACCGATCGGAATCAGGGCATGCAGGTGAGCGCTGGGATCCCCCATCAGACCTACATATGCTCCTCCGCTCCCTCCCCACCAGGGAAGACCTGGCGACCGGTCTACAGACCTCGCTGCTCGCCGAGATCAGAGGCCTGCGCGACGACCTAAACGGCCTACAGGACAGGATCACACAGGTAGAGGTGTCCCAGGCCCGCCAGCAAAAAATCTCAGCTACCCATGACTTGGCACTGGCAACACAGCACGATGCTGTACAGGCCCTGGCCAGACACGTGGAAGACCTTGAGAATAGAGGCCGAAGAAATAACATTAGAGTTAGGGGTCTCCCTGAAAGCAAAAATTCACCTGCAGATTTGAGCCACACGCTCACTCGACTGTTTAACAAACTGCTGGACAGAGATCCCTCAACGGACAGAGTTCGAAAGATGCCACGGTGCCTTGCGCCCCCGTGGCCCGCCCGACGCACCACCCAGAGACGTAATCTGCTGCCTACTCCGGCACATGGTTAAAGAAGACATCATGTCGGCCGCACGCGAGACGCGCTCTATTGTATTCGCAGACGCCAGCGTCTCCCTGTTTCAGGACCTGTCGCCCGCCACGTTGCAGTCACGGCGCCTCCTGAAGCCACTTACCTCGGCCCTCCAGACACAAAACCTCCAATATAAATGGCTGTTCCCGTTTGGGATACAGGTCCGCTCTCAGCGCGGACCCATTGCACTTCGCACTGGCTCGGATCTACCTGCCTTCCTGGAAGCCCTCTCTCTCCCGCCGGACACTCTACTAACTTGGCCGGATCTCACGGAGATGTACTCCTTCCCGCTGGGACCACCCGCGCGGCAGCAAAGACCGCGTCGCCGTCAATGCTTAACGTCCCAATCCTCATCGCAAACTGCGCACAGACCGCGAAACAACTGACAACACTCTGTGCCTCTCACTACGGTCTGTCCTGCCTTACGTATCATTACCAGCCTGCCAGTACGGACGATAGCCCGAGACTCTACCCGGGCCCTGACCCTCGCCTCCCGCCTGAATCTGACGCACCGACGCGCTACTGGTCTTCACTACAAGGGCATGTATCCTTTATCTTTTACCACGTAGCTCTGGGCTCGAACCGCACTGGCTGCAGCAGTGGTGGGAGCTACCACGCCTGGACTTGGCCTAGTCCAGAGGCGTCGCAAAGAAAAGACTAGCCACTGGCGGAAAGGCTGCGGACCCTGCGGTCCCGGACCTCCGCAGGCTCACACACTCGGTCGGAGTCGGCAGGCAAGCGGCGAATCCGACATGCTGTTCAAATTGTTTACTGTTTATAGATTACTATTATCTTGTTTACGGAACCTAGAGACGCCATCGCTCGGCGCTCGTTACTACCTCCCCCGAGATAGTGCCTTTGAGCCATAGGCCCCCTTTGTAGTGTAACTACCCTCCGTCGCCTGTGCGGAAGGACTAGATTACACTTGGCACAACCTCTTCGACTTGACCCTCCCCTCCACCCCCCCACCCATCTACCTCTTCCCGAGTCATCCATTCTCTCAGACGCTAACGCACCCCCATCGACAACTCACATGGCCTCACTCCCCCACCCCCTTAAAGTCCTTACCATCAACGCCAAAGGGTTAAATATCCCAGAGAAAAGGCACTCAGCCCTCAGGGAATTCCGCTCATATCACGCTGATGTGGTCCTCATTCAAGAGACCCACTTCCCTCACGACGGAGCCCCACGACTTAGCAGCCAGAAATTTCCTCTGGGGTTCTTTAGCAACTCCACGGCCGGTAAGGTTTGTGGCACGGCGGTCCTAATATCTAGAGACGTCCCACTTAATGTCACCGATACGAAACTTGACACGGACGGGCGTTATACCTTTGTTAAGGGTACAATAGGCGATCAACCATACACCTTTGCCTCCATATACCTCCCGAACCGGAAACAACATCACACGCTCCGTTCCATTCAGACGACTTTAGCAGACTTCCAGGAGGGGGTACTGGTACTGGGAGGGGATCTCAATCTCCCTTTGGACGTCCGCCTTGACACCTCCAGGGGGGTTTCTAGCATCCCGCATGCAGTGCTTCGGCAAGCACGAGCCTCCTTACACGCTCACCGACTGGTTTACTGCTGGCGCACACTGCACCCTACCACCAGGGACTACACTCACTTTAGCTCACCCCACCACTCCTATTCTAGGATAGATAGTGTCTTCCTCCCCTTCGGGCACCTCCGCCTCTTAGAATCAGCGACTACAGGCCCCTTGACATGGTCCGATCATAACCCAGTGATAATCACTATTCATTCGCCCCTAATACGGCCCAGAGAACGGCTTTGGCGCCTCAACGAGACCCTTATTGCCGACCCACTGAACAAAGAGGAACTCACACAGTTGCTGCGCAATTACTTCACAGAAAACGCCCCCCACACTCCACACCTCAGATCATTTGGGAGGCTCACAAAGCGGTGATAAGGGGATACCTCATACAACAAGGCTCGCTGAAAAAGAAAGCGTACACATCCACACTTGAATCCCTCCTTCAACGCATCCATGTCCTAGAACAGGCACATAAACATCACATAGATGACGTGAGTTACACCTCCCTTCTGGAGCTTTGGACTGAACTTCAATCCCTACTAAATGTTAAAGCCCAGAAAGCTTTTCTAGTGACTCGCAGACTCTTCCACGAACATGGTAACAAGTGCGGGAGGTTACTGGCCCGCGCCCTCAGATCCCACAGACATAAACTGTATATCTCCAAACTCCGCACACCAAGGATCTCACGTTACGCTACCCCGGGACATGATAGCGCTGCTACAGGACCATTTCCATCACTTATACAACCTCCCTCAGGAGGAGGGTAGTACCCCTGCTCCCTCCTTAATGCTCCAGTTCATACGCAAAAATGTCCACACCAAGTTGTCCCTATTTCAGCGAACAGCCCTGGAATCACCTTTCACTATAGAAGAACTGTCGCAAACAGTCAAAAAAACACCAACAGGCAAAACCTCGGGACCGGACAGTTTTCCCTACGGTACTATAAAGTATTTTTTCCCTCCCTTGCCCCGGCGTGGCTCGATGCTTTTAATACACTGATTCAGAGGCCATACTCCCTGCCACCGCAAACACTAGCGGCCACTATTACCCTTATCCCGAAGCCGGGAAAAGACCCAGATGTCTGCGCAAATTACCGCCCCATATCGCTGCTTAACCAAGATATCAAACTGTTTGCAAAAGCCATTGCCTTGAGATTGGCCCGCTATGTCCCTGGGCTGGTACACCCCGTCCAGGCGGGGTTTGTGCCGGGCAGGGAAGCAAGGGATAACACTGTGCGAGCGCTCAACCTGATACACTCGGCCTCCCATCCCAAATCCGAACCCACACTCCTGCTCTCCACGGACGCCGAGAAGGCGTTCGACCGTGTACGGTGGGCCTTCCTCTTCCAAACACTGCGCTGCATGGGCTTTGGCCCCAATCTTATGGCCTGAATTGGTGTCCTCTACTCATGCCCTTCGGCTAGAATTAATCTGAACAGCATCCTCTCCCCCTCGTTCCCTATCCGGAACGGAACACGGCAGGGATGCCCCCTTTCCCCGATGCCGTTTGCCCTCTCCCTAGAACCTCTTTTACAAGCAGTCAGGACAGATACCTCAAACGCATACGCGGACGACCTGCTGTTTTTCGTTCGCCAACCCCTGATGACCCTACCATCCCTTACAGCGCTCCTACGCGAATACAGCGCGTATAGTCACTACAAAATCAATATGACAAAATCTGAGATCCTTGGGGTGAACATCCCGCTTTCAACACGCACGCAGCTGCAGGCGGCATTCCCGTTTAGATGGCGCAACTCCGCGATTAAGTACTTAGGCGTCCAACTGACTTCGGACTTGTCTACACTGTACTCAACGAACTTCCTCCCATTGCTGCAATCCATTTCCTCGGACCTGGCGTCCTGGGCCTTCCCCCATGTCACCTGGTTTGGCCGCATCAACGTCCTAAAAATGAATATCCTTCCCCGCATACTGTACCTCTTCCAGACTCTACCGATCACTATACCTAGACTGTTCTTCAGCTCCCTGCAGTCGATCTTTATCACGTATGTGTGGAACAGCCGCCAACCCCGACTTAAATTTAGCCTTTTGACTGCCTCAAAACTCAAGGGTGGCCTGGCCCTACCCAACCTTAAGCAATATTACCAAGCTACACATTTACTCCGCATCTCCGAATGGTCGAACAAACCCTCCCAAAAGCTCTGGATACCCTAGAAGGAGACCTCACTGGTGATGACCTAGCCTCACTCCCGTGGCTTCTGGGCACTACCACGAAATGCACACCCTCCTCACACCCCACCGTCTCTGCTACCCTTAAAATTTGAAAATCCCTCCAACATTCCACGACAATTGCCCCATGGCCCTCCCCCCTCCTCCCTGTCGATCGCTTACCTGTATTCTCCAGATATGTCCGCCCCGCCCAGGACGGGACCCAGCAGATCCGTGCCTCACTGTACATTGACGGAGACACATTCAAACTTCCAGCAGATATCCCACTGCCTCACCCACACTCATTCCTCAAACGATTTCATCTGCACCGCCTGACCACGTACTTGCGCACCTTGGCACAGCCATCCGCATTTACACGACCCCTTACCCCTTTTGAAATGCTGATACAACGCCCCTGCACTCTGCCCCATGGTATATCCCTCCTCTATGGTCTGCTCAGGGATCTGACCTGCACTGAGCCCCCCTACAGGGCCAGATGGGAGGCTGACCTTCAGCAGCCCTTCACAGATGACGAGTGGGATAAAATTACCACCCTTGCCACAAAATGCTCCATAGAACGCAGGAAATGGCCTATAAACTACTATCGAGATGGTATAAACCTCCCACTACGACACACGAACTGATGGCTCCTGCTGGAAATGTCATGCTCCCCATGCCAACATGCTACACATGTGGTGGTCCTGCCCGCATCTCCAACCTTTCTGGCGCACAGTACATAACACCATCTGTAAGATCTCCACTATGCCCCCTGACTTTTCGCCTGCCCCGATGCTTCTGCACCATACGGTTCTGTCGGTAGGGGACTATGCAAACTCACTGGACATCAGACTTTTGAACGCGGCCAAAGCGGTTATCCCCGACATTGGAAATCGTCTACTGCCCCCTCCATTAAGGAATGGGTACAGGAACTACACGAACTCCGCAACATCGAAGACCTTCTCCACCGAGCGGCAGGCACCACAGACAAACATCTGCACCGATGGTTTTACTGGCCGGCCGCCTGCCCTCCCACAGGTAGCCCTCTCACTACCTGAGACTGCGGGACTTGAGTAGCAGTGGTGGTATGCAAAAGAAACAAAGATGTACACTAGTATTTGAGGATTGCAGCTTAATGGAATGAATCTCACGACTCCAAGGGACGTGGATCCCTCGCCCACCATGACTCCTGGAAACCCCCCCAACCTCCCTGCTCCTTCACTTCCACTTCCTAATCCCCCAGACAGTTATTCTGTACTTACCTGAAGGTTCTCAAACATGCCTACTGAACGCACCTCTAGGTTGTAAAAAATGCCGAAAGAATACAGATGCATGCATTTTATATTGTATCATTGATGTTCAACCTTTGTTTACGGCACCCTTTAATTTTCAATAAAAAATTTGTTACAATAAAAAAAAAGAATATGTCATGTGTACTTTTCAAAATCACACCGTTAATGTACTCAAACATAGTATTAAGATTGGTAGAATAGAAAAAGTCATGATCTTGTGCTGTTCAATGTACACAATTTAATATATGACACGTTATTTTATTTTTCTTGAAATGTGCGATGTTAGTAGATTTCAAATGTGGCCACAAGATCCAGAGATGTGACCACCAAGTATTCTCCCCCTCTCTAGAATATGTTTACATCTATGACAGACTATTGTATCAGTTTTAGTTCATGTCATTAAAAAAGGCAAAGTTCCTGTCTGACTGTTCTAACCCAAAGATCTGGGTGCTGCCACCCGGAGTGCAGCCGTTGTGTATTATATTCCTAAATTCCCATGGAGTCTGCACCTGCAGAGCAGATCTGTCACAGTCAGGGAATAAACAGTCTATAATCCTTCAGAATGTCTTGCACTCTAGATGAAAAGAAGCAACGAGTATTATTAATACTCTACACAAAACCATTTCACAATGAAGAACAATGAAAAAGATATACTTTCCTGGCTATGCAAAACAAGATTAAGATTACTCTGTAACAAAACTAAATGCTCATCCAAGCTCTTATTATCTTCCGCCTTGACTATTGTAACCGTCTTCTCTCTGGCCTTAAGCGTTTCCAGATTCTCTCTCTGCAAGCTGTTATGAATGTCTATGCTTGGCTCATCCACCTCACCCATTTGTCAATCTCTACACTGGCTCCCTGTTTCCTTTAGAATCAACTGAAAAGTATTGGTGCTCACGTACAAAACTCTCCATAACCGTGTCCCTGCCTACATCTCCTCCCTTATTAGCAGGTACATCCCATTCCGGTCACTTTGCTCTGCCAATGATCTGATGCCATCAGCTTTACGTACCCACACTCCCAACTCCCGCCATCAAGACTTGTCCCAAGCTGCCCCCTTTCTATGGAACTCCTTCCCCCGCAATATTAGACTTTCCAGTCCTTCAAGAAGTCTCTGAAAACATATTACTTTAGAGAAACCTATCTGCTTACTCCATGATTCCCCACTGTACATTTCTTGCACCATCTTTTCAACCAGCCCACATGCACCCTGCTACTTCACATACTCGATTACCCTCACCTAGTGTGTCACCCCTCTCAGATTGTAAGCTCTCAAGCAGGGTCCACTCTCCTACTGTTCTGCATGTTTAACTTTTATGTATATTTGTTATTCTGTCTCACCCATTGTACAGCGCTTCAGAACTTGCTCACGCTTTATAAATACTAGTACCTTCAAAATGAAGAATTATGACATTAACATGATCAACAAGGAAAGAGGCAAAAAGGTTGCTTTTCAAGCAATGATTTCGAGTAAGAAAACAAACTTGCTAAACGGAGGCCAAAACAGGCAAGCTGAATAATATTTCCAGTTAAGTCAACTTGCAAATTTGAGGCTTAAACACGGAATTTGGAGAATATTTTCAAGTCAGCCTTCAAGTCATCAATCTTTCATTTAATTGTGGCTATGCTTTATCCTAAATTGCATTCTGCAATAATAAAGAATGTTCACACCAGACCTGCGCCAGTAACTCCTGTGTTCGTTTATCCATGTTGGCCATGTGGACCTCTGCCATGGCTGCCTTTTCCTCATTGTGTTTTTGAAGGATGGCTTTAATTTCCTGCTCATGTTCAGTTAACCTCTGAAGCAAGTCCTTATCGCTTTGGTATGGACCTGAGACCAGAAGGGAAAAAAAGTAGGACTTTGAGAATTTGTGCCCCAAGCAAGGTTGAAAACCGTACTTTATGTAGCCTAGAATATTTATATTATGCCCATTAGAAACTTTTTGTGTCTTGAAATGAAAAGTAACTAAATTTAAACATCACATTTTCCCCTTCCAAAGGTCAAGAAGGACCTGGCCCTTTCCCTCAAATGTATACTTAAACAGACAGCATGCAATGCGGCCCCTCAAATGTTATTTGCATTGAGCGTCATTGGATTGGCTGCCTTCCCGTGGTCACATGACATGCTACAGCTTACAGAAAGCTGGCAAAACTTGACATCTGGATCATGCAGGGGGAGTCCAGCTCTAGATTCAAGGCAAGTATAAGCCTAAGGGATAAATCAGGAAGCAGGATGTGAAGGGAGTC
Source organism: Leptobrachium leishanense (assembly GCA_009667805.1). Classification (NCBI taxonomy): domain Eukaryota; kingdom Metazoa; phylum Chordata; class Amphibia; order Anura; family Megophryidae; genus Leptobrachium; species Leptobrachium leishanense. Next base: position 226,230,433 of record CM019065.1, read on the forward strand.
AGCAGTGTTAATATTTAACTCCTCTCTAACTCCAGTATTAACCCTAGATTGTCTCAAATAATCGAAGAGGATAAAGGTCAGCATATCTGTGACAGTGTGTGGAAAAATAATGACTGGTGTTAACGGGTCACTTGTTCTGTGTTATGACTGATGGGTTTTTAGAGTATTTTTGCCAGAATTAGCAGTGAAGACATAGTCAATGTATTGACTACATTCATCAAAAACTGGAATTTGTGGTATGAAGAGCAGCAGTTTTTTTTGGTCTCCTGTGAATAGATTTAGAGAACGATCATATTTCCTCTTACCGGTCAAGTCATTAAGCTCATGAGAGACCTCCTTCTGCTTCTTTTTCCGCTGCATGAAAAAAAAAGAAATATGAGGAGTTTTTTGATGTATAATAGATAACCAAGGATACAACTGGTCATGTAGGAGATCATTCACTATCAGGGTTATTCAGAGAGAGGTGAAAAGCAGGAGAATGACTGGAGAAGGGAAAATTCGAGCTCAAAATAGCCAAACCAGAAAAATTCTCCCATTTATCATCGCACTTTCCAAATCAGCTATTTTGACCTAGAATTTTTACTTCTCCAGTCATTCTCCTGCTTTTCGCCTCTCGCTGAATAACCCTGTAAATATAAAAGTATGTTATGTTTTTGTAAGTGACATAAGCATTTCAGCCTGTGTGTAACAACTTCAATCTTAGGACTATTGAGATCTAGCTAGATCTTTGTTGGGATGAGGAGATCTGGGCTGCCGACTCACCAAAACCTTTGGTACAGGCCAGAAACAAATGCAAGAGGCAATTCCTAGTAAGGCTAGGGTCAGACGAACGCATTTTCACGTTGTCTGTGAAAAAGTGCGTTCGAACGAATGGACGCATTTTTTCACGGAGTACGCGATAGCGGTCATACTATGCGCATTTGCGTTCGTGATTTTGTACGGATCATCAATAAAACACTTTGTGCATCTGGACGTTATGTTGGCCGGACATTAGCAGTGTCTGACATCTCCAATTCACGCACACACGCCGCTAGCGGACGCAGCGCACTCTGTACAACCGTACTAGTGGTTTTACGTTCTCGACAAAATGCGTTAGTTTGCCACTTGCGTTGCGCAGCCGGACTTTTGTGCGACCGTACTTCGTATATTGGCCGTCATTGGACGTCATTTGCTGCTACTACGGCCGTGATTAAGTGCGCCAGAACGCGCGTTCGCACTGCCTCAGTCTGACCCTAGCCTAAAGTAGGGCAAAATATTTTTAAAAAAAGAAACAAGTTTTTTTTTCCTGCTTTTTTTCAATATTCTTGAATTATATATTCCTCCAAAATATATATTGAACCAAAATAACCTAAACAAATAGTGCAACTTCCTCTTTAATTAACCATCCCGAAATCTCTATATATTTATTCTCCTTTTATAAAAGCGTATACATACTGTAAACATTTCTATTTAGAAAGCCTTACGTTACTCTAACAACTTCTGCAATGTTTTAACCTTATTACAGTAAGGTTTTCTAAATAGTGGAAGTGGGCCAGGAACCCCAAACTTCACAGTAATGACATTCAAGAAGGCCTCTCAGAGTCCCATTCCTGATATAGACTCATTGGCGCTAGGGCAACGCAGGACCAAACACTCAAATGGTGTCATAGTCTGGCGGGGTTGAGATGCAATATAGGTGGAGATTGATTATTTGTATGAATTTATAGCTCTCCTCACAGGGAATATAGTGAGATTCCTTGAAATATCCCCCATGTCAGGATTTTAAAAAAAACAGTTTTAAGTGATCAACAGCCATGAAAACTTAAAACTGAAAATAACCATTTCTGGAATATTCAAATTGCAGTCAAAAACTGCAGCTTATCCAGGATTACCCATTCATTGTAAGGTCCTATGAGCAGGGCCCTCTACACCTCTTGTTTCCATCTTCTGTTTATATAAGATGGTACAAGGACTTCAAGAAAGCAATACTAAGAATCTACAGGAGCAGACATGTGCTGTGAAAAGGGATCTCTAATGATATAAACAAAGACCGTCCAAGTGTGCCAACTGCGATCCTACACGTACTACCATCCACTCAGCCGTAACATTTGCAATACAAATGCCTAGTTTCTACATGTACATAAAGGAGTACATGTTAATAGAAATGAAACAGCTGATTAATAGAGAATGAAAATAGTTGTCAACTTTAATCGGTTGGTTGATTAATTGGCCTGTGTGCAGCACACACTGTTTGGAGGCAGGCGGACTTAAACGTTAATATTCCCAGACGTTATGTAAGAGATGATTGGAGAAGTGCTGGCTGCTTTACTCAGTAGGATTTAGTTGTATGGTTATGTCCGGCATAATCCAAGAAACCGTGAACGCGCTGGTTTATAATGCTAAAAGGGAAAACTTAACTTTTGGTGCAACATTAAAAATGAAAAGGGAAATAAAACAAAAGCTGTTTGTATATCTAGGAAGCTTAACAAAGAGGTAACTCCTAGGTGATGTTCTGTTTAACCTTAAAAGGTTATAGCTGACTAGCTAAAAGATGGGAAGGTGAGCCATCGAGAGTTTGCAGGCAAAGGAAGGTTGGAAATTACCAACACTGTCTCCCAAGATTTGTAGAGACATACTTGTTCAGAAAATCCCAGGCCTCACTCATGAGAATTCAACATCAACTGGATGGGATTATGGCATCTGTTGCATTACTAAAGACAAAAACTCACTTTTACATGTCAGTGTTTTATGCTTACTTGGAGCTGGAGTCCTGTGCCGCTGTCCTGCCCAGCTAGCAAACTTGCCAAACGAGCTAACTCGCGTCATTAGAAGTGGCGCAGATCAGCTGTTGGCAAGATCAGCCACTACTACACTAACCAGGCATGCGAGATGACATCACCACATGCCCCAAACCACATGTCAGTGTGTTTAGAGGCAGTGGTGACAATTCAGCAAACCGTGAGGAGCACGCATGCGCACTCACGTCACCACATGGCTGTAAACACAACCCGGTGTGTTTAAAGGCCACGTGGTAATCCAGCGAAGCGTTATGTAGGCGCATGGGCGCGTACATTAACCCATTCACCACCGCACATCTTGAAATAACACTGTTAAACATTTTGGACCGCCTTGCAGAACATACTTTCTGTACTGCAAGACGGTGCGGTTAACGAGTTAATGTACGCGGCCATGCGCATACAGAACGCGTCGCTGGATTACCACGTGGCCTTTAAAACACACTGGGTTTCGCTGAATTGTCACGTCTGCCTCTAAAACACACTGACATGTGGTGATGTCAGCGAGTATGCCCAGTGTAGCGGTTCGCTGATTTTGCCACTGCAGATCTTGCTAACAGCTGATCTGCGTCACTTCCGGTGACGCGGGTTCGCTCATTTGGCAAATTTGCTAGCTGGGCAGAACACCACCACCCCACCCTACCTGCCCACCCGTCTCTATTTCAGAGCTGCCATCCCTCCCTTTGGACCGGTTCATTCCCCCAAACTCCGGTCTAGTCTCTTGCCCAAGCTCGCTCCTTCCCACCTCCAATCCCCCCCCACAGTTTGTTTATGAAATTATTTTAAATTGACAATGTGCACCCTGAATTTAGCTTAGTAAAGTGGCCAGGCTGTGTAGCGTGCCCCGTCTCCTCACCCTGCTTTCATGCCAACATCAGACGGTCTATCAAAGCTCTCTATCAAAGCTCTCGGGTTTTTTTCTATTGATTTTTTAATTAGGTGAAAATAATTCCTCTTTCTCCATAGGTGCAAGCTGCTTTACCCCTTCAGCTCAGGACTTCTAAAATGCGGAAGTCCCTGCAGCTATTTAACAGTTTTTGTGTACCGTACGCAACTTGCATAGCTTACAGTGCGCATTCCTTTGAGCTTGCATACGTTTAATATGGGAGTTCCACAGCGCCTGTAGAGACTAATTTGTTAGGCATGTGCATGTACCGGCTGGATGGAGTAAAAGTAACATCAAGGCTCTATAACTGGAGACCCAGGTTCGAATCCCGGCCAGAGCACCTCTCCAGTAAGTGTCCTCGACTCCTCGGGCAAGATACCCAACGGGACATACTTGCCTAGCACACAATGGGCCATATTACAATGTTGGTGCTAACTTAACCAGAGTTGTTGTAAACTTAGAACCTCCATAGGCTATAATGGCTCTGGTAAGTTTACAACAGCTCTGGTTAAGTTAGCACCAACTATGTAATATGGCCCAATATCGGCTGTGGAGCAGTGGTTAACATCTCTGCTCTTCGACCATGGGGGAAGTCAAATGCCATTTAGCACAGCCCTCCAATACAACTGTGGAGAAGCAAGTCTTGACTTTACGAGAAGCGGGTTCAACCTACCCACCTGGTAGCTGATCTACAATCGAAGAAAGCAGAATTTGATCCCACTCAGAAGAAACCACCAGCAAGTGTCCATGGACAAGAAACCTAATGATATGGATGCGCCTACCTCACAAAATCTACGAGATGTAAAAGTATTTCAAGTTCCCTTGGGTCCCCCTGAATCAGGCCGTATCATCCACGTGTGGTATTCGAATGTACAAGATCAGTGTACAAAGGGTTGATAAAGTGCTGCGGAATATGTAGCGCTATATAAAGGAAGGAGAATAAAAAAAATAATGCACAGCACCTAACCATCGGCTCCCGTCTTCCAGAACATGCTGACCTCATTGGCTACAAATTGTCCAATGGCTGGTTGGATATTCAAATCCAGTCTGCCTGGTGTATGGTACTCCACACAGCCACACCACTTTAACCCTGTCACTGCTGAGGACGTGTGGGACATGTCCTCATTGACGCACGTTACATGCTGAGGACGTGCCCCACATGTCATCAGCTTTGCGGGACCCCCAGCAGAGATACTCCCCTCTCTGTCCGGGGTCCCACGGCGGTCTGACTTCAGCATCCTCAGACGCTTTAGTGAAGACCCTCCTGACGTCAATGACGTCATCGCGCCATGTGCTATGATGTCATTTCCAGGCAACCCCCTAGCAATTCGGATCCCTCTCCCTCCCGATCGGGGAGGCACAGCCCCAAAAGTCAGGCATCGCTTAAAAGGGGAGAATCTCCCCTTTTAAGCGGTGCCTGGCTTTAACTCCTCAAGCACCGGGTCGCACGTCAGCACTTTGCGGCGCCGAAGTGCGGCCTAGCTCCGGTGGAGCCGCCATCTTGGATGGCGGCTCCACCCCCGGGTCCCCCCTAGCTGCCTGACGTCATCACGCATAGCGTGATGTCAGATAGCCGAGGAACTCCTAGATTTTCCAAGGAAATCCCCGGTGGAGTTAGGGGGTTCCTTTGAACCCCGATATCTCCAGAACCATGGCAGCGAAATATTGTTCACATTTCAATTATAATTTTTTTCTATGGGGTGTGTTTGCTAAAAATCACGTAATTTCCCCCAAAAAATGTAACAAGTCCCCCATTTCAAATTTTTGTACAAGCGCACCCCATAGAAAATATAACCCCAAACGCTCATGTGATAAAATGGGAAAAAAACAAACACGCTGCAGATGATTAAAAATTTAAATTTAATTTTTTCGTTATAATATACAGGCAGGACATGACGTATACATATAAAAATGATATATTATGAATCTGCTGAGTCTGCAGGAAAGAACAATATATAATATGTCTGGGTTATATAATAAAATGTGGCTTCAAATCGCGTTAAAACATGATGAGCGAAAGTGGTAAAAATGAGCTCAGCACACAGCAGTGAAATGGCTCAGCAGTGAAAGGGTTATGAAGCTAAAATGATTATGGTGTGCTGAGAGGTCCTTTAATTTTCTGTGACCACAGCTCCTACTTCTCCACAACCGATGCTCTGTAAACCCATTCATTTTTAAGTGAAATAAGTAAAGGTTTTTAAATGTATTACCAATTTAAGTATGCAAGAATATGGGGCATCTTTTTCTGTCTACTTCTTTTCTAGTCCACTACAGAAGGGACAAATATATACAGATAGATGCACGCACTCTACAAGAATTTTATTAAAATATAGCAGGCCTCAAAATCCCCCCCCATTACCCATGAGTAAATAGCAATGGGTTCATGCATACACATGAAAGATTTTTGTTTGTCAAAATAGAGCCGAGACCGGTGTTTACCAGTCAGAGGAATTAAAAAATTGCCACTTAAGCAGCCAAATATGATCAAGTTAAATTACAGACTTCGATTCGTGAATAACATCTCTCCCTTGATATTTCCAAATTCAGAGGAGTGGCTGAAAACACACCGACTCCTTCCTCTTGTGCAAAATCTATCGTTCACATCACAAAACTTTTTTTTCCCCTTGTACAACTTTAAACACCAGGATATTCAATAGTAAAGGACTAGCCCGATTGGTTTGAATGCTCCTTGTTCTCACAATTTGGAGCCACTTAGAGACCACGCATCTCACCTTTGCGGTCTACATGGCATGTACATAAAGCGTCTCGCAGTTCACTCCATTTTAAATGATGTGACCTTTATGGCACAGTTACAAAAAATAACAGATTAAAGGTGGAGTGAAAACCACAGATGTCGGAGGTGTAGAAGTTACCATGTAGGAGTTTGTAACCTACTTCATGTTGTAGCATATGAAAACAAACCAAATGGGGTTTATTCATTAAGCAGAGTGATTTGGTGGAGAATTGCAGCCTCTGTGCACATTGTGGGTCAAAATAGCTCTACAAGAAAGGGTTTTCTTTCCAGTCGACTTTGGTCTTAATTTGCAGGTAACAATATACAAAAATATCACACCTATGCACTGTTCAACCACATGTATCAAAAATCTCCAATAGTTTACATTTTGAACACTTGAGGAACACACTGGACACTGTGGTTGTCTGATGCCAACTGAATTGTCCCAGTGACCTGGGTGTCCTCAGATTGTGGGGGATAGGTGTCACCTAGAAAGCTCAGCAAGTGTTGATCAGGCTTCCTGAGAAAATGTCTGGAATGAAGAGTAGATAATTCCTGCCTCTACCCTACAAGCTCACAATGTGCTCACTGGACAACTTTCCAGTCATGTGACCTCTGCGGCTTGCACGGAAGTTGCAGCATATCACATCCAGACAGCCTAGTGCTGGATTTCCTGTATACCACTCACTACAAGGTTAAAACAGAGGGATGGGTTACAGGCCGGGTCAAGAGGGGTTAGAGTTCAACCCTTCCACCGTCTTGTTTTAACACTGCAGTTAAATAACCCTATAAAATATATGGAGTTCCCATCAATCCATAATAGTAACCATATGTCTATATGTACATATGACCAAATAAAGCACTGTTGCCTTTAGTATTGTTTGGGACTTTTATTCCACCCTACAACCTCCTCTAAAAAGACCTAACAATACATTGAGCAATGCGTCATTTTCCATGACGACTGTTAAAAGATGTTTTGGAGAGGGGTGGAAACATGTGGTTGAACAAGGCCTACAGTGTACATTTACTATAAAGGAACAAACAATGTTTTGCATTGTGTGGCAATGGACACAATGACTGATTAAGTGTTACCAGGGATAATTATCCACACACACACACACACACACCCTGTAACAGGGCTAATGAACTATTATCGTGAGGTTGATAATTAGGTACAGATGCTAGTGGGGTATTTAAAGCCATTTGGAGCCGAATTGGGTTAAAGAAATAAAAAGGTCTTCAGCAAAGCAAGAAGCTTGTCAGTTTATACAAGATTTATAGTAAGTAAAAGGCACACAAAGATTTATTATCTAAAGATGCAGAATAATAAAGGGTACAGAAAACGAAGCAGCCAACAATTATTTTAAACCTCCCTTTTTATGAATAATTTTTATAAATTGTCCCAAAATTATATGGCAATAAGTCAAGAGGTTTTTATTTTAAATCTTTGTGTTTGTCAACTTAAAACATTATGTTTGTATACAACTATCCATACTATAACATTCTTTTTGGACTAAAGTAAGGCATTTTATTATCCATACGATCAGTAGGAAACATTTACATTTGAAGGCCGCAATTGTATCCCTCTCTAATAGAACAGTTCTTGCCTTAATATTTGTTTAATTGTGGGAGCTTGATTCTTGGTTAAAACATTTAGGCTGGGATCAGACGAGCGTAGTGTTCATGTCCGTGATTGTGCCTAAAAGTACGTCCGTGATAGCATGACAGAAAGCCCATCGGAGCTCGTTACACGAAGTACGTCCGCACTGAACTGCGGACACACAACGGCCGCGGCCCACGGATGCAAGGCAGGCAAGAATGTACAACCCCTAGAAAGGCCACAAAAAGTGCGCTGCGTCCGCAACGTCTGCATAGCTTCGTGTGTGAGTGATGGAACGTGGTCAGACGGACTGCATTTATATGTCCAGCATTTTTCACGGACAAAATGGTTTTGCTTTTTAGTTTATTTTCTCTCCTACAGCCGTCAAAATATACGTCAGTGAAAAAACGGACTGTGTGGCCACTACTGCATCTTCTGTATGGACGTCCGTCCGTGTGCATGGACGTAAAGTCCGTAGAAATCACGCTCGTCTGACCCTAGCCTTAAAATGAAAGCAGGGTTTTAGAGAAGTTATCTGATACAATTAACTGAATTCCTACTATAGAATTATCTAAATGGGTTAAGTGGTTTTATTGTCCGGTGCCAGATTCAAAGTATTCCTACACTCATTGCAGGGTTAACCCGTTCACTGCTGAGCCATTTCACATCTTAAAAAAAACATGTTTTTCCTTTTTGTTATTATCACTTTTAATATTTTTTCCTTTACTTTAACCCTTTCGCTGCTGAGGCTTTTCCCGCCCCTGTGCTGAGGTCATTTTTTACCTGTTTTGCGCATCATGTTTAAACGTATTTTTAAGGCTTATTTTAGTATATGACACCGACATATTATATATCGTTCTTTCCGTCAGACTCGGTAGATTCATAATATGTCATTATTATATGTATACGTTATGTCATGTCTGTATATTATAACAAAAAATGCAATAAAATATGTATTTTCAATAATTTACAATGTGTAAAGTGTTTTTTTCCACATTTTAACATGCGAGCAATTGCGGTTATATTTTGTATGGGGTGCGCTTGTTAAAAAAATTAGAGATGGGGTCTCGTTACATTTTTTTTGGGGGAAAATGACACTATTTTTAACAAACGCACCGCATACAAAAATCGTTAGTGCAGCATCATTGTTCACATTATAATTGAAATGGGAACAATATTGCTACACTAACAAACCAAAAAAAATAAAGAAAAAAAGTGTTTATTTTTTTTTTTTTTTTTTTTTTTTTTTTTACAAAATTTTTAACTTTCATGTTTGGTATCGTTGGAACGGCCATGCTCTGGCCGATCCAACCATATCAAAATTTAACCCCTAACTGCCACGGATCGGGAAATAGGGAGTTCATTGGAACTCCCTATCTCCACACTTGGTGGCAGTTAGGGGTTAACTGTAGGACTGGCGTCATCGTGCTACGCACGATGACGCCAGTCCTCTGGGGGAGTTCCCGGAAGCTTGGCCGACATCCAAGATGTCGGCCAGCTCCGGGAAAGGATCGCGAACCGGCGCTTTTCAGCGCCGATTCGCGATCCAGCTCCCCAGGGGTTAATGCCAGGCATCATTTGGAAGGGCAGGCTGTGCCCTTCCAAATGATGCCTGGGTTAAGCCCCGCAGCCACCGATCGGGAGGGAGAGAGGTCCGAAGGACCTCCCCCCCCTCCCTTTCAGGCGCCTCCTCCGCACATGCGGGGGGGGCGCCTGAATTAGGTGTCATCGCGCCCCCGCGATGACACCTAATAATGGCGGCTGCTGGTCCGGATGCCGGGCTGACATCCAGGATGTCAGCCCGCACCGGAGGGGCCAGCGATCGGCCGGACCCGCCGAACGCTGACCCCAAAGTGAGGACGCGCTCAGCGCGTCCTCAGCACACCAGCGGGAATGCTGAGGACGCGCTGAGCGCGTCCTTAGCATTCAAGTGGTTAAACATGGTCATGGTTGGCATCAATGGAAAGGCCATGCACTGGCCTTTCTAATGATACCAAACATGACCCTGCTAGCTGCGAACAGTCAGGAGATATTGAGGTTCAAATGAACCTATCTTTCCTTAGGAGTCAATGAGGACGTTCCCCACACGTCCTCAGCAGTGAAAGGGTTAAAATATTAAGAAGAGTTGCAGGGAGGCCCTAGAGGGGTTAAGGTTTAACCCCTTCCCTGCTGAGCCATTTCACGTCTGTGTGCTGAGCTCATTTTACCGCTTTTGCTCATCATGTTTAAACGCGTTTAGAAGCCACGTTTTATTATATGACCCAGATATTAAAAAAAAAATTAAAAATTTCCCCGGCTTACTCCGCAGATTCATAATATATCATTTTTATATGTATACGTCATGTCCTGCCTGTATATTATAACACAAAATGCAATAAAATTAGAATTTTTAATCATCTACCACGTGTAAAGTGTTTTTTTCATCGTTTGCGGGTATATTTTCTATGGGGTGCGCTTGTACAAAAATTTGAAATGGGGGCTCGGTACATTCTTTGGGGGGGGGAATTACGTGATTTTTAGCAAACGCAAAAGGAACCCCCTATCTCCACCAGGGGATTTCCTTGGGGAATCCCCGGGCAGCTAGGGGTTCCCCGGCTAACTGACATCACGCTATGCGCGATAACGTCCGGCAGGGAGAGGGGACCCGGGGGTGGAGCCGCCATCCAAGATGGCGGCCCCCACTGGAGCTAGGCTGCGATTTGGCGCTGCATGCGATTTGCCTTTCTCCCCATGTGCTTCAATGAGCCTTGGGTGCCTATGAGCCTGATGCAGATTCACTGGTTGTCCTTCCTTGCAATACTTTTGGTAGGTACTAGTCACTGCATATCAGGAACACCCCACAAGACTTGCCGTTTTGGTGGTGCTCTGACCCAGTCAGCCATCATTATTGACCCTTGTAAAAGTCAATCAGAATGGTTCACGGTTCACCTACTTCCGACCCATGAAATGCAAAAACAATTTTAAGATAGAATCAAGGTTCCGTCTACTGTCAGCGGTTTTTATGTTGTAGCGGATCAGTATATATACTCATTGTTTCTAGATAAACTTGCTAACTAGCTGTAGCCCTTACTGAGGAGATAAAGCAGTCCAAGGTACAGCTCCAAGGGCATTGTGCCAGTAGTTCTGGCTTGTCCTTTTCGACAAAATCATGTCTGTGCATGATGCAGTATGTGCCGAGGGGGGTCCCAAGGTAAGATCTGACTCCCAGAAAGTCAGACCACTACGAGACATTGGCTGGATCGGTTGCGTTTCTCCCGTTTAACAGAGTGTGCAGGATGTCCTCAAACAGTGGGGACACAAGGAGGTTTCCCCACACATCTGCAGAAAAGGGGTTAAAAGATTTTATACATTTAAATAAACCAGTGGGTTATGTTTTGCTGTGGCAGACAGCCCAAATACAATTGAACTGTTCATATCAAAGTCCATAGTATCAACATCCAAGTTGAAAACATTCAGATCCAGTAATAGCATACAGAAGAATGAAAGGATATGACCTTTAGCTTTTCAAATAAAGTTCCACAAATGAAATAAACCTATGATGCATGCTACATAAATAAAAATGAACACTCCCAGATGAAATGGGGAGGGGGGCACACACACAGTTTTTAGCTTAGTGCAGCTAAAATCACATCTTAATTCCCAGTGCTGTGTTCTTCAAAGCTCTTCCAGTCTAATGGGAAGGAGCTGTACAGCAGATGGTCTTTGGCTGTGTGCACAAAAATGTCACGTCTTCAGTCCCCGCGGCATTGCCTGGGGGGGGGGTTCTGGGCACCCGGCAGCATCGCTGGCTGACCGGGTGCCAGGGGTTCAAGCTGGCAGATCGGCGTCTGAAGGGGTGGGGCTCGGCGACGCTGGCCTTAAATGCAGGGCGCGAGATTCTGCTCGTTGCCCTGACGTGGAGTTATTTTCCTGCATCGCCAGCTGATTTCAGTGTTCTGTTTCAGAGATACTTTTGTCTAGCTGCCGACTTTGCTAGGATGAGGACCTTGCTTGTGTTTTTGACCCAGACTGCCTACTGACGATTCTTACGCTTATTACCTTGTGTGTGTATATGTTGTATGCTGTGGTCATAGAGTATGCATATTTTATACCGCATGATTTCTGTTTGGGGGTCTGCCTGTCAGGTTGAAAAATCTATCAACTGCTCAAGTTGCCTGTCAAGTGCCCAGATCTTATCGCAAGGTCTCCAATTGTGGGTCTGCCCTGCAGGTTGCTAAACTCCCCAACCTCTCAAGCTACCTGTTAAGTGCCAAATCTATGTACAGATCTAAACGCATTATCTCTGATTGTAGACCTACACCGCAGGCTGCTGAATTCATTGCGCACTCATTGTTATCGAGTATAAGTATAGGAGAGTCATCCCTGTTGCTAATCCTGCATATACGACTCCCCGTTTTTGTGAAGACTCGGAAAGTACTATTGATCACGCTTCTGATAAGCCAAGTTATATTCATGTCTCAATACACTATATATGTCTGTGTACAGTTAAAGTGCTTTCACTCAGTAAACACTTGGTCATGAAACCATTTGTAGCTGAGTGGTATATAGTATTCTGTATCACCTCCCTGGCTGGGAGTGCTATGGGTTGCAGTTCCTACTGCTATCAAGACACGTATTATAGAAATCTGTCCATAAGGATTCAAACCACTCTGATCTGGGGTGAGCGCCAGCGAGAACATGACATTACGTCAGGGCCAAACATGGATCAAACCGATTTATCTGTACTTCTGTCAAGACTTGGTGATAGCACAAAACAGGAGGAGCAGGACCATCGCATGGACCAGTTTGCTCAGGCTTTGGGTTTACTTCTGAATCAGTCCAACAAAGCCTCACCACCTCCTTCTCCTGCGATTAGCATGGCCTCTCAAGCAGTGTTGGTTTCCTCCTTGATTGCTGCTGAGGTATCTCATGTGAGTTTGAAAACACCCATATGTTGTTTCAATGGGAATTCTGGTTCTTGCAGAGGGTTGGTTACCCAAATTGACATTATGTTTGAATTTAATCCAGTGATGTGCCCCACAGAGCCTAGGTGGGTTATGTTATTAACCACCTAACCAAAAAGGCTCGGCTTTGGGCAACTCCTCTATGGGAATTAAAGAAACCAGTGGTGTATAATTATACAGAATTTATGAAGGATCTTAGGTGCACTTTTGATCCTGCAAGGCGGGCAACTGGTGCTGCCGGGACACTTTGGCGTATAACACAAGGCAACAGCAGAGTTGCGGATTACGACATAGAATTCAAGACACTGGCTGCTGAATTCCAATGCCTAATGATGCACTTACACTTATGTACGAATTAGCACCTATGTCGCTACCCGAGGAGCTAGATGACTTGATTGACTATTGCATAGCCCTCGACAATCAAATTCGCGACAGGAGGTCTGGCCACAGTAAGTCTTGCAAACCTTCCCAAGGTACCTCTTCTAACCCTAGGATGGTTCACAATATTTCAACTCCTAGGGTGGTATCAGCTGAACCCGAACCTATGCAGTTAGGTAGATCCAGTATTTCAGGGGAGGAAAGACAACACCGCCTCAAGGAAAGCCTCTGTTTCTACTGTGCAGACAAGGGACATTTCCGGTTACAATGTCCCAAACGACCGAAAAGGTCTGCTATGTCGGGAAACGAGCATGCCTAGAATCCCCTGAGAGACAGGTTCTAGATACTACTATAGTGTCTCTCATTTCCAGTAAGAAAAAGCAAAAGATCTCGTATAGTGGTTCCAGTGTCAGTAGCTTGGGAGAAGTTCAAGCTTGACACGGAGGCACTTATAGATTCTGGTTCTGCAGGAAATTTCCTGGATTCTGGGTTTGCTGCTATTAACCAAGTGCCTTTGATTGAGAGAGAAGTTACTCTCCTCATTGAAAGTATTGACGGCAGGAGACTGCTTAGACCTCATGTTACTCATGATACTATCCCCATCTCTTTCTGTACAGGTATCTTACACAAAAAAAGATACAATTCCAAATAATATAGAATCGTATATTGTATTGGGCTATCCATGGTTAGCCAAACATAACCCAGTCATGAACTGGACAAAAGGAGAATTGGACTCCTGGGGTTCCAAATGTTGGGCCAAATGTCTGGGTATGAGTACTATGGTGGGCAATCTGAACGTAGCCACAGCCCCCTTCACTGTCTACTGAGGTGCCCAAGTGGTACAGTGACCACAAGGAGGTCTTTGAGAAGGGGAAATCTGAAATCTTGCCTCCACACAGACCTTATGATTGCGCCATAGATTTGTTACCAGGTACTATGCCTCCAAGGGGGCATGTCTACCCTTGCTCTCAAAAAGAGAATGATATCATGGAAGAATGTATACGTGAAAATCTGGCTTGTGGGTTCATTCACCGTTCTTCCTCTCTTGTGGGAGCAGGGTTCTTTTTTGTATCCAAGAAAGAGGGTAATCCAAGACCATACATTGATTATAGAGGGTTAAACAGAATTACTGTGCATAACGCATACCCTATTCCTTTGATCTCCGAATTATTTGACCGCTTAAAAGGTGCTAAAATCTACACGAAGTTGGACCTACGCGGGGGCTTATAATTTAGTAAGAGTCAAGAAAGATCAGGAGTGGAAGACTGCTTTCAATACGAGAAGTGGCCACTATGAATACCTTGTTATGCGATTTGGGTTGTGTAATGCGCCAGCAGTCTTCCAAGACTTTATCAATGATGTATTAAGGGACTTTTTACAAGTCTTCGTTATTGTCTATTTGGATGACATTCTAATTTTCTCTCCTGATATGGAGACACACCATGTTCATGTGCGTACAGTGTTGCAAAGATTGCTGGAAAACAAATTGTACTGCAAATTAGAAAAATGTCTGTTCGACATAATTACGCCAGGATGGCTTGGAGATGGACCCTCAGAAACTTTCTGCCATCAAGGAATGGCCATTACCCCAAGGGTTAAAAGCCAAAGATTTCTGGGGTTTACAAATTATTACAGGAGATTCAAAAAGGTTTCTTATCTGTAGTATCCCCATTACAGCCATAACCAAGAAGGGTGCTCAGAACAGGTTTGGAGCCCTCAGGCCATGCAGGCATTTGAGTCACTCAAAGAGGCGTGCATCACGGCACCAGTCCTGAGACATCCAGAGCCAGGTTTGCCATTTCAGCTGGAAGTGGACACATCCGAGATTGGGATAGGTGATGATGTCCTGTCCCAGAGAGGAAGTCCTGAAGGACCATTGCATCCATGTGGGTTCTTCTCCAGGAAGAGGACACCTGCAGAGAAAAATTATGATATAGGCAGAGAATTGTTGGCAGTTATAGCAGCTCTTAAAGAATGGCGCTACTTGTTGGAGGGTACCAAAGACCCTGTAATCATAATCACAGACCATAAAGAATCTTGTCTATATGGGAGATGCAAAACGCCTGAACGCTAGCCAGGCAAGGCGGTCCTTGTTCCTGTCCAGCTTTAATTTCTTACTGACTTGTCGCCCAGGTTTCAAAAACACCAAGGTTGACGCCTTGTCTAGACAGTTGGAGTTTTATGAACAACACACATTTGACCAAAGTCATTCTTCAAGAGAGGATCCTAGGTACTACCCTCCTCACCGTCTCTTCTCCACTTTTGGAGAGATTGCGGGCCGTACAGGGTACCGCTCCAGCCGAGAGACCGCCTAGTAAACTCTTCGTTCCTGAAGAGGAGAGAATACAGGTTATGACGGTCTATCATGATTCTAAGCCCTTTGGGCATATGGGTATAACCAAAACCCTAGCTACTCTCGAAAAGAAGTTCTGGTGGGCAGGTATGCGAAAGGATGTTAAGGAATACATAGCTACCTGTGAGGTATGCTGTAGAAGCAAAATTCCTAAGATCTTACCTATTGGCTTATACAACCATTGCCGGTTCCTGAAAGACCATAGGCCCACCCATCTATGGACTTCATTACCGATTTGCCGGTGTCACAGGGCAATTCTGTGATCCTTACCGTTGTGGATAGGTTCACCAAAATGGTGCATTTTGTGCCTCTTGCCAAACTGCCATCCGCCCGTGAGCTCGCACCGATCTTTGTCCAGAACATAGTCAGGCTCCATGGGGTCCCTCTGGGAATTGTATCCGACAGAGGGACCCGGTTCGTGTCTCGATTCTGGAGAGGTTTTTGTGACAACCTGGGCATTGAACCAAGCTTCTCCTCTGCCTACCATCCTCAGACCAATGAGGCAGCTGAGAGAGCTAATCAAAATGTTGAGCAATACCGGAGATGTTTCATTTCTGAAAAACAGAACGAATTGTTAGATCTTTTGCAATGGGCCATGGTTGCCCTAAATAATTCAGTCACTGAAACTACAGGTCACTCACCTTTTCATACCGTATTTGGATATGATCCATGCTCCCCTCTGACTTTCAAGGGACCGCATTGCCTGCTCTGGATGAGCATTTGGCTTCATTAAAGGGGACACGGGAGAAAGTGAAAGAAATTATGGAGGCCAGTATTAAAAAACAAAAAGAGAAGGCAGACAGACGAAGAGGTCCTGCCCCAGTGTATACTGCGGAGATAGAGTCTGGCTTTCCACTAGGAACATTAAACTCCTGGTTCCTTCCATGAAGATTGCCCACAGATATATTGATCCTTAAAAGGTTCTGCGCAGAGTTAACCCGGTGTCTTATGCCTTGGCATTACCCCCATACTTACACATTCACAATGTGTTTCAGGTTAGCCTCCTTAAGGTACACAAGGTTTAATGTTCCACCTCCACCTGTTCAAAACCAAGCGGATGAGGTTCATGCCATCCTGAAGTCCCGTGTGGTCAGGGGTGTTGTCCAGTACCTTGTGGATTGGGAGGGTTATGGTCCTGAAGATAGGGCTTGGTTGCCAGCCAGCGAAATCCATGCGCCTCATTTGGTTCGCCAGTTCCATGTGGCCCATTCATCTGCGCCTGGGGGTCGTCCTGAGGCCGACCGTAGAACGGGGGGTCTGTCACATCTTCAGCCCCCGCGGCGTTGCCTGGGGGGGGTCTGAGCGACCGGTGGCGTCGCTGGCTGACCGGGTGCCAGGGGTTCGAACTGGCCAATCGGCGTCTGAAGGGACGGAACTTGCCGTGGTGATGCAGACCTGCTGGCCTTAAATGCAGGGCGAGAGATTCTACTCATCGCCCTGATGTGTAGTTATTTTCCTGCATTGCCAGCTGCTTTCACTGTTCTGTTTCAGAGATACTTTTGCCTAGTTGCCGACTTTGCAAGGAAGAGGGACCTTGCTTGTGTTTTTGACCCGGACTGCCAACTGACTATTCTTACGCTTATTCCCTTGTGTGTGTATATGTTGTATGCTGTGATCACAGAGTGTATGCATATTTTATACCACATGATTTCTGTTTGGGGGTCTGCCTGTCAGGTTGAAAAAAAAAAAAAAAAAAAAAAAAAAAAAAAAAATTCGATTAACCGCTCAAGTTGCCTGTCGAGTGCCCAGTCTAAGTACAGATCTTATCGCAACGTCTCCGATTGTGGGTCTGCCCTGCAGGTTGCTAAACTCACCAACCTCTCAAACTACCTGTTAAGTGCCAAGTCTATGTACAGATCTAAACGCATTATCTCTGATTGTAGACCTGCCCCGCAGGTTGCTGAATTCATTGCGCACTCATTCATTGTTATCGAGTTTAAGTATATTAGAGTCATCCCTGTTGCTAATCCTGCATAAACGACTCCCCTCTTTTGTGCAGACTCTGAAAGTACTATTGATCACGCTTCTGATAAGCCAAGTTATATTCATGTCTCAATACACTGTATCTGAGTATAGTTAAAGTGCTTTCACTCAGTAAACACTTAGCAACAAATGGTTTCGTGACCGAGTGGTATATAGTATTCTGGATCACCTCCCTGGCTGGGAGTGCTAGGGGTTGCAGTTCCTACTGCTATCAAGACACGGATTATAGAAATCTGTCCATAAGGATCCAAACCACTCTGATCTGGGGTGAGCGCCAGCGAGAACGTGACAACAAGTCACTCAAATGTCTCATGAGACATTGCCCAGCTTTTCCCATTAAGATCAGCAGTAAGACCTCACATAATAGGTTGGTTTAAATATCCCGTTTCGGAGTATTAATGGTTAACTTTTAGCTATGTCCATCAAGATTTGAGTACTAGAATCCATTAAAGAGAGTAAAGAGAAACATGTCAACAGGGGTCCCAATGTATTTTGAATATCCCAGAGACTAAGGGAAATCTTTTAGCAGACCCCCACTAGCTCCTGACCAACCCACAGTTGTCAAAGGAACTACCTGTCGGGGGAGGGGGGTGCTTTCCTTCCCATCCCACGGGTACACATTGATCAAAAGTTGGAAGCCAACCACCCATCCTCTCCCCCAATCCCTATTTTCATAGTACCATTTATGACGCAGCGACTAAAGCTTGGGTTAAGATACACCTTACCTTCAATCCCTCAGACAGTTGACTTGAGAACAAAGGGAGCCCTCAGAAACCGATTAACACACTGGCTTAATAAGCAGTCACCCACTGCGATGGACTAACAGCACTGAAATAGTGCAATTGACAGCCCAGAACAGTTCTCCCCACAAAAACCGGGTCTGGAAGAATGGTAGAGACGAAACGTAGAGTCATCCAGTATACCGGCTTCTATACTCCCCCCCCCCCCCAAAAAAAAAAATAATAATGGAAAAAATAAATAAGCCCACTCCCCTGAATGTCACAAGGTAGAAAAACCCTCTGCAGAATTCTAACTTTTTCACAAAATGTAAAAAGCCTAAAAGGTGTTCCTACTCAAATCTGGCATCTTTCAGATGCTTCATAAAAGGAGAGGCATTGGCTGATCAGTTCTGCTTGATCTGAATAGGTTATAGGAGGTTTAAAATTATGAAAACTGAAGTTGATAGAAACTTTTCTGGATAGACTGCGGTCATGTGTCCAGAGTGTCCTTTTAATTACAAGCTGATTAAACAATATCTTGTGGTTATACTTGGCTGTACAAATGTCCTCGGTTAACATGCATGTATATTAGCCAATTATTCATTCCAACAGAATCAAAAATATCACAGATACCCCTGCTGCTTTTCTGGTACCCTGCAAGGGGCACGGTCATCTGGTGTGAGCTAAAACACCAAAGTGACATGAAAAATCTAGCGTGAGCTGCTAAAATGTAGCACTTGATGACCCACCAACAGATCGCCTTGTTTGCTGTTGTCAGTGTACAAGATTCGTTAGCGCATGCTAAGGAAACGCTAAGATGCGAGCTGAGACCCAGCGCTACTGTGATTTTATACAGGATAGGACTGTTTTTTTTCCCACATTGCAGATTGCCTGGCCATACCTATCCTCTGCCCTCACAAGCTTGTATAAGTATGAACACATCCAGCAAAGAGCCATCATACCCCTGCATTATTAAAATCCTCCAAGGCGGCCATAGTATCCATTTTCATATGCACCCATATGTTAATTAAGGCTGATGGGCATTGCAGAATAAATGCCAACAAACAGCATGTAGAATCATTACACTGCATTTAATAGATCCAAAAGGAAGGCCAGTTGAGCGACAATTTTCCTACTGCTTCATATAAATCAGGCCTCAACTTCCACTCGCCTACTCACATTTGGTGAGTGGAATTTCAGTGAGGGCGAGTGGAAATGCACACGCAGTCAGCTTAATAAATTATTTAATGCTGCGCATTTTGGCGGTGCCACCGTGCAGCCAACCCTTCCCCAGGCTGCACAGCGGCAGGGATCAGCTGCCTAACCTGACCAAGCTTGTCCAGGGCACTGGCAGGGGGGTGGAGAGTAGCTTCCTTGCCTCCTTGCACTGCTCACACTGGGGTGTCTGATGAATGGGTATACATGCATCTGGGGTCTGATGTCTGGGTATTAATGTTATTTTTGTAACTTTATTCTAAATAAAATCTTAACAGTGTAATTTCATAAGAATTTAAAGGGGTGTGTTTAGGGGCAGAGTTAAGGGCTAGGTAGGGGTTAGGTGGAGCAACTGGTGGCGAGTAACTCTTATGGCCTGGGTAGTAGCTTGGGACTTGAAATTTTGAGCCCTGATCTAAATAATACAGGTTTCAGGGCAAGACTTATCCATGGGTCCCTTTTAAACATGTTCCTAACCCCAATACTCACTGCTTACATACAATGAATAACCCCCAGCACAAAATGTTTAGAATTAGTCGATATATACAGTGGCAAGAAAAAGTATGTGAACCCTTTGGGATTACGTGGAGTTTTGCATGAATTGGTCATAAAATGTGCTCTGATCTTCATCGAAGTCACAACAATTCGAAAAACACAGTCTGCTTAAAATAATACAACACAAACATTATAGGTTTTCATGTGTTTATTGAACAGAACATGTAAACATTCACAGTGCAGGGTGGAAAAAGTATGTGAACCCCTAGCCTAATGACTTCTCCAAGAGCTAATTGGAGCCAGGAGTGAGCCAACCTTGAGTCCAATCAGTGTGATATTATTGGATGTGTTGCTGAAAGCTGTCCTGCCCTTTAAAAACACACACCAGTTTTGGGTTTACTGGTTTCAAGAAGCACTGCCTGATGTGAACCATGCCTCCCAGAAAAGAGCTCTCAGAAGACCTACGATCAAGAATTGTTGACGTGCATGAAGCTGGAAAGGGTTACAAAAGTATCTCCAAAAGCCTTGATGTTCATGTGTCCACGGGAAGACAGTCTACAAATTTAGAAAAAGTTACGCACTGTTGCTACTCTCCCTAGGCGTGGTCATCCTGTAAAGATGACTGCAAGAGCACAGCGCACAATGCTTAATGAGGTAAAGAAGAATCCTAGAGTGTCAGCTAAAGACTTACAGAAATCTCTGGCAGATGCGAACATTTTTGTTGACACATCTACAATAAGGAAAACATTAAACAAGAATGGAGTACATGGGAGGACACCACAGGAGGAAGCCATTGCTGTCCAAAAAGAATATTGCAGCACGTTTGAAGTTTGCAAAAGAGCACCTGGATGTTCCACAGTACTACGGGCAAAATATTCTGTGGACAGATGAAACCAAAATTGAGTTGTTTGGAAAAAACACACAACACGATGTGTGGAGAAAAAAAGGCACAGCACACCAACATCAAAACCTCATCCCCACTGTAAAACATGGTGGAGGGAGCAACATGGTTTGGGGCTGCTTTGCTGCCTCAGAGCCTGGACGGATTGTTGTCATTGATGGAAAAATGAGTTCCAAAGTCTATCAAGACATTTTGCAGGAAAACGTAAGACCATCTGTCCGCCAACTGAAGCTCTGCAGAGGATGGGTGATGCAACAGGACAATGACCCAAAGCATACAAGTAATTCAACAAAAGAATGGCTTCAACAAAACAAAATACGCCTTCTGGAGTGGCCCAGTCAGAGTCCTGACCTCAACCAGATTGAAATGCTGTGGCATGACGTTAAGAGAGCGATTCACACCAGACACCCAAGAATATTGCTACACTGAAACAGTTTTGTGAAGCGGAATGGTCCAAAATTACTCCAGATCGTTGTGCAGGTCTGATCTGCAACTACAGGAAACGTTTGGTTGAGGTTATTATTGCTGCCAAAGGAGGGTCAACCAGTTATTAAGTCCAAAGGTTCACATACTTTTTCCACCCTGCACTGTGAATGTTTACATGTTCTGTTCAATAAACACATGAAAACATGTAATGTTTGTGTTGAATTATTTTAAGCAGACTGTGTTTTTCAAATTGTTGTGACTTAGATGAAGATCAGAGCACATTTTATGACCAATTCATGCAAAACTCCACGTAATCCCAAAGGGTTCACATACTTTTTCTTGCCACTGTAGGTGCATCTCAATAAATTAGAATGTTGTGGAAAAGTTCATTTATTTCATTAAATCAACTCAAATTGCGATACTTGTGTATTAAATATATTCAATGCACACAGACTGAAGTAGTTTAAATCTTTGGTTCTTTAATTGTGAGGATTTGGCTCACATTTAACAAAAACCCACCAATTCGACATCTCAAAAAAATAGAATACTTCATAAGACCAATAAATTTTTATTTTTTATTTTTTTTAGTGAATTGTTGGTCTTCTGGAAAGTATGTTCATTTACTGTAAATGTACTCAATACTTGGTAGGGGCTCCTTTGGCTTTAATTACTGCCTCAATTCGGCGTGGCATGGAGGTGATCAGTCTGTGGCACTGCTGAGGTGCTATGGAAGCCCAAGTTTCATTGACAGTGGCCTTCAGCTGATCTGCATTTTTTGGTCTCGTTTCGCATTTTCCTCTTGACAATACCCCATAGATTCTCTATAGGGTTCAGATCTGGTGAGTTTGCTGGCTAGTCAAGCACACCAACAACATGGTCATTTAACCACATTTTGGTGCTTTTGGCAGTGTGGGCAGGTGCCAAATCCTGCTGGAAAATTAAATCCGCATCTTTAAAAAGCTGATCAGCAGAAGGAAACATGAAGTGCTCTAAAATGTCTTGGTAAACGGGTGAAGTGACTTTGGTTTTCAAAAAACACAGTGGACCAACACCAGCAGAGGACATTGCACTCCAAATCACAGACTGTGGAAACTTAACACTGGACTTCAAGTAACTTGGGCTATGAGCCTCTCCACCCTTCTCCAGACTCTAGGACCTTGGTTTCCAAATGAAATTCAAAACTTGCTTTCATCTGAAAAGAGGCCTTTGGACCACTGGGCAACAGTCCAGTTCTTCTACTTAGCCCAGGTAAGACGCCTCTGACGTTGTCTGTGGTTCAGGAATGGCTTAACTAGAGGAATACGACAACTGTAGCCAAATTCTATGACACGTCTGTGTGTGGTGGCTCTTGATGCCTTGACTTCAGCCTCAGTCCATTAATTGTGAAGTTCACCCAAATTCTTGAATCAATTTTGCTTGACAAGTCTCTCAAGGGTGCAGTTCTCTCGGTTGACTGTGCATCTGTTTCTTCCACACTTTTTCCGTCCACTCAACTTTCTGTTAACATTCTTGGATAAGGCAATCTGAACAGCCAGCTTCTTTGGCAATGAATGCTTGTAGCTTACCCTCCTTGTGAACGGTGCCAATCATTGTCTTCTGGACAACTGTCAGATCAGCAGTCTTCCCATGATTGTGTAGCCTAGTAAACCAAACAGAGACCATTTTGAAGGCTCAGGAAACCTTTGCAGGTGTTTTGAGTGGATCGGCATTTCAACATATTCTAATTTGTTGAAATCGTGAATTGGTGGGTTTTTGTTAAATGTGAGCCAAATCATTAAAAGAACCAAAGACTTAAACGACTTCAGTCTGTGTGCATTGAATTTATTTAATACACAAGTTTCACAATTTGAGTTGGAGTTGAATTAATGAAATAAATGCACTTTTCCACGACATTCTAATTTATTGAGATACACCTGTATTAGATTTAGGATACATGTCAATAAAAGGATACTTTTATAATATAGCCTACTGCAACAGCAGCGACATTGCTGACCAGATACATTACTATGGTGTATGGAGCCAATAGAACACCTGTGCTGCATTCCTTTCAATTGCCAGTTAATTGGCTGTTAATTTGGTGCAAGGACCTTTTTTTTAATCTTACTTTTTTGCTCCTTTCCGTCACTTAACACCAGGGTTGAGCAGTAGGTAATTTTTTTTACGATTAGCGTACGTGTAGGAAATTAGCGCTGGCACCAAGTGATCTCTTGGTTACAATAGTGCAAGTGATCTCCAGCGCTCCCCATGTTAACCACTAGGCTGCTAAGGACGCGCTCAGCGCGTCCTGCCAAGTGTTCCTCCTGTGCTACGGACGCGCTGAGCGCGTCCTAGCACAGGAGGCAGCAATCAGCTGGGATTCCGGCTGATTGCTGATCCCCCCCCCGGTGCGGGCTGACAGCCCGGCACTCCAGGACCCCGGGGGGGATAGATGTCATTGTGGCGGCGCGATGACATCTATTTCAGGCGCCCACCCCACGAGTGCGGAGAAGGCGCCTGAAAGGGAGGGGGGGGGAGTCCTTCGGACCTCTCTCCCTCCCGATCGCCGGGGTCCTGCGGCTAAAGGCAGGCACGGTTTGGAAGGGCACAGCCTGCCGAAAAGCGCCGAATCGTGATCCTCTCCCAGAGCTTCCGGGAATGCCCCCTGATGACTGGCGTCATCGTACATAGCACGATAAAGCCAGTCTGGGAGTTAACCCCTAAATGCCACCAATGGGGAGCATTGGAACCCCCTATCTCCCGATCTGTGGCAGCTACGGGTTAACGTTTGGTATTGCTGGATCGGTCAGAGCATGGCCTTTCCAACGATATCAAACATGACCATGTAAACATTAAACAAAACAAAATGAACAAGCTTTTTTTTAGTTTTTGTTTTATTAATGCAGCAATATTGTTCCCATTTCAATTATAATGTGAACAATGAGGCTGCACTAACGATTTTTGTATGCGGTGTGTTTGTTAAATAGCGAAATTTCCCCCCCAAAAAATAAAATAAAAATGTAACGATCCCCATTTCTAATTTTTTTAGCAAGCGCACCCCATAGAAAATACAACCGCAAACGATCGCATGTTAAAATGTGGAAAAAAAACACTTTAGAATTTTCAATAAATTTACAATGTGTAATTTTATTGCATTTTTTGTTATAATATACATACAGGACATGACGTATACATATAATAATGACATATTATGAATCTGCCAGAAAGAACGACATATATAATATATGTCTGGGTCATATATTAAAATAAGGCTTCAAAACGCGGTTAAACATGATGAGCGAAACCGGTAAAAATTACCTCAGCACAGTGGTGTGAAATGGCTCAGCAGCGAAAGGGTTAAGTATAGGACACGGCAAGTACAATGAGGTCGTGCTACAAATTACCGAATGCTAAGTGGTTTTCTCCATTTGTAGCGAGAGGCAAGCGATCTGTTGGTCAGGCGCTAGACTGAATACCTGGCGCTAATGCAAAAACATGCTGACGCTAGGGTTAGCCAACACCAGGTGATAGAGCCCTAGATGCAGTGGCGTCGTAACGTGGGGGTGCGGCCCGCACCAGGTGACACCCGCCCTTAGGGTGACACAGTCACCCTAAGGGTGGGTGTCTCACCCTCCGCCGCGTATTCGCTCCCTGCGAGCGTCCGAAGCATGCAGTCATGCATTCAGTCATGCAGCTTCAGCGCTCGCCTGGAGGAAACACGTCACCAGCCAATCGCGGCTGGTCACGTGGCTCCCCCAGGAGAGCGCCCAAGCTGGGCGGCGCCAGACGCTCAGAGGGAGCGAACATGCGGCGCAGGAGGTGGTGAGCTGGGGCATATATCCATGAGCTGCTGGGGCATATATCCATGAGCTGCTGGGGTATATATCCATGAGCTGCTGGGGTATATATCCATGAGCTGCTGGGGTATATATCCATGAGCTGCTGGGGTATATATCCATGAGCTGCTGGGGTATATATCCATGAGCTGCTGGGGTATATATCCATGAGCTGCTGGGGTATATATCCATGAGCTGCTGGGGTATATATCCATGAGCTGCTGGGGTATATATCCATGAGCTGCTGGGGTATATATCCATGAGCTGCTGGGGTATATATCCATGAGCTGCTGGGGTATATATCCATGAGCTGCTGGGGTATATATCCATGAGCTGCTGGGGTATATATCCATGAGCTGCTGGGGTATATATCCATGAGCTGCTGGGGTTAATATCCATGAGCTGTTGGGGTTATATCCATGAGCTGCTGGGGTTATATCCATGAGCTGCTGGGGTTATATCCATGAGCTGCTGGGGTTATATCCATGAGCTGCTGGGGTTATATCCATGAGCTGCTGGGGTATTATCCATGAGCTGCTGGGGCATTATCCATGAGCTGGGGGCATAGCCATGAGAGGAGCTGGGGGCATAGCCATGAGAGGAGCTGGGGGCATAGCCATGAGAGGAGCTGGGGGCATAGCCATGAGAGGAGCTGGGGGCATAGCCATGAGAGGAGCTGGGGCAAAATCCATGAGAGGAGCTGGGGCAAAATCCATGAGAGGAGCTGGGGCAAAATCCATGAGAGGAGCTGGGGCAAAATCCATGAGAGGAACTGGGGCATTATCCAGGAGAGGAGCTGGGGCATTATCCATGAGAGGAGCTGGGGCATTATCCATGAGAGGAGCTGGGGCATTATCCATGAGAGGAGCTGGGGCAATATCCATGAGAGGAGCTGGGGCAATATCCATGAGAGGAGCTGGGGGCATAGCCATGAGAGGAGCTGGGGCAAAATCCATGTGTGTTGGGGGCAGTATCCATGTGTGTTGGGGGCAGTATCCATGTGTGTTGGGGGCAGTATCCATGTGTGTTGGGGGCAGTATCCATGTGTGTTGGGGGCAGTATCCATGTGTGTTGGGGGCAGTATCCATGTGTGTTGGGGGCAGTATCCATGAGAGCTGGGGCAATATCCATGTGTGAGCTGGTCTGGGGCAATATATCCATGTGTGAGCTGAGGCGCAATATATCCATGTGTGAGCTGGGGCGCAATATATCCATATGTGAGCTGGGGCAATATATATCCATGGGTGAGCTGCTGGGGGCAATATATAATTGTGAACTGGGGCAATATATCCATATGTGAGCTGGGGGCAATATATATCCATGGATGAGCTGCTGGGGCAATATATCCAGAGCTGCTGGGGGCAATATATATCCATGTGTGCTTTCACTGCCTTCGAACAGGCATCGTACTTGCTGGCAGTTGGCAAAAAGTTGTGTGAGCATATGAGAGCGCTCCGCAGCAATAAACCTTACAGTAATGTGCGCTGTAGGTGTATGAGCATTCAGTGTTATTTGGGAGTACTGATTTAGGAGTAAAATTAGTTAAAAAAAATCCGTAAAACTCGGGGGGGGGGTGTGACACCATAAGTTACCGCACCAGGTGACACCAACCCTAGTGACGCCACTGCCTAGATGTATTGACAAATGCTTGACAAAAGTTCCTGGGGGAATGAAACGCATTGCACCTGCATGCCCCTATCCCAGTCGTGTAAGAAGGAACACTCCTGGCCTATTCATTTTAGAAACGATCAGGATGATTTATTTTGGTGCTAGTATTAATTAGGAGCATTTTTCTTTTCCTAATAGCCTCCCTTTCTTGACGGAAACCCTGTCTATCACTCCACAGAATGGTTAAACCTTTGATGAGTGAGGTGTTGTGGGTCCGAGGCATGTGCCTATATTGTCTAATATTACAGCGGTCTGAGCTGCCAAATAGAACATTAATTTACCATGTCTGGGTCCCTATTCCAACGGAGCCACAAAGATGAGTTTCTTTTGGTTATCTTATTTCCCTGGGGTGTGTGGGGTAGGGTTGCATATTGTTATGACATTCCAGCATAGGTTATATGTTGCCAGAAGGAGAACTCATTAAGTTAACCCCACAAGTTGCAAAGCAAACATATTTTATGTTTTCTATATACACACACGTTTGAACATGAACACACAGTTTCAGAGCATTTAATGTGCCAGAGATGACCATCACGGTTCTGAACCTTGTCTATTTGGCTTCATTGCTTTTCTTCATACCAACAAAACTCCATATTTGGGATCTTTGTAAATGGACTGACTGAAAGCAGAGATGCTATAAAACATCAAGCAATGCATCACTAGCATTTGGGTATCCAAAAATAAAGTGTCAGGTCATGCCGGGCAGGGTCCTGCTCACCGCTTGCTGGCCAGGCGCCAAGTGAAAAGCAAAAGCCTTGCAGTCACGGGAGATGCCAAGGGGCGGGGTGCGGCTTGATGACGCGGCGCTCGCTGGGTTTAAAACCCACGTCTCCATTACACTAGTGCTCTGACGTGGTTATCCCTTCCCTCAGCGCTGTCAGTAATTTTGGCTTATTGTGTATCGACTGGGCATTCTCTGACAAACCCTCTCTGTGTACTGAACTGGCGCATTGACTGACTACCCTGTTCTGTAACGACTTGGCAAGTACTAGCGATCCTGTTCTGTGTATCAATATTGGCACACAATTGACTGGTACTAAGACCCATGTTCCTTCAACCAAGTCTTTTCTAATATTCTAGGTTCTTTTAACCCTTGCTGGTTAAGTCTCGCTTGGTTCCCTGAAGTTAGCTTTACCGACTTCATAAGGATTAGAGGGGTAGATCGTAAACTGTATACAGGAACCAGTATCATAGACCAAGGAGGGATCCGTGACATAAAGTTAGGCCCAATTAAAATGTAAAGGTAGCAATGCACCCAATCTTTGTATTTGATGAACTCGGAGGTAAGCCTTAGTAGACTCTACAACTGAACTTCTAATCTTCCCTCCCTCCAAAGCAAATAGTCCTGCGCTCATTTCTCTTCAGGTGAATGGTGCCATCATTACGTCTACCACACAAGCTCATTGCCTCAGTGTCCACTTTGAGCTCTCCTCTCCTTACATTGTGGCTAACTGAATCTTGCAACTTTTACCTAAAAAAACATTGCAAGCAGCCACCCCTTTCTTAAATCAAGACTAAAATGCTCCAAGCTCTTATCTCCCACCTTGATTACTGTAACCACCTACTCCTTGGTGTTAAGAAATCCCAGATTCTCCCTCTAAACTCTAATGAACTGTTCATACATCTAACCTCCTACAACTCGTCCCTCTGTCAACCTCAATACTAGCTCTCTGTCTCCTATAGAATCCAATCCAAAATATTAGTGCTTACATACAAAGCTCTCCATAACCACGCCA
This sequence comes from Leptobrachium leishanense, assembly GCA_009667805.1. NCBI lineage: Eukaryota > Metazoa > Chordata > Amphibia > Anura > Megophryidae > Leptobrachium > Leptobrachium leishanense. The sequence continues at coordinate 226,259,056 of CM019065.1, forward strand.
CTGCTTACATGTCCTTCCTCAGCAGGTATATCCCATCCAGTCCACTTCGCTCTAATGATCTGATGTTCTCTCCTTGTACATGCACCTCCAACACCCACCTTCAGGACTTCTCCCGAACTGCCCCATTTTTATGGAACTCCCTCCACCACAACATCAGACTCTCTCCAGTCCTTCAAGAAGGCTCACATTACTTTAGAGAAGCCTTTCGGCTCACTCCATAATCACCCATTGTACATCTCTTGATCCATCTTCTCACACAGTCCACTGCACCCTGCTACTTCACATACTCTGCCATATAACCTAGTGTGTCACCCCTCTCCTCTTTGATTGTAAGCGCTCGAGCAGGGTCCTCTCTCCTACTGTTCTGTGTGTTTAACGTGTATGGAGATTTGATCTCTCCTATTGTAGAGCGTTATGGAACTTGTTAGTTACAGGTATTTATAAAGCGCTAACTGTAGTTAAGGACATCACAACAAAAACAAAAAGCCCAAAGCACTAAACTGTATATAAACGTATATCTCTACGTCAAGGTACTAGGGCCCCTCCTTCCTTCGCAAAGTAAGACATAAAGAGGAGCTTTTATTTTCCAAAAAGCAAACACCAATTATCATTCCTTCCATTTAAGATTATTTTATTTGTCTACTGGAAGCCACTCCCTGGGATTCCATACATAAAAAAAGGTCAGAGATCAGGGGAGTGCATAGTTGTGTAGTATATACAAGAAGCAGAGTTTGCAGCAGTAAAAACATACCCAAGGGACAATTTTTATTTGAGCCTGTATCCCGTTGTCCCTTTATTATAATCTAATGAAAGTTTGGTCTGAAATTTGTTTTGTGACAATTGAACATTCATGTCTTGACTGCTTAAGCCTGTGACCTCCTTATTTTAACCATACTCTTTTCCCCAATAATTACACAGACACCTTCTGTATTGGAAAAGGGCATGGCCACAGCTTTATTGAAAACCAACGTGCAATCATTAGTTTATTCCATACTATATATTTCTGACCCTACCGCGCACGTCTTGCGGTAGACAGTTCCCAAGTGTTATCCATGAGCTCATCGCCCCACCTGACCTGATTTCAAGTGAGGGACGCCTCCCCAGTGCCCACCCAAATGCAGCTTATCTTTTACGGCCTTGTTGCTGGCAAGGCATCCCGCCAACGCCAGAGGCTGCCATGGTTCCCAAAGGCAGTCTCTGTGCTCCCAAAGCCAGCACCCTCGCAACACCCCTAATAAATCCACCAACAGGATATCGAGCCTGATATCCAATAAACGCACCATCATGACACACAAGGTTCCCATCAACCTCCTCAAACCTAGAGTTACGCAACGCGACCCCCCCCCCGTCCTTCCCCCATGAGCCAACCCAGAGCAACTCAGGCCTCCTCCCATGCTGATCAGTCTTAGCTTGCGCAAGAAAGATCTGTACCCTACGTCAACCTACAAATACACAACCCCAAAACAGGTTAGATGCAACCCCTGATCTACCTGCAACAAGCCCCCAATCGAAAAAATGCCCAATAAAACAAAACCAAAGGAAACTTGAAACAACGCTACCTCGAAAGGCAAAAACAAGCCGTATTTAAAACCTTTAACAGGCCAAGCAACAAATCCTCTAAGATGGGTCCACGCAGGTCCGGAGCACAGTCTTCGCGTCATCGCCTACTGTAAGAAAATCGTCCGGACCAACATCTTCCCGACCCATCCACTGGCACAGAAAGTACAGAGCAGCCAACACCTCCGAGCCCCCCGCTGCAGAACCCCCCCCATCACCTGTAAACCAGAAACAACAACCAATGCAGCCCACTGTCGACCCTCTGGGACCACCAACCCCTCCCGCCCGACGTCACCGATGCCCACTATCGCCAGACCTGCGTGTATGACCACCACGCGACTCCGTCAACGCGCAATCTTCCGCCCTCAACAATCCGGCGAAACGAGGCCCAACAATAGGGATGGAAATGGTGTTGCCTACGCATCCGCCTGGGAGCCAGCTGCCAAACAACGGTCCCATCGAAACTGGGAGAGAGACTCAGTAAGGACATTGACAACACCCGGCACATGCGCCACCTGAAAACAGATAAGGCAACGCAGGACCAAATGGTCCAGCAAAACCAAAACCGGGGCGGAATCAAAAATTGATCGGTGCACTACGTGCACGACACACACATTATCAGACTCAACACCACGAGCCGAGTAGCCAGCTTCTAACCACCCAGCTCCAATGCCACCCCGATCGGAAAAGCTCGAGGAACGTCAAATGGACCATAGAAGGCGCAGCCCACGTCGGGGACCAAGCCGGAGCACACCAACTCCCTCGGCAACAGTCCCCGAACCCACCTGAACCGTCCGCAAACAGCTCCAGGGACCCCTCACCACCTCAGCTGCATGCCAACACGTATGCCCATTGTAGGCCGTCAAATAAGTGCGCTACCCGGCCAGGTCCTCTTCCAATGTCCACGCAATGCGGACAATGGATGTGGCATCCTGACACCGTCCATCGCCAAGGACAACCGGCGATCGAACGCCCTCCCCATAAGCATCACCCGACAGGCAAATTCCAAGCGGCCCAAAAGTGACTGCAAGTCCTGCAACCGCAGCTTGGAAGTGCCGAAAGCCCGCACCACCAAACCCTGCAAAACCAAAATCGTATCCGCCGGCAAGTGAAAAACAATCTGAACCGTGTCAATCACAATCCCTAGAAAGGACAATCTACGGGTGCCCTTAGTCTTCGTCAGCGCCAACGGGATACCAAAATCCGTCACGACTTCCCAAAACACAGCAAGGAGCTCCGCTCAAACCATAGAACCCTCCGTTCCCACGAACATGAAGTCAACCAGGCAACGTACCACAGAGTCCCCACCTGCCCGCCAACGTACCACCGAACCCACAAAGGACGCAAAGAGCCCAAAATAATGAACAGAGATGGAGCACCCCAACGCCAAGCACCTATCAAAGTAATAGGCCCCCTGAAAAGAGCAGCCCAACAAGTGGTAGTCAGGATGGATGGGAAGCAACCAAAAGCTGCCTCCACATCCACCCTAGCCAACCAGCATCCTTAATCAGCAGCAGCGCTTCATCAAACGAGGCATACCAGACACAACAAGCATCCCTACCCATGCCATCCTCAACCGAAGCCCGAGCTGCATAAGACAAGCGACAAATCATCCAGAATCAACCTGACTCCTTAGGGACAAGGCCCAGAGGAGAAATCCCCAATTCGGGGAAACCGGAAAAAAGGGGGGGGCCACCACCAACGCCAACTACACATCCCGTTCCAACTCCAACCCCTCCATTTGTTCATGCTGATAACAAATCCCAAAAAAAAACACAGGGAAGTCCGATGGTTCAAGGGGAAATCGGAAAACCAAGAAAACCCATCCTACAACAACTCCATCACCCGGCGATCAGGACACCTGGCGGGCCATGGGAGCACGCGCACCAGCAAAACCCCATCCACCAAACACCCCCAACCATTAAAGCAACAGAACAAGGGGTGGGGCCCTCATACCCCAAAAATGTATGCTGAAAGCGGCACGCTGATGCCCATCCGCAGCATGACTCATTATAAAGCCAGCAGCACCTATCATGTCCGACCGCTAATTCCCCCCTGTGCCCCGGGACCAGTGTCCAAGAAAAGACAGCACTCCAGGACGAGCAGGAGTCATTAATAAAAACAGCCACAGATCGGCATCCTGCCAATTAAACCGCATACCATGGTGCACCGCCATTTTCTGATGAAACTGCTGGTTGTAGCAGAACCAGCATTGACCACCATATATGCGATAAGGCCCCCCCCCCACATGAGGTCTAAATACTTAAACAATGAAAAGCTACGCTCCGGCTAGCGCTTGAATAAGATACTGCAGTATGCCATAAAGCCCTGTATCCAATAACAAAACGCACATGGCAAAGAATTTTCTTGCTTCACATCACCGCCTCCCAACAACAAATCAGGCTCCCTAGGGGGATCCACCGACTTAATAGGGAAGACCATTGACAGGATGCAACACAATCCCCACTCCACATTTATTCCCTGAACTCTGCCATCACCCGTAAACCCAGTGGCGACAAATCACAAGAAGCCACACCACGTAAGAAGAGGTATCGCTGGAAAAGTCACAGTCTATCCTTTCCATCGATGCCTCTCTTGGGGCTAGTCTGTGATCTGGCGCTAAATCGTGAACTTTTTCCAGAGGTGGTTGACATCTTGGATGCCAGCCAAGTCTCCGTGTCCCATCCCCCTGATGTCATCAGGCATGGTCTTGTTGAAGTCAGTTAGGAAATTAACCCCTAGCTATCCAAATGGATAGGAGATATATATGGAAATTAACCCAGAGCTTGCCACATTGGTGGCAGCTAGAGGGTCATGTTTGGTATGGCTATGCTCTGTCCTTTCCAATGATACCAAACATGACCAAGTGTAAAAGAAACATAAAATAAAAAGCCTAGTTTTTTAAAATTAATGCAGCACTATTGTTCACTTTCCATTATAATGTATTAATGCTGCAATATATTTTTTCCGTTTTAGCTAAAATTGCGTATTTTCTCAGAAAAATAGAGCAAGAGGTTCCCATTTGTAATTTATTTAAACACGTGTACCCCATAAAATATGTAAGAGCTGCAAAGGCTTGGATGATAAAATGTGAAAGAAAAACAAAATTACATTGTAGATGATTGAAATTTGAATGGAAATTCAAATTTTTTATTACAGCATTCTGACAGGACATGACGTATACACATAATGATAGATTATGAATCTGCCTTGTCTGCCATAAAAAAAGGATATATAATTTGTCTGGGTCATACAATAAAACATGACTTCAAATCGCGTTTAAACATGAGGAGTACAAAACTGTAAAAAAATTAGTACAGAGGTGAAATAGCTCAGCAGTGAAAGTGTTAAATGTGGCTCTTGGTCATGTTTTAGTATACGACCCATGCAAATTATATGTCTTTTTTTCAGCAGACTCGGGGATTCAAAATATATCATTAATTTAATATAACCTTGTCACAATATGTTAAAGTGTAATTTTCCATTTGGATTTCAATCATTTGCTAACCTGATCTTTTTGTTCGGTTTTTAAAATCGTGCCTTCATAATACAAAGCACTAGACAATACAGCAATTCCGAAATTTTAGGCAGAAACAAATCGACACACTACAGAAGTCAGATTCAAGTCAGTTATTATGAGTCTCCAAGACATACTTTGGGCTACACTGCCTATACATTTGTGATTAGTAAGAGATGTCCTTATGTTTACTGTGTAGCTTATTTTAGTTATGGATTTCCTTTAAAGGATGCTATCCCTCTTGAAACCAAGCTCCATGCTTCAGACAGATCCCTAGAAGGAATGTACAATCTGCAGTGTTGAAAAACAAATTCCCAGCTCATGCCATCCCCATTTGTAATCTTAGAGGGAGCTGGGTTTACGGCCCTTCTGCTTCCTAGTAATAAGAGTGTATAATGAGTAGAGATGCCTGGAACAGTCCAAGAACAGCATGTGTTGCGTATTTTGTAGCTGCGATGCTGAATGCGCCCAAAAGAGTCAAAACAAAAGCTTCAAGTCACTATAAGATGCAATACAGATTCCTAGCTCTGGTTGACCCAAGTGGGGATCCAAAATAGTAGGACAAGCCAACAATGCCATTGTGCCTCTTATTAGCTCTCCCTTAGCATTCAATGTAATACAGGTGTGGACTCCGGCCCCGATTTATATCTCAGGAGCTTGTAGGCACAGAAAGATTGATGCCCCCAATGCCAAAAAAAGTGCCAAGTTGACAAAAACAAAAAACATGTCTAAAAACTGGGCTGCATACATTACCTGTCCCTGTGCTCCCTCGCTGACCACCGCAGTCTCCTCCAGCGATCGCGACCTCATACTTCCCAATTCAATTCTCGCGAGGAGACTGCGGGGGAGAGTGAGGGAGCGCATGGACAGGTGATGAAATCCAGTGGCATCCCGAGTGTTGCCCGGGGTTACTGCTTCCAGCATAGGAATTTAACCCCGAGCCACACTCGGGAATACCGCGGGGGGGGGGGGGGTGGGGGGGTCAAAAAAATAAAAATGTCAGAATCGTAACGCCAGGGAGGGTAAACATGGTCATGTTTGGTATCATTGGCAAGGCCAGACTCTGTCCTTTCCCCCGCTCTCCTCGCAGCAGAGCATATGTTTTAGAGGAACATTTTTTCAGCCTATGTATCCACACATATTGTATATATTAGGGATAGGGATGTACCGAAACGAAAATTTCCGGCCGACACGAAACTTTGGGATCAGTTTGGCTGAAAACGGATACCGAAACCAAAAATCAGACATGAGTACCTGGGCCTGGAGGCCGGGGACTCGCCTGCTCCCAAAGGCCGGATGAGCCTGGTGGCTGGCCGAGCAGCCTGGGACAGTCGGAAGACTGTCACGGTTAGCTCAGGACCGAAGTAGGAGGATGTAGGCGAGTATGTTGCCTACACATACTTCTACTTCGGCCCTGAGCTCCAGCAGTGACAGTCCTCTGGCTGTCGCATGCTGCTTGGCCTTCCTCCAGGCTCAGACGAGCCCCTGACTTGGCTGGACCTTAAAGGCCCAGCCGAGCCGGGGGCTCGCCTGAGCCTGGCCGAGCAGCCTATGACAGCCAGAGGACGGTCACCGCTGGAGCTCAGGGCCGAAGTAGGAGGATGTTGCCTACACATACTCCCCTACAATCGGTCCTGAGCTCCTCCAGCAATGGTAGTCCTGCATTCACTGCCCGCTCTGTGTCGGTCGCCGTGATGACGTCACGAAAGCCTGGCTCAGGGCAGATGTAGGCGAGTATGTGTGCAACCGGTGGAGGACTTGAAGCCGATGTAGGTGAGTATGTGCTCTCCACACCCCCTCCCCACACGAAATCCGTCACCTGGGCCTGGAGGCCCGCCCAAGCCCCCTGCTCGGCCGGCCTTCAGACTCAGGAGAGCCCCCTGCTCGGTTGGCCCTTACAGGGATGAATGCTCCATATGCAAATCAGCCTGCAATCACCCAGAAAGGGTGGCCAGTACTGAATGCCAAGGACGTCATCCCTGCACGAGAGATGCAGCAACCCCCGACGATCGTGTCGGCCTTGTTAGGCCTCGTCAGGATGGAATGGCTGAGACCCCTCTAGGCATCTCGAGCAAGGGGTCCATGTCTGGATTACCCTGTATACTTGTGAGAAAAAAGGTTTATGAGGGTCTTGAGGACGAGCAGCTACACTAGTGGCCTGCTTTACAGTGGGGCCTGCTCAGGTCCCCCACTTTCCACACTATTAGTTGTTAATTCTTTGATTGCGCCGCCGCAACGGTAATTTGTGCCTGCACTATGTAATACCTCCCTTTGTGCTCCCCATGTTAGGTATAGGAGAAGCTTAAATACAGTAAGCTCGGGCAACAGCGAGGCGCAACACATTCTCACCTGCCTTTAGCGTTAAGATCGATGCCAAACACTAAATTTCTTCTCCCAGTGCCAACAATTACATATTGAGATGAAACATTAGCACCAACAAAGTCTTTTGTGTTTCAAATCTTTAGATATAAGATGTAATCTTGCACTATCTATTCCAGTGGCCTGAAATGGTTAACAAGGAGCAAATTATGGGTTTTGGTGAGGTTACATCTGCAAGGGGTACAGCTCAGCATTAGAAGAAAGTGTTAGGACATTATGGATAGAGTTAAGGGAAGCATTTCCCATAGATTGTAAGAATATATTCACTAACCAACGTGTTGGCAATTAGACTAAGAAATTAACTTTAACATTATTTTAGGTTTAAGTTCCACAACTGTGTCAACCTTACTTTTCCATGCCAATTTACCAAAGCGCACCAATTACTGACAACTCCAATATTTTATATACCCAGTAAAGAACCTGGCTTTTTATGAGGCCCAGGGACATACTTCCTTGCTATCTCCTCAATCTACTCCCCTATAGGGTATACACTTCCAAACAAATAGGACTATATTTGTAAAACAAGCACATGGTTGTAACCGTTTGTCAGTGGAGTCAAAGATTGCAATCAAAGGAATTTAAGTTCTCACTCCTCTGGAATTCAAAGCATTAACAACACATTTAAAGGATCCGGAGTCAGACACGGGTACCTTATTTTATGCCAACAATAGCCGTGGGTATATATGATTTCAGAAACATAATACTTTGGTTGTAAAAGTAAGTGTTAATGTTAGAAAGCGTGTGTAGCGAGGATGTATTGACAAACAGAGTGGGCAACTGTCAGAAGATTCTATATACAGTCCCTGTATTGGCTCCCTGATGTGACGACTCAGGTCGACTACAGCCCTGCATCAATCCATAGTTAGATTGTTTTCTCTTACCCAGGTCCTTCGGTAGGTATTATATTTCTGTAACGACTGTCTAAACTCAAATGTTCTTGAACCCAGGACATACTTGAAAATGAGAAATCTCAATGTATCCTTCCTGGTAAAATACTTTATAAATAAAATAAATCCCAGTCAGACACTGCAGGTTTTAACACAATGGTGCCATTACAGAGAAGTCAACTCCATATGCAAATCAGACTCAGAAAGTGTGGTCACAACTGAAATGCCAATATTCTGGAACCCCAGGATCATATTATTGTCATCATGCAAGAAGTGAATGTCACATGCAGTATATGATTGAAGTCCGCTTATCCCATCCCCTTTTGAAACCAAATAAACAGGGTTATTCAAAAGGGCTCCGAATTGCTGGCGAAAGGTAACCGAACGCTGAAATTCAGCGTACGGTTACCTTTCCTGGCCATTCAGAGAGCAGGCAGTTCACCAAATGTTAGCAAATTGCCCGCACATACGGTGCCTGTTCGAGGGCAGTGAATCCCCATAGAGAAGCAAGGCTTCGTCTATTCAGAGAACAAAAACCTGCAGTGAAAAGTTGCCGAATTGCCCTGCCATTCAGTGGTTTCATGCGACAGGTTTATTCAGGAGAATCCCATAGGCTTCAATGTTAAAAATATTCCTGTTTATTTTAATACAATATCTAATAAACCGTTTATTTTTAGAATCTTTTAGGCACTTTTCGGGATTTTTTTTGCGAATTATTTTCGTTTTATTTTTAAATCGTTATTTCTTTTTTCTGTAACAGACCTTTTTATTATCATTCATTGGATCTTATATGTAAATTTCAGACATTTTCGTTCTGTAGTTTCTTTGCAAACAACGGTTCACTATTCAAACATTCAAGCGTACGTTTTTTTTTGGGGGGGTTTCACTCCATTCGTCTGCAGTGTTGGCTTTTTCCGGCGGCTGCTCTACGCTGTGATCGGCTCCTGCTCGGGTTTCTCTGGCGTGTTCGGCGGGTTTAATCCAGATGTTTTTGCGGGTTCGCCTTCGCCGGGTTTTGCGGTGAGTGTTCATCGGGTTTGCGGCAGCTTTTCCCTGCAATACGACGGCCCTGTGGTGCTTGCTGAGTACCATCCACAAAACTATTATATGGCCCAAAGCCAATGCAGTGTCAGAGGCAAAAAAGCAAGGCCACAGTGCCCCTGTCATTACAGGGAACCAACTTTAGCAGGACACCCCCAACCTGGCTGTGCAATCTGCTTGGAAAAATAAATGCCTAGCATAGAGCTTCCAAAAGGACGAAGATGGTCCTCACTTTCCTCCTTGGCACTGTTCCCAGTTCAGTTTCCAAAAGGAATAGACTTTGTTATGGTTAACAGCTGGACCGACTACCCCTTACCTATAAATCTTGCATAATGGCATTAAAAGTGGTTTATTGAATGACCTACTATATTGGAGTTCTACATGCAGAAGAGGTGATGGCTGCTCAAAAATCAACAAACATGCACTCTGCCCTTTATGCTTATTTTGCAATATAACCATTACTAACAAAACAGTCATTTGCGTGTTTTGCAAGACGTCTCACAAGTTGCAATGTAGTAAACTGCTTTAAAAAAAATAAAAATTAAAAAACACACACTACTAGACTGTGATAAATATTAAAACTTTGATTAGTAACTGACTTTCTCACTACCCAGGGAGCCAGATATTAAGACTATGATACAAGGTTGGAACAAGGCCAATAAATATTAACATAATAAAGAATAGGAGTGTTACATTTTTTTTCCCCACGCAGTTAGGTCTTATTCGCCAAGGCCACTTTGGCGCTCTTCGGTGACGTTCTCCAACTTTTTTGTGGGCTTCGGTATCTCAACCTTTGGCACACTACGGTGACCATTCGGTAAATAGTGAATTCACTGAAATGTAAACCGCCTAAGTACATCAAAGTGAAAGCACTGATATAGTGCCCACATACAGATCATGTTTACATTTGTATTTTTGGAAGCTGCATTGCTACTCTCATTAGATCACTACAGATACCCATAAGCAGGATATTTGATCGTGTTTGTTATGCATTTTTATAACATTTACTTTATCTGACACAAAGACCATTTCTGCTTGGTGCTAGTATTTGAGAGCACTTTTGAAAATGTACAATAGACACCATCTACAGTACAGATCAGAACCTGTCATTCCAGCAATAATTCTTTGAAGATTAAACAAATGCATGCCATGTAATACTACATTTTACTACAGAGCACCACAATTATGGAATAACCTCCCAGGCGCCATCAAATCTTTCCCCAGTCTAAAGTCCCTTAAGGAGATCTCTATTGAAATACCTTGATACAAAATGCACCTATAACATGTAACATAGTGACTATATTTCCAACATATATAAATTTTCTGTGTTAATCTGTAGATTTGGGTTTTTGTTTTTAATATATTGCATTTTATTACTTTGTATTTCTGTACCTACTGTACAAAAAATTCAATGTTCTTGAACCCAGGACATACTTGAAAACGAGAGAAATCTCAATGTATCCTTCCTGGTGAAATCCTTTGCAAATAAAAATGAGCAAACTTCCAGTATTTTCATCTTAGAAGCAGGACTCAAGACGAGGAGGAATGCATGAGAACCCAGTTCATCCACTATTTTTGCAGAGGGAACGGAGTCCCTATCGGTCCAATAAGCTATAAAGCTTGTATTCAAGGGTTTAATCATTTCTTTCTCTGGTGACAGTAAATATAGGATTTCAATAAAATATCAGATTTGAGCGTGTGCCTGTGTTACATGCGAGATAACTGCTAGTAGGGTACAGAAATTTTGGTGAGTTCCCACACTTCTATATTTTAAGACTTTGCCCCTGCTTAAAAGGGATACTCTAAAAAAATAGGAGTTCCATTTTTTCTCTTAAATAATGGGCAGAGGCTGTCAGCAGCCTCTGAGATATATATATATATATATATATATTCATATTCCAGGTGAATTTACTCACCTTTTGTCGCCCGCTGTGAGCAGCTCCACCTCCGCTTTGACTCAAGGACTCCCTAACCCAGCAGTCCCTTACGCTTTCCTCTGAAATTTGCGTTGCATAGGAACTAGGGCTGCACCAAAATTTCAGCCACCGAAAATTATCGGCCAGCCGGCCTGCCTGCCTTCAGGCGAATCCACAGCTTGGCCCGACCTCCAGGCCCAGGTTCTCATGTCTGATTTTCGGCCAAACCGATCCCGAATTTTCGGTATCGGCCGGAAATTTCTGTTGTTTTGGTGCATCCCTAATAGGAATTGCAAATTGCGCAGTGCTACGGGTCTTGCACACAAGTTCCATAGCACATGTGCAGAAAGATAGTCTGGTACTGTGCGCATGCGCAGATCTGATCCACTGGCTTCCTGAAACCTATTGCTACAGCGATTGGTGTCAGAGGGTGAAGACTGTATGCTCTCTGCCTGCTGAGATCACTGGTGAGCGGCAGCTGGGCAATACAAAAATCCCAGCTGCTGGTGATGCTGGGTGGGATAGAGGTAACAGCGGCCGTGCTGAAAGCCTCCCTGTTGAAGCACTACGACGTGCATTCAACGGGGCTGCAGAGCGCAATCCTCCATTGGAGAACTGAGTCTTGCAGCGCTGAGCGCACTGAGCTCGGCGAGGTGGCCAGACAGGCGTCAGAGTGGAAGGAAGCGTGCCTCTTTTGCCTTTAAATAATTGGGCAGAGGCTGTGAAGGAACCATAAAATGTACACCGCAACGAGACACGCGCACTTTATATACGTATATATTCTATAGCACCTGCACAGAACAATGGGTCGTAGCTGCCGGTGCATGCACAGATCTGATTCACGGAGGTCTCGGAGACTGCTCGCTAATGCAATTGATCTAAAACTAGTAACCAGCAGCCAGGAAATTCTAATTCTTCTGCTGTTGGTGACACTGGGTGGGGTGGAGGAAACTCCTCCACATCACCCAGCTTTTTAGCCAGATCAGGGGAGTTAGGATGGGCAGAGACTATACCGATACTGGCCACTTTAAAAATGATAAAAGAACCACTTTGGGAAAGAAGTCCCAGAATGCGCAGTTTCAGCAGAAAAAGTAGAGATGGTGAAAAAAAAAAATGCTACAGAAATAATATATGTATACTGCTGATAATTTAAAATATTAAATCAATAGTGATCAATGATTTCCAAACTTAAATTGCCTTTTAGCAAGATGACATAGAAAGAATAAATGGGTGTATAAGGGGTGGTTTCTGCAGAGGTCAAGAGAAATCCACCAATGCCATGGACCACTACCAGCTTGACCTACATTACACTCAGTGAGCTTGTGGCACTCTGTATGTGTGTGACAAGCACAAAGCAACAACTTGATAGAGCATCCCTATCGACTAGAAAATTGTTAAACATATGTAACACACACACCCACCAATATATATATATATATATATATAATATAATATATAATCACAGCAGGGTCCCACACACAGTTACACTCCTTAATTGCCTTGATGCAGAAACTTAGCTAGTTTCATATATACATATATATATATATATATATCATACACCACTTATATGACACCTTATTACACCAACAATACAGAATAAAAAAGTCAAACCTTCAAGTGTTTCCAACCCCTGCAAAATCAGTGAGTGAGGTTTCCACTATTCACCTCCCAATACCCAAACACACAGATCATTGCTGCAGATCTGTGATCATTTATTCATATAAAGAGACTGTAACTTCTTTGCCAGAAGATATAAAGTGTGTGAAGCAGAACATAGAATGACGGTACTAACAGGACATACAAATGAGGAAGCCAGATAAACTTCAGCTTACCTTGTTCTTTGCTTGTAGGCAGCACAATCTGCTAGCTTTGCCACCCATCACAATAGCCCAAAAAGGGGTTTAGTAGTCAGGCACACAGTGAGGTTCACATCTCGGCCCCCTCCTTTCACTCCTTGGCTGACACACACAGCTCATAGATACAAAGTAGACCTGCAGCCAGCACTAAACTTTAGGCAATACAAAACTATTGTAGCCGTAATTACTAGAAGAGAGGCACCCGAGTGTGTGCACTGAGCAGGCAGGATGGAGGCCCAAGGGACAGCTGCATGTGTAAAGTGAAAAGTATGTTTTTAGATGAGGGGAGGGGGGAGATGTCATGCTGGTATAGCAGTCAAAATAACCCCATATCTGTTAGAAACACATTACAAGTGTCTGTGATACAGTATCTCTACTGTTATCAGGTTGAGCATCTCACACACTGTGGGTATCTGGTACCTCAGAGAGTACACACACACCTCTGCTTGTGGCACTATAGATGTTACTCTACAATGCTTTGTGTGGGGACCCACTCTAGCCTTTATAACATCGCCTTGTTTTCCCTAATTGACTGATTATGGCCCGGACGCATATGAATTCTACATACTGCAGGGAAGTACTCTTCATGAACATCCCAACAAAATGTGTCCAAGAAGACCAGGCCAAGGTGACGTTCTAGGCTCACCCTAGTCATTTGCCCACTTATTCCTTTCAAATTGCGTTGATTTTATATCTTGCATTAATTCCCAAACTTCCCAAGTGTCCATCTTCAGGAAACCAGGCTCCTCCACCTACAGTGAGTCTCTTTCCTAGCATCCAATTGAAATCCCATCTGAGAAGAAGATGCTACATTTGTCTTATTAAATTGTATGCTGCTTTTGTAGGGCTTTCCCCCCCTGCTTTATAGCGTAAAGCCCAGCAGATTATAAGCATTTATTCACATGAATATTATTAGGGTTGCCACCAGATCGGCCATGTTTTCCTGGACACATATAATTTATACATGCTGATGGGCGGTGCATGAAAAATGCAACCCCACAGCATGTAGAATTCCTACAATGCAGACCAGAAATCAGAGAGGAATCCCATGTGACTGGTCTTGATTTCCTTCCCATCATATCAGTTATGCATTTTGCATGGCAGCACTTTTCCCTGTGCCTCCCTCTGCATGAAATAGTAATATGTGTCCAGGAAAACACGGCTGATCTGGCAACCCTAAAAATACCGGTGTACATTAGAAGCCCACGGTGGGACATGGTTATAACAGTTGACATCCACAGCAATCGAACGCTTTATGAGGTGTTCTGTACGGAGCAATGAACGGATTTAGAAATTTGTTTTGTAAATAAAGATTTTGATTTAGCTATAAATTAATTACAGACTACCGGGGCAGAATATCATCTACATTGATTAAGAATAGAAGCATTATTAAAGAAAGACCCTAAAATGCCTTTATCTTGTAAGGTATCTAGATTGTAAGTTCCCACGGAAATAGGGCCCTCATGTCCTCCTGTATCTGCAGGCAGGAATACTGACCTGTATCCTGTATGTATTGTAGAATTGTCCTGTCTTTACCCATTGCACCTTGTACAGCGCTGCAGAATGTGTTGGCACTTAATAAATAATAATATGCTCCCTGGCAGAATAACTAGGAGTGGCTGGGGGGCAGATCCCCCAGTCCAAGTTGTCTTCTTAGACATTTACAAGGGCGGACTGACAACTAATGGGGGCCGCCCCGGCAATAGTAGATCATGGGGCCCCCTTGTGCTGCACCCACAGGAGGCCACACCCATACAAAACCCCACCCCCTATAATGCAACGCCCGCATTATTGTGATAAAGAATTTATTTCTTACCTCATTAAAATAATCTTTTTGAAAATTGCGTGAAGAAAATCCACTTGGACCCAGCAGCTAATAGGGGAATCCATTGTGCCCCCCTCAGACTTACAGATGGCCACCGCTTAGCGTTGCCAGGTCGGCCATGTTTTCCTGGACACATAATTTATTCATGCTGATGGGCAGTACATGAAAAATGCCACCCTGGAGTATGTGGAATCCATACGCTGCAGGTAAGAAATCAGACAGGAATCCCAGGTGACCTGCCTAGATTTCCTACCTGCAGCATATGAATTATACATGTTGCAGGGCAGCACTTTTCCCTGCTCCTGTTTGCGTGAAATAGTAATAGGTGTCCAGGAAAACATGATCGACCTAGCAACTTTACCACCGCTCTGCTGCAGCAGCCATCATCCACTCATTGCAGCTAAGGCTGGGGTCAGGCGAACGCAGTGCGAACGTGCGTCGAGCCGCAATTTATTACGGCCGTAGTAGCAGCAAATGACGGCCAATATACAAAGTATGGCCGCACGAAAGTTCGGCCGCGCAACGCAAGCGGCAAACAAACGCATTTTTTCGAGAACATGGAACCGCTAGTACTGACGCACAGAGTGTGCTGCGTCGGCATAGCGGCGTGTGTGCGTGATTAGGAGACGTCAGACGCTGTATATGTCTGGCCAACATCACGTCCATTTGTTTTTTATAGCTCCGTCAAAAAATACGTCCGGAATTGCGCATCGTATGACTGCTATCGCGTCTTCTGTGAAAAAATGCGTTCGGACGCATCGACGCACTTTTTGACAGTGGACGTGAAAAATGCGTTCATCTGACCATAGCCTAAGGCTAGGGTCAAACGAAAGCATTTTTACACGCGAACGTAAAAAAGTGCATCCGAATGAATTGACGGATTTTTTCGCGGAGTGCGCGAAAACGGTCATACGATGCGCATTTTTCGTGCGTGATTTTTTCGGATCGTCAATAAAACTCTTTTTGCGTCTGGACGTTATGTAGGCTGGACATTAGCAGTGTCTGACATCTCCTAATCACGCAAACACGCCGCTATGCCGCAGCTGCGCACTCTGTACGTCCGTACTAGCGGTTCGGCGTTCTCGAAAAAATGCATTAGTTTTCCACTTGCGTTGCGCGGCCGGACTTTCGTGCGACCGTACTTCGTATATTGGCCGTCATTGCCCGTCATTTGCTGCTAGTGCGGCCGTAATTAAGTGCGCCAGAACGCACGTTTAAAGTGCGCTGGTCTGACCCCAGCCTTAGGCTGCACACAGAAGTTTGGCGGTTTATCGGATCGATTTGGTGGTTTTTCCGCAGTTTGAATGTGTGTTCGGCGGTTTATCGGATTGATTCAGCGGTTTTTCGATTCATTTGGTGGTTTGCGGCTGCATTCGGTTGGTTTATAGGCAACGTTTGGTGCATTGTTTTGGTGCACTTCGGGGACCCTGCTGTGAATGTGCCGAAGGAGAAAGCACTGAAATTTCACTGCTCTCTGAATAACCCCTTTAAATAGAAATTTGTAATGAAAAAACATTAATGCATTCTATCATCACTAGGGTTCTCAGATCGGTCATGTTTTCATGTTTTTATGGACCTACATTACAGTTCACTTGGGATTCCCTTTTGATTTCTGATTTGCAGCATATGAATTATATGTACTACAGGGCAATACTTTTCATGCACTGCTCATCAGCAAGAATAAATCATATGTGTCCAGGAAAATATGGGCGATATGACAGCCTTGGTTCTCATAGAAAATAGCTCCTTAAAAACATAAAGGCATTCTGATGCAGCACCATATTCAACAGTTTTCTATCAGGGTTATTCAGAGAGAGATGAAAACCAGGAGAATTGCCAGGAGAAGAGAACTATCTAGACCAAATAGACGATTTGGAAAGTGAGATAAATGGCAGAATTTCTCTCGTTTGGCTATTTTGCCTAGAATTTTCTCTTCTCCAGTCATTCTCCAGCTTTTCACCTCTCTCTGAATAACCCTGTAAGTCATGCTTAGCTCTATGTATGTATATTATATGAAATGTTTAAATAATAAAGTTAAAATAATTTAAATACGCTTGTTGTAACTCAAGCCGCCAGATCCTCCATGATTTCTTGACCTTATATAATTAAATATATTCATGCTGATGGGCAGTGCATGAGAATTAAAACCCTGCATTGTGTGGAATCATATGCTGCAGGTAAGAAATCAGGATTCCCAGGTAACCTGCCTAAACTGGTTAATTGTTATCCCTAGTCCTGTGGCGTATGAATTACACATGTTGAAGGGCAGCATTTTTCCCTGTGCTTTCTCTCTGAATGCAACAGGAATACGTGTCCATGAAAACAAGGCCGACCTGGCACCCCTATACGTAATTCAGATTTTTAACGGTCCTGGGACCTGTACTGGTGCACTATAAAATAATAATAACTCACAGGACAGGAACAAAGTATTGACGTGTTGGTGCTTTGTACTTTTATGTATACAGGTTGACTAAGGCCGGGGTCAGACGAACGCAGTGCGAACGCGCGTGCAGCCGCACTTTATTACAGCCGCAGTAGCAGCAAATGACGTCCAATGACAGCCAATATACGAAGTACGGCCGCCCAAAAGTTCGGCCGCACAACGCAAGCGGCAAAGGAATGCATTTTTTTGAGAACGTAGAACCGCTAGTACTGACGTACCGAGTGCGCTGCGTCCGCATAGCGGCGTGTGTGCGTGATTAGGAGACGTCAGACGCTGCACACGTCCGGACAACATCAGGTCCATTTGTTTTTAATAGCTCCGTCAAAATTCACGGCCGAAATTGCGCACCGTATGACCGTTGTCACGTCTTCCGTGAAAAAGTGCATCAACGCTCTTTTTGACGGTAGACGTGAAAAATGCGTTTGCCTAACCCTAGCCTTACTAGGGTGAAAAAATACAGCATATGCTATTTAGGCTGGGGCCAGACTAACGCATTTTTAACGTGCGTTTAGGCGCACTTAATCACGGCCGTAGTCATAGCAAATGACGGGCAATGACGGCCAATATACGAAGTACGGCCGCACGAAAGTTCGGCCGCGCAACGCAAGCGGCAAACGAACGCATTTTTTCGAGAACGTAGAATCGCTAGTACTGACGTACAGAGTGCGCTGCGTCGGCATAGCGGTGTGTGTGCGTGATTAGGAGACGGACGCTGCTAATGTCCAGCCTACATAACGTCCAGACGCAAAAAGTGTTTTATTGACAAGCCTTAAAAAAACACACATGAAAATGCGCATCGTTTGACCGCTGTCGAGTCCGCCGTAAAAAAATACGTCAATGCGTTCAGACGCACTTTTTGACGGTCGATGCGAAAAATGCGTTTGTTTGACCCTAGCCTTAGAGGTAGTATCTATGGTAAATAAGCACCTTGTAACACACAGGGAAATAAAATCTGCATGTTTGATTTCTGAACCTGCTTATCCTCTAATTTTTCAGTCACGTACAAGGCTTTAAAAATATTTATTGTTATGGTGGCTGCTGTGATCTGTCGGCACTCAACAAGAGGTTAGAATTCCAGTTTAAAATAGCTTCAAGTTCAGCATAAGGACATTACTATTTAGGAACAACAGGGATATTTTTTTATATTTATACATCACACTCAAGATTCACCAAGAGCTAAAGCTGTAAGGTCCACCATGGACTCCGGGATGTGGAAATAATATCAGGTCTATTCAGTAAAAGGTGAAACTCAGGAGAATTGGCAGGAGAAAAGAACAATCTAGACCAAATAGCCGATTTGGAAAGATAGATAAATCGGAAAATTGTTCTGGTTTGGCTATTTTGACATAGATTTTTCACTTCTGCAAATTCTCCTGACTTCACCCCTAAGGCTGGAGTCAGACGAGCGTTTTTAAGAACATAAGGAACGTCCGTGCGAGTGGCCACCTTGCTGAGTCCAGTTAATGCGCTCAGCGCTGCAAGCCTTGATCCTCCTATGGAGGATCGTGCTTTGCAGCCCCGTTGAATGCGCATCGTAGCGCTTCGACAGGGAGGATTCCAAAATGTCCGCAGTACGCCCACTGTAGCATGCACAATTCGTGCGCCCGCTACAGCGTGTGGCCGGCCCTGTCGAAGGGTCACAACGCTGCGACGGACACCAGGAGGCACGTCAGTACAGGTGCACATAGTCAGGGTTATTCAAAGAGATCCGAATTATGGCCGAAAGGTAACCAGGTAACCAAACAGTGAAATTCAGCGTACAGTTACCTTTCCTGGCCATTCGGCTATCCAGAGAGCAGGCAGTTCGCCAAATGTTGTTGATTTCTTGCATTTGACTACTTTGTATTTCTGAAACCATGTTCTTGGACCCAGGACATACTTGAAAACGAGAGAAATCTCAATGTATCCTTCCTGGTAAAATCCTTTATAAATAAATAAACATACGGTGCCAGTTTGAGGGCAGTGAAATCCCCATAGAGAAGCAATGCTTTGTCTATTCAGAGAACACAAAACAGCAGAGAAAAGTTGCCGAAATGCCCTGCCATTCGGTGGTTTCATTCGACAGGTTTATTCAGGAGAATCCCATAGGCTTCAATGTTAAAAATATTCCTGTTTTAATTCAATATCTAATAAACCGTTTATTATTTTATTCTGCTGTAAAGAGTCTCTTTATTTTTTAGGTTTTTCCAGATCTTTTAGTCTTTTTTTGGCAAACTTTTTTT
Source organism: Leptobrachium leishanense (assembly GCA_009667805.1). Lineage (NCBI taxonomy): Eukaryota > Metazoa > Chordata > Amphibia > Anura > Megophryidae > Leptobrachium > Leptobrachium leishanense. The sequence goes on from CM019065.1 coordinate 226,278,699, forward strand.
TCATTTTTTTTTATGGTTTAGCGCTGCTTTAAAAACACTGTATTCTGGTGCATTGAACTATTGCTGCCACCAGAGGGAGACAGAGACATTGTTAGACTATGCTGGACAAAACCGATCTACATGTACCATCATCCTTTGCGTGAGGACAGGAAGGAGGTGGTACAGGAAGAGGAAAGAGATCAGCAGCCTCGTGCAAGGCAGAAGCAGAGTGAGTGGAGCAGTGAAAGGTGGAGGACGCACGTTGGAGCTGTCAGGGATCACAACCAGGCCGGAGTACAGACGCTGTCTTACGGGTGCTGGATTTCAGGACAGTAATCGCGTTGAGACCTACCTGCGCAGCGCTGAGAGGTCTGGAGGAAAAGCTAGTTCCGGCAGGACCCCGTGTTAGGAGGCTGCGCAGATCGATTGGGTGTGCAGGCAGCGGATCGGTGTTCCAGTTGCGGAGATTGGGCAAGCTGGGAGCAGATTCAGCAGCACGGAGTCCCAGTACACAGCAGAGAAGATCTTGTGGCTGAGGTATCGAGAGCTGGACAGTTTCGTTCATCGGATTGGTGAGAGGCCTCCAGGCTGCAGTTCCAATACAGAAACGCACGCTGCAATATTGTTTAAATTCACAGGGCCCCAACGGTGACTAGTCGAAGATTGTTTTGTTTCATTCACTGGCCAGTTGAACACAGTACCCGGGTACCCGCGACAACATACATATATATATTTTGAGCTATTATTCACGGGACTTACACTTCAGAACTGAGGGGGTTAACCGTTTTTTTTTACCGCCGTGTGTTTTTCCCCCGTCACAAATTCTTGTCATTCAAATGCCGTATATGCGTAATATATGCTGCTTTATTGGGATCAGTAAAGATTATAATATATCAAAATCCACAACAGTGCTGGTGTATAGTTATTTCCTAGTGCGGTGAGACTAACCCGAGGTTTATTCAGCAGCTCCTCCGGGAGTGAGCGCTACAATGGTCTTTTCTTTTTTCTGTAACTGCCCTTTTTAAGATCAGTAAGCTTTTTCATTTGTGTTGCTTTTAATTTTTTTGGGGGGGGCGGAAGTAGCTGGTCTGGCCTAGGTCGCAAAATAGCCGAGTGTAAGGTATGTCAAAATCAGGTACCCCATTATAAACCCGGTACCCCATAAACATACACTAATTACTGTTACATTAAAAAGTAAACTAAAGGCATTGCTATTAAACCACCAGTAGATGGCAGCAGAGTGAAAAGACTGAATGATGAGCATGTGTTCATCTAAGATGCTTCCTGGTGCAGGGGGGAACCAAAAAGCAGACCTTCCGTTTCTGGTTGGAACCAAATAGCAAAGTACAAACCTACCAGAACTGAAGTCATGCTTTGTGCGTTGCAGGGAAGAGGGAGCATATCCAGGGTTATAAACATGGCAAAATTGATATAATTCACATCCCTGTGATTAGAAAAGGCTGCTGGGAGTTAGAGAAGACAGTATACAAATGTCAGTGGGTTGTGCTGATGTGTCATAGCTCCTCAGCATACAGGGAATGTGATGACTATAGGATCTCATGTTATACTGTATTGAGTGTATTGCACCATTAGCCTACTATAATGTAGATTGAGTAATCACATATCTGTGCATGTTTAATTGTTTATTATTTTCTATAAAAACGTTATTCCTGCATAGGTGAATTTTACTGTATATATCTAAATGTGTATTAATGTATAAGGAACAAAATATCCAAGTACAAACCTACCAGAACTGAAGTCATGCTTTGTGTGTTGCAGCAAACTATTAAATAAAAGCACTTCTGGTTTCACCCAGCCCGCTCCCTTTGCACATTGGAATTATTGACCATACTTTCAGCATATGTGCAACACTAGCACCGGCCGTGACCCCGTGCCACACTCGGGCTGCCGCTGTATACATTATCTGTCCCTGTGCTCCCTCGCTGTCCCCCGCAGTCTCCTCTGGCGATCGCGACATCCTACTACCTGGTTCCCTTCTCGCGAGAAGGGAACTGGGAAGCAGAACACCGCGATAGCTGATCAATGTCCACACACAGAAGACCATGTGGCATAAAGGTCTATAATATTAACAATTTCTCATTCCACCATGAGTGATGTCTGTTATAAATTCAATAACAAACCACCAATACCAATGTCTTTACCGTAGCATTCTCTCTAGGGTTGCCAGATCGGCCATGTTTTCAAGGACACATATAATTTATTCATGCTGATGACCAGTGCATAGAAATACAACCCTGCAGCATATAGAATTCATACGCTGCATGTAAGAAATCAAAAAGGAATCCAAGGTGACCTGCCTTGATTTCCTTCCTGAAGCATATGAATAACACATGTTGCAGGACAGTACTGTTCCATGTGGTCTCCTTCTGCATGAACTAATAATAAGTATGACCGATCTGGCAACCCTAGCAGGGTTATTCAAAGAGAATCAAAAAGTCACTGCACGTTCAATGACTTTTCGTTCTCTTCAATTCATCACGATTTGGCGATCCCATTTCGGCGACCCAGCGGTGTATTCAGAAAGCACCACAGGGCCTTCGTAATGCAGGGAAAAGTCACCGCAAACCCCGGCGATGGCACACCGAAAACCCCTTAAAACATCTGGATTAACCCCACCTAAAACGCCGGAAAAACCCGAGCAGGAGCAGATCACACGAAGCGCAGCTGCCGTAAAAATCCAACACCGCAGACGAATGGAGTGAAAAAAAAAAACATTTTGCTTGAATGTTTGAAAAGTGAAACGCTAGTTTCAAAGAAACTACTGAGCGAAAATGTCTGAAATTTACATATGAGGTCCAAGGAATGATAATAAAAAAGGCTGTTATAGAAAAAAGAACAAACGTTTAAAAAAAAAAAGTAAATTCGGAAGTTTTTTGGCAAAAAAAATCACGAAAAATGCTTAAAATATCCCAAAAAAATCTATAAAGAGACTTTTTACTGCAGAATATTATAATCAACGGTTTATTAGATATTGAATTAAAATGGGAATATTTTTAACATTGAAGCCTATGTCAATTCGCCAGAATAAATCTGCCGCATGAAGCCACCGAATGGCAGGGCAATTCGGCAACTTTTCACTGCTGGTTTTTGTTCTCTGAATAGACAAAGCTATGGGGATTTCACTGCCCTCGAACACGCACCGAACAGGCACCGTATGTGCAGGCAATTCGCTAACATTTGCCTGCTGATAGATATTTTTTTAATTTCCTGTATGAATATAAATATTCTGTGTTGAAAAGCCTGTTCTGATAAAATGGGCTATGACCCCCCTCCTTGTTTCAATATTACATGCACATGCTTTCTGGCTACACATTTCCTCTCGAAACTAGCCAAGGGATGTTGATTAAAGTAGACATCCTGTGTTAACTCTTTCAAGGCAAAATAGAAATGCCTGCGAAATCTATGTGATGTGTGATATAGAAAAACCCATCTCTGAACCATATATTGTAGTAAGTGTTTCTTTGTTATCTGTGATGGTCAAATTCTGACGTAGAAATGTATCTGCTCTAATTGTCTGTTATATCACATTCCTATGTAGGATGGAAATGAACCTCGTGTCTATAACGAACCTTTCTATTGGATGTTTGAAATCTAATAAAGGTCTGATGATAACAAAGACAACCAGATTTCTCTTAAGACTATCAGACTTGTTTGATTTTGCTGAGGTCTCCACTGATCAGTGTTACGCGCAGCTGTTGCCTTGTTTGCTATATGGGAAGAAAATGGTTTATTGAAATTTCAATTATGGCAATTATACATAATAAATTTAGCTAATCAAATGTCCTATTTAACACCTGCTCTCTGGATAAAACAGTAGATGGTCCTGGTGGCGCAGTGGTGTACTATAAATCGTATAAACCCATGCCTGATATTAGGCCCTACAGGTGCTCGTACTAGAGTCTAAGATCTAAAAATGTCGCCAGGAACCTTCAGGTCCCGAGAGACGTACAATTAAAAATGAGAAGTGCAAATTACAATTGATACATAAATGCAGTAGCAAAGCCGAGAGACATGCAAGGATTATGTATAACAATAAAGTGCATGTGCTTATGAAACCATTCTTAAGTAAAGTGCATACACAGGTGGTGCGCTAAAAGCGCAAATCGCTGATAGTTCTTTGGAGGGTTGTACAGTCAATAAGTCCTAAGCCACAGTAAAGTGCACGTGCAAAAGTGCAAATAACATGAAAAAGAATCGGAAAATTTTGTGGCCACTAGTGGTTGCACAGCGTATGAGCCGTGTTGTAGAGATAAACGGTCCACTGCCACAGCTCCTCTCCTCAATGGGTGGTTTATATAAGGGGAGAGAGAAGAAATAAATAATAGTGCAGACTGCTTCAGGTATTTATGGTGAGGATAGAACAAGAATCTCACTCACGGATTACAGAGCCTAGTGTGTCCCTGGCTCTGGGTTGAAGCGCCTCACACCAGATATAGGGTGGCGTATCCCTTCTTTGTCCTACGGTTGGCCTCAGATGAAATACAAGCAGATAGACAGTGCTCCCATAGCGTAACACATTCGGTAAAAGTGGCAGCAAGTTAAAAAGCTGATCAATCTCACTCACCAATGGTGGAGCCTCGGTTTTCTCAGGCTTGGCTTATAAGCATATGGTACCATTTAAATCGGTGTGTACCTCACCTCTCTCACCTGGAACGTCTGTTTCTTTCCTTCTATGCTGGTACTCCACCTCCAGAAAAATTTAGGGAGGAAAGAGGGGGGAAAGACTCTGGATAGCCGAATGGCCAAGAAAGGTAACCGAACGCGAATTTTCAGCGTTCGGTTACCTTTTGGCAGCCATTTGGATCTCTTTGAATAACCCTGTAGTTCTCTCAATGAGTTATGGTTTATGTATTAAATAGCAACAATACCAAAAAAATAGGACTCCAGATCTACTGGTTTTACTTTGACATGCAGGTATATTTTATAAAGGTTGGTGTGCGGCACATAAAAATACTAGCATGCAGTGAGTAGGTTCAGATGCTACAAGGAGGTACGAAAGATACCTTTGTAATACCTTACTTCTCCTAACACTAATTACGGATTGTGCATCCTATACTTAACATGGGGAGCGCAAAGTACAGTAAGCTCATGCAATGGATTTTTTAACCTGTTCGCGTTAGAAAGATAATATGAGGGCATGCGTTGATGTCACTTATTGTCATGCGTCGCTGTGTGTGAGGAGCAGGGGAGTCCGGTTTGCAGCAAATGCAGGAGACCATACAGGTTGAAGGGCACGGTTTAGTTTATTTTATGCACCGGCAGGACAAAAGGAATATACAGGACTAGAACTAAAAGATGACTAGACACAAGAAAGGAGCTGACATAGAGGACTAAGAAAAATGAATAAACTAGACACAGGCTGGATACAGAGGGGCATGACATGAACTAGACACAGGCTGGATACAGAGGGGCATGACATGAACTAGACACAGGCTGGATACAGAGGGGCATGACATGAACTAGACACAGGCTGGATACAGAGGGGCATGACATGAACTAGACACAGGCTGGATACAGAGGGGCATGTCATGAACTAGACACAGGCTGGATACAGAGGGGCATGTCATGAACTAGACACAGGCTGGATACAGAGGGGCATGTCATGAACTAGACACAGGCTGGATACAGAGGGGTACTTACACAGAAGCAGGATAATAACAGAGGTAGATTGCAGGACACCGGGACAGATACACAAATAGCAGAGGGTCTATGGTGGAGGTGGCAACAAAGAGGTCTTGGTACAGGGGTCAGCAGGAGTCCATATGAATGGTGGAAGTCCTTGAAATAAACAGAAGTCCTTTTGGCAAAATGAGGGGATAATCCAAATAGCAACGAAAAGTCCAGTAGGGAAGACAAGGGGGTCTGGAATCCAGGTACAGGCAGGTTCACACAGCGTGTGACTCAGTGGTCAGACGTTAATGCTGAAGTCCGGAGCATTGGGCGTAGTCCCCCTATATGGAGACCTGGGCAGGTGAGGGGTAATTAAACTCAGGGACAAACATATGGGAAATACTGGGCTGGAGGATGGGGAACTGGATCAAAGCAAGGGCTAGATGGGAAATCTGGAATGGGACAGAACAGGGAAGATGGTAGTTCAGACCCATATCAAGGCCTTTTGCGGTGTCTGCGGCGACGGGCATGACACTTATCCTGATGTTAACACTTACTACAGTTAGCGTTCACTAGGGAATAGGTCCCTATGTAAGAACTTCTTTACTTTGACAGATAGAAGATCCATTAGCCAAAATAAATGCAATGAAGTATTTTCCAAAGTACACTTCTCAACCTTAGATTGGGTAATAGCATTAATTACTACTCCTGAATCAGCCAATGATCTCATACACCAGGGGTCAGCAACCTTGGCCCTCCAGGTGTATTGATACTATGGGGGTTATTCAGAGAGCACCGAAATGTCACCAAATTTACAGTGCTCTCTTGTTCGGTGTCCTTCGGCAAGCTCAATTCGCTGACCCTGTGGTGAATTCAGCATTCAACATAGGGTCCCCGAAGTGCGCTGAAGGGATCCCCCGAACACCGCTGATCAACCCACCGAACACAGCCACTGTTCCACCGAATGCAGCCGACAATCCAAACGTAGATCAACCGACTAAGGCTCGGGTCAGACGAGCGCACTGATCACTTTCGTGTTGCCGCACATTTGTACGTCCGTTATAGCATATAATTATGACCAATGGAGCCCCACACACAAAGTACGTCCGCACAAACCTGCGGACGCATAACGGACGCGGAAAACGGACGCAGGTTAGGAAAGGATGTAACTCCGCTAGAACGGGCGCACAGAGTGCGCTGCGTCCGCAACGTCGGCATAGCTTTGTGTGTGAGTGATGGAACGAAGTCAAACGGACTGCATTTTTGACGTCCTGCATTTTGACAGGCAAAATGTTTTTCATATTAATTTATTTTCCCTTCTACATCAGTCAAAAAAAAAACGTCAGTCACAAAAACGGACTGTGTGGCCACTACCTTGTCGTCAGTCAGAAAGTACGTCCTTTTTGCACAGATGCACAGTCCGCACAGAATGCGTACGTCTGACTTTAGCCTAAATGTAGCCGCCGACTGCCGAAAAGACTGTCGAATGCCGCCAAACACACCCACAGCCCACCAAATTGAGCCGCGATCCGCTGAACAGACCGCCGAACGCAGCTGACGGTCCACTCAACACCGAACACCTCAAATCAGTAGCGAAATGCAGCCGAAAAAGCCGATCAGCCACTGAACACTGGTAAGAAAAAAAAAGAAAACGGAGATTTTTAAAAGGCATCTAAGGCTAATGTCAGACGAACGCAGTCTGTGCGGACTGAACACCCGTGCACAACGGACGTACTTTCTTACTGACGACAAGGTAGTGGCCACACGGTCCGTTTTTGTGACTGTTGTAGAAGGGAAAATAAATTCATATGGAAAAACATTCTGTCCATCAAAAATGCTGGATGTCAAAAATGCAGTCCATCTAACTACATTCCATCACTCACACACAAAACTATGCGGACGTTGCGGACGCAGTGTATTCTGTGTGTCCGTTCTAGCAGATTTACGTTCTTGCCTAACCTGTGTCCGTTTGCCGCGTCCATTATGCGTCCGCAGTTCCGTGCAGATGTACTTTGTGTGTGGGGCTCCATTGGTCCTAATTATATGCTAGAACGGACGTACAAATGTGCGGCAACACGGAAGTGATGAGTGCGCTCGTCTGACCCCAGCCTTAAGGATGGGGTCAGACGAGCGCAGTGTTCACGTCCGTGTTGCCGCACATTTTAACATCCGTGGTAGCATAAAATTATGATCAATGGAGCCCCACACACAAAGTACTTCCGCACAGAAGTACGGACACACAACGGGCGTGGCAAACGGACACAGGTTAGGCAAGAAAGTAAAACCGCTAGAATGGACGTGCGGATTGCGCCACATCTGCAACGTCCACATAGCTTTGTGTGTGAGTGATGGAACGTGGTCAGACGGACTGCATTTATACGTCCAGCATTTTTGACGGACAAAATGTTTTTTTCATTTTAATTTATTTTCCCCGCTACATTAGTCAAAAAATACATCAGTGAAAAAAACGGACTTTGTGGCCACTACCTTGTTGTCAGTCAGAAAGTACGTCCGTACTGCACGGATGCACAGTCCATACAAAATGCACTCGTCTCACCCTAGCCTAAGGCTAGGGTCAGACAAACGCATTCTGTGCGGACTGTCCGCACACAACGGACGTACTTTCTGACTGACGACAAGGTAGTGGCCACAAAGTCCGTTTTTGTGACTGACGGTTTTTTGACTAATGTATGTGGGAAATAAAATTTAATATGAAAAAACATTTTGTCCGTCAAAAATGCTGGACGTCAAAAATGCAGGACGTCTGACTACGTTCCATCACTCACACACAAAGCTATGTGGACGTGGCACACTCCGCACGTCCGTTCTAGCGGTTTTACGTTCTTGCCTAACCTGCGTCCGTTTGCCGTATCTGTTGTGCGTCCGCACTTCTGTGCGGACGTACTTAGTGTGTGTATCTCTATTGATCATAATTGTGTGCTACCACGGACATTAAAATGCGCGACAACACGGACGTGAACACTGCGCTCGTCTGACCCGGGCCTAAACAAAAAAATACATGAAAATGCATGAATTATAAATAAGGTCCTATGAATAATAATAAAATGTTCTGTTACAGAATGAAAAAAAAGGCAAATCCAGAAAAATGGCTAAAGAATTCTAAAAAAAAAAAATAAGTAAAAAACTTTTTGCTTTAAATGAAAAGAATTAACGGTTGAATAAATAATTAATAATTTAATTTTAGAATTTATTTTTGCATTGAAAGCTATGGGATTTGTCTGTTTAACCCTTTCGCTGCTGAGGCTTTTCCCGCCCCTGTGCTGAGGTCATTTTTTACCTGTTTTGCGCATCATGTTTAAACGTGTTTTTAAGGCTTATTTTAGTATATGACACCGACATATTATATATCGTTCTTTCCGTCAGACTCGGTAGATTCATAATATGTCATTATTATATGTATACGTTATGTCATGTCTGTATATTATAACAAAAAATGCAATAAAATATGTATTTTCAATAATTTACAACGTGTAAAGTGTTTTTTTCCACATTTTAACATGCGAGCAATTGCGGTTATATTTTGTATGGGGTGCGCTTGTTAAAAAAATTAGAGATGGGGTCTCGTTACATTTTTTTTTGGGGAAAATGACACTATTTTTAACAAACGCACCGCATACAAAAATCGTTAGTGCAGCATCATTGTTCACATTATAATTGAAATGGGAACAATATTGCTGCATTAACAAACCCAAAAAAAAGAAAAAAAAGTGTTTATTTTTTTTTTTTAATTTTTTTTTTAATTTTTTTTATTTTTATTTTTATTTTTATTTATTTTTTTACAACATTTTTAACTTTCATGTTTGGTATCGTTGGAACGGCCATGCTCTGGCCGATCCAACGATATCAAAATTTAACCCCTAGCTGCCACGGATCGGGAGATAGGGAGTTCATTGGAACTCCCTATCTCCACACTTGGTGGCAGTTAGGGGTTAACTGTAGGACTGGCGTCATCGTGCTACGCACGATGACGCCAGTCCTCTGGGGGAGTTCCCGGAAGCTTGGCCGACATCCAAGATGTCGGCCAGCTCCCGGAAGGATCGCGAATCGGCGCTTTTCAGCGCCGATTTGCGATCCAGCTCCCCAGGGGTTAATGCCAGGCATCATTTGGAAGGGCAGGCTGTGCCCTTCCAAATGATGCCTGGGTTAACCCCCTGTGCGCCGCCGATCGGGAGGGAGAGAGGTCCGAAGGACCTCCCCCCCCCCTCCCTTTCAGGCGCCTCCTCCGCACATGCGGGGGGCGCCTGAATTAGGTGTCATCGCGCCCCCGCGATGACACCTAATAATGGCGGCTGCTGGTCCGGATGCCGGGCTGACATCCAGGATGTCAGCCCGCACCGGAGGGGCCAGCGATCGGCCGGAACCCGGCCGAACGCTGACCCCAATGTGAGGACGCGCTCAGCGCGTCCTCAGCACACCAGCGGTAATGCTGAGGACGCGCTGAGCGCGTCCTTAGCATTGAAGTGGTTAAACCTGTTGAAATGAAGCACCGAAAATCTGGGCATTTCACCAACATCTCGGTGCAGTTCGGCATTCTCTGAAAAGATTAATCATTACTTCTCTGTAGGACATTTTCACTGCCACCAACAGTCGCCGAATTGCAGCTGAGGCAAATTGCACTGTATTTCAATGGCAATTTGCCAATATTGGAGAATTGCCAGCTTTCTGAATAGCCGAACTACTACGAAATAGCACTGTATGGTGAAATTCACTGTTCGGTGCAATTCAGTGGCAAATTCTGCACTCTTTGAATAACCCCTTCTATTTCTCTGCCTATCTACTGAATGGCTGAGCTTCATGAGAGATGCAGTTCCAAAACATCTGGAGGACTAATATGCCTATCAATGCCAATTATCTGAGTCAAAAGTTCTAATTAAATTATTTATTTATTTGTAAAGTATTTTACCAGGAAGGATACATTGAGATTTCTCCCTTTTTCAAGTATGTCCTGGGTTCAAGAACATTGAATTGATACAGTTGTTACAGAAATACAATAAAGACAACACAGCTATTATATTACTTGGACACTCTGAAGTTATCGGACCCCTTAACGTCATTCTCCTTCCACACATACATATATAGCCATATGTTCCATGTATGCCGTGATTGACTATTTATTGATCAGACCACAAATTTTTGTGTTTATTTTTATCCCCCTAATGTGGTTAAAATATAAATATCCAAAAGACATTCACACCTTCTATAATGAAATAGGACTTGTCATTTTCTGACTAGAATATACCATTAATTATTTCTGTTAATCGTGTGGTAAGTTCATCCAAACCGATTATGATTTCTATAGAAGGACACCAATATTTCTTAGATGTCTCCTGATAAGGCCCTCTCATAGCGCGGATTTGGCAAGCTTGGAGTGTGCACAGCTGTCTGCTGAATGTCCTCTCCAGCTTTGCCTTTTTGAAATGAAAGTTTTCCAAGTAACAAAGTGACAATCCCTCCTGTAAATATCAGCAGATAAGTTCCCCTGCTCTGTTATTTAAGCTGCCGGGCGCCTCTGTTACAACATATACGGCCTTCATGTGTAATGCCAGGAAGGCCTTCCTCCCATGTGAGCAGCCAAGCCAGGAGGCAGTGTTGTGGTTACTGATTTGTATCACAGTATATGGGTTTGAAGGTTCAACTTTTAACATCTTCCTTTCACAATCAGCCTGTTCAAACACACTCAATAGAAAATGTGAACACTTTAAAAGCTTTACTATAAGAAGGATTCAAATAATAAGTTAAAGTTTAAAAATATACAAAAATGAATTACTGCAATTAAAGAACATTTAGAAAATATTGAATAATATTCACTCATTATGAGGCATGAACCAAAGCCAGAAAAAATTTAATGCAATTTTATATAAGTAGCATTTAATCCCATAATGACCGGGCAGTTTTACAAATGTCTGTCTGAAAGTGCCAGTTGCTGTTTTTATGTTTCTGCGCCGTTTGTGTTTAAGTCACATTTTCTTCTTGGGCTAATGTCAGACGAACGCAGTCTGAGTGCACTCTGCATGCGTGCATAACGGACGTAAGTACTAGCGGAAGATACTGTAGACACCACAAGGTCTGTTTTTTTGGGGGGGTTTTTGACGGATGTAGACAAAAAAGGTAAATATGGGAAACAAAATTAATTAAAAGACAGGTACAGTCAGCCAGACCAAAAAAAACTTCTGAGCGTCAACGTGATGGACGTCGCGTCATGACTCATCACGCACACAGGCCGCTACGCGGATGCGGCACACTCTGGAAGTCAGTCATAGCGCTTTTATGTCAAGGCCTAAATGGAGTCTGTTGCCACCTGTGTGGTGCGTGCGCACTTCGGTGTGTACGTACTTTGTGTGTTAGTCTCTATTGATCACAAATCAATAAGCAACAACAAATGTAGCGTGTGCGAGTCCCGATAGAGATCACCGCAGCTCACAGCACTCCCCACAAAACAGTGCTAAGAACATAAACTGATAAAAAGCAATTGGAGCATGCAGTGATATACCTCAAGCCAAAATCACTTACACAAGTCAAGAGAATGTCCTAGATCAAAGAATTCCTGGTGTGTGATGGCTATAAATGTAAAACATACAGACGCATCATAGCGTAAAACAGTAGAACAATTTAATACATATATTAAAAAAGCAGGGAACCACTCACAAGGAAAGTGGCACACAACAGATAAAAAGTGTACCAAACAGCGTATATTAAGGAGACCTTGAATAGTCACTGGAATCCAAGGGTCATAGCTTTGCTTGAAGGAATAGCCTAGGGAACCTCCGTGGTGTAGAGAACGGATGATGTCCAGCGGTCAGAGGATGGATCCCAATGTGGCACATCCAGCAGGGCCAATAACGATTTGGACCAATGAACCAGTGTGTATCGATAGCAAGGCCGGTCAGCTCGACGCATTTCGTCTTCCGACTTCCTCAAGAGCTGACTTGGAAGACATGTTGTTCCTCTTAAATAGCCCCTCATCCTCTTTACAAAGTAATCACGGACACCGGGTTCGTCTCTGGCGCCTCGGAGCTGACTAATCACTTCCGGTAGCCTCAACTGAGCGCACCGGAAGTGACACCAGTCCGCTGCATTCACCATATTAATTGAAACCAACAATAAACAAAAAACATAAAACATATAAAACGTAAGTCTGTATATAAGTCCAATATAGCGGAAACATTCATGGCACATAGAGTCCATCAAAGGAATAATAATGTCCAGCAAAAAGATGATATTTAGACGGGCATAGCCTTAAAACACTCCCTACTAAGTAGCGCTGGGGAAATGGTAGTTGGAAGCGAAACCTACGAAAACAAGAGTTAGTAACAGTGCAAAAATTTACAGTACAAAAAAAACACCTAATATCACCCAAATATTGGGTATAGAAAGTGTAACGGTGGGCATTAGCACTCACCTCAGAAAGTGTATTTGGATCCTTCAGGACAGATTTCTAAAGACAAAAGACCAAGAATGGCTGTAATCTGATCTCCCAAACCAGGGAGTAACGGGACAGAACTGAAAGGGCAACCAAGCTCAATTGGCTTCAAGGCCAACTGACCACTTAGTGCAATCACAAATACTCCAAAGAGAACAGATACAGTGATACTTGAACAAAAACATAAACGTGATACAAAACAGAATAGGCAAGATAGTAGAGGACAGACCTAACAAAGCAACTAAGCTCAATTGGTTTCTGGACCAAAATACTGCTTAGTGCAACACACTTCTAGATAAGGACATACAGTGAGAAATCTGAGTATACCAGCCTGCAGGGGAGGCCTTCAAGCAGAGCTGAGATACTGTTTCTCCACAAAGATAGCACAGATACAGACGGACAGACAATATATATATATTATACAAGAAGCAGGGCAGGACTTCAACTGGACTCTGGAAGCACACAGAACTGGATGCCTTGCGATTAGGACTCACAACCAGTTAAACGAACATAAGACATGAATCATAAGGCTGAACTAACATAAACATGAACAAGAGAGACAAGAACCATAAAGGCAATACATATACAAGAACGAGAAGTACCAGGCAAAAGTACACAAGGGATAATCAAGAGAGTAGTCAGAAGGGATAGCCGGGTCGAAACGTGATCAGGGTCCTCGGACAGAAACGGGTCAGCAACAGATTAATCAGAAAATACCAGGAAACAAGACTCCACCAAACTAGACACCACGACAGTCCAAGGAGCACCTTCTCTCAACCTCATTTAAAGGCTGATGGCTCCTTGGACTTATGCTTGGCTCCGCCCCCTCAGATGCCGTGTTGCCAGCCCTTACTACTGGCAACAGGCTAGCCAGCGATGCCACCTGGTGCCCTGACCCCCCAGGGAGCGCTGCGGGGGCCATGGATGTGACAGAAAGAGAGAAACAGTGATAAATTAATAAAAAATAGAGGATACAGAAAATGTGTATATAAATATATATACAGTTGTGTTCAAAATTATTCAACCCCCAATGCTGTAAAGGGTTTTAGGGAATTTAGTGTACATTTGTAATTGTATTCAGAATGAAATCCTACAAGGACTTTTTAAAGAACCATATGCAACTAAAATGACATCAATTGGTTTTGTAATACAGTAGTAAATGTTTCTTTTGTGAATTCTTCATTGACACAATTATTCAACCCCTTAAAGACTACCACTCTGAAGAACAGAGGTTCATTCAAGTGTTTTCAATCAGGTATTGAAAACACCTGTGGATGTCACGGAGCAGCAATAAAGCATAATAAGCACCAATTAGGCAGCTTTAAAATGACTGTGATACTCAGCTCCTTCTAGACATTTACTGGTGTGGTTACAAACATGGTGAAGTCAAGAGAATGGTCCAGGAAGACCAGAGAAGAGGTGATTACTCTTCACAGGAAGGGCAATGGCTATAAGAAGATTGCAAAGATGTTAAACATACCAAGAGAGACCATAGGAAGCATCATTCGCAAATTCAAGGCAAAGGGCACTGTTGAAACGCTACCTGGTCGTGGCAGAAAGAAGATGCTGACTTCGACTGCTGTGTGCTACCTGAAGCGTAGAGTGGAGAAAAGTCCCCGTGTGACTGCTGAGGAACTGAGAAAAGATTTGTCAGATGTGGGTACTGAAGTTTCAGCTCAGACAATATGGCGCACACTGCGTAATGAAGGCCTCCATGCCAGAACTCCCAGGCGCACCCCCTTGCTGTCTCCAAAGAATAAGAAGAGTCGACTGCAGTATGCCAAAAGTCCATTTGGACAAACCACAGAGGTTTTGTGATAGTGTTCTGTGGACTGACGAAACAAAATTAGAACTGTTTGGGCCCATGGATCAACGCTATGTTTGGAGGAGGAAGAACAAGGCCTATGAAGAAAAGAACACCTTGCCTACTGTGAAGCATGGCGGGGGGGCAATCATGCTTTGGGGCTGTTTTGCTTCTGCAGGTACAGGGAAGCTTCAGCGTGTGCAAGGTACCATGAATTCTCTTCAGTACCAGGAGATATTGGATGACAATGTGATGCAGTCCATCACAAACCTGAGGCTTGGGAGATGTTGGACCTTTCAACAGGACAATGATCCCAAGCATATCTCCAAGTCCACTAGAGCATGGCTGCAGATTAAAGGCTGGAACATTTTGGAGTGGCCATCGCAGTCACCTGACTTAAATCCGATTGAGAACCTCTGGTGGGACTTAAAGAAAGCAGTTGCAGTGCGCAAGCCTAAAAATGTGACTGAACTGGAGGCTTTTGCCCATGACGAATGGGCGAAGATACCCGTAGATCGCTGCAAGACACTTGTGTCAAGCTATGCTTCACGTTTAAAAGCTGTTATAACTGTAAAAGGATGTTGTACTAAGTACTAAGATTGAATGTCACTTGGGGTTGAATAAAACTGATAATGATGTGAGCACAGAAAAGACATTTGTGGTTATTTCATTATAAATGTTATGTTATATTTGTCTGACCTACACGTGCCTTAATTGTAAGCAAGATGACTGAATGATCAAAATCAATGTCAAACAGGCCAAAACACTCAATTTCAGTGGGGGTTGAATAATTTTGAACACAACTGTATATACTGGATATATAAAAATGGAGGGCAAACTAGAGGATCCAAAGGAGAGGAAAAATCGCGAAAGTGATAATAAACATCATAAAAATGAAAGAAGATTGATATCAACATTTAGACCTGGAGATTTAAGTGAATCTAAATAAAAAATCCACTTGGTCTCTGTGAACGGACGGACGTTAAACTGTGCGGCGACACGGATGTGATGACTACGTTCGTCTGACGCTAGCCTTACTCGTTTATGCAACCCACACATATTATATACCGTTTTTTCCACCATCAAATGAACTTTCTTAAGTAAAGATACCCTTATTTTCATCATATCGTATAAATTACTATAAAAAAAAATGAAATATGATGGAAAAAAATTGAAAACAAAACCCCACACTTTTTCGAAATTTAATCCCCAAAATCTACAACCGCCAAAAAAGACCCCGGCCAAATAGTTTCGAAATTTTGACCCGAGTTTGCTAATACCCAATTTTACATGTTTTTGCTTTTTAACCCCTTCACTGCTGAGCCATGTCACCTCTGTGCATTGAGCTCAATTTGACCATTTTATGCTCATCATTTTTAAATGACAGCTTAAGTCCTATTTTGTTAAACCCCCCCAGACAAAAATTTAAAAAAAAACATTTGTTTTAAATTAATTTATTTTTCTAATTTTTTGTTACAACAAACGTTTTTTAGTCATGTTTGGTATCATTGGAAAGGCCATGATCAGGCCTTCCCTCTACCATTCACAGATCGGGAGGTACAGGGGTCCAAATATCCCTCTATCTCCACTTGGCAGCTGGGGGTTAACTGACCCACTGGCTGTGGACCCTCGCTTCGCCAGACTGAGACTCTTAACTTGCAACTTCCAGGTTTGAATCACGATCCGGCAATGAAGGAGTTAATGATAGGCACTGCTGAAAAGGGGAGAGACTCTCCCCTTTCCAGTGGTACGATTTGTTTGTTTGTAGGTGGAACGGTTGGGGAGATAGAGGGCTCGAAAGGAGCCGCCCCTCCCCGTCCACCTTTTTCACTGCAGGTGCCGGGGGCGCCTGGCGATGACGTCATTGCGCACCATGACTACATCATTGCGACTGCCGGGCGCCCTCAAGGTGGTGCAGACTCCAGGCCTGCCAGAACTTTGCAGGAGCCCAGACAGAGGTAAGTATAGGGAGGTTAGGAGACCGTGATGTACACCGTACGTCCACGGGCGTTAAGGGGATTTCCCTGCAGGACGTACTCTGTACATCAGTGGTCGGGAAGGGGTTAAATGATAGTTGCTCATTGTGGAACAAGTCACAAAAATTGCAATACAAAATCACTATCAGGGAATCGAAAAGTCACCGCACGTTCGGTGACTTTTCACTCTCTTCAATTCGGGCCGATTCGGCAATCCCATTCTGGCGACCCTGCTGTGTATTCAGCAAGCACCACAGGGCCGTCGAAGTGCAGGGAAAAGCCGCCACAATCCCAACGAAAACTCACCGCAAAAACCCAGCGAATGCATGCCGAAACCCGCAAAAACATCTGGATTAACTCGCCAAAAAAACCTGAGCAGGAGCCGATCACACGCAGCGCATCTGCCGGAAAAAGCCGACACCGCAGACGAATGCAGTGAATAAATTAGAAAAACTGTTTGCTTGAATGTTTGAAAAGTGAAACACTGTTTGCAAAGAAACTACAGAGCGAAAATGTCTGAAATTTACATATGAGGTCCAGGGAATGATAATAAAAAGGGCTGTTACAGAACAAATAAATTTTTAAAAAAAGGATTTAAAAAAATAAATAAATCGAAAAATGCTTACAATATCCTAATAAATCTATAAATAAAGAGACTCTTTACTGCAGAATGAATAATGAACTGTTTATTAGATATTGAATTAAAATGGGAATATTTTTAACATTGAAGCCTATGGGATTAGCCTGAATAAACCTGCCGAATTAAACCACTGAATGGCAGGACATTTTGGGAACCTTTCACTGCTAGGTTTTGCTCTCTGAATAGCCGAAGCATTGCTTCTCTATGGGGATTTCACTGCCCTTGAACAGGTACCGTATGTGCAGGCAATTTCCCCAGGATTTGGAGAATTGCCTGCTCTCTGGATAGCCGAATGGCCAAGAAAGGTAACCGAATGCTGATTTTCAGCGTTCGGTTCCCTTTCGGCAGCCATTCAGATCTCTTTGAATTACCCTGTATATTTGGAGGCCTGTTAAATAAACGTTATTGAATAACCGATGCCATCGTGGTGTTGTATACTTCATAGACACTAGTAGAATTGACATGGAAAGTAGTTTTTTTTAAGTTACTTAAATTATTTTCAAAATCACTTAATATTCAACATCCATTTTGAACATAATGAAAATATTAACCCTTTCACGCTGGGCAGGTGGTGCCCGGTGGGAGGGCGTCAATGCCAGTCGGGCCGTACTAGTGCACCCTGCTAGCTGGCTGATGTGGCGGGACCTCCTCCAGCCCTGTTGGGCTACCTGGAGGGATTTCTGGGGTGTGTTTTGGGTAAGCCTGACACGTAGGACTAAGAAGCCCTTTACCGTGGTCCAGTACCAGTCCTTAAAGTGGCTGGGTTTAGCAATGGTGGAAAGTAGCAGACCTATAAGGCAGGGATAGCAAATAAAGCAGGGAAACACCAGTCCGTATATTGGTCGCAGTCAAAGACAGGAAAGTAAAAGAAACATAATGAGAGCAAAGGTACTGGAACCGAGCAGCAAGCCTGGCAAAGGGAAAAGAAGCCAAAAAGGTGAGTATCGGAAAACCGTTTAAACAAGCCGAGTCAAAGGAGTATAGAGGTACATGAGTCAAATTCGAAATCTGGGTCAAAACACAATAGGACAGTCAGAAGTAATATTATATAGCACTTAAGGATCCAAATGCACTGTAACCACAAAAAGGCAATGAAAAAAGGGTTTAGGTCTAGGGGGTTTAAATATTGCGTTTTTGCATCTGATAGGTCAATGTTATTACAGGGCGCCAGGAAGTGCCTACGGTGGCGCAATGGGGTAATTTCCCCGACAGGCTGACAGCAGCAAAAAAAGACGCATGCGGCCGGCGGCACACGAACACAAGACAGGAGATCATTCGGGGACAGCACACTGGCTCCAGAGCCGGCGATGAGGAGCGCCGGGATCTTCCAGCGTCTGAAAGAGATCTGACAGCACTCCTCACTCGGAGTGCCAGCCGAGCCGTCAGGACCAGGTTTGGAAGTAAAACGACAATGAAAGCTGTGCATCAGATGAGGCACGTGGATGTCGGGAAGGGGAACCCAGGAACGGTCTGCGGGGCCATAGCCCTTCTGTCAGGAACCTGGACGCCAGCGCCGCAGGAAACCTAGAAGCAAGCCAGTTTCCTGTAATGAGACTGGTAATCCTTCTAAACCAGGCTGATCCAGCAACCAGGTGCTGGCTAATGCATCCTGATCCCCCCTCTACAAAAAGGAACCACTCCCAAGGCACAATGCTTCTGCATTGCTATAGTGAACCCCTCACTAGTAGGAAGCTGCCTTTTGAACTATTATAACCATTGTATCCTGGTTCTTCTATTCTACTCACAGTTCTGCATCAAGACCGTCTGCTTAACTGAGACCCTCTGATCCTGAGACCCTCTGATCCTGAGACCCTCTGATCCTGAGACCCTCTACCTGACCCTCTGCTCCTGAGACCCCTTACCTGGTATGGACCCTCTGCTCCATCTACTACAGACCATCTGGTCCTGAGACCCTCTGCTCCTGAGACCCCTTACCTGGTATGGACCCTCTGCTCCATCTACTACAGACCATCTGTTGCTGAGACCCTCTGCTCCACGTGCTACAGACCCTCTGCTCTTGAGACCCTTGCTCCACGGGCTACAGACCCTCTGCTCCTGAGACCCCTTACCTGGTATGGACACTCTGCTTCACCTACTACAGACCATCTGTTCCTGAGACCCTTGCTCCACGTGCTACAGACCCTCTGCTTCTAAGACCCTTGCTCCACCTGCTAAAGACCCTCTACTCCACCTACTACAGACCCACTGCTTCACCTTCTACAGATCTTTTGTTTCAAGACCTCTGCCTGCCAAAGATTCATTTCTCCAGGACCCCCTGCCCCAAGAGACCATTTCCTTCCAAGGACCCTCTGCCTGCAAAGACTCTGCTTCTATACATCTCTCTTTTTGTCGTAGTTTAGTCTCGTATAGTTTAGTATTGTTGTCTTGCCTCGCCTTCAGTTAAAGTTATTACTGTTTATTGTTTATTCAGTGTGCTCCCTTCCCCTCAGTATTACCAATCCCTTCTATATTCATCTATTGCCTTTTATGTTCTATGACTTCCTAATAAACCCTCTTTTTGTTTATACATATACGATTCTCAGCAAATATCATTGCACATTGGGCTCAATTCTACCACCCCGGAACCAGCTCCTTACACCTTCCAACAAGATACTGTATTTTGGCCGAGAGTATCGGGAATCCAAAATGGACTCTACTTCAAATTCAGGATTCCCATGCACCAAGACAGGAGGTGGAGGAGAAACATCTGGGAAGGTAAAACAATTACACAGCAGAGGCTTCAATAAAGACACATGGAAGAAGTTAGGGAAGCAAAGGGATGGTGGCAGCTGAGATAGGATTGATACATTGGAGGACATTATCAGGACCTTGGAATCGGAGAGCAAACTTAAGGGAAGGACTTTCAATTTAAAGTGGCGTGTACTAAACCTTATCGCCAATGTGATGTACCGGTGGAGGTCTGCGTCTGATATCAGCAAAACGTTTTCAGCATGTAAAGCAGAGTCAAGGTTCGCTTGGGTCTTTTCCCAAATTGATCGCAGATTGTGTCTAATGCCGGAATGTCCTGGGAGGCAAATGAGGATTGAAAAATGGCGGGATGCATACCAGTGACCAATTCAAAAGGGGTGAATTTGGTTGACCGAGGCGTAGCATTGTTGTAAACTAACTCTGCCCAGGGTAATAAAGTAACCCAATCAGCACCTGCCCAACCAGGAGCGGTTTGGAGGATTGCTCCAAGTGACTCATTTTTCGGGGCAGCATATTTTTGTCACCGAGGCAAGCTGCTGCACTATTTTGTTATCGGCACCGGCATCTCCTGGAGGCCGGCGCAGTAACCGCTGACTGCGCCCACACACATGGGGGTGGCCAGGAGTGGTAGAGCAAGTGCGGTGAGAGACAGATTAAGGCGCATGTGGGCATGCCGGATCTCATTCTGCTCTGCTGATCTGGTCTGAGAAACATACTTTCGGTCTATGCAGCCGCCCTGTTAGGGAATAGGTGCCTTACTGCTTTTTCTGCACTAATATATATATATATATTCCTTTTTACAGTAGTAAAGAATTCTCAATTTGCATTCATCATCTTTGACAAACTAAAAATGAATGGAAACTATTTCAAGGACCAAGGTAATCTAAACAACATCATGTCACAATTCTGCACAGGCCATCAAAATGACAGGAATCCTTCAACTATGTCCGGTCATTCTATCTATATGTTACACAAAGGATGTACTGCATTCCTTCCACTGAAATCTCTCATTGCCAAACATGAAAGACAATCTCTGTTAGGGGTAAAAAAATAAAACATCAGGAACCTTAATTGTCAAGGGCACTGGGAGATCAGAGCAGTGGAACGGAGTTATTTTTATCCCTTAACTCTAATCCATAAGTAGAATTGATAACACCGAGCAGTTGTCATACCTCAAGGATGTGTGGGAATGATATTTTAAAAAAAGCTAATCACAATCCAATGTGCATACCTTATTTACACACAGACCACATTTGAGTTTATTTGTTTTCTATTATGTTGCCAGAATTCTAATTTATTTTAAGTGAAAATCAAGGTACAATAATACAAATCTAAATATTTTGTGTGGATTTTATTATTTGTACTTTATAATGCATGCTTACATTCCTTTTTATCTTCGATTGTAAACTCGCTTGAGCTGGGTCCACTCACAAATTTATAATTAGGCAGAGTAGACATGTGCCTAAAGGCAACTGCCACAAGGGGGCACCTTGCTCTGTAAAAAATAAATTAAAAAAAATACCATTTACAATCGTTTACAGTTAAAGTTTTTATATAGCGCTATCAAGTTATGTAGCGCTGTACAGTGGGAGGCAGAATAACAAATATACATATAGGTTCAACACACAGAACAATAGACCAGGGGTGAGGGAAGCTTTTTCTTCCAAGGGCCATTTGGAGATTTATAACATCATTCGAGGTCCATACAAAATTAACAACTTAAAATATAGCCAGCTATACTTAGGAAGGCATTTTTATAATTATTAAATTATTATTTTTTTGTAACTTTTTTTTACATATTTTTTTTGTACCTTTACTTTAGGTTTGATCTGAAAGATAAATAAATTTTTCTTATTGTGTTTCTTGTGCTCTTAAAATAAACATTTAAACAATTAAAAAACAAATATGGGGGAAAATTAATTAATTTCCCCAATTAATTAATTTCAAACCCATCCTCATTTAATTAATTTCACGCTCACCCCTCCCCATTTAATTCAACCCCCCTCCCCATTTAGTTAATTTCACCCCTCCTCATTTAATTCATTTCACCACTCTTCCCATTTAATTCATTTCACCCTCCCCTTTTCCATTTAATTTATTTCACTGCCTCTTTAATTCATTTTACCCCCTCCCCCACGGCACTTTTACTAGACCTCAGCGCGCTGGGAGTAGTAGAATGAGGAGGCGGGGAATATCCCCACTTCCCTCACTCGCTGAAGCGAGTCAGATCTTTCATTTCCACAGCCCTTCTGAGATATACTGCGAATATAGGGTGAACTACAGAAGCAGGAACACACAAGCCTCTACATTAGTAGGGATGTGCACAGCTGAAAAAATTGGTTTTGTTTCATTTCGTTTTAAATTAATTTCATTATTGGAATTTTGGAACTAATTTAGTTTCGTATTTTGTTGCGTTTCGATTCGAAGTTTTGTATCAATTCAAATTTCATATATCAATTCGCTAGTTGATATCAAATTCGATAATTGATATCAATTAAAATTTTGGATCACTTAATAAAACCCCAATTAAACAGATTTTGCTGTTAAAAGACAAGCTAGGGTTAAATATTAAACTGTGTCAGATTTAGTATTTGAGTCAATTTAACAGGTACAGGTGCTTGTGAAACAAAATTAATTTGTTTCATAAAGTTGTTTGCTGACTGCATTACTTGTATGCATTTTAATTTACGATCTATTCAATAGTTGAAATATTAATTCGATATGTGATATATCAATTTGATAGATAATTGAATATCGATTCAAATTCCAAAAAAAAACAAAAACTAATCAAATTATGATGACTCCGTAAAACGAATTAAATTTGTTAGATACCGTTTCGTTTCGAATCCGGATCATATCGATTCGTTATTTTGGAAGTACTTCGAAATACAAATTAATGGGGGGGGCGTGGCCGGCTGTTAATTAATGGGGGGGCGTACACACGTCTGCTCGGTATAGGGACAATTAGCAGACTTTTCCTATAGAGATTCACCTTTGAAGTGTTCCTGAACGGCTGGCTATCGGTTTAACGCTGTCCACAGGCCGCTTGGCTTCCCTCGCTGACTGGCATGGAGGCATTGTTCCTGCGCCTGGACACCCTGCTATTGGAGGAGGGAGAGGCTGATCGCCCGCTGAAGAAGGGAGACATGAGGCACTTCACTGCCTTGAACTCGCCTGTGCCTGAGGGAGACCGGAAGGTAGCTGAGGAGTCTGGCTGCGCAACGGTGGAGGAGTCTGAAGATTTGGGGGATCCCATGCCGCGCTGGAGTTCACAGTGTTTGGGGGAGACCCCTGGACCGCGAGTGAGCAAGGGAGAGACTGCTTTTTCGAGCATTACTAGGACGACGACCATCAGATCAGACAGAGTGGCCCTCTCAGAAAATGCTACAGTCGAGCAGAGGATAGCGACACACGCACAGAGCTACCCGAGGTTAGTGGTGGACTTCCCACAGTGGGGTAAGAAGATGGCGTGGCTGTGTCTATTGGCACCACGACCGGCCCTACTTCGAGCTGGCGACGCTGGGCTGCCTAAGATGACCCGAGCCTTGGATATACTTGGCAAACTGTTTTGTGGTAGCAGGTGTATCGACGCTGTAGGCCTTGGCCTGCGCAGTAACCTGTCTGCTGCGCGTGAGATTCCGCTAAGGGATGCCGGCTGAGATAGCCTTGCCGCTGATTGCTGTGTTCCTCTTTAGGCTGACTTTATTTTTGGTTTTCTTTTTTCTTTTATGAGACCTTGCTTGAGATTACTTATGACGCTTTCTGAGGACTCTTGCTTTTTGATGGATTTTTTTTTAATCCCCCTCCTCTTTTTACACATTTTTTGCTGCTCACTTATGAGATCCCCCCTACTGTTTTGTGTCTGAGGACTCCAGCTTTATTTTGATATACCCCGAACACTTGTTTTACTTTTGAGACTAGATGTATGCTTCCTTTCCCCTCATTATCTTAGTTTGCATGTTAGATACTCGTTCTGCTGGAGATGGTGTATCCATTCCCCCACCCTCTTTTTTTTAATATATTTTTGGCAATACTGGGTTGCCTGAGGTGTGCCACCATGACTGTGTGTTATGATTGGCCCTTAGGATCCCAGGCCTTGTGACATTGTCCCTCCATGGCCTCCTTTGGGAGCATGCCAGGAGCGTCACGGAGATGGCCTTTGCCATTCCCCACACCCCCCATTTTTTTCTTTCTTTTCCTTTATACGGTTATTTGGATCGCCATCTTTTTGGCAGCGCTGTGTATATAACCTCTGCTTCCATATTATCCTACACCCACCCTTATTTTCCGAGACATTTTTATCTACGTATGTCTCTGTTGATGGATCTTTTGTGACCTATGTATTACGTATGTGAGTTTTTCTGGCAATGCGAGGCCACTTCTGTTGACTACTATGTGTTTCTTCTTACAAAATAGAAACCTTGTGTAGCGCTGTGTTTAAAACCTTACTGTGGCAGTACCTATTTTTGGCCACCGGAGGGAGACAAGCGGGATAAGAGACACTGAACATTGGGACTACATTTCCCAGCATGCTCTGGGAACGGACACAGGAAGTGGGTGGGACACGCCGAGGTACATCCTGAGCCTCGTGGAGATAGCGGGCAGAGCGCGCCAGGGAGTGAAAGAGAGAGGACACAGTGCTGCAGAGCGGAACCGTGACTAGGCCGGAGCGCAAGTGCGGCCTATCAGGATTCCAAGTGGGGTTATCCAGCCTTGCAAGAAGGAGACCCAGTGATCCACAGGCATTACCCAAGCTGCTGTCAAGGAAGCGGAGGACCCTCGAGTTAGGAGTACCGCAGGTCCATTGGATGAGAGAGCAGGCGGTAGCTGGACCAGTCACTGTCGGAGCAAAGAGAGCCAGACAACGGATCCAGTAGCCAGTATCCCAGCAAGGCACCGAGCGGAGGGACGTCCTGGGTCAGAGGAACCTTGGTGATCGAGCGGATGGGTGAGAGGCCTCCAAGGCCGGTTTATAAAGTCAAGAAAGCACGCTGCTGTTTATTTCTAAAACCCACAGGGCCCCAACTTGACTAGTCGAAGACATCGTTTAAGAGATTCACTGGCCAGTTGAATAGTACCCGGGTACCATAACACACACATACACTTACAGTCCGGGACTTAACCTGTGCGTGACTCACTCCCTAATATCCCAAAAAGGGGTAAAGATTTGCATATTATTTTGTTTTCCGCTGCGCGTTTCTCGAATTACGAAATATTGTATTCTTTTTCCGTTACGCGTTTCTCGAAATTACGAAGCATTGTATTTTTCTGTTCGGCTGCGCATTTTCCCGAAATACGAAGCCTCGTATTTCTTTTTCCGCTGCGCGTTTACCGCAATACGAAATACTGTAAATATATCTACGAACACCGTGTCTCATTATATGCCTTTTACTTTAGTAAACGATATAATTTATAAAATCCACAACGGTGCTGGAGTATATTTATTCCCTAGTGCGGAGAGACTGACCCGTGGTTCATTTTCAGCGGCTCCTCCGGGAGTGAGCGCTACACTTGAAAAAAAAGAAACAAAATACGAATTAATGAATTTCGTTCCGAATTTTTCCGAAACGAATGCACATCTCTATATATTAGAGGAATCTCCGTCTACAGCGTTTCAGCAAGCGGATTCTATACACTTTCCAGTGGGCGTTTCATCCATTTGCTATTTGACTGCAGTGACTTGATTGTAAGCTCCCGGGCAGGGTCCTCTCCCCTACTGTTCTATGTGTTTAACTTGTATGTATATTTGTTATTCGGTCTGTCCCATTGTACAGTGCTACAGAACTTGGTGGCGCTTTATCAATAACTGTAACTGCAGTCGTACAGTGCAAGGGTTCTTGTTGGGGGGAATTTCAGGGGAACAGTGGCAAACTGGGGGTACCGTTTGATAGCTCGGGCCCCTAGGTTGTAACAGTCAAAGCGCCCAGAACCACGGACGGGGTCCAGAGCACCAGCGTGTGGAAGAAACCCCAGGTGATGCTGCATTGCTGCTGCTGCCTGAGCCCCTGGGGCCAAGAAAGGTTCAGAAACTTGGGTTCCTGATCCTGAAAAATCACCCCAACTGCAGCTCCCATGAGGGGAACCCTAACCACAAAAGAGCACCCTGCTGCGGCAAAGAGTTTTCAGGGTGCTGGGATTTAAGGTTTCTGAAGAGGTTTCCATTAAAGTGAATGCCGTGTGGTCCTTGAATGGGATTGGTTGGCACGTCTGGCTCCTGGATGGTGATTGGCTGGAGTTTCAAACCAGGCTCCTGGATGGTGATTGGTTGGAAATTTAAAACCAGCCTTCTCCTGGTGTCAGGGAACACAGCGAACATGAGGGACAGGCTTAAGGGCAATTGGACTATGTTCTGATTGGGGGGAAAAGGCACAAACCACCACTTTTAACATGAAAACAAACAGACCAATAGCTTAAATGAGGGGAATAGCAGAGGAGCGAGATTTTAGTACAGTCCACACTGGTTAGTAAAAGTAAACGAATCTTTAAATATATTACATTTTCTCTATAATTACAAGCCCTACTTGCCCACCTGATGAATGGTAGCATACACTTCACTTCAATGAACCAATTAAAGGTTTCATTCTATCTGAAAAGTCAAGGGAAAGTAGGATCTGTTTACAGCAGGGCTCAGCAACCTTGGCTCTCCTGTTGTTTTGGAACTCTATCTCTGATAATGATCAGCCACTCATTAGGTTAGCAGAGACTCATGGGAAATATAGTTTAAAATTTAGTTCTGGAGGGCCAAGGTTGAGCACCACTGGTTTAGAAAGGAAGATTTCCTATTACTTACCACTTGTTGTTTTTTTTAATTTGGAGGGATAAGTGTATACCTGAATCATTCTGTATAATATATGTTGCATCCACTTATTGCCACCTGTAGCTTATTTTTCTAAGAAGTTTAGAGCTTTTTGATATACAAATAAAATGCTATTACTAGAGATGTGCACCGATATATATATATATATATTATTTATTTTTTCTATTCATTTCGTTCGGATTTTGTAACTTTTCGGCTTGATTTTCGTATCGACTTTTTTTCCGTTATTTTGCCCATTTTCGTGTTATCGGATCGGCTCGTTTTTCGTATCGACTTTTTTTTCGTGATATCGGAAATTTTCGTGTTTTTCGGAACGTTTGTTCTCCTCGTTTCGAAGTGTCTATTCCTTTTGACTTAAACTAATGGTTTTTTGGATCCGATATTTCTGTCGATACGGTAATTCTGCCGATTCTATCGTTTTTTTTTATTAAAGATCCTTTTTTTCTTATGAATATGCATTGCACAACTTTATTTAATCATATTAAAATGGTATGAAAGGAACAAAAATGAACAAAACGATTTAAAAAAAACCAAAACTGACCCCAATGTTCTGACTTTAAAAATAAAAACCGGAATAAAAGGTTTTAAAACGGAAAAAAAGCTGAACAAAATTATCAGAAATGAAAAAACACAAAAAAACAGAAAAAATAAAATGATTTTAAACGAAAAAAAATAATTAATGCAGCATATGAATACGCACACTGCGGGGAACAAGCGCCTCTCTGTGGTATAATTAATGCAGCATATGAATACACACACTGCGGGGAACAAGCGCCTCTCTGTGGTATAATTAATGCAGCATATGAATCCGCACACTGCGGGGAACAAGCGCCTCTCTGTGGTATAATTAATGCAGCATGTGGCGGAATGGAGTATCCGCCTGCGGTCCTGCTCTATCTGACCCCCTCGTTGGTGTTGCCAAGCCCGACTACCGAGTGGCACGGCACCCGGCGTCTCGAGCGGCTTGGGTAGAAGACTACGTGGCGGTGGAGATCTGTAGAGTAGATGGGGCACCCACGGTGGAAATCCGCCCGACTACTGAGAGGCACGGAACTCGGCGTCTCGAGCAGCGGATCTACTGACCATTGAAGGGCTGGAGACGGTCTGCGTGGCGAACCGCGGTTCGGTAGAGTCTCCTTGCAGATGCAGGCACGGCGCTCAGCCAAGGTCCCGATTCGGGGTGGTTGCGGTATCCCAAGATACCAACTCAAGGTGGCGCAACGGCGCGGCGAATCGATGTTCTGCTGCGGAGTTAGAGTGACCCGTTCCTGGGTGGTGGTGATATGTAGCCGACGTGAAATGACAACACCAGGCAGAGCTGTATGTTTCAAACACTCAGATGAACTGAACTCTTTTAATCCCACGCCACTATTTATGCTGAAGTACAACAGTCATAATTTGCATACCCATACTAATTACTAGCACACCCATCGAATTAGATTATGTCAGTTATTTACAATCAACATTCTTCACATTCTCTTAGCCTTCAGCGCACACAACGTTTGTACATCCATTGTTCCAGCACATCAGATTAAACACACACTATCAGAGATCCCTTAAATTAAACATGTACCTAGATAATGGGGAAAATCCCTGACGCATAAATTACACAACAGCAAAACTTATTTACTAGCTACAGAAAAACACATTTATCTACAGGAATATAAGTATATTTTAAAACCAAAGCTATGTCATTTCACTAAACTAAATTAAACTAAAACCAAACGAGGTAAAATATTTAAAATCACACGATAAAACCGACCATAAAGTCTTTTGAGGTTTGAAGCATGGAGCGTTGCCTCAGCTCCATGACATAGGTCCTTTTAAAAATGTCTTGGGTTTGCGTCCTGGGCTCGCTGCGCCGAGCCTCTTGGGTCATTCCGTGACACTCCTCCTCCGACGGACCCGGTTGGACCCCAACGGGTCGCACCGGGGAAGTCGGTGCAGTCCTTGCGGCCCATAGTCTGTGGGAAGGAGGCGAGTCACCAGGCTTCTCCATTTGTCCTGGAGGCAGTGCCTGACGTGTAGGGGGTACGAGTCTTTGGGGTTACCCCCTCCGGGATAGGGTTCCTGTGGTCGGGGAGGGTTACCGCCTGTACCATCTCCGGAGGTACCGTGCACCCGGGAAAAACGGGTGCCAAGTGCACGCGCCCGAGTGTCCTGGTCAGCCGTTGGGGAAAACAGTGGCTGCATGGGGCCTCCGGGCCAAAGGGTTGTGGAGATGGGCAGAGGGGTACCAGGCTCTGCCCCATTGCCAGCGCGTCGGCTGGGTGGTTCAATGCCGAGAAAGGGTCCCCGGGCAGGAGAATGGCGTCCTCCAGCTCCGGTGGGGTCCGTGGCTGCGGGATAAGTAGCCCGAGGGTACCCCCCTTCTGCTCCTCGGGGCAGATGGTGGAGGATGGGCAGAGGCCAGCGGCCCTATGCCCCGTTGCCAGCTCTTCTGCTGGGGGAGTGGGCACAGAAACAACGTCCAGGGGGTCAGATGGGGTCAACGGCTGCGAGCTAAGCAGCTCGGGTAAATTCTGCTGTTCCTCAGGGCAGACGACGGGGAGTGGGCAGAGGCCGGCGGCACTCTGCCCCGTTGCCAGCGCTTCTGCTGGGCAGGCAGGTGCGGGAGCAACGTCCAGCGGGGAAGATGGGGTCAAGGGCTGCACAACAATCAGCCCGGGGAAATCCTCCTTCTGCCCTTCGGGACAGGCGTCAGAGGGTGGACAGAGGCCAGATGCACTCTGCCCCGTTGCCAGCTCTTCTGCTGGGGAGGTGGGTACCGGAACAAAGTCCAGGGGGTTAGATGGGGTCAATGGCTGCGAGATCAGCAGCGCGAGGGTATCCCCTTTCTGCTCCTCGGGGCAGAGGGTGGGAGATGGGCAGAGGCCAGTGGCGCTCTGCCCCGTTGCCAGCCCTTCCGCTGGGTGGGGGTCTCCTTGTGGGAGGGTCATTTCTTCCATCCCCAGGGCGGTCAATGGCTGCGGACAACCCAGCCCGGGGAAACCATCGGTCTGCTCCACCTGGCAGACTGTGAGAAGGGGGCAGAGGCCAGCTGCGCTCTGCCCCGTTGCCAGCTCTTCCGCTGGGCCTGCAGGCACGGCCACCGTGTCTTCCTGCGGGTGTAAGGGAATAACTTCCTCTGCTACTGAGGGTGGGCAGAGGCCAGCGGCGCTCTGCCCTGTTGCCAACTCTTCCGCTGAGCCCGCGGGCACGGACACCTTGTCTTCCTGCGGGTTTAAGGAGGTATCTTCTTCTGCTGGGGCCCCAACGGAGACCCCTGGGAACATCTCGGCCTCCCATGCTTCAAGGTCCCTTGGACTGTCGGTGCCTTCGGCCGGACAGTCCCAGTACATGGGGCTTAGACCCGACTGCGGAACGCTGTCCAACAGTCTCTTGTAGGCCTTCTCAAGCTCCCATTCCCGCTCTGCTAGGAACTCCAGTTCCTCCAGCTCAGAGTCCCTGCTCTCGTACGGGAGCTCTTTTTCCCGCCGCTCCAGAATCTCCTCCGACCGCTCTTCTGTCTCTTCGCCGAACCCAGGGTCCTTGCACATGCTCTCGTAGAGCAGCCCTGTGCCGCCGTAGTGGGAGCCTGCGGTGGAGGCGCCGTCAATGGTGCGGGGTAGCAGGGGCCGGTCAGCCACCGGAGCGCGCGGTACGCGGCGTCCAGTGCAATCTCCTGTTGCACCAGGTATTGGAGCTCTGCTTCCCACTCCTCCGGGGGCCGATCTTGCAGGAACGCTGCTCGAGCGTTATACTGCACCTGGTGGATGACAGCGTCAGAGGGAACATGGACGTCATGGTAGTCCCTTTCATGGTACAGGGCCTCGTACCAAAGTTCTTGGCGGATCTCGTCCCGCCACTCATACCCAGTGGGCTCCACTGTGGACCCGTGGTACCGGACCAGGCCCTCCTGCAGCCTTCTCGGAAATTCCGCCCTCGAGTCCGCGAGGGTGCTGAGACAGTGGCACTGCCACTCGCTGGGGGTGTGGCGTCCTCGGATGCAGCTCCAGGCGAGCTGTAAGCCTCCACCCAAGGGTCGCTGGGATGTGCGATTTCCCCAATACAGACTCCAGGCGAGCTGTAAGTCCCGAAAGGGGTATCACTGGGGGTGCAGATTCCCGGGGTGAAGCTCCAGTCGAGCTGTAAACCTCGACCCAGGGTTCTACGGGTTTAGGGACGGGGTTAGAAAGTTCACCACTCCTCATACAGAGCGCCGCCATCCGCAACTCGTGCGCTTGGAGGTCCACCATTACCCGGCTCACCATGTCCTCGGAGGGGGTGAGGCCGCATCCCATGATCAATGACCGAGTGCTCTGCCGGAGGCGCTCGTTAGGGTCCTGGGCCAGGGTTGGGGCCCTCACTCTTTGCTGGTCCATCCGGGTCAGCTCCTTCACTAGGGTTTTCTTCTTTTTGTTGCCGGGGGTCCCTCCCCGATTCTCCAACATGCCCCGCAGGACGTCCCGCTGGTAAACGCTGTACCCGGCCATGGTATGGGTCTTCTTGGGGGTTGCAGAGAGCTATCCCACCGCTGCCACCAGTGTGGCGGAATGGAGTATCCGCCTGCGGTCCTGCTCTATCTGACCCCCTCGTTGGTGTTGCCAAGCCCGACTACCGAGTGGCACGGCACCCGGCGTCTCGAGCGGCTTGGGTAGAAGACTACGTGGCGGTGGAGATCTGTAGAGTAGATGGGGCACCCACGGTGGAAATCCGCCCGACTACTGAGAGGCACGGAACTCGGCGTCTCGAGCAGCGGATCTACTGACCATTGAAGGGCTGGAGACAGTCTGCGTGGCGAACCGCGGTTCGGTAGAGTCTCCTTGCAGATGCAGGCACGGCGCTCAGCCGAGGTCCCGATTCGGGGTGGTTGCGGTATCCCAAGATACCAACTCAAGGTGGCGCAACGGCGCGGCGAATCGATGTTCTGCTGCGGAGTTAGAGTGACCCGTTCCTGGGTGGTGGTGATATGTAGCCGACGTGAAATGACAACACCAGGCAGAGCTGTATGTTTCAAACACTCAGATGAACTGAACTCTTTTAATCACAGGCCACTATTTATGCTGAAGTACAACAGTCATAATTTGCATACCCATACTAATTACTAGCACACCCATCTAATTAGATTATGTCAGTTATTTACAATCAACATTCTTCACATTCTCTTAGCCTTCAGCGCACACAACATTTGTACATCCATTGTTCCAGCACATCAGATTAAACACACACTATCAGAGATCCCTTAAATTAAACATGTACCTAGATAATGGGGAAAATCCCTGACGCATAAATTACACAACAGCAAAACTTATTTACTAGCTACAGAAAAACACATTTATCTACAGGAATATAAGTATATTTTAAAACCAAAGCTATGTCATTTCACTAAACTAAATTAAACTAAAACCAAACGAGGTAAAATATTTAAAATCACACGATAAAACCGACCATAAAGTCTTTTGAGGTTTGAAGCATGGAGCGTTGCCTCAGCTCCATGACATAGGTCCTTTTAAAAATGTCTTGGGTTTGCGTCCTGGGCTCGCTGTGCCGAGCCTCTTGGGTCATTCCGTGACACAGCATATGAATACGCACACTGCGGGGAACAAGCGCCTCTCTGCAGGGTATAATTAATGCAGCATATGAATACGCACACTGCGGGGAACAAGCGCCTCTCTGCGCAGTATAATTAATGCAGCATCTGAATACGCACACTGCGGGGAACAAGCGCCTCTCTGCAGTATAATTAATGCAGCATATGAATACGCACACTGCGGGGATCAAGCGCCTCTCTGCGCAGTATAATTAATGCAGCATATGAATACGCACACTGCGGGGAACAAGCGCCTCTCTGTGGTATAATTAATGCAGCATATGAATACACACACTGCGGGGAACAAGCGCCTCTCTGTGGTATAATTAATGCAGCATATGAATCCGCACACTGCGGGGAACAAGCGCCTCTCTGTGGTATAATTAATGCAGCATATGAATACGCACACTGCGGGGAACAAGCGCCTCTCTGCAGGGTATAATTAATGCAGCATATGAATACGCACACTGCGGGGAACAAGCGCCTCTCTGCGCAGTATAATTAATGCAGCATCTGAATACGCACACTGCGGGGAACAAGCGCCTCTCTGCAGTATAATTAATGCAGCATATGAATAAGCACACTGCGGGGATCAAGCGCCTCTCTGCGCAGTATAATTAATGCAGCATATGAATACGCACACTGCGGGGAACAAGCGCCTCTCTGCAGGGTATAATTAATGCAGCATATGAATACGCACACTGCGGGGAACAAGCGCCTCTCTGCAGGGTATAATTAATGCAGCATATGAATACGCACACTGCGGGGAACAAGCGCCTCTCTGCAGGGTATAATTAATGCAGCATATAAATACGCACACTGCGGGGAACAAACGCCTCTCTGCGCGGTATAATTAATGCAGCATATGAATATGCACACTGCAGGGAACAAGCACCTCTCTGCCCGGTATAATTAATGCTGCATATGAATACGCACACTGCTGGGAAGCGCCACCCTGCAGTATAATTAATGCAGCATATGAATACGCACACTGCTGGGAAGCGCCTCTCTGTGGTATAATTAATGCAGCATATGAATACGCACACTGCGGGGAACAAGCGCCTCTCTGTGCGGTATAATTAATGCAGCATATGAATACGCACACTGCAGGGAAGCGCCTCTCTGTGGAATAATTAATGCAGCATATGAATACGCACACTGCGGGAAGCGCCTCTCTGCGGTATAATTAATGCAGCATATGAATACGCACACTGCAGGGAAGCGCCTCTCTGTGGAATAATTAATGCAGCATATGAATACGCACACTGCGGGAAGCGCCTCTCTGCGGTATAATTAATGTATACGTCTCTGTTATATGTATATGTATCTTGTCTGTATATTATAACTTAAAATGCAATAAAATTTTAATTTTCAATAATTTACAAGCTGTAAAGTGTTTTTTTCACATTTTAACATGCGAGCGTTTACGGTTATATTTTCTAGGAGTTGCGCTTGTTAGAAAAATTAGAGACGGCGGACTTGTTACATACAATTTTTGGCGGAAAATTACACGATTTTTAACAAACGCAACCCATACAAAAATCATTAGTGCAGCATCATTGTTCACATTATAATTGAATGGGAACAATATTGCTGCATTAGCAAAACAAAACAAAAAAAAACAAACTTAAATTTATTTATTTTTTAATATTTTTTAAATTTTTTATTTTGTTATATTTGTTCTCAACTTTTAACATGGTCATGTTTGATATGGTTGGAAAGGCCATGATCTGGCCGATCCAACGATACCAAATATTAACCCCTAGCTGCCACGGATGGAGAGATAGGGGGTTCCAATGAACCCCCTATCTCCACCATTGGTGGCAACTAGGGGATTAACTCCAGAACTTACTCTATCCGACGTCCCGATGTGGAACATTGGGACTTTGGATAGATTTCAACTATTTTTTTTTTTCACTTTCGGATAGTCGAAATCTATCCAAAGTCCCGATGTTTCACATCGGAACTTTTGATAGAGTAAGTCCGTGCAGGTGTTAAACATATATACATTATGATTTTTTAACGATCAGGACGCTGGATAGCACTGTTGCTGTCCAGCGTCCTGATCCTGATCGTTAGAAAATATGACTGCCTATATGTTTATATGCCTATATGTTTAATTAACGGACGAAAGACTTACTCTATCGGCCTCTAAAAATATAGGCATTCTGATTTTCTAACGAGCAGCACCCTGGATAGCACCACCAGTGTGCGGATTCATATGCTGCATTTTTTTATTATTTTTTTCGTTTTAAATCATTTTAATTTGTTCTGGGTGTTTTTTCGTTTCTGATAATTTTGTTCAGCTTTTTTTCCGTTTTAAAACCTTTTGTTCTGTTTTTTTCTTTAAAGTCAGACCACTTGGGTCAGTATTTTATTTTTGCGGTTTTTAAATCGTTTTCTTCATTTTTGTTCCTTTCGTACCATTTTAATATGATTACATAAAGTTGTGCAATGCATATTCATAAGAAAAAAATTATCTTTATTTAATAAAAAAGGATATAATCGGCAGAATTACCGTATCGACGGAATCAGCAATGGAACCGAAAAATACGATGTATGAAATGACCGAAATGGAACCGAAATCACGAATGGAACGAAAATGACTTGCGATTTTACACATTTCACGTCCATACGAAAACACGAAAATCTTTTAGTTTCGGATTGAAAATCTTTTCGTATTTGCCACGAATTGGACCGATTCGTGAAAAATACCAATCGAAATGCACATCCCTAGCTATTACATTTATTGTTATTGACACTTGAAATGGGGCTCCAGCAGTAGAGTTCGGCTGGGCATCCACTGGCACTGTAGTCGGAAAACTGACTTTGTCACCTGACTAAAAACCATGCCATTGGCCAATCAGGGTCCTCCACTGGAAGCATCTGTGGACTACCAAGGTCGACCAATGAACAGGCAGCCGATCGAAAAAAACAAAATATCCCACAGTGGGGATAAAAAAAAAAAGAAAACTGTCTTTGGAGCTGAAACTGAGTTTCAGCACCAAGGTCAGCCCCGTCCAGTGCAGGCGAAGCAGAGGAAAAAAAAAATCCTTGTTGAAGGCTGCAGGGGGATTAACCTCCTGTCCCTGGTGCTGAAATAGGTTTCAGCACCAGGGACAGCAATGCTGAATGTAGCTGGCTTAGGCTAGGGTCAGACACGAACGCGCATGCAGCCGCACTTTTTCATGGCCGTAGTAGCAGCAAACGACGGCCAATGACAGGCAATGTACGAAGTACGACGCACAAAAACGCATTTTTTTTGAGAACGTGATACTGCTAGTACTGACGTACAGTGTGCGCTGCGTCCGCTAGTGGCATGTGTGCATGATTAGGAGACATCAGATGCTGCTAATGTCCAGCCAACATAATGTCCAGATGCAAAAAGGGTTTTATTGATGATCCGTACAAAATCACAGACGCAAATGCGCATCGTATGACCGCTATCGCGTATTCCGTGAAAAATACGTCCATTCGTTCGAACACACTTTTTCACGGACAACGCAAAAAATGCGTTAGTCTGACCCTAGCCTTCTAGAAAAGAAAAAAAGACGCATTCGGCGAGAGGAAAAAAGCCTCATCTTTTTAAAAGAAACCGAAACCCAAAATTTTGCCTAAAAACTCCCAGAAAAATAAATAAATAAATAAAATCAATAAATAAAAAGGCTTTTTGCTTCGATTAACCCCTTCGCTGCGGATGACGTGTGGGGAATGTCCGCATTGACTCCTGCTATATGCGGAGGACGTTCCCCACACGTCATCCGCAAGCAGGAGCCCCAGCGGAGATACTCCCCTCTCTGTCCAGGGTCCCGTGGCGTTCTGGCTGAAGTTAAGCGCCTCCCGACGTCAATGACATCATCGCACCAAGACGTCATTTCCAGGCAACCCCCGGCAATGCCAGGAGATCGCCTGAAAGGGAGGGGGGATCTGTTCGGATCACTCTCCCTCCCCGATCGGGAAGGAGCAGTGCCATTTGCCAGGCACCGCTTAAAAGGGGAGAGTCTCCCCTTTTAAGCGGTGTCTGGCTTTAACCCCTGAGACACCAGGTCGTGATTCAGCGCCTTGCGGCGCCAAATTGCGACCTGGCTCTGGTGGGGGCCGCAATCTTGGATGGCAGCTCCATCCCCGGGTCCCCCTTGCTGCCAGACGTCATCGCTCATAGCATGATGACTTCAGATAGCCGGGGAACCCCTAGCTGCCCGGGGATTTCCCAAGGAAATCCCCTGGTGGAGGTAGGGGGTTTCTTTGAACCCCGATATCCCCAGAACCGTGACAGCTAGGGGGGTCATGGAGGGTGTCATTCGAAAGCCTGAGCATGGCCTTTCGAATGATACCAAACATGACCATGTTCAAAGTGGAAAAAAAAATTGAAATTAAAAAAAGGAAAACCATGTTTTTTTTGTGTGTTGTTTTTTTTAATGCAGCAATATTGTTCACATTTCAATTATAATGTGAACAATGATGCTGCACTAATGATTTTTCCTATGGGATGCGTTTGCTAAAAATCACGTAATGCACCCCCAAAATATGTAACAAGTCCCCATTTCTAATTTTTGTACAAGCGCACCCCATAGAAAATATAACCTCAAACGCTCATGTGATAAAATGTGAAAAAAAAACACTTTACACGCTGTAGATGATTAAAAAAATTCTAATTTTATTGCATTTTTTGTTATAATATACAGGCAGGACATGACGTACACATATAATAATGATATATTATGAATCTGCGGAGTCTGCCGGAAAGAACTATATATAATATGTCTGGATCATATAATAAAATGTGGCTTCAAATCGCGTTTAAACATGAGCAAAAGCGGCTTAAATGAGCTCAGCACACAGCGGTTAAATGCCTCAGCAGTGAAGGGGTTTTAAAAATAAACGGTCGAACAAAAAATAAAAATTAAAATATTTTTTACATTGAATCCTATAGGCTGTCTAACTGAATCACTTCTCTATGGGGCAATTTTCCTGCCGCGGCTTGGCGGTTTAACAATACAATATTAAATGATATATGATATCGGATGATCGCACCATCGCACAAATAAGGTGCCAGTGAACATCTAGCCTTCATGCGAGGCTTATGAATGTTCCTGCGCTAGGATATAACTTGCATGGGATGCACAATGTGGCATTATTACTTCAAATAACCACTAATCACGAGGAAATGCTATTGTTTACCTCTAGTATAAAACAGATGCATTGGCTTCTCTTCCACCTATTAACCCTTTCGCTGGTGAGACATTTCACACCTCTCTACTGAGCTAATTTTTAACCAGTTTCACTCATCACGTTTAAATGCGATTTGAAGTCATATTTTATTATACAACCCAGACATATTATATATCGTTCTTTCCGGGAGACTCGGCAGATTCATAATATATCATTATATGAATATGTCATGTCCTGCCTGAATATTATAACAAAAAATGTAATAAAAATGGAATTTTCAATTATCTACATTGTGTAAAGTGTTTTTTTTTCACATTTTATCATGCAAGCCTTTTCAGTTCTATTTTCTATGGGGTGCGCTTATTAAAAAAATTAGAAATGGGGAATCATTACATTTTTTTGGGGAAAATTACGTGTTTTTTAGCAAACACCCCCATAGAAAATATCGTTAGTGCAGCATCATTGTTCACATTATAATTGAAATGGGAACAATATTGCTGCATTAATAAAACAAAAAAGTTTTTTAAATTTTATTTTTAAGTTTTTTTACATGCTTATGTTTGGTATCATTCATAGGAAAGGACATACTCTGGCCGTTCCAATGATATCAAACATTAACCCCTAGCTGTTACGAATCGGGAGATAGGGGGATCCAATGAACCCCCTATCTCCACCATAGGTGGCAGCTAGGGGTTAATTGCAGAACTGAAGCTATGCGCGATGACAACAGTCGTCAGGGGGATATCCCGGAAGTTTGGCCGACATCTGAGATGTCGGCCAGCTCCGGGAGGGGACCGCGATACGACGCCTGTTAACGCCAAATCGCGATCCAGCCCCCTAGGGGTTAAAGATAGCCGCCGCTTGGAAGGGCAGGCTGTGTCCTTCCAAACGGTGCCTGCCTTTTCCTGGTGGCCCACATGGATGGGGAGGGGGAGAGGTCCAAAGGTCCTCCCTCTCCCCTTCAGGCACCTTCCCCGCACTGGCGGGGGGGGGGTGCCTGTAATAGACATCATGATGTTGATGA
Organism: Leptobrachium leishanense; assembly: GCA_009667805.1. Classification (NCBI taxonomy): domain Eukaryota; kingdom Metazoa; phylum Chordata; class Amphibia; order Anura; family Megophryidae; genus Leptobrachium; species Leptobrachium leishanense. The sequence continues at coordinate 226,317,464 of CM019065.1, forward strand.
GGTCTATTGTGCCCGCCTGGGTCCCGGAGGCTGGGCTGACATCAATGATGTCAGCCTGCACCGGGGGCCGCCGCGATTGGCCGGTCGCTGCTGCAAAGGAAGGACGTGCTCGGCGCGTCCTCCGCAGCGAAGTGGCCATGTGGCAGGATGCGCTGAGTGCGTCGTCTGCATGGAAATGGTTAATTAAAGGTATAGTATAAGCTAAAAAGGAGGAGGTAGGAAACTGAGGAGTTACATTTCAACCCCTCCTGATCTCACCACTCATGTTTTAATCCTCTTGATTCTTTTAAAATGTACCTGAATCCAGCACTTATCTCCCTCTGATCTCTGTAGGATATCACATGCAGCATGTCACGTGCCCGCAGGTTGGCTGGGCACTCCAGCCAATCCAGTAGCTTTCGATGCAGGATGACTTTGATAGCATTGGATAAGGCTAATTTCCCAAAGGTCTCCCAGTCCCATAACTGAGTTGAGAGCTCCCTGAGCTAAGGTCCTGGGCAGTACTAAGAGCTAGCATATGAATGACTGAAAATGGGGGGTGTCTGTGGAGGCGCTTATTATATTATGGAAAATTGGGGGTTGCTGCCTACAAGGTATTGCACATAAACCTCAATGAAATGTGCAAATATGCTGTGTAAAAATCGAGAAGGATCGATGAATTAGAGCGGAGACTGAGAGCCACCCCTTCTCGTCCAACATCAGTGTGTGACCTCACAAATGCGCTTCTGGAAGAATGGTCAAAAATTCCCACAAACACACTCCTAAACCTTGTATACAGCCTTCCCAGAAGAGTTGAAGCTGTTATAGCTGCAAAGGGTGGACCGACATCATATTGAACCGTATGGATTTGGAACGGGATGTCACTTAAGCTCATATGCAGGTCAAGGCAGGTGAGCGAATACTTTTTCGCAATATAGTGCATATTAGATTAGTTTAAGTTTCACTGAAATTCTTCAACAGAATTTCGTGTAAAAAAAAAACTACGATCGACTGCCATATTAAGGAATGTATTTTTGCTTTTTAAATTCATCATAACGAATGGTCGTCATTGTTACGAAAAGTGAACGAATCTAACGAAAATTCATATTTCGTACGAATCTGTATTGAGTTTCAGACACGAATTACGAAAAACGAAATAATGGCTAATATGAAATGAACCGAATTTATTGACGGCGCCCAAGTCTAATATAAAATATAATTCTACTAGACATGTGCATTTGTTTTAGTACTAAAACGATTTAGTCCGAATTTTGGGATAATTTAGTTTTCGTAGGACTCAAGAGATACGAAACTGCTCAGTACATAAAAACGAAAGAAATTAAAAAAAATGCACTACATTTTAGTTCCAGTCCTTTTTGTGATATTACATTGAGTAAAGGAGACCACCAATGAAGAGCGCAACATCGCAAAGCTACAGAAAAGGTTTGTATGCGTAATCCTTCCTGACCCCTACCCGGAAATCTAACAGTGATAGAGCTCCAGAATACTCGCTCGCATCACAGACAGCCAGCACAGGAGGGGAAACCTTTACTTAACCCTTGCATGTCTGAGGCAGACAAGATGATTAAAGCAGCTGGAGAAGGAAATGTAGAGGTCGGCAGGGCTGGGTCCTGGATGGACAATATGTTTCACCCCTATTTGGGTTGTGGACCCTTTAAGGGCAACCACAGGGTTAATCTTCCTGTCCAGGAAGAGTTTTAAAGCCAGCAACTCCCAGATAGGATTGTGGGAGTTCAGGAAAAGGAAAGTAATCAGTGGAAGCTGTGTGTTTGTGTTCCAAAAGCAGGAGACGTGCTGTGCCTTGCTGGAGAGGCTTCTACATACTGGGGAAAGGATTCCCTAGGTTTGGGACTGTTTAAAGCGTTGGTGAGCCACTATTATTTCTCTGTTTATTTGTGCTGAAGATCAGGACTTTGCTTTAATTTCGCTGAACCAAAGCGTGTACTTATTATGTTGCCTTTTTGACTGCCCTGAAAGGGTGAATAAAACTGTTTTGTTTGTGAAAGACATTGTGCACGTGCTCTGTGGGCCCCCAAACGTCACAACTGGTGTTTCGAATGCGGGCAATTTGCTACCCCTCACACGCCAAGCAAGAGGAATTTTTGTGAAAAGAGAAAAAAAAAAAACCTGACATTTTTAAAGGACAGTGTTCTGATTGCATGTCCTGGGCTAAGGCTGCACTGAAGTCCACAGCTATGGAGGAGCTCGTGAAGCAGATGGTCTTTGTCAGTGTGCAGGCCCAGACTCGCCATGAAGAGGCGATGGCTCAGCAGCAACAAGCCCTGGCACAGGCTGTTGCTGCCCAACAAGAAAGCACCCATTTGCTGGCTGCACAACTTGCAGCACAGCAGGTAGCCACACAGACGCAGATCAATGCCCTGCGGGAGGCCATGCAGCAACTTGCACCTGGACGTGATCAAGCAGTGGTCACTACTGGTAACCATGTCTCCATAAGGGCCAGTCATTTCCTCCAAAAACTGTCTGCCAGTGATGATGTGGAAGCATTTCTTACCACGTTTGAAAGGACTGCTGAGAGAGAGGGGTGGCCCCAAGACCAATGGGCTGGTCTCATTGCCCCGTTTCTGACAGGAGACCCTCAAAAGGCATATTTTGACCTGCCCCTAGAAGATGCAAAGAATTATGACCGGCTGAAAGCTGAGGTTCTGGCCCGCCTTGGGGTAACTGTTGCTGTCCGGGCTCAACGTGTTCACTGCTGGAAGTACTGCCCTGACCAGCCACCCCGGTCCCAGATGCATGACCTAGGACAGCTGATTAAAAAGTGTTTGCAGCCAGAGACCCTGACTAGAGAGCAAATGGTCGAAAGGGTTGTGATGGACCACTACCTGAGGTCTCTACCAAAGGATCTACAGCACTGGGTCAGCCATGGGGACCCCAAGACTGCAGCACTGGTAGTCGAGATGGTGGAGAGATACACCGTGGTGGAGGACCTGCTCAGACCAACCAGTCGTCGAGGACCAGTCTTGCCACAGCCTGTGAGGCCTGCTTCAGTTCCTCGGAGGGAAGCGTCACTGGACCCGGGAACCAGCACCCCAAAATCATCTTTCTCGGTTCTGCAGAGGCCTGTCGCTACCCGAACTGCTGGCGATATACAGTGTTGGAGGTGTCACGCCTGGGGCCATACCCGGGCGCAGTGTCCGCTACAGGAGGAGCCCATGGAGTGTGGATCCGCTCGGAGAGTGTCTTTCTACACCCTCACAACGTGCACTACCCACCTTGACCTAGAGGGGGGTCAGTTTGAATGTACTGTGTGGGTGAATCACCGCCCAGCCAAAGCTCTCCTGGACTCTGGGAGTATGGTCACCCTGGTGCATGTCCGGGTAGTCGGAAGGCTCGGTCCTGTAACGTTGGGGGCTTCCAGCCCTACCTATGTGCTTGAGGACAGCAAGTCTGATGCTGCTCGCTGACCACTGCCCGGTTTAAATGGAGACAGGCAGGGAGGTGATTGCATGAGGTGTGGCTTGAGTGGGCGGCGTGGTCTGGTGAAGGTCTTTAAAAACCCTCAGTATAGTTTCAGAAGTTGCCAGATCGTGGTTATCCATACCTGAGCTCCTTGTACCTGACTGCTAAATTGATTTAACCTGTTATTGACCTCTGCTTGTGTTCTGACCATTCTGCCTTCTGTTGCCCTAGACTATTTTCTTGTACTACGCTACTGCTCTGATACCGACCCGGCTATTCCATTTGACCATTCTGAACTCTGTATTCCTGATTCTGGCTCGGCTGACTCCTCTCCGTATTGTTAACCCTTTTCTGTCTAGCTAGTTTACCTGGCCAATTCTAAGGACCAGACAGATAGGGATCATTCACAGCTACACTGTTGGTAGCTTCTGAGTTTTGTGGAGTGTTGGGGGTTAAGTACTGCGTGGTGGGATCCGGGAACCGTGACATTACGATCTGGCCAATATGGATCCCGCAGATTTAACACAGCACTTGGCTACCTTTGTATCCAGACAGGATGAGCAGGATCATAGGATGGATCAGTTTGCCATTGCCTTACAAACTATCCTGAATCGTACTGCACACCTGGAACCAGTTGGGGTTGCACCCCCCCTGCTATACCTGTGCCCCCTGTCGTTCAGACATCCCAGGTACACATGACCACTCCTATGAGGTTTGACGGTACTCCTCTGAGTGCCGGGGATTTTTGGTCCATGTGGATATTCATTTTAAATTAAATCCACAAATGTTTTTCTCTGACATTGCCAAAGTGGGGTTTATTATTAACCATCTGTCTGGCAGAGCGTTGACATGGGCGACTCCTTTATGGGAGGCAGAAAGACCTATTGTACGGGATTATAAAGAATTCATAGCCGAGTTACAACGTACATTTAATCCTACCAGAAAGGCCACGATAGCCGGCAAATCCTTGTTCCGCATACGTCAAGGGAACAGGACTGTGTCTGATTATGCCATAGAATTTAAAACCTTAGTTTCTGATGTGAACTGGACAAATGAGACACTGGTTCTGGCGTTTATGGAGGGGTTATCAGAGTCGTTGATGCATGAATTAGCTCCACGTAAACTACCTGAGGTATTGTGTGAACTCATTGATTACTGTATAGATCTGGATAATCAGATAAGGGATAGAAGGACTCCAAGAGAGAGACCCAAGAGACCGTTACCTAGGTTGGCCCCTGTCTTTCAAGCACCACCCAGAGAGTTATCTCCTCCCTCAGAGCCTATGCAACTAGGCCGTACTAGGCTTACAGATGAGGAGAGATACGGTCTTGGAGTTCTGCATGTTTTGGGACTTGTTTAATACCCATTCAGCATGTCGGTGCCCTGAACACACCCACAGCCCCTCCATTGTCTACTGAAGTTCCTGAACAATATGCAGACCTCAGGGCTGTATTTGATAAAAGAGAGGCAGACAAACTACCTCCACATAGACCATATGATTGTGCTATTGATATTCATCCAGGTACCATGCCTCCCCGAGGCAAAGTATACCCTCTTTCCATAAAGGAGAACCAAATTATGGAGGAGTATATCAAGGAGAATTTGGAGAGAGGTTTTATCCGACGTTCCTCTTCTCCAGCAGGGGCTGGATTCTTTTTTGTGTCGAAAAAAGAGGGAGATCTACGCCCGTGTATTGATTATAGGGGGCTTAACAAGATCACCATTAAGAACGTGTACCCTATCCCTCTCATATCAGAACTGTTCGACAGGTTAAGGGGGTCAGCAGTATACACAAAACTTGATTTAAGAGGAGCTTACAATTTGATACGCATAAAAGAGGGGCATGAGTGGAGAGCATTTAACACCAGGAGTGGGCATTATGAATACTTGGTCATGCCTTTCGGTCTTTGTAATGCTCCAGCGGTATTCCAGGATTTTATTAATGATGTGCTCAGAGATTTCTTGCAAACCTTTGTTATAGTATACCTAGACGATATATTGATTTACTCTCCCGATCTGAAAACCCACCATGCACATGTCAGACAGGTATTAGCTAAATTACTGGACAATGGTCTTTATTGCAAACTAGAGAAGTGTTTATTCGACATTACTACTGTGAAATTCCTTGGGTATATTATCACTCCAGAGGGTTTTGAGATGGATCCTTCTAAACTCACGGCCATCTCAGAATGGCCTCTTCCTCAAGGTCTCAAAGCCATACAGAGGTTTCTGGGTTTTCTAACTATTATAGGAGATTTATCAAGAATTATTCCGCTATAGCCTCTCCTATCATTAATATGACACGTAAAGGTCTGAAGAACCAGATCTGGTCTTCTCAATCTAAACAAGCATTCGAAGCCCTCAAACAGGCTTTTACTTCCGCTCCCGTGTTACGGCATCCTGATCCCAGGATTCCGTTTATTCTTGAGGTTGATGCTTCTGAGATAGGCATTGGGGCTGTCCTGTCTCAAAGAGAATCTCCAGGGAAACCACTACATCCTTGTGGGTCTTTTCAAGAAAATTATCACCAGCAGAACGCAATTATGATATTGGCAACAGAGAATTGCTTGCTATTGTGTCTGCCCTGTCACAGTGGAGACATTTGTTGGAAGGTACTCTTGATCCTTTGTTGATAATCACTGATCATAAGAACCTTACGTACATCGGGGATGCTAAACGGTTGAACTCGAGACAGGCCAGGTGGTCATTGCTACTGTCTCGGTTTAATTTTGTATTGACTTACAGACCAGGTGACCGCAATGTAAAGGCTGATGCCTTATCTCGTCAATATGACCCATATGAATCTAATACACAAGACCACAATCCTATAGTTCCTCCTGAACGTATTGTGGCTTCCACAGTCTTGTCTGTCTCCTCGCCTTTCCTGGAACGTCTCCAGGCAGCTCAAGTAGGGGCTCCACCTGACAAGCCTCCAGATATGTTGTTTGTACCTGAAAAGGAAAGACAAGAATTACTCATAATGTTTCATGATTCTAAACCAGCAGGTCATCCTGGTATTACTAAGACTCTTACCAGTATTTCCAGACAGTTCTGGTGGCCCACCATGCGACAGGACGTACGCCTGTTTGTTTTGGCTTGTCAAATCTGTGCCAGAAGCAAAACCGGTAAAACCTTGCCTGTCGGTCTATTGCAGCCTTTACCCACGCCTAAGAGGCCTTGGTCTCATCTATCTATGGATTTTATTGTGGACTTGCCGAAGTCCAAAGGTCATACTGTGGTTCTGACAGTTGTAGACCGCTTCTCCAAAATGGCTCATTTTGTCCCTTTACCTAAGCTTCCTACAGCCAAAGAACTGGCGGCGGTTGTCTTTGCTAGAGAGATTGTACGAATACATGGGGTTCCGTCTGAAATAGTCTCTGACAGAGGAGCCCAGTTCGTCTCTCGTTTCTGGAGGGTTTTCTGTGCAGAGATGGGGGTGCGATTGGCCTTCTCTTCAGCATATCATCCACAAACCAATGGGGCAGCAGAGAGGGCAAATCAGGGTCTCGAGCAGTACATATGTTGCTTTACCACACAACAACAAGACAATTGGTCGGAGTTGTTGCCCTGGGCTGAGTATGCACGTAATAACGCCGTTAATGAGACCACTGGCCACTCTCCTTTTTCTGCTATCTATGGTTTTTTCCCTCCGGCTCTACCGCTTCAGTTTAATGAACAGGCCATCCCGGCTCTCGATGACCATCTCACTCAACTACAAGAGATTTGGAGACAGATTCGCGTAAATATGGAGCGCAATGTTGCTGTCCAGAAACGCAAGGCTGACAGGCATAGGTTACAAGCTCCCTCCTATAACGTGGGGGATAGAGTTTGGTTGTCCACTAGGAACGTGAAGTTGCGGGTGCCTTCTATGAAAATGGCACCTCGGTTTATAGGTCCATATAAGATCATTCGCCGCATTAATCCTGTGGCTTATGCTCTTGCCCTTCCTAAACATCTTCGCATGCACAACGTCTTCCACACCTCCCTACTGAAACCTTTGTTGTGTAACAGGTACACGCGGGTCGTTCCTCCTCCTCCACCTGTTCAGGTTGATGGTGAATCAGAGTATGAGGTTAGGAGGGTTTTGGATTCTAGGTTGTGCAGGGGTGTTCTGCAGTACTTGGTCGATTGGGTGGGCTATGGCCCGGAAGACCGGTCCTGGATTCCAGCTTCCGACATGTCTGCCTCTAGGTTGGTCAGGGCGTTCCATGCCTCGCACCCCGATCGCCCTGGTGGTCGTATTGCCGCTCGTCCTGTTGGTCGTCCGGTGGCCTCCCGTGGAGAGGGGGTACTGTAACGTTGGGGGCTTCCAGCCCTACCTATGTGCTTGAGGACAGCAAGTCTGATGCTGCTCGCTGACCACTGCCCGGTTTAAATGGAGACAGGCAGGGAGGTGATTGCATGAGGTGTGGCTTGAGTGGGGGGCGTGGTCTGGTGAAGGTCTTTAAAAACCCTCAGTATAGTTTCAGAAGTTGCCAGATCGTGGTTATCCATACCTGAGCTCCTTGTACCCGACTGCTAAATTGATTTAACCTGTTATTGACCTCTGCTTGTGTTCTGCACATTCTGCCTTCTGTTGCCCTAGACTATTTTCTTGTACTACGCTACTGCTCTGATACCGACCCGGCTATTCCATTTGACCATTCTAAACTCTGTATTCCTGATTCTGGCTCGGCTGACTCCTCTCCGTATTGTTAACCCTTTTCTGTCTAGCTAGTTTACCTGGCCAATTCTAAGGACCAGACAGATAGGGATCATTCACAGCTACACTGTTGGTAGCTTCTGAGTTTTGTGGAGTGTTGGGGGTTAAGTACTGCGTGGTGGGATCCGGGAACCGTGACAGGTCCAGTACAAAGAACCCTCCGGGTTGTCTGTATCCATGGGGATACTCGGGAGTATCCGCTGATCCCTGTCACCATTTCCGCCAGGAACACTTCGGTCACCCAAGAGGTCGGGGTGGTGAGTACTCTGATACATGATGTGATTGTGGGACGAGACTGCCCCTTGTTTGCTGAACTGTGGTGCTTGGCACAAACTGAACTGCCCATCGAACTGGGGAACAATTCAGGGTCACCCCCACCAAACATGACTGTGGACACTGTTGATGAGGAGTTGCTCAAATGTGTTCAAAATAAGAATGTTGTAACTGATGTGAGTGTCCTAGCTCCTCAACCTGAGTTGACACCCAAGGAGGGGGAATCCTCTCCCGTGCCGGTTATGGTAGGAGAGGATGAAGAGGAATTATCCCCTGTAGATATTACACTTGGGGTGGATGAGGGGGAGGGTTCTTCTTATCCAGTACACCCTGACTCAGATGTGTCCAGAGGTGCATTTGGCAGGGCTCAAATGGGTGACCCGATGTTGATAAATGCTCGCGAACAGGTAACTGTTGTCAGTGGGGTACCTCAAGCACCAGATGCAGAGAAAAGATTTCCTCACTTTGCGGTCAATAATGATCTGTTCTACCGGGTATCAGAAATTCGGGGAGAAATTGTGGAACAATTACTAGTACCCCAGCCCTACCAGAGAATGGTGCTGGATCTGGCTCACAATGATGCTGTAAGGGATCTGTACCTGTATGTGCGCAAGAACCTGCCCTGCATGTATGCATACAGGAAAAGTGCTGTCTCAGTCCTATCCAGCACCTATATGGGTTAATTCCAAGTGATACGTAAAAACACCAACACACACCACACCCCCCTGTCTAATAAAAGAGAAACTCCCACTCCTGCAACTTGACTTCTCATTACAAGTCAATCCTGTGTATTGTTGAGACCTGCTCTATACTGCTAGTGATAACCCGTGTACCAGATCCTGATTTACCAACCGACCTTGCCTCCTTGCTACCCGCCTATTCGACCCACGGACCATCCAGACCATTCTACCTCGTAATCCCATTTGTACCGCGCTATGGACTGCTACCAACCAGCCTATTCTAAGGTACAGTCGATACGTTCCTGCCTAAAGGGCTCTAATCCCCAGCAATTGGGTCCCACCACGGCGTATGCCAGGTGCCACCCTGACAGAATGAGAAGTCCTACTGAGCCTGCAGGAATACTCCCAGTCCTGGAAAATCTGGCCTACAGGATGTGTGTGTAATGCTGGATGATATATGGGACGTGACGGACAGACTAAGGAGCACCCTTCCCAAGGTGTATGTTCCCCCAGGGAGGAGACCTAGGGGCCCACTGACCCCAGAGGAGCGTACCAGAAGAATAGACCAGAATCTCTGTCTGTACTGCGGGGGTTCCAACCATTTCTTGATAAACTGCCCCATAAAACCACCCAGGAAAGAAGACCCTGGGCAAAGACTGAATGAACCACCTATGCCAAAAATTACGCCTCGTGTCAAGTTCACGCTGCCCCCGCAGGAAGAGACCAGGCCTACACCAGGACCTAAGCCTGCAGCAATTCTAAAGTCTGCTGCAATGAATAAACCTGGTAAGGTGATCAAGCCTGCACCGCCGCCCCAACCGGTGAAAGCTACCGTGCCTGCACCTGAACCCAGATCTGCAAAATCACCAAAGTCTGCACTGGTGAAAAGGCCTGAGAAAGTGCCCAAGCCAGCTCCCAGGTCACCTCCTGCACCGAAACCTGCCCCCAGACAACCGACACCCAGGGTACCTAGAGATCTGGTGTCCCTGGAGGCTAACTCCGAGGAGGATGAGGACAAAGTATTACCCATGGAGACAGAACCTACAGGCTTCCCGGAGTCCGAATCCATGGAGCAAGGGTACCCAGTGTCTGAGGAACCTAACCCTCCGGTCCCTATGGAGATCATGTGTGTCCAGACTCCAGGTACAACCACTCTCAGCCAGCAAGACCCGGCGATCTGTGAAGCGGATGGTGCTGGCTATGACTCTCAGGATGATTTCTTACCGTTTGGCCGCCTTCCCTTAGAGTATTGGGATCCAGACCGGGTATCAAGGGATACCACCCAGGACAGTATGGCTCTGCAGACCCTAGGTACGACTCTCATCACTCCCAGGCAGCACCTCATGACCAGCGCTGCTGGAACCCCGAAACCTGCACCCAGGAAGCACAACGCACCAAAGGCAGGGACCCCTCTCTGTGTACAGGGAACCTTCCTGGTGCCGGGATCTGGTCATACTTATACAACCCCGGAACCTGTATGCGGTGAACAAATTGTTGCTTCCACCATATGTTCCCCAGACCCTATATCACCTGACTGTGTCTACGCATCCACAGGCACAGTGGTGCGTAGGGAAGATCTGGCACGATTTGAGGAAGCTCTGAACATCCGGCAAGCCGCAACATTGCCCAGTACTGCCCAGGTGGCACTGACAGTTACTCCCATGGCTCCCAGCCAGCAGGAGTCACCATGCTGCTCTCCACCCGATTCTGGAGCTGAAGAATGGGACACAATGTCCTCTGATGAGGAACCTCAGCGGCAGATTGCTTGGCGATCGAAAGGACCCCCAGTTCTGCATTCAGGGTACATTGGCACCACCGTACAAGCTACGTCCCGCAGAGGGGCTCATCATCCTGCGGTGTCCCGGTACGATCCGGCTATGGAATTCTATCCATCCAGTGACTCACCCTCTGACTCTGAATCAGAGTACATGTTTAATGTTGTTGCCCCGGGAGTGCTGTCCTCCAGGAGAGATGTACATCGATCAAGACCTCTGTATAGTGGTGCTATGTGACCTCATCCCCTGCAGACTACAGTCACCACCAGAGGGGGCGCAAGACCCAAGACACCCCGTACTGCTGGAACCACGATATCTGCTGTTTATGCATTATGAACTTCTTCCTCTTGCCCGCAGGTGCCCAGCATCGAGTCCAGTTTGGATCGTCCAGTGGCCGCTCCTTAGGGAGGGGATTCTGTAAGGGATCTGTACCTGTATGTGCGCAAGAACCTGCCCTGCATGTATGCATACAGGAAAAGTGCTGTCTCAGTCCTATCCAGCACCTATATGGGTTAATTCCAAGTGATACGTAAAAACACCAACACACACCACACCCCCCTGTCTAATAAAAGAGAAACTCCCACTCCTGCAACTTGACTTCTCATTACAAGTCAATCCTGTGTATTGTTGAGACCTGCTCTATACTGCTAGTGATAACCCGTGTACCAGATCCTGATTTACCAACCGACCTTGCCTCCTTGCTACCCGCCTATTCGACCCACGGACCATCCAGACCATTCTACCTCGTAATCCCATTTGTACCGCGCTATGGACTGCTACCAACCAGCCTATTCTAAGGTACAGTCGATACGTTCCTGCCTAAAGGGCTCTAATCCCCAGCAATTGGGTCCCACCACAGCGTATGCCAGGTGCCACCCTGACAGATGCTCTAGGTGGTCACCTGGGAGCTGAGAAAACCGAGGCCCGGATAACAGACCGTTTTACTGGCCAGGATCGGTGCCGCAGTTAAGAAGTACTGTTCCTCCTGCCCTGTTTGCCAGTTAACTGCCCCAGCACCCATTATAGGAACCCCTTGGTGCCTCTGCCAATAATTGAGGTGCCCTTTGAGCGCATCGCTATGGATATAGTGGGTCCTTAGAGAAGTCTGCTCGGGGACACCGATATATCCTGGTGGTCTTGATTATGCCACAAGGTATCCAGAGGCGGTTCCTTTAAGAAAACCCTACATCAAAAACCATTGCGCGGGAGTTGTTTTTTATGTTTTTGAGAACTGGCCTGCCAAGGAATTTTGACAGACCAGGGACCCCATTTATGTCCCGGGTGATGGCAGATGTGTGCAAGTTGTTCCAAATCAAGCAGTTGCGAACATCTGTTTATCACCCTCAGACAGATGGTCTGGTAGAAAGATTCAACAAAAACTCTGAAAATGATGCTTAAAAGGGTTGTGCAGAGAGATGGAAGAGACTGGGATCATTTTGCTCCTGCACTGCTGTTTGCTATTCGAGAGGTTCTGTCACGGATCCCCCTGATACTAGAGTGGTGGTCCCTATACGCAGGACACTCTCTACCCTTCCGATCCTTAGAGTGGTCGGCACGACTAGACAGACTACAAGAATGGCAGTACAGAGCACGTACAAGAGAGACGTCACGGATCCCTCTGCTTTATCTGACTAGTGGTTTCTAGACACAGAACAGTCTCTACCCTTCCGATCCTTAGAGTGGTCGGCACGACTAGACAGACACAGAATATATACACAAGAAATTAGAATAATTAGCTCTTCCCAAGACCCTAACAACACAAGGGGTAGTCTGATGTGTGCTTAGGGTGCCACACAGACTGACCTCAATACCAGAATTAGAAGAGTTGATGCCAATACCAGGGGTATGCACAGAATGGTTCGTTCGCCAATGCCAGGGATCATACACAGAGTGGTTCGTTCGCCAATGCCAGGGGTCATACACAGAATGGTATTTTGCCAATGCCAAGGGGTCAATACACAGAATAGTCGTTTGCCAATGCCAAGGGGTCAATACACAGAATAGTCGTTTGCCAATGCCAAGGGGTCAATACACAGAATAGTCGTTTGCCAATGCCAAGGGGTCAATACACAGAATAGTCGTTTGCCAATGCCAAGGGGTCAATACACAGAATAGTCGTTTGCCAATGCCAAGGGGTCAATACACAGAATAGTTGTTTGCCAAATATACAAGAGCTCTGGGAAGTAACTACCACGTCAGGGCACCGGCATTTCTGAGAGCCTGGGCTTTAAACCCGGGGGTCCGCGTCAGCCCGCCAGGCCCCGCCCCCGGCTTCCCCACGTGTGCGGAAGCGACCGCAATATCATTCGGCGCCTGGCCAGCGAGCAGCGAGGAAGCTGCTGCCAGGCGCCGGGGTGCGGGGGCCACCGTGACAGAACCCCCCCTCTACGGGCGGCCACTGGACGACCCCCAGGGCGCGGGGATGAGCCAAATAGAAAGCCCTCACCAACCGAGGAGCATGAACCTCAGTAGCCGGAAGCCAAGAGCGATCCTCCGGGCCGTAGCCCACCCAGTCAACCAAGTACTGAAGGACCCCCTAGAAACCCTGGCGTCCAGAATGGCCTCAACTTCAAACTCCTCCTCGCCCTCCACAGAGACCGGAGGAGGGGGGACACGGGCCCTGGTGTACCGATTACACAAAAGTGGTTTCAAAAGGCTCACGTGAAACACATTGTGTATCTTGATATGGGAGGGCAGAGCCAGAGCATAGGAGACCGGATTGATTCGCCGCAGAACCTTATAGGGGCCTATGTACCTGGGTGCCAGTTTCATGGAGGGTACTAAAAGCTTAATGTTCGTGAAGAAAGCCAAACCCTGTCCCCAACTTGATACACGGGTGCCGGCCTCCTGTGTCTGTCGGCTTTGATCTTCTGGGTAACACTACTATCCTCCAGTGCCCGTTTAACCCTTCCCCAGGTTTCTTTCAATGACACTAAATGCTCATCCAGAGCAGGAATCGCGGTATCAGGAAACGTAGCAGGGAGCACGGGAGGATCAAAACCGTAAACAGTGAAGAAGGGGGAACGTCCTGTGGCTTCGCTTACTGCACTGTTCAAGGCATACTCTGCCCACGGTATCAGGTCTGACCAGTTATCTTGTCGTTCGGATATAAAGCACCTGAGATATTTTTCTATATTTTGGTTGGCTCGTTCCGCCGCCCCGTTGGTCTGGGGGTGATAGGCCGAAGAGAAGGATAGGTCTATCCCCACACTCTTGCAAAACCCTTTCCAGAATCTGGAGACGAATTGGGTCCCCCTATCCGAGACAATCCCAAGAGGAATACCGTGTAAGCGGACCACATTGGAAACAAAAATGGGCACCAGTTCGGCTGCCGAAGGAAGTTTCCGAAGAGGAACATAGTGACCCATTTTGGAGAATCGATCTATGACCGTGAGTATTACAGTATTCCCTCTAGACTCAGGTAACTCTACTATAAAATCCATAGCTAAATGCGACCATGGTCGTTCGGGGATTGGCAGAGGCTGGAGTAAACCAATAGGCGCTGTTTTGGGACTTTTATGTCTTGTGCACACTTCACACACGGTTATGTAATCTTTAACGTCACGGCGCACCGTGGGCCACCAAAGGAGTTTACGTATACTAGACACTGTTTTGGTGATCCCCATGTGCCCAGAGATTTTGTTATCATGATACAGTTTTAATACCTCTTCCCTTTCGTTCTCAGGTACAAAGAGTTTCGCAGGAGGTCTCCCCCCAGGAGCTGTGCCCTGGGCGGTCTGCAATCTTAACATTAGAGGAGACGAGACACTAATCGTGGTAAGTGCTATAATCCTTTCCTGGGGTACAATGGGATGTTGATCTTGGATGTTATGTTCGTATGACTCGTACTGTCTTGACAATGCGTCTGCTTTAATGTTTCTCGACCCAGGTCTGTATGTGAGGACGAAATTAAAGCTGGAAAGAAACAATGACCATCTCGCTTGCCTGGCATTCAACCGTTTAGCGTCTCCAATGTACGTGAGATTCTTATGATCGGTTATGATGACAATGGGGTCCCTAGACCCCTCTAATAAGTATCTCCATTCCGTCAAGGCTGCAATAACTGCTAACAATTCTCTGTTTCCGATATCATAGTTCCTCTCTGCCGGGGACAACTTTCGGGAATAGAAGCCGCATGGATGCAAGGGCTTGTCGGGTGCCTCCCTTTGGGACAAGACTGCACCAAGACCTAGCTCGGAGGCGTCAACTTCAACCTGGAAAGGCAGAGCCGGATCAGGATGTCGGAGAACAGGGGCAGTGGTGAAAGCCTGTTTAAGTGCCTCAAAGGCTTGACTGGCCTGGGGTGTCCACTTCTGATTCACCACCCCCTTTTTAGTCATAGCCGTGAGGGGAGCTATCAAGGCCGAAAATTTTTTAATGAACCTCCGGTAGTAGTTAGTAAACCCCAAAAACCTCTGGATGGCTTTAAGCCCTTGGGGTAAAGGCCAGTCAAGAATCGCTGAGAGTTTTTTAGGATCCATTTGGAAACCTTCAGGGGTTATTATATACCCAAGGAAGTGCACTGTCTCTATGTCGAATAAGCATTTCTCTAGCTTACAATATAACCCAGCCCTCAATAGTCTCTTCAACACTTGTCTCACGTGGGCGTGATGAGTCTCCTTATCAGGAGAGTATATCAGGATGTCGTCCAGATATACTATAACGAACGTTTGCAGAAAATCCCTTAGGGTGTCGTTTATGAGGTCCTGGAAAACGGCTGGCGCATTGCATAACCCAAAGGGCATCACCAGGTATTCATAATGCCCGCTACGTGTATTAAAAGCCGTTTTCCATTCGTGCCCCTTCTTAACCCTGACCAGGTTGTACGCTCCGCGTAAATCAAGTTTCGTATAAATACGGGCCCCTTTTAAACGGTCGAACAATTCTGTTATAAGAGGTATTGGGTATGCATTTCTTATGGTAATCCTATTTAAACCTCTATAATCGATGCAAGGTCGCAGGTCACCCTCTTTTTTGGAAACGAAAAAGAAACCTGCTCCTGCTGGAGAGGAGGATCGTCTGATGAATCCTCGCTCTAGATTCTCCCTTATATATTCCTCCATAATGTCATTTTCCCTTTGAGACAAGGGGTATACGTGTCCTCTAGGAGGCATAGTACCAGGGAGTAACTCTATAGCACAGTCATAAGGACGATGCGGTGGTAGGACCTCAGTCCTGGTTTTAGAGAACACCTCCTTTAGCGCCATATAACATTCTGGGACTTCAGTGGACAAAGGAGGTGCTGTGGCAATGTTGAGACTACCAATCACATTAACCCTGCCCAGGCACTTTGACTGGCAACTAGGACCCCAACACATTATATCTCGCTGGGCCCAGTCAATCACCGGGTTATGTTCTGTCAACCATGGGAACCCTAGAACGACAGGACATGAGGGAGAGTCGATAACCTGGAATCGTATGGTTTCACAGTGCAGAACTCCTGTAGTCATGCACACATCGATAGTGTCGTGTGTGATATGGGGACATGACAGGGGTTTCCCGTCTATGGCTTCTACCATAAGAGGCCTCTCCTTTAGAACCAGAGGTAAGAGGTGGTTGGCAGCAAAACATCTATCCATAAAATTACCTGAGGCTCCAGAGTCTAGGAATGCCTCAGTCTCGAGGTGAACCCCCTCCCAGGTGAGGGAGATGGGTAACAGAATCCGAGTTTTTTTTTTTTCATCATCCACAAAGGAGGCATACAGAGAACCAATAACCTGGGTATTACTTGTCTTTTGACCTGATTTGCCACTCTCACCCCTGCTACCCCTGGGTCTCTGAGGACATTGAAGGCGGAAATGATCTGCCCCGGCACAATAAAAACAGAGCCCCCTTTCTCTCCGGTGAGCTCTCTCTGCCTCTGAAATACCCGTTTTACCTATCTGCATAGGTTCAATGGCCGGTACATCGGTCTTAACGGTCTCCAGGTTACCTGATGCAGTGGTATGCCTGGGTACTAAGGGTAAAGGAGGTAGGACCCTTCTGGGTCTGTCTCTGGTGTGTCTCCTTTCCCTGATTTGATCGTCCATGGCGATGCAGAAATCAACCAAATGATCCAGATGTTCTGGTAATTTTAGGGGAGCCAATTCAAACATAAACGCCTCGTTCAGACCTTCGGTAAAGGCCAGGAGGCCAGGGTTAAAACGTCGTTCGGCCAGTGTACCTCAGAAGACAAAGTCTTAAATTCTATGGCATAGTCGGAAACCCTCCTATTACCTTGTTTGATGTGAAACAGGGATCTACCCGCATTGGTAGCCCGTCTAGAGGGATCAAAAGTACGCTTTAACTCGGAGGTAAAACCCTCATAGTCATATATGATGGGTTTCTTGTTCTCCCACAAGGGCGTGCCCATAATAAAGCTTTTTCGGTCAAGTGATTAATCAGATAGCCTACTTTGGCTTTATCAGACATACAGGACCCGGGATTGTTTTCGAATAAGATCTCGAGTTGGGTCAGAAAGCCCCGGCATAAGTTCGGTGTTCCGTCATAACGTACGGGTGCTTTCATACTGAGCCTACAACCCTCGAGAGCGGCCGAACTGACCCTAGGCACTACTGGGTCTGGCGGGCTTGCAGTACCAGAACTGGATCGGTTTAGCAGGGTTTGCAGGGCAAGAGCAATCTGGTCCATTCTATGGTCCTGCTCTTCTTGTCTGGCTGCAATACGTGTCAACTGATTTAGAGAGGTCTGCGGGATCCATGGCCCTGACGTAATGTCACGGATCCCCCTGATACTAGAGTGGTGGTCCCTATACGCAGGACACTCTCTACCCTTCCGATCCTTAGAGTGGTCGGCACGACTAGACAGACTACAAGAATGGCAGTACAGAGCACGTACAAGAGAGACGTCACGGATCCCTCTGCTTTATCTGACTAGTGGTTTCTAGACACAGAACAGTCTCTACCCTTCCGATCCTTAGAGTGGTCGGCACGACTAGACAGACACAGAATGATACACAAGAATTAGAATAATTAGCTCTTCCCAAGACCCTAACAACACAAGGGGTAGTCTGATGTGTGCTTAGGGTGCCACACAGACTGACCTCAATACCAGAATTAGAAGAGTTGATGCCAATACCAGGGGTTATGCACAGAATGGTTCGTTCGCCAATGCCAGGGATCATACACAGAGTGGTTCGTTCGCCAATGCCAGGGGTCATACACAGAATGTATTTTGCCAATGCCAAGGGGTCAATACACAGAATAGTCGTTTGCCAATGCCAAGGGGTCAATACACAGAATAGTCGTTTGCCAATGCCAAGGGGTCAATACACAGAATAGTCGTTTGCCAATGCCAAGGGGTCAATACACAGAATAGTCGTTTGCCAATGCCAAGGGGTCAATACACAGAATAGTCGTTGCCAATGCCAAGTCAATACACAGAATAGTTGTTTGCCAAATATACAAGAGCTCTGCGGGAAGTAACTACCACGTCAGGGCACCGGCATTTCTGAGAGCCTGGGCTTTTAAACCGGCGGGTCCGCGTCAGCCCGCCAGGCCCCGCCCCCGGCTTCCCCACGTGTGCGGAAGCGACCGCAATATCATTCGGCGCCTGGCCAGCGAGCAGCGAGGAAGCTGCTGCCAGGCGCCGGGGTGCGGGGGCCACCGTGACAGGTTCCTCATGCCTCCACGGGGTTTCACCTTTTGAGCTGGTGTATGGTCGCAGACCCCGGGGAATTGCTAGATTTGGTGAAGGAGACATGGGAAAGTGAGTCCTTCTCCACACAAATCGCTCATTGAACATATAACTCTCAGATGAGAGAGAGAATCTAAAGTGATGCCTTTGGTACAGGAACATTTGCAGAAAGCTCAGGAGGGCCAGAAAAGGGTGTACAACCGGTCAGCCAAGCTGCGGCAATTTCAGGTGGGGGACCGGGTACCAGTACTTATACCCACGGTGGAAAGTCGGTTCCTAGCCAAGTGGCAGGGACCATATGAGGTGGTTGAAAAAGTAGGGGAAGTAAACTACCGAGTTGCATCAGCCTGGGAAAAGAAAACCATACCAGATCTACCACATAAATTTGTTAAAACCCTGGAGAGACCGAGAGGTGTCCGCCATGGTTGGGGTGGGTATAGAGTCTGATGGTGTTGACGCAGTACACATTGCTGCCACCCTGTCCAAACCCAAACCCAAGAAGTTAAGGAGTTTCTGCAAAGAAACAAAGGCATGTTTTCAGGACTACCGGGACACGCGTCCGGGATTAAACATGATATTGTGACGGAACCCCATGTAAAGGTTCGGTTAAAGCCATACCGCATCCCAGAAGCCATAGAAAGGCTGTTTCTGAAGAGGTTAAAAAAATGCTTCAGCTTGATGTCATTGAGGAGTCACAGAGTGAATGGTCGAGCCCCATCGTGTGTGGTACCGAAGCCCAACGGCACTCTGCGATTCTGCAATGACTTCAGGAAACTTAACGAGGTGTCAAAATTTTGACGCGTATCCCATGCCAAGGGTGGATGAATTAATAGAGAAATTTGGGTCCGGCCCGTTATATCACCACCCTGGACCTTACTAAGGGATACTGGCAGATACCCCTGACTAAGGAAGCCAGGGAAAAGACTGCTTTTTCCACTCCAGAGGGTCATTTTCATTATAAGCGGATGCCTTTTGGGTTACACTCAGCCCCGGCCACCTTCCAACGAGCGATGGATAGGGTGCTCCGCCCCTACCTGAGATATACCTCGGTCTACCTGGATGACATTGTCATCTTCAGTCCAGATGGGAGTCCCATCTTCCCCGGGTTCAGACGGTTTTGGACGGTTTGAGGGAAGCGGGCTTTACTGTTAACCCTGAGAAAAGTGCGGTAGGGATGGAGGAAGCTAAGTACCTGGGATATGTCGTAGGCAGGGGTCTGGTAAAGCCACAATTTAACAAAGTAGAGGCTATCCAGAACTGGCCACGCCCCCTCACGAAAAAGCAGGTTCGTGCTTTTCTGGGTATAGTGGGGTATTACCGGCGGTTTGTCCCCAATTTTGCCTCTATTGCTGCACCACTGACTGACCTGACGAAAGGTAGGAAGTCAGTGATGATTCAATGGAATGCCAATGCTGAAGATGCCTTCGAGAAGCTTAAAAATGCGTTGTGTCAGCACCCAGTGCTGGTAGTCCCTGATTTCATGAGGGAGTTCATTGTACAGACGGATGCCTCAAGTGAGGGTTTGGGGGCTGTGCTATCCCAAGAAGTCAATGGGGAAGAGCACCCCGTGGTTTTTCTTAGTAGGAAACTGACGGCAGCGGAGAAAAACTATGCTGTGGTGGAAAGAGAGGGCTTGGCCATAAAGTGGGCCTTGGATTCTTTGAGATACTTCCTGTTGGGCAGGAAGTTCCGTTTAGTGTCTGACCATGCCCCATTGACCTGGATGAGGCAGCACCGCCACGCTAATGCCAGGGTTACCAGGTGGTTCCTGTCTCTCCAGGAGTTTAACTTTGTGTGGAACACAGGCCTGGGAAACAGCACCAAAATGCTGATGCCCTGTCCCGGATGCATTGTGGGCTGTCTACTGTTGCCTCAAACACCTCCGCGTTGAGACAGAGGGGGGGGATATGTAGAGGTCGGCAGGGCTGGGTCCTGGATGGACAATATGTTTCACCCCTATTTGGGTTGTGGACCCTTTAAGGGCAACCACAGGGTTAATCTTCCTGTCCAGGAAGAGTTTTAAAGCCAGCAACTCCCAGATAGGATTGTGGAGTTGAGGAAAAAGAAAGTAATCAGTGGAAGCTGTGTGTTTGTGTTCCAAAAGCAGGAGACGTGCTGTGCCTTGCTGGAGAGGCTTCTACATACTGGGGAAAGGATTCCCTAGGTTTGGGACTGTTTAAAGCGTTGGTGAGCCACTATTATTTCTCTGTTTATTTGTGCTGAAGATCAGGACTTTGCTTTAATTTCGCTGAACCAAAGCGTGTACTTATTATGTTGCCTTTTTGACTGCCCTGAAAGGGTGAATAAAACTGTTTTGTTTGTGAAAGACATTGTGCACGTGCTCTGTGGGCCCCCAAACGTCACAGAAAGCATTCAAATAAATACACTGAAAGCTAATGACAGAGGTGGGCTGGATAGTAAAGCCCTTTTATAACAAGCAGCGCTGGGAGAAGAGAGGGACTTTTAATAAATTGTGTGTTATTTCCCTCCCACTCTGCATAATAGGGGCTTAGGACTGATACATTTTATATTATCCAGGAGCACTATCCCCTTTCCTCACTATAATACGCGTTTTATAAAAGTTCCTCTCTGTTCTCCCAGTGCTGCTTGTTCTAAAGTTTTTTTTTTACGTCTGATACATTTAGTATCCAGCTCTCACAGTTACTCTGTCATTATGAGCCTTCAGTGTGATTTATTTGAATGTTTTCCGTGGATTTAAAGTGCTTTATTTTATTATAAAAAAAAATTTGCACCAGTCATCTCTTCTCTGAGCTTTCAGACCGATTTACTTTAATATTTTCCCTCTCCCCTGCTTTTATATTCCTGTCTTCTCCCCCACAGAGATACAAAGTTTAAGTAAAAGTTCCCTCTCCTGTGCTGGATAAGCATTGCATTCCGAAGTTCTGCACCCTCCACGTGCCAATGCAGTAGGATGTTCTATACAGAGAGGGGCATTAATTAATGCAGGAGGATGTTCTATACATTATACAGAGGGGTATTAATGCAGGAGGATGTTATATACAGTATACAGAGAAAGGTATAAATTGAGGAGGATGTTCTATACAGAGAGGGACATTAATTCAGGAGGATGTTCTATACATTAAACAGAGAGGGGTATTAATTAATGCAGGTGGATGTTGTACACATTATAGAGAGAGGGGTATTAATTAATGCAGGAGAATGTTATCTACGTTATACAGAGAGGGGTATTAATTAATGCAGGAGGATGTTCTATACATTATACAGAGAGGAGCCTTTTTTTTAGCCCTTTAAATCCAGTGGCTGTGAGCGCTGAGATCGGCTGCTTGTTATATTATCTCTCAGTACAATGTATCAGGCTCAGCTGTTACAGTAACTGACTGTAACAGCACTCAGAGTTTCGGTAAAACAAGGAAATAATATTGTTCTAACCTCTTATATACACAAATATTATTCACTAGTTTTACTGAAACTCTGAGTGCTGTGATAAGCAGCAGTCAGTTACTGTAACAGCTTTGCCCGACACATAGGGGCTGAGAGTGAGAGATACTGTAAGAAGCAGCGATCTCAGCCCTCTGAGGAGCCACTACAATAGTAATTGTATCCACTGGTTTTCGGATGAATGAAATTAGTTTTCATACTAAAGTACTGAAAACGAATTTCTTTAGCAACTAAATAAATTGCATTTTAGGACTAATCCATTAGTTCAAAACGAAATTTTGTTCTGTGCACATGTCTAAATTCTATCCTTATATGAAATAATGCAAACTAATGTTATTATAATGTATTATGTTACATATATTACAGCCCTCATAGCCAACCTTAACTGTTGTAACCTGTATGGTGTCACTGCATTTTACTGCCCCCCTAGGGTGCTCTGGTTGGGACTTTCAAAGCTGACCGCATGCCACATACCCTTTGTCACTCTGGTATACAGTGGCCTCCCATGTTCCATTGATCATTGTCCTTCAAGAGCATAGGTGACTCTACAGGGGGCAAGGGGGGCAATTGCCCCCCCTAGGTTACTCCTTGCCCCCCCATGTGCCCCCCCCCACCAAAAATCAGCTGTATCTCCGTCCCTGTGCATCGTATATGGAGAATCTATGTGTCATTGGAAAGGGCAGATTCTGGCCTTTCCAATGATACCCAACATGACCATATTCAGTTTGAAATAAAAGTTATAAAACATTAAATAACGGGCACTTAATCTTAAGCATTTTCACAGGGTTGAAATGGCTCACCAGTGAAGTGGTTAATGTTCTGACTATACATTACATTGTGTATTACGTTAGTTTTTGCCTTGGTTTAGTTGTATATTAAGGGTTAATGGGTAGGCTTCATCCCTCACAGTATACATTTTATTTTTTCCTTGATTAATTGCATTGTAGGGGTTAATAGGTAGCTACATGCCGCACAGTGTATTCATTTCATGTTTTCCCATGATTAATGGCATATTAGGGGTTAAGGGGTAGCTAAATGCCACATTGTTTATTATTTTTATTGTATTTCCCTGGGTTATGGCATTTTAGGGGTTATTATGGAAGTTAGAATTTAAAGGGTCTAATGATCTTTAGATCCTTTGCTTTTCGGCACATTTCGGGGAATTCATTTCGCCGAAAATATAGTGAATTCCTATTTATCGAATGGTCACTGTAATTTGCTAAAAGTGGAGTCGCTGAAGCAGCTATCAGACATTCAGCGAAAACTGCCGAATAACGGCAAATAAAATATCAGGTTAGTACAATAAAAAGGCATCATTGTATCACATTACTCTGGGGTTTTGGAATCTTATTTATATATACTTATTTAGGGCACTATTACCTGGTGTGGGTTAACCCTTGCGTGCGCATGGTTTTGCGTTAGCGCCAGGTTAATTGAGTCTAGCGCCTGACCAACAGATTGTTTGCCTCCCGCTACAAATGGGAAAAATCACCTAGTGTGTTGCTATTAGCGATTTGTACCGCGAGCTTAATGTACTTTCCGCATCCTTTACTCAACACGGAGAGCGCTAGAAATCTCTAGCGCTTTTGCAGCTAACAGATCAGTTGGTGCCAGCGCTAATTTTTTAGGGGCGCTAATTGCAACATTTTACCTACTGCTCCACCCTGGCGCTATCTCCAAAAAAACAGAAAAAACAGATCCTCGCGCAAAATTAACAGGCAATTGAAAGGAATGCAACACAGGTGTTCTCTTGGCCCCATTCACCTAGGTAATGGATCTGGTCCGCATTGTCATTGCTGTTGCAGTAGGCTCTATTATAAAAGTGTCCTTTATCCACATATATCCTAATATATTGCCTAATTTTTAACATTTTATGCTGGGGGTTATTCATAGTATGGAAGTGGTTGATTATTAGGGTGACCGTGTGGACCATGTTTAAAGTGACACATGGATAAGTCTTGCCCGGAAACATGTATTATTTATATGCTGCAGCAGGGAATTTTTTGTCGCTCACCTGGCCTTCCTTTTGGATCTATTAAATGCAGTGTAAGGATTCTACATGCTCTTGGGTGGCATTTATCATGCAATGTCCATCAGCCTTAATATATGTGTGCATCAAAACATGGAGGATACGGCCACCTTGGAGGCTTTTAATAATGCAGGGTGTGAGGTTATTCACTGTATGTGTTCATATTCAAGCTTGTGAGGGCGGGGAATAGGTATGGCCCGGCACTCTGCACTGGGAAAGAAAAAACAATTCTATCCTGTACACACTAAACAACTTTATTAATACAAACTTTGCAAGAAGACACCAATAAAAAACATTAAATTGAATGAATGACGTGTATCGGATGGGCACTGTGTGGCTATAGCAATGCTGATGGATGGAATCAATGCAACTCAGTATATCACACTCATAAGAAGTAGTGCGGTACAAAATATTCACTTAATGGATGATGTGCAGCAAAAGATGCAAATTAGACCAAACACATTACATAGTTACATAGTTACATAGTTACATACAGGGTTATCCAAAGAGATCCGAATTGCTTGAGAAAGGTAACCGAACGCTGAAAATCAGCGTTCGGTTACCTTTCCTGGCCATTCGGCTATCCAGAGAGCAGGCAATTCGCCAAATACTGGCGAATTGCCTGCACATACGGTGCCTGTTCGGTCCCTGTTCGAGGGCAGTGAAATCCCCATAGAGAAGCACTGCTTCGGCTATTCAGAGAACACAAACCAGCAGTGAAAGGTTCCCCTAATGCCCTGCCATTCGGTGGTTTCATTCGGCAAATTTATTCAGGAGAATCCCATAGGCTTCAATGTTAAAAATATTTCCGTTTTAATTCAATATCTAATAAACCGTTCAGTATAAAATTCTGCAGCAAAAAGTCTCTTTATTTATAGATTTTTTAGGATACTTTAAGCATTTTTTTTTATTTTTTTTTTATTAAAAGTCCGATTTTTTTTTTTTTTTTTTTTCAGTTTACTTTTTTTTTTTGTAACAGCCCTCTTTATTATCATTCCCTGGACCTCCTGTGAAAATTTCAGACATTTTCGCTCAGTAGTTTCTTTGCAAACAGCGTTTCATTTTCCCAGATTCATACAAATGGTTTTGCTAATTTATTCACTGCCTCCTCTACGTCACAGCTGATTCGGCTCTGTGTGATTCGGCTCCTGTTCGGCTCCTGTTCGTCTTTTTCAAAGGTTAATCCAGATGTTTTTGCTTGTTTTCAGCGTGCATTCGGTTAGTTTTCGGTGGGTTTGCGGCATCTTTTCCCTGCAATTCGGGGACCCTGTGGTGCTTGCTGAATACACCGCAGGGTCACCGAAATGCAAACGGCAAAAGAAACCGAATTGAAGAGAACGAAAAGTCACCGAACGTGCGGTGACTTTTCGAATCTCTCTTGGATAACCTGATAGTTATATAGGCTGAAAAAAAGACATGCGTCCATCGGGTTCAGCCTCTCCCACATAACCTACTGCTGTTGATCCAAAAGAAGGCAAAAAACCCAGTCTGAATGCTTGCCAATATGCAACATACTGGGAAAAAATTCCTTCTTGACCCCAGAATGGCAGTCAGATTTCTCCTTGGATCAAGAAGCTTTTACCCACATATTAAATATTATAACCCTTAATATTCTGTGTCTGCAGGAAGTCATCCATTAGCTCAGTAATTATTAGTGTTTCTATCCTGTACACAACTGCATTAGTGCTGGGTCTCAGCTCGGGTCTTAGAGTTTTCCTAGCATGCGCCAAACGACCTTGTTTATGGACTACCGCAGACAAGGTGATCTGTTACTCTGCGCTAAATATATCCTTTAGTGATGGTGTTTTAGTTCACACCAAGGGATAGGGCTCTTAGTTTTATTCAGTGGTATGATTTAGTGGTGAAAATTATTAGTGCCCCCCCCCAGTTTTGACTGCGGTATCTTCTGTGCCCCCCCTAAATATTGTTCCTAGAGTCGCCACTGTTCAAGAGCTGCTTGTAGCGGCTGCATCCTTGTGGACCTCCCCACATGGAGATACAATCGCAGCATCTAGAGGAATTTAGAGGAGCAAAGTAATTGTGACACCTACTTTTGAGACGATAGGCTGCCAAGCATACCACATTCTTCTCTCAAATATCTCACATACCTTGTGTCCCATAAAATACATATACAAGCAGGGGTGTGCTTAGAGGTTCGGAGGGCAAATTCAGTCATCCATATAAAAATCAAGAAGGGTCCTAGTGGCGCAGTAGATAATCTATGACACTTGAATCTAATCTTGAACATCGGCCTAAAAGGCCATTGGATACTGGCAATAGGGCCTAAATCAACAATAGCTAAATATAATAATCGCTCTATTGCAGTGGACTATCAGATCCCAAAATTTGTGCAAATAGCAAATATATGTGCAAAATCGCAAAACACGTCCCAAAATGACAGTGATAAAAACTTATATCATGCATATATTTCTATTTTTTTATAATACAATAGTGTATGATCAGGACCGGTGCAAGCATTTTTGTCTAGTCAGGCGAAGGTGCGTTTTGGTGCCCCCCATCCGTGTCATGTTAAGCCATTCAGGATAGAGGTGCCATAATAATCTCTATATATACACATACATATATACACTCTCTAGGGTTGCACCAATACCACTTTAAGACCAAGTACAAGTACCAATACTTTTTTTAGGTACTCACCGATATCATGCCCACTCAGATACATATATACAGACCAGAACACATCCAGATACATATATATATAGAGACCTCAGACCAGAACATGCCCAGATACATATATACAGACCAGAACATCCCCAGATACATATATACAGAGACCTCAGCCCATTACATTCCCAGATACATAGAGACCTCAGACCAGAACATGCCCAGATACATACAGAGACCTCAGACCAGAACATGCCTAGATACATATAGAGACCTCAGACCAGATCATGACAGATACATATATACAGAGACCTCAGAACAGAACATGCCCAGATACATATATACAGACCAGAACATGTCCAGATAGATATATATTGACCAGAACATGCCCATATACATATATACAGAGACCTCAGCCCAGAACATGCCCAGATACATATATATATATATATAAAGACCTCAGACCAGAACATGCCCAGATACATATACAGACCAGAACATGCCCAGATACATATATACAGACCAGAACATGCCCATATACATATATACAGACCAGAACATTCCCAGATACATATATACTGACCAGAACATGCCCAGATACATATATACAGAGACCTCAGACCAGAACATGCCCAGATACATATATAGACAGAGACCTCAGACCAGAACATTCCCAGATACATATATACTGACCAGAACATGCCCAGATACATATATACTGGCCAGAACATGCCCAGATACATATGTAGCGCTCACTCCCGGAGAAGCCACTGAATAAACCTCGGGTTAGTCTCACCGCACTAGGAAATAACTATACACCAGCACTGTTGTGGATTTTTATGTATTATATTCTTTACTGATCTCAATAAAGCAGCATATCTTACATATATACTGTATTTAAATGACAAGAATTCATAACGCGGGAAAAACACACTGCGGCAAAAGAAACGGTTAACCCCCTCAGTTCTGGAGTGTAAGTCCTGTGAATAATAGCTCAAAATTGTGTATGTGTATTGTCTCGGGTACCCGGGTACTGTATTCAACTGGCCAGTGAAAGAAACAAAACAATCTTCGACTAGTCACCGTTGGGGCCCTGTGGATTTAAACAATACTGCAGCGTGCGGTTCTTATTTGGGAACTGTGGCCTGGGAGGCCTCTCACCTATCCGATAGATGAAACTGTCCAGCACCCGATCTGAGACCTTCTCCGCTGTGTACCGGGACTCTGTGCCACTGGATCTGCTCCCTGCTTGTCGAATCTCCGCAACTGGAACAACGATCCACCGCCTGCACTCCCAATCGATCAGTGCGGTCTCCTAACTCGGGGTCCAGCCGGAACCAGCTTGTCATCCAGACCTCTCAGCGCTGCATAGGTAGGTCTCAGCACGGTCACTGTCCCGATCTCCAGCACCAGTGAGGCAGCGTCTGTACTCCGGCCTGGTCGCGATCCTTGACAGCTCTCACGTGCATCCTCCACCTTTCACCGCTCCGCTCACTTTGACCTCTCCTTCCACAAGGCCGCTGATCTCCTTCCTCCTCCCTATCCCACCCCCTTCCTGTTCTCCCGCAAAGGATGATGGTAGGTGTAATTCAGTTTTTGTCCAGCATAGTCCATTATGTCTCTGTCTCCCTCTGGTGGCCATAATAATTAAACGCAGCAGAACACAGTCTTTAAAGCAGCACTACACATCTATACAGAGACCTCAGCCCAGAACATGCCCAGATACATATATATACAGAGACCTCAGACCAGAACATGCCCAGATACATATACAGACCAGAACATGCCCAGATACATATATACTGACCAGAACACGCCCAGATACATATATAGAGACCTCAGACCAGAACATGCTCAGATACATATATACAGAGACCTCAGACCAGAACATTGTTCTGGTCAGTATATATGTATCTGGCATTCTCAGATACATATATATCCAGAAACCTCAGACCAGAACATGCCTAGATACAGTTGTGTTCAAAATTATTCAACCCCCACTGAAATTGAGTGTTTTGGCCAGTTTGACATTGATTTTGATCATTCAGTCATCTTGCTTACAATTAAATCAAAGAGGCACGTGTAGGTCAGACAAATATAACATAACATTTATAATGAAATAACCACAAATGTCTTTTCTGTGCTCACATCATTATCAGTTTTATTCAACCCCCAAGTGACATTCAATCTTAGTACTTAGTACAACATCCTTTTACAGTTATAACAGCTTTTAAACGTGAAGCATAGCTTGACACAAGTGTCTTGCAGCGATCTACGGGTATCTTTGCCCATTCGTCATGGGCAAAAGCCTCCAGTTCAGTCACATTCTTAGGCTTGCACACTGCAACTGCTTTCTTTAAGTCCCACCAGAGGTTCTCAATCGGATTTAAGTCAGGTGACTGCGATGGCCACTCCAAAATCTTCCAGCCTTTAATCTGCAACCATGCTCTAGTGGACTTGGAGGTATGCTTGGGATCATTGTCCTGTTGAAAGTCCAACGTCTCCCAAGCCTCAGGTTTGTGACGGACTGCATCACATTGTCATCCAATATCTCCTGGTACTGAAGAGAATTCACGGTACCTTGCACACGCTGAAGCTTCCCTGTACCATGCTTCACAGTAGGCAAGGTGTTCTTTTCTTCATAGACCTTGTTCTTCCTCCTCCAAACATAGCGTTGATCCATGGGCCCAAACAGTTCTAATTTTGTTTCATCAGTCCACAGAACACTATCCCAAAACTTCTGTGGTTTGTCCACATGACTTTTGGCATACTGCAGTCGACTCTTCTTATTCTTTGGAGACAGCAAGGGGGTGCGCCTGGGAGTTCTGGCATGGAGGCCTTCATTACGCAGTGTGCGCCGTATTGTCTGAGCTGAAACTTCAGTACCCACATCTGACAAATCTTTTCTCAGTTCCTCAGCAGTCACACGGGGACTTTTCTCCACTCTACGCTTCAGGTAGCGCACAGCAGTCAAAGTCAGCATCTTCTTTCTGCCACGACGAGGTAGCGTTTCAACAGTGCCCTTTGCCTTGAATTTGCGAATGATGCTTCCTATGGTCTCTCTTGGTATGTTTAACATCGTTGCAATCTTCTTATAGCCATTGCCCTTCCTGTGAAGAGTAATCACCTCTTCTCTTGTCTTCCTGGACCATTCTCTTGACTTCACCATGTTTGTAACCACACCAGTAAATGTCTAGAAGGAGCTGAGTATCACAGTCATTTTAAAGATGCCTAATTGGTGCTTATTATGCTTTATTGCTGCTCCGTGACATCCACAGGTGTTTTCAATAACTGATTGAAAACACTTGAATGAACCTCTGTTCTTCAGAGTGGTGGTCTTTAAGGGGTTGAATAATTGTGTCAATGAAGAATTCACAAAAGAAACATTTACTACTGTATTACAAAACCAATTGATGTCATTTTAGCTACATATGGTTCTTTAAAAAGTCCTTGTAGGATTTAATTCTGAATACAATTACAAATGTACACTAAATTCCCTAAAACCCTTTACAGCATTGGGGGTTGAATAATTTTGAACACAACTGTACATCTATACAGACCAAAACATGACAAGATACATATACAGTGGCAAGAAAAAGTATGTGAACCCTTTGGGATTATGTGGAGTTTTGCATGAATTGGTCATAAATGTGCTCTAATCTTCATCTAAGTCACAACAATTTGAAAAACACAGTCTGCTTAAAATAATACAACACAAACATTATATGTTTTCATGTGTTTATTGAACATAACATGTAAACATTCACAGTGCAGGGTGGAAAAAGTATGTGAACCCCTAGCCTAATGACTTCTCCAAGAGCTAATTGGAGCCAGGAGTGAGCCAACCTTGAGTCCAATCACTGTGATATTATTGGATGTGTTGCTGAAAGCTGTCCTGCCGTTTAAAAACATATACCAGTTTTGGGTTTACTGGTTTCAAGAAGCATGTGAACCATGCCTCGCAGAAAAGAGCTCCCAGAAGACCTACGATCAAGAATTGTTGACTGGCATGAAGCTGGAAAGGGTTACAAAACTATCTCCAAAAGCCTTGATGTTCATGTGTCCACAGTAAGACAGACTGTCTACAAATGGAGAAAGTTCAGCACTGTTGCTACTCTCCCTAGGTGTGGTCATCCTGTAAAGATGACTGCAAGAGCACAGCGCAGAATGCTTAATGAGGTAAAGAAGAATCCTAGAGTGTCAGCTAAAGACTTACAGAAATCTCTGGCACATGCTAACATTTTTGTTGACACATCTACAATAAGGAAAACATTAAACAAGAATGGAGTACATGGGAGGACACCACAGGAGGAAGCCATTGCTGTCCAAAAAAAATATTGCAGCACGTTTGAAGTTTGCAAAAGAGCACCTGGATGTTCCACAGCACTACTGGCAAAATATTCTGTGGACAGATGAAACCAAAATTGAGTTGTTTGGAAAAAACACACAACACTATGTGTGGAGAAAAAAAAGCACAGCACACCAACATCAAAACCTCATCCCCACTGTAAAACATGGCGGAGGGAGCATCATGGTTTGGGGCTGCTTTGCTGCCTCAGGGCCTGGACTGATTGTCATTGATGGAGAAATGAATTCCAGAGTTTATCAAGACATTTTGCAGGAAAACATAAGACCATCTGTCCGCCAACTGAAGCTCCACAGAGGATGGGTGATGCAACAGGACAATGACCCAAAGCATACAAGTAATTCAACAAAAGAATGGCTTCAACAAAACAAAATACGCCTTCAGGAGTGGCCCCGTCAGAGTCCTGACCTCAACCCGATTGAAATGCTGTGGCAAGACCCTAAGAGAGTGATTCACACCAGACATCCCAAGAATATTGCTACACTGAAACAGTTTTGTGAAGAGGAGTGGTCCAAAATTACTCCAGATCGTTGTGCAGGTCTGATGTGCAACTACAGGAAACGTTTGGTTGAGGTTATTGCTGCCAAAAGAGGGTCAACCAGTTATTAAGTCCAAAGGTTCACATACTTTTTCCACCCTGCACTGTGAATGTTTACATGTTCTGTTCAATAAAAACATGAAAACATATAATGTTTGTGTTGTATTATTTTAAGCATACTGTGTTTTTCAAATTTTTGTGACTTAGATGAAGATCAGAGCACATTTTATGACCAATTCATGCAAAACTCCACGTAATTCCAAAGGGTTCACATACTTTTTCTTGCCACTGTATACTGACCAGAACATGCCCTGATACATATATACAGAGTCCTCAGACCAGAACATGCCCAGATACATATATAGTATGTATCCAGTATAGTATGCCCCAGTTCATGTGGATATATATTGCCTCCAGCTCACATGGGTATATATTGCCCCCAGCTCACATCGGTATGTTTTACCCCCTGCTCTCATGGGTATGTTTGCCCCCTGCTCTCACGGGTATATTTGCCCCCTGCTCTCACTGGTATATTTGCCCCCTGCTCTCATGGGTATGTTTGCCCCCTGCTCTCATGGGTATGTTTGCCCCCTGCTCTCATGGGTATGTTTGCCCCCTGCTCTCATGGGTATGTTTGCCCCCTGTTCACATGGGTATATTTGTCCCCTGCTCACATGGGTATATTTGCCCCAGCTCACATGGGTACATTTGCCTCCTGCTCACATGGGTATATTTTCCCCCTGCTCACATGGGTATATTTGCCCCCTGCTCTCATGGGTATATTTGCCCCCTGCTCTCATGGGAATATTTGCCCCATGCTCTCATGGATATATATTACCCATGAGAGCGGGGACAAATATATCCATGTGAGCAGGGGGCAAACATACCCATGAGAGCGGGGGCAAATATACCCATGTGAGCAGGGGGCATGTTTGCCCCCTGTTCATATGGGTATATTTTCCCATTGTCCCCAGCTCTCACCTCTCTGCTGCCAGGCCCACTGCCGTTCTTCTACTACTCCGACCTCAGACCAGAACATGCCCAGTTACATATATAGTATGTATCCAGTATAGTATGCCCCAGTTCATGTGGATATATATTGCCTCCAGCTCACATGGGTATATATTGCCCCCAGATCACATGGGTATATAGTGCCCCCAGCTCACATTGGTAGGTTTTACCCCCTGCTCTCATGGGTATGTTTTGCCCGCTGCTCTCATGGGTATGTTTTGCCCGCTGCTCTCATGGGTATATTTGCCCCCTGCTCTCATGGGTTCTCACTCCATTAGAAAAGGGATTCCATATATGGTAAACAATAAGGACCATCATATGTGTTTATGTGTTGAAAAATAACAATGCCTTCAGGTATAGCTGTGTTTGGATTATTGTTACCCCATAATGTAAAGATATTGGGTCTTGCAGTGCCCATTGCCATGTAGAAACCACTGTAATAAGGACATTGCTTTCACATTTCGCTATACTGGACGATAGCCTATGTGAATCAAGCCGAAATGCAGAACATCCACGCTGGAACGCAAAAACAAGTTGGCCGCAACGCATACCAATGACGTGATGATAACCACATGACTGCATTCACTGAGAAACCGGATGTAAACAACCGATTTCAGAGACTTCGACACAGGTGGACTAACTACTGTTTTAACACATAAAAGGAGACCAATAGGTACATTCTCCCCCTACCCTATACGCCATACTGCTTGAGGAAGGCACAGGCTAAGTGCCGAAACGCGTTCAGTATATTCCCCCCCATTCATGATAATTTTATATTTTTATCCTATGAATAAAACAGGAGCTGAAAGACGTTCCAGGAAAGAGGGGTGAGGTACACACCTAATTAAGGAGTACCATCCGCTTATAAGCCGAGCCTGAGACAATCGAGGCTCCAGCATCGGTGAGTTGGACTGAAAGCTAAATTTGACTGTGATTGTACTTACTGTGTTATGCTATGGGAGCGCTGTC
Source organism: Leptobrachium leishanense (assembly GCA_009667805.1). Classification (NCBI taxonomy): domain Eukaryota; kingdom Metazoa; phylum Chordata; class Amphibia; order Anura; family Megophryidae; genus Leptobrachium; species Leptobrachium leishanense. The sequence continues at coordinate 226,350,907 of CM019065.1, forward strand.
TCTCTGTGTGTATTTTATTTGAGGCCAACTGGAAGACAAAGAAGGGAAACGCCACCCTGTATTTGGTGTGAGGTGCTAGAGCCGGGATTTACTATGCTCTATAATCCGTGAGTGAGTTTCTTTTATACACTCACCAGAACTGTACGAAATAGTCTGCACTATTGTTTTTTTCTTTTCTCTCTTTTTCTCCCCTCTATAAATACTATTAAATTCGTCCACTGAGGAGAAGAGCTACGACAGTGGGACACCCTACTCCACAGCGCGATCTATATGCTGTACAGAGACTTATGACCACAGACCCGGTTTTGCTTATATTCTGCACATTTGCATGTGCACTTTACTGTGGTTTAGGACATATTTTGCCTTGACAATTAACTCAGGAGAGAACATTTACTTGAATTACTTTATATATCACTGACACTTTTGTGTATGCACTTTACTGATAGGAAGAATTCATGAGCACATACACTTTATATGCATTTGCACAATTGGTTTTATCATACACTATTGTATTATAAAAAAATAGAAATATATGCATGATATAAGTCTTTATCACTGTCATTTTGGAACGTGTTTTGCGATTTTGCACATATATTTGCTATTTGCACAAATTTTGGGATCTGATAGTCCACTGCAATAGAGCGATTATTATATTTAGCTATTGTTGATTTAGGCCCTATTGCCAGTATCCAATGGCCTTTTAGGCCTATGTTCAAGATTAGCTTTCAAGTATCATAGATTATCTACTGCGCCACTAGGACCCTTCTCGATTTTTATATGGATGACTGAATTTGCCCTCCGATCCTCTCAGAGGAGGTCATACTGTGTAGAGTGTCCCTCTAAGCACACCCCTGCTTGTATATGTATTTTATGGGACACAAGGTATGTGAGATATTTGAGAGAAGATTGTGGTATGCTTGGCAGCCTATCGTCTCAAAAGTAGGTGTCACAATTACTTTGCTCCTCTAAATTCCTCTAGATGCTGCGTTTGTATCTCCATGTGGGGAGGTCCACAAGGATGCAGCCGCTACAAGCAGCTCTTGAAGGACACTGATCAATGGAACATGGGAGGCCACTGTATACCAGAGTGACAAAGGGTATGTGGCATGCGGTCAGCTTTAAAAGTCCCAACCAGAGCACCCTAGGGGGCAGTAAAATGGCGACTTCTGCCACTGCTGGTATAGTCTCCTGGAGTACAGTGCCCTGTGGGGTCACACAGGGTCAACAGAAGGACATTGGGAATTATTTGTCCCCCAGTAAACTTCTGCATGCAGCCAGTGGAGACTGAGGAACGTGTTGTCCTCTGCACAAGGACCGGGGGTGAGAGATACTTTTCGTCATTATTTTAAAGCGTAATGTGCCCCCACTGTCTGTTAGAGATTTTTTTATGTGGTTTGTTGTAGCTTAATTAAACCCGTAAACCGAATTTAGGTTCTGAATTTCGTAACAACGGAAACGTGACTGGTGGATGACCAACCAGAGGTTTTCTTGTGTGACTGCAGTTGCATTACAGAGTATGAAATTCAGTTAATGAATTTCGGAGGTTTTCTTCTGCTTTGTGACTGTATGTGGTTGCACTCTGTACACCTGCTGTGCTCATTATGAGGGTGTCCCACCATTCCTGTGCTGTGCCGAGTTCCTTTCTCCAGGGTTTGTACACCTGCTGTGCTCATTATGAAGGGTTCCTAACATTCCTGTGCTGTGCTGAGTTCCTCCTGGGTCTGTACACCCGCTGTGCTCATTATGAGGGGTTTCCACCATCCCTGTGCTGTGCTGAGTTGCTCCAGGGTTAGTACACCTGCTGTGCTCATTATGAGGGTTCCCACCATTCCTGTGCTGTGCTGAGTTCCTCCTGGGTCTGTACCCCCGTTGTGCTCATTATGAGGGGTTCCCACAACGCTCAAACGAATAATGTTCATTCAATTCGTACTCGTGTTCAAATCGAACCTCCGGACCCTTCTGGTGACTCCCATTTCAAATATTAAAAAAAGGTAACTTAATTTCATCATAACGAATAATCGTAATTATTAGGATTATAAAACGATATTAACGAACATTCTTATTTCATCCGATTCTGAATCTCCCATCGACTACCAGTCTCCCACTCCCATATTAAAAAAGGTAATTTTCCCAACCCTCCCTCAGCAGCAGAAGAAAACCTCTGATTGGTCAGTCACTTTTCCGTTGTAACAAAACTAGGATTCGGAGCTGAAATTCATTAACAGAATTTCGTATTTCGGATACATTCGGAAACAGCAATTCGGATTTCGGATGCTTCCTAATTTACGAATTTTAGGAAATTCGTACGAATTTCGATACGTAACAAAATGAATCGCACATGTCTATTTTATATGAGGCTACCCAGCACATTGCTGGAACACTAGTGAAAACATACTCATGTTAATGCTTTACTGTAAGCTATTTTTCTTTGCTTTACATGAGAATAGAATTCAGATAATAATCAGTGAAACTAATGTCTAACATACATAAACTAAAATGAACTTCCATAGTTATTAAGTATCATCACATTCTAGCTACTGTACATTTACTGTCAATTTGTTTAATATAAAAACAAATAACATAAAAGAGCAATAGGGAAGAGTTGATGTTTGAGCTGTTCTAGTGTGAATACGTACATGAAATTTCCATGAACAAGAGAGGAACTAGCATAATAAAGAAAAGAAAGGTTACAAAATATTCCAGGAATGTGTGTGTTAGATTGAACAGGAGTAGAGAAAATGATAACAATACTTAAATAAATCTGTAAAATGGGAGTATAGCATTGATTTCATATCCTTTTCAGTCATACCTAAATTTATCAGAGTCGACACAACATCGAGATAAAGATAACCGCTAGAGATGAGCTGGTCGGTTCAATCGGTTCGAAGTTTGATTCGAAAATTGGCCGTTCGAAAGTTCGCGAATTTTGAACTTTTTGGGATGTTCACCAAAAGTTCGAAAAAAGAAAAAAAAAAGTTTTTTTTAAAAAAATGCTTAAAAAATCCTAAAAAAAATCTAAAAGTAAAGAGACTCTTTACTGCAGAATATTATAAGCAATGGTTTATTAGATATTGAATTAAAACGGGAATATTTTTTAACATTGAAGCCTATGGGATAAAACATTCTTGTTGCTAAAACATCAGGCAGATGAGGCCCTCTAATCAGGCACTGTAGAGGGCAGCCCGCCGGAGCCTCCCTCCTAAGGACCCCTTGAGGAGCATGCGGCCGCAGGATGACAGAGCTGCAACTGTGCGGGCTGGCCAGCCGGGTGCATGTGGCAGAGAGGTGGCGCAGGGACTCCAGAGAGGGAGCCACGGCAGACTCCCCTTCCCCACAACCAGGATCCAGGGAGCCCCCACTGACTACTAGGCTATGGTAAGGTGACACATTATTAAAAAAAATAAAATCCGAGGACATTTTTAAATGTCCCCAGCAACAGAAAATAAAACTTTTTTTTTCTTTCTAATACTCACCTGATTCCTGGATCCACAAACTGTAGAGGTGCTGCCCGGCAGTATGCGGAATCATATGCTGCATTAATTATACTGTAAGGCTCGGTTCACACCTGCGTTCTTTTTACGCACGCAATACGCGCATTTTTAACGCGCAAACGTAAAAAACATGCGAACGTGCATTGCAGCGAGTTCACGGCCATAGACTGCAGAGTGTACGCGCTGAAATACGCCCCAAAGAAGCTCCTGTACTGCTTTGGGTGTAGGACATTTTACAGAGCGTTCCTGCGCACTGTAAAACGATCAGGTATGAACGGGTCCCATAACAAATAATGGGATTTCCCTGTTTATGCGTTTTACAGCATGCAGGAACGTGCTGTAAAATGCTTACGTGTGAAGCGAGCCTTAAGGTGCTGCCCGGCAGTGTGAGGATTCATATGCTGCATTAATTCTTCTTCTTCTTACAAATTTGGTTACTTAACCCGTTTGCGTTTGGATTGTAATATTGTGACATCCAGGGCCCCAGGTGGCGATCGGGGGGGCCCTGGACGCATGGTGCCGCCAGCTGGCCGAATGCCAGGAGCTCCGGTGGCACCCGGCGCAGCACTGAGTGATCAGGGGGCAGGGCGCGGCGTGATGACGCAGAGCTGCCAGGACTGGTGTGCTCCAATTCTCACCATATACAGTAGCGCAGTACTAGTGCCTAAACGTTGTTGACCCGGTTTTGTTATAACTAACAACTACGCTCGCTCTGTGCCCCTGTCTGGTATATTGCGCTGCTTGTTACTGCTGGTGCGCTTCCATCCTGCCATACACTGTAGCGCAGTAATATTTGGGTGCACTGCCACTGACGCGTGTACCAGATTCATATCATTGTAATATTTGATGGCAGGGTCCACCCCTGCAGTCTTCCACAATACCACAGAGGGGTTACGGTGTGAAGGCACTTGCTGCTAAAGGCAAAATATTTGGGTGCACTGCACCTGTACCAGATTCATAGCATTTTAATATTTGGCCGCAGGGTCCAACCCTGCACTCTTCCACAATACCACAGAGGGGTTACTTACGGTGTGAAGGCACTTGCTGCCACCAAAGGCACAATATTTGGGTGCACTGCCACTGACGCCTATACCAGATTCATATAATTTTAATATTGGACCGCATGGTCCACCACTGCACTCGGCGTGATGACGCAGAGCTGCCGGGACTGGTGTGCTCCAATTCTCACCATATACAGTAGCGCAGTACTAGTGCCTAAACGTTGTTGACCCGGTTTTGTTATAACAACTACGCTCGCTCTGTGCCCCTGTCTGGTATATTGCGCTGCTTGTTACTGCTGGTGCGCTTCCATCCTGCCATACACTGTAGCGCAGTAATATTTGGGTGCACTGCCACTGACGCGTGTACCAGATTCATATCATTGTAATATTTGACGGCAGGGTCCACCCCTGCACTCTTCCACAATACCACAGAGGGGTTACGGTGTGACGGCACTGTTGCCGACACTAAAGGCCCAATTTTAAATCACCTATTGTTAATTTCATCCAAAGCCTGCATAAGTTTCACCATAATTTAGCCAACAAAAATCACTAAACTTGTTCTGCGTGTCCTAAAACGTCTCCTCTTTTCATACAGGCTGCCGCCCCAAACAGTTGTTTATGAATAGATTAAAGGAAAACCATTTACCGTCAATTTAAATGTCATTTTTTTCTTTTTATGTTTCTATACATCCTACAAATCCGCTACTTCACGGGCAGGTTATGGGAACCTCCTAGGCACGATATTTGAAGGAATTTTTCGTTTTTATTATTAACCTTTATCTCATGGAAAACTCACTGTTCCTTTAAAAACTTTTTTTTTAAAACTTTTTGTCCTTGTTTCCTGTCCCCCAGGGCACTACCCGGACCCCCATACACCTCTTATGGCAAATATCTAGCATATATGCCCTCTTGGAGGGCACTGTAAAAATCGAATGTTCGGGTCCCATTGACCTACATTGAGTTCGGATCGTGTTCGAGTTCGAACTCGAACTTTTTAAATTGTTCGAGTTCGAATGCGAGCCGAACACGGGGGCGTTCGGCTCATCCCTAATAACAGCTACATGACAGCATTTGGTGACACACCATATCCATAGTATGCAAACTTATGGAGGTCTCCTCATTGTGTTTTGTACCAAGATCCATGTAACGACACTTTGAATTCACTATATGGCCAAAACAATGTGGACACTGTCACGGAATGGCCCAGGACCCTCAGCCAGAGACAGTCCTTTGTGACATTTGGGTCACCACAGACTCCTAGGTGCCGTTGCACCAGCAGCACACCGTGTTTTATTTTATTAGATGTGGTTTCATTGTGTGGTGTAATAAAAGTGTCCCCGTATGTGTATTGTGAAACGTATGTAAAAACCCCATTGTGTGCCTTGCTCGCCGCCATTTCCCAGTGCCTCGTGGATCCGGTCAAATTGATCGGATCGTAAAATGGCCGATTCGGACCATCCGGTCGAATCGAAAAATGGCCGATTCGAACCTTCCGGTTACGAATCGGCACCACCCCAATTCGGAACAGCCAATACGAATCGGGGACCCGGTACCTTTTTCCAGCAAGGGCCAATGAGACTTGTGGGGGCGGGCAGGGATTCCTATTGTTTTCTTGCTGTACAAATGTTTATAAATATATGTGCCTGCCCAGTAAAAGTTAGTTCATCTAGTGCATACAGCTCCGCCTGGTGTCCTTTATTGACGATCGTACTGCTGAGATCCCGCGCGGTCTCCAGGGTACGTTACCCCGAGATACGATCCGACTACCCTGTGTCTGCATCTCGGATCAGAACAGAGGGGCATCGTATGTACTTCGACCCAAATCGAACGATCGACTACTCTTCGATTCCCGTTCCCCGATCCGAAGCCGCGGCGCGTATTCCGCACATCGGTATACCGAAGCGCTATGCTTTCGAGAGAAATACGAAACGTTACCCATCCAAACGGCTCCCCGGACGAAACGTTTCCCATCCGAACGGCCGCACCACAGACGATCCGTTTTCTACCAAGGTCAGTAGACCAGCTGCTTGAGACGCCGAGTGCCGTGACACTCGGTGGTCGGGCTGGTCTCACCCAGGGGTCCCCCTCCACAGCCCGCCAACCCTTCCCCAGGGTCACCCCAGGCCGCTCGAGACGCCGAGTGCCGTGCCACTCGGTAGTCGGGTCGGCGGTAAGCGCAGTGGGAGGAGCAGATAGGAGCACACCCGCAGGCGGACACCACCCATTCCGCCACACTGGTGGCAGCGGTGGGATCAGCTCTCTGCAACCCCCAAGAAGACCCTTACCATGGCCGGGTACAGCGCTTACAAGCGGGACGTCCTGCGTGGCATGTTGGAGAATCGGGGAGGAACCCCGGGCTCCAAAAGCCAGGACGCTCTGATCGAGGAGCTGCAGAGGCTAGACCAAGGGGGCGCGCCGACTGTGGTACCCCCGTCCCCGTCCCCGCGCCCGTTCCTGTCCCCGCCGCGGACGCTGGAAGTGTTTTCGACCGAAAGGTACGGCAGTGGGTCGCTCTCTTCGGAGCTGCCCCATCGGAGGCTGCCATTCATAACGCGATCCAGGAGATCCGACAGGAAGAGGAGCGGGACAAGGCGCGCGAGGAGCGGGACAAGGAGCGCGAACACGAGCTACGGCTGGCTGAGGTGCAGAGCCCACGGGACAGCAGCCCCCACCCGGACCGACCCACCGCCCGTAAAGTGCCTTTCCAAGCATTCAAGGACTTCAGGGAGACGGAGGACGAGATCGAGAATTACCTCCAGGACTTTGAACGCCTGTGCCAAGTGCACGAGGTACACCACGCTGACTGGGTCAGGATCCTGGCTTGCAAACTGACCGGTCGGGCAGCGGAGGCCTATCGCACTGTACCGGACGAGGAGGCCACCAACTACGCCCATGTCAAGCAAGCATTGTTGAGCCGGTTTGCTGTGACCCCGGAAGCCAGCCGGGCGAAATTTAGAAACTCCCGCCGGTCCAATGGCGCTACCCATGTCGAGTGGGCACACCGGTTGCAACGGGACCTGCGGACTTGGTTCCTGGGTAGTAAAGTGGAGACGGTGAACGACATCACCCAGCTGCTGCTGCTCGAGCAGTTCTTTGAGCACACCCCCTCAGCGGTACGTGAGTGGGTGAGAGACAAAAAACCCCAGACTGTGCAGCAAGCAGCTGTCTGGGCGGATGAGTACACTGACACCCGGAAGGTCGCCGGGGGTGAGCGATTCTTGCCCTCCCGTCCCGCTCTACCCGCCCCTCCCCCTCCAGAACCGGCAGTTCGGTGGCCTGCAGCACGTCCAACAAACCGGCCCAATGCAGTGGCCAACGTCCGTTGCTACGGATGCAACCAGGAGGGGCACTACCGACAGAACTGCCCCAACCGACCGGTCATGCCTCGACCCCCCCCGCCAGACCCTCACCGTCAGCACATTGCTACGACGCCGAAGCTCCGTGGCCGGATTCCCCAGAAGAATGGGAACGGCTACACGAGGCTGACCCAGTGCAAGCCGCCTCGGCCGACAACCGCCACCATCATCGTCAGGCGGTGTGGATCAACGGGCGAGCCGCTGAGGGGCTCCGGGACTCCGGGGCTACTATCACCCTGGTACGACCCCACATGATCCAGCGGAACGACCGGTTGAACAGCACCGTCGCGGTGCGGGTGGCCGGAGGGAAGGTACTCCGGCTCGAGACGGCACGGGTCCACTTAGACTGGGGTTCCGGGGAGAAAGTGGTGCGGGTGGGGTTGTTAGACCAATTGCCGGCCGAAATTCTTCTCGGCAACGACTTGGGACGGTTGGTCTCTGCGTACACCACAGACGCAGCCGCTCCGGTGACCACCCGGCAACAGAGTCACCGCCACAGCCGGGGCACTCCGAACGGGACCCAGGTGAGACCTCAACCAAAACCTCCCCGACCCCCCAAACCCTGACGAATCCCGACCCCCTCCCCCCAACCGGACCCTCCCCTCCCGTGGAGCTCCCCCGAGACGCTCCGACACCAAACCCAGACCGATCCCACGCTAGAGCGCTACCGGGACCGGTCCGGCCAGGGCCTAGTCGACGAGAGGACCGATAGCATAGAGTGGGAGGATGGGCTTCTCTACAGGTATACCGCGAGGGAGGGGACCAAAAAGCAGCAGGTCCCGCATAAACAGATGGTAGTACCCCAGGGCCCTAGACAGGAACTCTTGAGACTGGCCCACGATATCCCCCTCGCTGGTCACCTGGTGCAGAAGAAGACTCGACACCGGTTGGCGCGCGCATTCTTTTGGCCCCGCCTCAGTGAGGATACCCGCGAGTATTGTCGCACTTGTCCGGTCTGCCAGAAGACAGGAAAGACCGGGGACCACCCAAAAGCCCCACTGCACCCCATGCCCATTATGACGGAATGGAGATGTTGTTCCGCCTGCGGGTGTGCTCTATCTGCGTGACCCCCGTCGCTTACCGCTGGCCCGACTACCGAGTGACGCGCACTCGGCGTCTCGTGCGGCCTGGCGTGACCCTGGGGAAGGGTTAGCGGGCGGTGGAGGGGACCCCTGCCTAGAACCAGCCCGACCACTGAGCCATACGGCACTCAGCGTCCCGAGCAGCTGGTTCACTGACCTTGTGGGTGTGGAGTGCGTCTGCGGGCGGCCGTGCGAATCTGGGGATCGGATCTGCCGCGGAGGAATATTCGGATCTGATTGCGGAGGAATATTCGGATCTTTAAACGGATGAATCTTCGGATCTTACGGGAGCGGCTGAATCTTCGGATCTGATCACCGCTCACTTGGTATACCGAAGCGCTGTACGCGGCCGCGCCTTCGGTTCGGATCTTAAGTCCGTTCTGATCTTAAGTCCGTTCTGATCTTAAGTCCGTTCTGATCTTAAGTCCGTTCTGATCTTAAGTCTGGACACCGCACCCTGAGACCGCGCGGGATGCTCAGACAGTATATGCGGCGGAGAGTAAAGGACATCAGTCAAAGCTGGATGCACTGCAAAATCTGCCTTTATTTTCCACAACACACGCATTTATCACTTTACACACTTATGAATACAATGGGGATCCCTGCCCGCCCACACAAGTCCCATTGGCCCTCGCTGGCAGGAGGCACCCTGGCCCCGATTCGTATTGGCCGTTACGAATCGGGGAGTTGCCGATTCGGCCATTTTACGATCCGAGTATTCTGATCTGGACCACGAGGTGATCAGAAAATGGCGGCGGGCGTGGCAGACAAAGGGAAAATACATTACGCAATAAACCAACGGGGAACACTTTATTACACCACACAATAATCACATCTAAATAAAAGTACTTGTAAAACTAGGTGCGTGCCACCACACCCAAGTGTCCATAGCCACCACTGTCACTGTGCACCGCCCCTGGCTGAGGGTGCTGGGCCATTCCGTGACACTCCTCCCCCTCCCCCAGTTCGACGCACCTGGTCTGACCCCACCGGGTCATACCGGGGAAGTCGGTGCTCCCAGGCCCATAGTCAGTCTGGGGAGGCCGAGTCACCAGGCCTCTCCATTTGGCCTTGCGGCCGTGCCAGCTTGGTCGGGACCCCATGTCCTTAGAGGTTCCCCGGCTGGGCGAGAGGACATACATCTGGGCCGGCGTGCCTCCTGTGTCCCCTCCAGGGTTACTGCTCACCCGGGGAACCCGGGTGCTAAATGCACACGCCCCGGGTGCCCAGGTCAGCCGTGGGAAAGCACCGTGGCTGCGTGAGGCCCCCGAGCCCAAGGGTTGCCAAAATGGGCAGAGGCCCGCGGCGCTCTGCCCCGTTGCCAGCTCTTCCGCTGCTGGATGGCCAGGTACGGCCACGGCAACCGAAGGAGCAAGTAGGGCCAAACCTGGCTGCTCTTCCCTGCAGCCGACGAAGGGAACAAATGGATGCCACAGCAGTTGCACGGGGTCAACCTCACTCTGCCCCTCGGGGCGAGTTGGGGAAGACGGGCAGAGGCCAGCGGCGCTCTGCCCTGGCGTCAGCTCTTCCGCTGGGTGGAATCCCTTTGCGGGAGGATGGTTTCTTTCCCCCCCGGGACCGTCACTGACTGCGCACAACCCAGCCCGGGGGGACCATCTGTCTGCCCCACCTGGCAGACTGTGGGTAGTGGGCAGAGGCCAGCGCGCTCTGCCCCGTGGCCAGCTCTTCAGCTGGGTGAGGATCTCCTTGCGGGAGGATGGTTACTTCACCCCCCGGGGCAAACAATGGTTGCGCACAACCCATCCCGGGGGAACCATCCGTCTGCTCCACCTGGCAGACTGTGGGTGGTGGGCAGAGGCCAGCGGCGCTCTGCCCCGTGGCCAGCTCTTCAGCTGGGTGAGGATCTCCTTGCGGGAGGATGGTTACTTCACCCCCGGGGCAAACAATGGTTGCGCACAACCCATCCCGGGGAAACCATCCGTCTGCTCCTCCTGGCAGACTGTAAGCAGTGGGCAGAGGCCAGCGACACTCTGCCCCGTAGCCAGCTCTTCCGCTGGTTGGAGATCTCCTTGGGGAGGAAGGTCACTTCACCCCCCGGGGCAAACAATGGTTGCGCACAACCCATCCCGGGGGGACCAACCGTCGGCTCCTCCTGGCGGACTGTAGGCAGTGGGCAGAGGCCAGCGGCACTCTGCCCCGTAGCCAGCTCTTCCGCTGGTTGGAGATCTCCTTGGGGAAGGATGGTCACTTCACCCCCCGGGGCAAACAATGGTTGCGCACAACCCATCCCGGGGAGACCATCCGTCTCCTCCCCCGCTGGACCCGTGGCCTCGGCCACCCTGTCCTCTTGCGGGGTGAAGGGGGTAACTTCCTCAGTCGAAACCCCCACGGGCACCCATGGGTCCGCCTCGGCCTCCCATAGGTCCCAAACCTGGGGACTGTCGACTTCCTCCGCCGACCCGTCCCCCACGGGGAGCTCAGGCTCGACTGCGGAACGCCGTCCAACAGTCTACGATAAGCCACCTCGAGCTCCCACTCTCGCTCGGCTAGGGACTCCAGCTCCTCAAACACCGAGTCCCTGCTGTCTGACGGGATCTCCAGTTCCCGTCGCTCCAGGATGTCTTCCATCCGTTCCTCCGTCTCCTCTCCAAACTCGGGGTCGGCGGCCATGCTCGCGTAGAGCAGCCCCGTGCCTCCGTAGCGAGGCCCTGCAATGGAACTGCCCCCATCGGGCGCGCTGTCGGAGAGGCGGTTAGCCACCGGAGCGCGCGGTACGCGGCGTCCAGTGCGATCTCCTCCTGCACCAGACTCCGGAGCTCGGCTTCCCACTCCTCTGGGGCCCGACCTTGCAGGAACGCTGCTCGCACATCGTACTGCACCCGATGGACGACAGCGTCGGAAGGAATGTACGCACCATGGCAGTCCCGCTCATGGTCCAGGGCCTCGTACCACAGTTCCTCTGTGGACCTCTGGTCCTGCTCCAGGCCCTCCTGCAGCTCTCTTGCCAACACGACCTTATGTCGGCGAAGGTGCCAGCGCAGGAGCACCGCTCCTCAATGGGGAATGTGGCGTCCTCAGATGCAGCTCCAGGCGGGCTGTGAGTCTCCATCCGAGGGTCGCTGGGATGAGTGACGTCCTCAGTACAGGCTCCAGGCGAGCTGAGAGTCCCGCAAGCGTAGTCACTGGGGGTTGCAGATTCCCCAGGTGAAGCTCCAGTCGAGCTGTGAGCCTCGACCCAGGGTTCCACAGGATAGGGTTCGGGGTTCAATCTTCTGGCTCTGCTCCGCGGAGCTCTGCCAACCGCAGCTCGTGCTGGCGGTCCTTTTCCTGTTCAACCTCACGGTAGAACTCCCGGATCACCCGGCATCTGTCCGCCGTCGCTGGGGCATCCCGAGCAGGGCAATCCGACGCCGCACCTCTCGGAGGCCAGCATCTTCCTCCACCTCCGCGTGGACAGGGCTGGGGACGGGCGTCATCGCCTCGTCCTGATCCATCCTAGTCAGCTCCTTGATCAGGGTCTTTCTTTTCTTGTTACCCGGCGTTCCTCCCCGGTTCTCCAACATCCCACGCAGGGTGTCCCGGTCATAGTAGGTGTACACCACCATGGCGTAGGTCTCCTAGGGGTCCTGCAGAGAGCGATCCCACCGCTGCCACCAGTATGACGGAATGGAGATGTTGTTCCGCCTGCGGGTGTGCTCTATCTGCGTGACCCCCGTCGCTTACCGCTGGCCCGACTACCGAGTGACGCGCACTCGGCGTCTCGTGCGGCCTGGCGTGACCCTGGGGAAGGGTTAGCGGGCGGTGGAGGGGACCCCTGCCTAGAACCAGCCCGACCACTGAGCCATACGGCACTCAGCGTCCCGAGCAGCTGGTTCACTGACCTTGTGGGTGTGGAGTGCGTCTGCGGGCGGCCGTGCGAATCTGGGGATCGGATCTGCCGCGGAGGAATATTCGGATCTGATTGCGGAGGAATATTCGGATCTTTAAACGGATGAATCTTCGGATCTTACGGGAGCGGCTGAATCTTCGGATCTGATCACCGCTCACTTGGTATACCGAAGCGCGGTACGCGGCCGCGCCTTCGGTTCGGATCTTAAGTCCGTTCTGATCTTAAGTCCGTTCTGATCTTAAGTCCGTTCTGATCTTAAGTCTGGACACACCGCACCCTGAGACCGCGCGGGATGCTCAGACAGTATATGCGGCGGAGAGTAAAGGACATCAGTCAAAGCTGGATGCACTGCAAAATCTGCCTTTATTTTTCACAACACACGCATTTATCACTTTACACACTTATGAATACAATGGGGATCCCTGCCCGCCCACACAAGTCCCATTGGCCCTCGCTGGCAGGAGGCACCTGGCCCCGATTCGTATTGGCCGTTACGAATCGGGGAGTTGCCGATTCGGCCATTTTACGATCCGAGTATTCTGATCTGAACCACGAGGTGATCAGAAAATGGCGGCGGGCGTGGCAGACAAAGGGAAAATACATTACGCAATAAACCAACGGGGACACACTTATTACACCACACAATAATCACATCTAAATAAAAGTACTTGTAAAACTAGGTGCGTGCCACCACACCCAAGTGTCCATAGCCACCACTGTCACTGTGCACCGCCCCTGGCTGAGGGTGCTGGGCCATTCCGTGACACCATCATCCAGGAGCCCTTTAGCCGAGTGCGGTCGACAATAATCGGGCCTTGCCCCTGCCCCAGTGCCAACCGGTAAGAGGTACATCCTCACCGTGGTGGACTACGCCACCGGTACCCCGAGGCTGTGGCCCTGGCCACAATCCGGGCAGACACTGTAGCCGGCCCTCCTAGGATGTTCACGAGGGTGGGGTTTTCCTCGGGAATCCTGTCCGACCAGGGTACCCAGTTTACCGCTGAGCTAACCCAGCAGCTCTGGTGCCTCTGTGGTGTCAAGGCGCTTCACAGCGCCCCATATCCCCCCCAGACGAACGGGCTGTGCGAGCGGTTTAATGGGACCCTGAAACAGCTCATCCGGGCCTTCGCGCACGAAGGGAAGGATTGGGAGAAATATCTACCCCACTTACTGTTCGCCTACCGGGAGGTTCCTCAGGAATCCACCGGTTATTCTCGCTTCGAGTTGTTGTATGGGCGCCAGGTGAGGGGGCCCCTAGATTTAGTTAGGGCTCAGTGGGAGGGGGAACAGGAGGAAGGTGGGGTCCCCGTGCTGAGTTATGTCTTGGAGCTCCGGGAGCGCTTGGCAGAACTCGGGGGTTCATGCAAGGGAACATGGAAACGGCCCAGGCTCAGCAGAAGACGTGGTACGACCGCTCTGCTTGCAGTCGCTCCTTCCTCGTGGGGCAGAAGGTTCTGGTGTTGAAACCACAGCGGCAGAACAAGCTGCAGGCGGCCTGGCAAGGCCCCTACAGGGTGGTAACCCAACTGGGGGATACCACCTATGTGGTTGTCAGTTGCGCAGACACCAGAATCCAGCGGACGTTCCATGTCAACATGCTGAAGGCCTACCATGAATGCCCGGAGACGGTGGACGCCATCTGCGCGCCGGCCACCGAGGAGACTGAACCGTTCCCTTTAATAGAACTGCCCGGGTTAGTCAAGCAGCCTTCCGGGGTAGATCAGGTACAGCTGGGGAAGGAGTTGGGGCCCGAAAGGCAGGCGCAGGCGCGGCAGTTGCTTGACGACCACCAGGAGATTTTCTCGGCCCTTCCTGGATACACCAGTCAGGCCATCCATCAAGTGGAAACCCCCGGCCAGAGACCCCTTCGGCAGCCTGCATACCGACTCCCGGAGGCGGTCCGCGAGCCCATGCGGGCCGAGATCCGGGAGATGCTGGAGCTGGGTGTCATCGAACCTTCGGCCAGTCCATGGGCGTCGCCCGTAGTCTTGGTCCCAAGAAAGATGGTACCACCAGGTTCTGTGTCGACTATCGGCGGTTGAACGACTGTACCATCACAGACGCGTACCCCATGCCCCGAGTCGACGAGCTACTAGATCAGATCTCCCGGGGTCATTTTCTGACCACGGTCGATCTGTGCAAGGGGTACTGGCAGATTCCCCTTGCCGAGGAGGCGACCCCGAAGTCGGCTTTCATCACCCCGTTCGGTTTGTACCAGTTTCGGGTCATGCCGTTCGGGATGAAGAACGCCCCTGCTACCTTCCAGCGGTTAATCGATCGCCTCCTCGATGGCCTCCAGGGATTCGCTTGCGCATACCTGGATGACATAGCCATCTATAGCCAGACCTGGGAGGAACACCTTCACCACGTAGGGACAGTCTTGGGCCGGATTAGGGATGCCAACCTGACTCTTAGGCTGGGGTCAGACGAGCGTGATTTCTACGGACTGTACGTCCGTGCAGTACGGACATCGTCAGTACGGATGACGCAGTAGTGGTCACACAGTCCGTTTTTTCACTGAAGTTATTTTTTGACGGATGTAGGAGGGGAAAATAAATTACAATGAAAAAACATTCTGTCCGTCAAAAATGCTGGACGTATAAATGCAGTCCGTCTGACCTCGCTTCATCACTCACACACAAAGCTATGCAGACGTTGTGGACGTGGCGCACTCCGCACGTCCGTTCTAGCAGTATTACGTTCTTGCCTCACCTGCGTCCGTTTGCCGCGGCCGTTGTGCGTCCGCAGTTCAGTGCGGACGTACTTCATGTGTCAGGCTCCAATGGACTTACTTTCATGCTATCACGGACGTACTTTTAGGCGCAATCACGGACGTGAACACTACGCTCGTCTGACACCAGCCTTAAGCCTGAGAAATGCAAGGTGGGGATGGCCGAAGTGCAGTACCTGGGCCACCGGGTGGGTTGTGGGATACAAGGACCGGAGCCCGCCAAGGTAGACGCCATCCTAGACTGGCCCACCCCTGTGACCAAGACCCAGGTCCTCGCCTTCCTGGGCACCGCGGGGTACTATAGGAAGTTTGTGCCCCATTACAGTGACCTGGCCAAACCCCTGACCGACTTGACAAAGAAATCCCTGCCCCGCCAAGTCCTGTGGTCCCCGGAGTGCGAACAGGCCTTCCAACAATTGAAGGCCGCCCTGACCCAAGCCCCCCTACTGGCAGCTCCCAACTATAATAAACGTTTTGTCGTCCATACAGACGCTTCGATGTTTGGACTGGGAGCCGTCCTAAGTCAAGTGGGGGACGACGGGGGGATCATCCGGTGGCGTTCATCAGCAGGAAGCTTTTACCGCGGGAGGTGGGGTATGCTGCGGTGGAGAAGGAGTGCCTGACATTGGTCTGGGCCCTACGAAAGCTCCAACCCTATGTGTACGGGCGGTCCTTCACCGTGATGACTGACCATAACCCCCTGGTGTGGCTCAACCGGGTGGCGGGGGAAAACGGTCGCCTGTTGCGGTGGAGTCTGGCCCTTCAACCGTTCAACTTCACCATCCAATACCGGCCCGGGTCGCAGAACGGTAATGCTGATGGGTTATCGCGGCAGTCGGCCCGCGAACCGGGGGATCTGGGAGCACTGACTTCCCCGGTACGACCCGTTGGGGTCAAACCGGGTGCGTCGAACTTTGGGAAGGGAGAGGAGTGTCACGGAATGGCCCAGGACCCTCAGCCAGAGACAGTCCTTTGTGACATTTGGGTCACCACAGACTCCTAGGTGCCGTTGCACCAGCAGCACACCGTGTTTTATTGTATTAGATGTGGTTTCATTGTGTGGTGTAATAAAAGTGTCCCCGTATGTGTATTGCGAAACGTATGTAAAAACCCCATTGTGTGCCTTGCTCGCCGCCATTTCCCAGTGCCTCGTGGATCCGGTCGAATTGATCGGATCGTAAAATGGCCGATTCGGACCATCCGGTCGAATCGAAAAATGGCCGATTCGAACCTTCCGGTTACGAATCGGCACCACCCCGATTCGGAACAGCCAATACGAATCGGGGACCCGGTACCTTTTTCCAGCAAGGGCCAATGAGACTTGTGGGGCGGGCAGGGATTCCTATTGTTTTCTTGCTGTACAAATGTTTATAAATATATGTGCCTGCCCAGTAAAAGTTAGTTCATCTAGTGCATACAGCTCCGCCTGGTGTCCTTTATTGACGATCGTACTGCTGAGATCCCGCGCGGTCTCCCGGGTACGTTACCCCGAGATACGATCCGACTACCCTGTGTCTGCATCTCGGATCAGAACAGAGGGGCATCGTATGTACTTCGACCCAAATCGAACGATCGACTACTATTCGATTCCCGTTCCCCGATCCGGCCGCACCGCAGACGTTCCGTTTTCTACCAAGGTCAGTAGACCAGCTGCTTGAGACGCCGAGTGCCGTGACACTCGGTGGTCGGGCTGGTCTCACCCAGGGGTCCCCCTCCACAGCCCGCCAACCCTTCCCCAGGGTCACCCCAGGCCGCTCGAGACGCCGAGTGCCGTGCCACTCGGTAGTCGGGTCGGCGGTAAGCGCAGTGGGAGGAGCAGATAGGAGCACACCCGCAGGCGGACACCACCCATTCCGCCACAGACACCCATACTAATTTTAGAGTTCAGCCACCTACTGCTAACAGGTGTACATAATCCAGCACATCAGCAAAGACCAAATAGGTCTAAATGTTATCTGGCCCACTACATAGGTTCAGACAAGAACAACAAGCGAGCCACTAGGCTCCATTAGTTCACTCATAGCACCGATAGCATTATCCTTCTCAACAATTATCATCAGGGTTATTCAGAGAAAGGTGAAAACCAGGAGAAGTGAAAATTCTAGGTCAAAATAGCCGATTTGGAAAGTGAGATAAATTGGAGAATTTTTCTGGTTTGGCTATTTTGACCTCGAATTTTCACTTCTCCAGTCATTCTCCTGGTTTTCACCTTTCTCTGAATAACCCTGTATGACTTCATACTGGAAATGTGAGCGAGTGTGCTGAGCATTCAGAATTTTTAACTAAGAGTTTTCATCATGCTGCACACTGATAAGGAGTAAACAAGTGTCAACGCACACCAGTAGTTTTATAAGAATATATTTTATCATTAGAAAAACAGCTATTAAGATGGTAAGATTACCTTAAATAACCTTGTCACTAGGCTTGTGCGCCATCAATAAATTTGTTTTATTTCGTATTAGCCGTTATTTTGTTTTTCGTAATTAGTGTCTGTCATGGAACGGACATAGGGGCTCTGACCAGCGAGCACCAGAACTAACAGCCTGGGACATTTCAAAGACCTTTTTCTTTATTTCAGACTCTTTCGGTTTTGCGTGTTGAAATGAACAGTTATACCTTTTCTAGATGTGTTTTTATTGGTGTGATGTATTACCATGTATCCTGTATTGTATGAGTGTGGATTCAGATGTGTAATTGTGTGATGCATTTAAAGGTATTATATTTCCCCTTGGTTGCTAGGAGTGAAAGGCTGTGTTGAAATTCAATTGTATGCTAATTTCTATTGTGACGTTTGGGGGCCCACAGAGCACGTGCAAAATGTCTTTCACAAACAAAACAGTTTTATTCACCCTTTCAGGGCAGTCAAAAAGGCAACATAATAAGTACACGCTTGGGTTCAGCGAAATTAAAGCAAAGTCCTGATCTTCAGCACAAATAAACAGAGAAATAATAGTGGCTCACCAACGCTTTAAACCGTCCCAAACCTAGGGAATCCTTTCCCCAGTATGTAGAAGCCTCTCCAGCAAGGCACAGCACGTCTCCTGCTTTTGGAACACAAACACACAGCTTCCACTGATTACTTTCCTTTTTCTGAAATCCCACCATCCTCTCTGGGAGCTGCTGGCTTTAAAACTCTTCCTGGACAGGAAGATTAACCCTGTGGTTGCCCTTAAAGGGTCCACAACCCAAATAGGGGTGAAACATATTGTCCATCCAGGACCCAGCCCTGCCGACCTCTACATATCCCCCCCCTCTGTCTCAACGCGGAGGTGTTTGAGGCAACAGTAGACAGCCCACAATGCATCCGGGACAGGGCATCAGCATTTTGGTGCTGTTTCCCAGGCCTGTGTTCCACCACAAAGTTAAACTCCTGGAGAGATAGGAACCACCTGGTAACCCTGGCATTAGCGTGGCGGTGCTGCCTCATCCAGGTCAATGGGGCATGGTCAGACACTAAACGGAACTTCCTGCCAACAGGAAGTATCTCAAAGAATCCAAGCCCACTTTATGGCCAAGCCCTCTCTTTCCACCACAGCATAGTTTTTCTCCGCTGCCGTCAGTTTCCTACTAAGAAAAACCACGGGGTGCTCTTCCCCATCGACTTCTTGGGATAGCACAGCCCCCAAACCCTCACTTGAGGCATCCGTCTGTACAATGAACTCCCTCATGAAATCAGGGACTACCAGCACTGGGTGCTGACACAACGCATTTTTAAGCTTCTCGAAGGCATCTTCAGCATTGGCATTCCATGGAATCATCACTGACTTCCTACCTTTCGTCAGGTCAGTCAATGGTGCAGCAATAGAGGCAAAATTGGGGACAAACCGCCGGTAATACCCCACTATACCCAGAAAAGCACGAACCTGCTTTTTCGTGAGGGGGCGTGGCCAGTTCTGGATAGCCTCTACTTTCTTAAATTGTGGCTTTACCAGACCCCTGCCTACGACATATCCCAGGTACTTAGCTTCTTCCATCCCTACCGCACTTTTCTCAGGGTTAACAGTAAAGCCCGCTTTTCTCAAACCGTCCAAAACTGTCTGAACCCGGGGAAGATGGGACTCCCAATCTGGACTGAAGATGACAATGTCATCCAGGTAGACCGAGGTATATCTCAGGTAGGGGCGGAGCACCCTATCCATCGCTCGTTGGAAGGTGGCCGGGGCTGAGTGTAACCCAAAAGGCATCCGCTTATAATGAAAATGACCCTCTGGAGTGGAAAAAGCAGTCTTTTCCCTGGCTTCCTTAGTCAGGGGTATCTGCCAGTATCCCTTAGTAAGGTCCAGGGTGGTGATATAACGGGCCGGACCCAATTTCTCTATTAATTCATCCACCCTTGGCATGGGATACGCGTCAAATTTTGACACCTCGTTAAGTTTCCTGAAGTCATTGCAGAATCGCAGAGTGCCGTTGGGCTTCGGTACCAACACGACGGGGCTCGACCATTCACTCTGTGACTCCTCAATGACATCAAGCTGAAGCATTTTTTTAACCTCTTCAGAAACAGCCTTTCTATGGGCTTCTGGGATGCGGTACGGCTTTACCCGAACCTTTACATGGGTTCCGTCACAATATCATGTTTAATCCCGGACGCGTGTCCCGGTAGTCCTGAAAACATGCCTTTGTTTCTTTGCAGAAACTCCTTAACTTCTTGGGTTTGGGGTTTAGACAGGGTGGCAGCAATGTGTACTGTGTCAACACCATCAGACTCTATACCCACCCCAACCATGGCGGACACCTCTCGGTCTCTCCAGGTTTTAACAAATTTATGTGGTAGATCTGGTATGGTTTTCTTTTCCCAGGCTGATGCACTTGGTAGTTTACTTCCCCTACTTTTTCAACCACCTCATATGGTCCCTGCCACTTGGCTAGGAACCGACTTTCCACCGTGGGTATAAGTACTGCTACCCGGTCCCCCACCTGAAATTGCCGCAGCTTGGCTGACCGGTTGTACACCCTTTTCTGGGCCTCCTGAGCTTTCTGCAAATGTTCCTGTACCAAAGGCATCACTTTAGAAATTCTCTCTCTCATCTGAGAGATATGTTCAATGAGCGATTTGTGTGGAGAGGACTCACTTTCCCATGTCTCCTTTACCAAATCTAGCAATCCCCGGGGTCTGCGACCATACACCAGCTCAAAAGGTGAAAACCCCGTGGAGGCCTGAGGAACCTCTCGAATAGCAAACAGCAGTGCGGGAAGCAAATGATCCCAGTCTCTTCCATCTCTCTGCACAACCCTTTTAAGCATCATTTTCAGAGTTTTGTTGAATCTTTCTACCAGACCATCCGTCTGAGGGTGATAAACAGATGTTCGCAACTGCTTGATTTGGAACAACTTGCACACATCTGCCATCACCCGGGACATAAATGGGGTCCCCTGGTCTGTCAAAATTTCCCTTGGCAGGCCAGTTCTCGAAAACATAAAAACAACTCCCGCGCAATGGCCTTTGATGTAGGGTTTCTTAAAGGAACCGCCTCTGGATACCTTGTGGCATAATCAAGAACCACCAGGATATAGCGGTGTCCCCGAGCAGACTTCTCTAAGGGACCCACTATATCCATAGCGATGCGCTCAAAGGGCACCTCAATTATTGGCAGAGGCACCAAGGGGTTCCTATAATGGGGTGCTGGGGCAGTTAACTGGCAAACAGGGCAGGAGGAACAGTACCTCTTAACTGCGGCACCAATCCCTGGCCAGTAAAACCGGTCTGTTATCCGGGCCTCGGTTTTCTCAGCTCCCAGGTGACCACCTAGAGCATCATTGTGAGCCAGATCCAGCACCATTCTCTGGTAGGGCTGGGTACTAGTAATTGTTCCACAATTTCTCCCCGAATTTCTGATACCCGGTAGAACAGATCATTATTGACCGCAAAGTGAGGAAATCTTTTCTCTGCATCTGGTGCTTGAGGTACCCCACTGACAACAGTTACCTGTTCGCGAGCATTTATCAACATCGGGTCACCCATTTGAGCCCTGCCAAATGCACCTCTGGACACATCTAAGTCAGGGTGTACTGGATAAGAAGAACCCTCCCCCTCATCCACCCCAAGTGTAATATCAACAGGGAACAATTCCTCTTCATCCTCTCCTACCATAACCGGCACGGGAGAGGATTCCCCCTCCTTGGGTGTCAACTCAGGTTGAGGAGCTAGGACACTCACATCAGTTACAACATTCTTATTTTGAACACATTTGAGCAACTCCTCATCAACAGTGTCCACAGTCATGTTTGGTGGGGGTGACCCTGAATTGTTCCCCAGTTCGATGGGCAGTTCAGTTTGTGCCAAGCACCACAGTTCAGCAAACAAGGGGCAGTCCCGTCCCACAATCACATCATGTATCAGAGTACTCACCACCCCGACCTCTTGGGTGACCGAAGTGTTCCTGGCAGAAATGGTGACAGGGATCAGCGGATACTCCCGAGTATCCCCATGGATACAGACAACCCGGAGGGTTCTTTGTACTGGACCGAGCCTTCCGACTACCCGGGCATGCACCAGGGTGACCATACTCCCAGAGTCCAGGAGAGCTTTGGGGGCGGTGATTCACCCACACAGTACATTCAAACTGACCCCCCTCTAGGTCAAGGTGGGTAGTGCACGTTGTGAGGGTGTAGAAAGACACTCTCCGAGCGGATCCACACTCCATGGGCTCCTCCTGTAGCGGACACTGTGCCCGGGTATGGCCCCAGGCGCGACACCTCCAACACTGTATATCGCCAGCAGTTCGGGTAGCGACAGGCCTCTGCAGAACCGAGGAAGATGATTTTGGGGTGCTGGTTCCCGGATCCAGTGACGCTTCCCTCCGAGGAACTGAAGCAGGCCTCACAGGCGGTGGCAAGACTGGTCCTCGACGACTGGTTGGTCTGAGCAGGTCCTCCACCACGGTGTATCTCTCCAGCATCTCGACTACCAGTGCTGCAGTCTTGGGGTCCCCATGGCTGACCCAGCGCTGTAGATCCTTTGGTAGAGACCTCAGGTAGTGGTCCATCACAACCCTTTCGACCATTTGCTCTCTAGTCAGGGTCTCTGGCTGCAACCACTTTTTAACCAGCTGTCCTAAGTCATGCATCTGGGACCGGGGTGGCTGGTCAGGGCAGTACTTCCAGCAGTGAACACGTTGAGCCCGGACAGCAACAGTTACCCCAAGGCGGGCCAGAACCTCAGCTTTCAGCCGGTCATAATTCTTTGCATCTTCTAGTGGCAGGTCAAAATATGCCTTTTGAGGGTCTCCTGTCAGAAACGGGGCAATGAGACCGGCCCATTGGTCTTGGGGCCACCCCTCTCTCTCAGCAGTCCTTTCAAACGTGGTAAGAAATGCTTCCACATCATCACTGGCAGACAGTTTTTGGAGGAAATGACTGGCCCTTATGGAGACATGGTTACCAGTAGTGACCACTGCTTGATCACGTCCAGGTGCAAGTTGCTGCATGGCCTCCCGCAGGGCATTGATCTGCGTCTGTGTGGCTACCTGCTGTGCTGCAAGTTGTGCAGCCAGCAAATGGGTGCTTTCTTGTTGGGCAGCAACAGCCTGTGCCAGGGCTTGTTGCTGCTGAGCCATCGCCTCTTCATGGCGAGTCTGGGCCTGCACATTGACAAAGACCATCTGCTTAACGAGCTCCTCCATAGCTGTGGACTTCAGTGCAGCCTTAGCCCAGGACATGCAATCAGAACACTGTCCTTTAAAAATGTCAGTTTTTTTTTTCTTTTCACAAAAATTCCTCTTGCTTGGCGTGTGAGGGGTAGCAAATTGCCCGCATTCGAAACACCAGTTGTGACGTTTGGGGGCCCACAGAGCACGTGCACAATGTCTTTCACAAACAAAACAGTTTTATTCACCCTTTCAGGGCAGTCAAAAAGGCAACATAATAAGTACACGCTTGGGTTCAGCGAAATTAAAGCAAAGTCCTGATCTTCAGCACAAATAAACAGAGAAATAATAGTGGCTCACCAACGCTTTAAACCGTCCCAAACCTAGGGAATCCTTTCCCCAGTATGTAGAAGCCTCTCCAGCAAGGCACAGCACGTCTCCTGCTTTTGGAACACAAACACACAGCTTCCACTGATTACTTTCCTTTTCCTGAAATCCCACCATCCTCTCTGGGAGCTGCTGGCTTTAAAACTCTTCCTGGACAGGAAGATTAACCCTGTGGTTGCCCTTAAAGGGTCCACAACCCAAATAGGGGTGAAACATATTGTCCATCCAGGACCCAGCCCTGCCGACCTCTACACTATGTACATTAGCTCTGTGTGTGTGTGTAATCTGATGATGCAAGCATGCCATTGTATGCAAATTGAGTTCCCATTCAAGCCTGGGCATGTCTCCTTTGTGTGTGAGATGTTTAAATGCATGTCCCATTTTGAGTAAAAAGTCAGTTCAACTGCGTTTGACTTGAAGCATACAGCCCCGTTTGGTGTCGTCATTTCATCGCTAAAATCACAGTGCAGGAGACACTCTGCGGTCTCCTAGCTCCCCACTACGCAGAACGGATCAACTTAATTCGGCAGCACCATCTCGCCAAGTAACGCCAGGGTCATCTCAGGCCGCTCGAGACGCCGAGTACCGTGACACTCGGTAGTCGGGCCTGACGCCATCAAGAGGGGGTCGGATTGGAGCACACCCGCAGACGGATAACACCCCATTCCGTCACACTGGTGGCAAGCGGTGAGGATAGCTCTCTGCACCCCCAGAAGACCCTCATCATGGCAGGATATGCCAATTATAAACGGGACACACTGCGGGGCATGCTGGAGGACCGTGGAGGAACCGTGGGCTCAAAGAGCAAGGATGCCCTGGTCGAAGAATTGGCAGCCCTGGATCAGCAGACCAGGGACCTGCCCGCAACCTCACCACCGATCGTAGCTCAGGCGTCCAGCCCTGAAAACTCCTTACAGAGGAAGGTACAGCAGCGGGCAGCGGCTTGCGGAGCCGCGCCGACAGAAGCCACCTTCCAGAACTTCGTCCGGGACATCACCCATGAAGAAGAGCAGGAGCGGGTGCGCCAACATGAGATACGGCTGGCGGAAATCCAGTACCAACAGGGAGGAAACCCCAACTGGGAAAGACCAACGGCACGGAAGGTGCCCTTCCAGGCCTTCAAGAGCTTCAACGAGGCAGAGGAGGAAATAGAAAGTTTCCTCCAGGACTTTGAACGCTCGTGCCAACTACACGAGGTTCAACGGGCCGCTTGGGTTGGGATCCTGGCGTGTAAACTAACAGGGGGGGCTGCGGAGGCCTACAGGACTGTCCCAGACGAAGAAGCCCGGGACTACGAACAGGTGAAACAAACCCTGCTGGCCCGTTTTGCCATCACCCCCGAAGCCAGCCGGATGAAATTCCGAAATTCCCGGCAGCCCCACGGTACTACCCATGTGGAGTGGGCGCACCGGCTGCAACGGGACATGAAGACCTGGTTCGCCGGAAGCAAGGCTCGATCCCTCGAAGAAGTCACTCAGCTGTTCCTTCTCGAGCAGTTTTTCGACCACACCGCCCCGGCCGTGCGGGAGTGGGTGAGGGACAAGAAGCCCCAGATGGTGCAGCAAGCAGCCACCTGGGCCGATGAGTATACGGACACGTGCACGTCCCACGGGGGGAACGACCTCGACCCTCCCGATCCACCCTACCACCTCCCCGTGCCACACCCCCACCTCCCCGGCCGGAGCCAACAACACGCTGGCCCGCACCCCGGGTCCCAAACCGGGCCCCTTCCACGGCTACCATCCGTTGTTATGGGTGTGGCCAGATGGGCCACTACTGCCAGAACTGCCCCAACCAGCCGCCCCTTCCGCGGGGCCCCATCCGAGCCCCACCCGCGGCTCAATGTTACCAGGAGGAATCCCCATACTGGGACCCACAGGAGGAATGGGGGATGCTGCATGAGGCCGATCCCGTGCAGGCTGCATCTGCCGACAACCGCCAACACCAGACAGGCGGTATGGATTAACGGGCGGGCCGCCGAAGGTCTCCGCGACTCCGGCGCTACCATTACGCTTGTCCGGCCTCACCTGATTCCCCGAAAGGACCGGCTGGACCGCACCGTCGCTGTTCGCGTAGCCGGAGGCAAGGTGCTCCGACTCGCTACCGCCCGAGTTCATTTGGATTGGGGGTCGGGGGAGGGATCCGTGCGGGTGGGGTTACTCGACCAACTACCGGCAGAAATCCTCCTGGGGAACGACCTGGGACGCTTGGTATCAGCCTACTCCACGGATGCGGCTGCCCCAGTGACCACCCGGCAACAAAGCCACCGGATCGACCAAGGCACTCTGGTCGGGACCCAGGTGAGACCAACCAGACCTCTCCGACCTCCCAAACCCCCCAAGACCTCCCCCTCCGACCGGACGAACCCACACCTCCTCCCCCGGACCACCCCCTCACGTGGAGCTCTCCAGCCACCCTCCGGCACCAGACCCAGACTGACCCCACCCTAGAAAGGTACCGCGACCGGGCCGGCCAGGGTCCCGGCGACGGACGGGACGACAGCATTGAGTGGGAAGATGGGCTACTGTATCGGTACACCAATAGGGGAGACGCTCAGAAACCACGGGCTCCCCACAAACAGCTAGTAGTACCGCAGGCCCCCAGAAAGGAACTCCTGAGACTGGCCCACGACATTCCCCTCGCCGGCCATCTAGGAATGGCCAAGACCCGACACCGGTTAACCTGAGCATTCTTCTGGCCTCGCCTTAGTGAGGATGTCCGGGAGTACTGCCGCACCTGCCCGACCTGCCAGAAAACGGGGAAAACTGGGGACCACCGAAAGCCCCCCTTCACCCCATGCCCATCATTCAAGAACCCTTTAGTCGGGTGGCGGTAGACATAATTGGTCCCTTACCCCGCCCCAGCGCCACCGGGAAGAGATATATTCTCACCGTGGTGGACTACGCCACCCGATACCCCGAGGCGGTGGCCCTGTCTAACATTCAGGCAGACACCGTCACCGATGGCCTCCTACAGGTGTTCTCTAGGGTAGGATTTCCTCAGGAAATCTTGTCTGATCAGGGCTCCCAATTCACCGCTGAGCTAACCCAACAGCTCTGGCGTCTGTGCGGGGTTAAGGCGCTTCACAGCGCCCCATACCACCCGCAGACGAACGGGCTGTGCGAGCGGTTTAATGGGACCCTGAAACAGCTCATCCGCGCTTACACCCAAGAGAGGAAAGACTGGGAGAAATACCTACCCCACCTGTTATTTGCCTACCGGGAGGTCCCCCAAGAGTCGACCGGGTTCTCCCCCTTCGAACTCCTGTACGGGTGACGGGTGCGAGGCCCCCTAGACTTAGTCCGGGCGCAGTGGGAGGGGGACAGGAAGCCAAAGGGCTCCCCGCCGTGAGTTACGTCCTGGAGCTCCGAGAGCGCTTGACCGAACTCACGGCGATGGTTCAGGGGAACATGCAGGCAGCCCAGGCCCAGCAGAAGGCATGGTACGACCGCTCTGCCCGCAGCCGCTCGTTTCTCGTGGGGCAGAAGGTCCTGGTGTTGAAACCACAGCGGCAGAACAAGCTGCAGGCGTCCTGGCAGGGCCCCTATCGGGTGGTCACCCAAGTGGGAGAGACCACCTACGTGGTTGTCAGCTGTACCGACACCAGGATCCAGCGGACGTTCCATGTCAATATGCTGAAGGCATACCACGAGCGCCCCGAGACGGTATCTGCCATCTGCGCTCCTGCGACCGAGGAGGCAGAACAGTTCCCCCTGGTAGACCTCCCCGGGATAGACAGTCGGCCCTCAGGGGTGGAACAAGTGCAGCTAGGGGAAGGGTTGGGTCCCCATAAGCAGGAGCAGGCTAGGCAGCTGCTCCAAGAGCACCAGGAGCTCTTCTCCGCACTCCCCGGCTACACCAGCCGGGCCGTGCACCAGGTGGAAACCCCCGGCCAGCGTCCCCTCCGGCAACCGGCATACAGACTCCCGGAGGCAGTACGCAAATCCATGCGGGCTGAAATCCGGGAGATGCTGGAGCTGGGAATTATCGAGCCCTCTGCCAGTCCATGGGCCTCGCCCGTCATCCTGGTCCCCAAAAAGGATGGTACCACCCGGTTTTGTGTCGACTACCGGAGACTCAATGACTGCACTGTCACTGATGCTTACCCCATGCCCCGAGTCGACGAGCTGTTGGATCAGATCTCCCAGGGCCATTTCTTGACCACGGTAGATCTGTGCAAGGGGTACTGGCAGATTCCCCTTGCAGAGGAGGCGACCCCCAAGTCGGCCTTCATCACCCCGTTCGGCCTGTACCAGTTTCGGGTCATGCCGTTCGGGATGAAGAACGCCCCGGCCACTTTTCAGCGGTTTAGACAATAGTGTAGTCAGGGTTCAGCAAGGGGTCTGTTACACGGGGGGTCCTAGATGAGGGCAGAAGGGGAGCAGGATGAGCGATGAAAGTCCAGGTGATATAACAGAGGGTCCTTGGAGTCTTTGGCAGAGAAGTCAGGAGATTGGCAAGAAATATCAGGGAGCTTTGTCAAACAGGCAGTGGTGTATTTTGGCCTAGGCCGAAAAGGCCCAGGCCTAGGGCGGCACTTTCCAGGGGGCGGCAACCCGCACTGGGTGGCCCCACCCTTAAAAAAATATATATATATTTTTTTTACTTTTGCAAAGTATTTTACCAGGAAGGATACATTGAGATTTCACAAATTTTCAAGTATGTCCTGGGTAGGCAAGGCCTAGGCTTTCACTTTCCAGGGGGCAGCAAAAAACCTCACCACTAAATGGGTTACTCACAGAGCACCGAAATGACGCCAACTTTTTGGTGTTCTGTAGTTCCCTGCACTTAGGAGAATAAAATTTCCCCACCCTGCAGTGAATTCATCATTCACCGCAGGGACCCCAAAGTGCATGGAGTCGGCCGCTGAATGCTGCCACCGCAAACCCGTGGCCTGCTGTTTTCAATAGAACTACTGAACGAAAATGTCTGGAATTTACATATAAGATCCTATGATTGATAATAAAAAGTTCTGTTACAGAAAAAAGAAAAACTGCTATTAAAAAAAAGGAGGGGAATTTTGCCCAAAAAATTCAGAAAAATTACCAAAAGGTACTAAAAAAAAATCAATAAATAAAGACTTTTTACTGCAGATTAAAATAATAAATGGTTTATTAGATATTGCACAAAAACGGGAATATTTTTGACATTGAAACCTATGGGGTTCGCCTGAATAAACCTGCTGATTGAAACCACCGAACATCAGGGCATTTCACTGCCATTTCTCTGAGTCTCAGCACCACGTGAAACGCACGCGTGCAGCTGCCCGCCCTTTCGTTAACACAGACTCTATTCTGGACTGAACATCCACCAGGATGGGAATCAAAGCTACAGTGCACCCTCTGGCAGTGGCACCCTACTGCTGACAAGATGGCTCCACAGCATAATTGCTGTGTGGTCATACACACTCGGTTTGCTGGGAGTTTTATTGCAGTGGATTCTGATGCACTCATACACACCGCACATTGCATTGCTGGGAGTTTTATTGCTGTGGATTCTGACACGCTGACACACACCACACATTGCATTTCTGTGAGTTTTATTGCTGTGAATTCTGATGCACTCATACACACCGCGCATTGCAATGTTGGGAGTTTTATTGCTGTGGATTCTGATACGCTGACACACACCTCACATTGCATTGCTGGGAGTTTTATTGCTGTGGATTCTGATACGCTGACACACACTGCACATTGCATTGCTGGGAGTTTTATTGCTGTGGATTCTGTGATACACACTGCATATTACTGTGAATTTTATTGCTGTGGAGCTCTGGGATACGCTCATACACACTGCACATTACTGTGAGTTTTATTGCTGTGCAGTTCTGTGATATGCTCATACACAGTGCCCATTTCTGGGGGTTTTATTGCTGTGCAGCTCTGATACGCTCATATGCAGTGCACATTTCTGTGGATTTTATTGTTCAACCAATTAGAGTGGCTGTGATCCAGTATACTTGACATGCGTGGTTGTTCTTTGTAAAAATGTTTGAATTTAAACATTTCATAATTTTCTTTATCTCAATAGATACATTTGAAATGGTATACAAAATATACAAGTAGGCACTTGGTATCCACTTTTAATATAAAGAGAGGAAAAGGCGGAGCTCTAAGAGGAAAAGGTGGAGCTTTAAGATGAAGGGTGGGGATTAACCAGGAAGAGGGGTGCCCTTGACAGGAAGGGGTGCCTCAAATTTAAATTGGGGGGTGCACGAGTTTAGTCAGGCCTAGGGCAGCACAAAACCTAAATACACCACTGCAAACAGGTATTGCAGTCAGCGAATTCAACTTCAATGTGGAAGTCCAGGGTTGAGGGCGGGACTCCCTTATATGCAGGGCTAATCAGGGAGGATGAAGGGCAGGTGTGGATCCAGGGCCAGAAGGTTAGAATTCAGGAAGGTGCATTGGTCATACAAAAGTCTTGGAACCTGCAGGGGACATGCAGGATAATACACAAAAAGGGGGCGTCCGGGGGTCAGGGCCTCCAGGGCCTGACATAGCACCCCCTCTAAGGGCCGGACTCCGGATGGCCCAGGCCGAGGTCAGGGTCACACTGGCGGATGAAGGGACAAGTCATTGCACCATTGGAGTGCATAATAATGGTCATGACGACCAGGGGTTCCTTCGGAACATAGAGTCCGTGGGACTGACTGGCACAGGTAGTCGGTGGCAGCAACGGCTGGGGTAGAGATCACGGCGTCAAGATATGCAATTCCTTGGCATGGTTGTCCAGAAATAAGCCCAAACTTGCGGCTGTGAGGGATGGGAGAGTCAACCTTTGCAAACCCCCAAACCCTCCTTGGCACGGCTAGGGCTGGAAACTGCCAACAATGGGTAGTGGAGATGGCAGTCCCCACGGCAACAGCTGGGCACGGTGGGGCAGCGCCCTTGGTGACAACCTTGGCACTGCACGGCTCAACAGCGATGTCCTTGGCAAGGCACGGAGGGGCAGCGCCCTTGGCGAGGCATGGAGGGGCAGCGCCCTTGGCGAGGCACGGAGGGGCAGCACCCTTGGCGAGGACCTTGGTACTGCACAGCTCAGCGGCGACCTGGGTACAGCACGGCTCAATGGTGGTAACCTTGGTGAGGCACGGCACTTGAGCGACCTGGGTACTGCATGGCACTTGAGCGACCTGGGTACTGCACGGCACTTGAGCGACCTGGGTACTGCACGGCACTTGAGCGACCTGGGTGCAGCACGGCTCTGCAGCGACCTGGGTACTGCACGGCACTTGAGCGACCTGGGTACTGCACGGCACTTGAGCGACCTGGGTACTGCACGGCACTTGAGCGACCTGGGTACTGCACGGCACTTGAGAAACCTGGGTACTGCACGGCACTTGAGAAACCTGGGTACTGCACGGCACTTGAGCGACCTGGGTACTGCACGGCACTTGAGAAACCTGGGTACTGCACGGCACTTGAGCGACCTGGGTGCAGCACGGCATTTGAGCGACCTGGGTACTGCACGGCACTTGAGCGACCTGGGTGCAGCACGGCACTTGAGCGACCTGGGTGCAGCACGGCACTTGAGCGACCTGGGTACTGCATGGCACTTGAGTGACCTGGGTGCAGCACGGCTCTTGCTGGGCAGTGATCGGCTTGGCCTTACGGCGGCGTCAACGGACCCGTGGTGGTGATTAGCTCAGGAGAACCTGCGGGATGCAGGGCAGCGACCTCAGGAGAACCTGCGGGATGCAGGGCAGCGACCTCCGGGGACCCTGCGAGATGCAGGGCAGCGACCTCCGGGGACCCTGCGAGATGCAGGGCAGCAGTTTCTGGAGAGCCTGCGAGATGCAGGGCAGCAGTTTCTTTAGAGT
Organism: Leptobrachium leishanense; assembly: GCA_009667805.1. NCBI lineage: Eukaryota > Metazoa > Chordata > Amphibia > Anura > Megophryidae > Leptobrachium > Leptobrachium leishanense. The sequence continues at coordinate 226,382,213 of CM019065.1, forward strand.
CTGCGGAATGCAGGGCAGCAGTTTCTGGAGATCCTGCGGGATGCAGGGCAGCGACAACTGGAGATCCTGCGGGATGCAGGGCAGCAACAACTGGAGATCCTGCGGGATGCAGGGCAGCGAGAACTGGAGATCCTGCGGGATGCAGGGCAGGGAGAACTGGAGATCCTGCGGGATGCAGGGCAGCGAGAAGTGGAGCTCCTGCGGGATGCAGGGCAGCAACAACTGGAGCTCCTGCGGGATGCAGGGCAGCGACAACTGGAGATCCTGCGGGATGCAGGGCAGCGACAACTGGAGATCCTGCGGGATGCAGGGCAGCGACAACTGGAGATCCTGCGGGATGCAGGGCAGCGACAACTGGAGATCCTGCGGGATGCAGGGCAGCGACAACTGGAGATCCTGCGGGATGCAGGGCAGCGACAACTGGAGATCCTGCGGGATGCAGGGCAGCGACAACTGGAGATCCTGCGGGATGCAGGGTAGCAAATTCTGTAGATCCTGCGAGATGCAGGGCAGCAACTTCTGGAGATCCTGCGGAATGCAGGGCAACGACCTTTGGCTTTTGCTCAACCTCCAATTCCAGGAGGCATGGGTGAGTCTCCAGCTCTTGGGGTTTCGGTTTCACAGACAACCGAACAACTGTGGGTGACATGGAGAATAGGGCACCAATGAAGGCAGATCTCTGTCATGGTGCACTCGAAAAGGTTTTGTTAGCTGGAGTTCTGTAGTTGGCAACCGAGTGGCAAGGATAGATGGCTGGACTTATGGAGGGCCACCTCTCCTCCCTTGGTTCTCTTTCTTCGGACTCCGAGTCATCCTCAGAAGGACACGGTGAAGGTGGCACAGTGTGTCCATGAGGAGCGACTTCCGAAGTCTCAGGGCCGATTCGAAGATCTCCAGGTCCTCCCTGCGAACGACAGTCCAAGATAACAAAAGGTGTTTATTGCAAAACAAACACTAGAACGTAGATTCAGGCAAGGTTTAGACAATAGCGTAGTCAGGGTTCAGCAAGGGGTCTGGTACACGGGGGGTCCTAGATGAGGGCAGAAGGGGAGCAGGATGGGAGGGTACCGGTATATTGAAGCAATGAAAGTCCAGGTGATATAACAGAGGGTCCTTGGAGTCTTTGGCAGAGAAGTCAGGAGATTGGCAAGAAATATCAGGGAGCTTTGTCAAACAGGTATTGCAGTCAGCGAATTCAACTTCAATGTGGAAGTCCAGGGTTGAGGGCGGGACTCCCTTATATGCAGGGCTAATCAGGGAGGATGAAGGGCAGGTGTGGATCCAGGGCCAGAAGGTTAGAATTCAGGAAGGTTCATTGTTCATACAAAAGTCTTGGAACCTGCAGGGGACATGCAGGATAATACACAAAATAAAAGAAAGTTAATCTGGCGAAACGCGTTCTGGCTACATACCAGTGCTTATAATTATTTGCACCTATGTTTTAATAAATTTAATTTTTATTCAGTTTTATTCATTTCTTTTTTTGATCCCCGTTCACTTGGAGGTCCAAGAGGGTTTCTATGGACTGAACCCATAACAAGTCCACACGCTCGTATACTAAGAGCTTGGTCCTAAGCTCCAACAAACGTGAGTTGGCAATTGTTATATAACCATTTGGCAACAAATTTGCAAGATCTGCACAAGGAAGTTTTTCTTGTCTCTTATATTCTATGTGGGATGAGTCTCCCGTGATTACAAGGTGTGGGTTTCCTTTCAAGTGGAGAATTCAAAATACCCATATGCGTTGATCCACTCAGAGCCAGTGTTCGGGCTCTCGACTTGTGAGTGAAATTATACACCACAGTCCCTTTTTTAAAAAACTTGTTAAACAGTCTGCACTATTATATTGTTTGCTTTCTTTTGTATGACCCATGTGGATAATGTGAACTAAGAGAACTACCAGATATCCATAAGCGACCTTCATCGCGCCACCAGATACGTATCTTATCTTAGATGAAAGAACTTTTAAGCAAAAAAAGTTGTTTTTTCCCCACCATCCACAGCATGAATGTCCCTTTGAGAGTCAAACAGCAGCTTTTATTCTTTTATTCTCCTATGGTATTATCTTTATCTTAAATAACCAATCTACAGATTATACAATCTTCTGATCCTGTGCCCTTCATTTGACCACCCAAATTCCATGTTCAGTTTACACCCATTGGGCTCATAGCCCATTGATAAACAGGAGCCAGGAAAATGTAAGGATGGGTCCAGACCACGGAGTACAATTAATGCATAATTCCACTACCCTCAAGGTGACCTCCAAAAGATCTGAAAGTGTTTAATTAACCATTTTTTTTTTTATAAATAAATATTTTGATTTCTGGGGAATGTCTCCTGTGTCTGTTTGCTCATTTGTGTGGTTTGGATCTTGGCACATTTAGGAGTGGGCTTAGTCTTATCTTTATTTTCTATTTAGTGCTTAAATACAATAATTATTTATGATATCACAATGACTAGTTTAATCTCTATAAATCCTTTGATGCAAGGGACGTATTTTAACCATTTGATCGGCTTCATAGTAAATTTTCCAAACCAGCAGTTCACAATGTGTAAAGCTGAGACTGGGTTTAACCCTTTGACACAACACAGGTTGAACAAAAACATAGAGTTATTCAGAGTGGTCCAAAATGTTGCCGAAATGTAACCGGACACTGAAATTCAGCGTACGGTGACATTTTGGGGCCATTCGGCTATTCAGAGATCAGGCAGTTCAAATTGTGGCTAATTGCCTGCACATATAGTGCTCTTCGAAGGCAGTGAAATCCCCCATAGAGAAGTAATGGTTAATCTATTAAAAGAACACCGAACAGCAGTGAAAAGTTGCCGAAATGCCCTGCTGTTCGTTGTTTCATTCGGCAGGTTTATTCAGGCGAATCTCATAGGTTTCAATGTTCCCGTTTTAATCCAATATCTAATAAACCGTTTATTATTTTATTCTGCAGTAAAATCTTTATTTATACATTTTTTGGAATATTTTAGGTATTGTTCAGGATTTTTTCAGCGAAGTTTTTTTTCGTTTTTTTTAATCGTTTTTTCTTTTTTCTGTAATAAACCTTGTTATTATCATTCATCGGATCTTATATGTAAATTCCAGGCATTTTCGTTACAGTAATTTTTTTGCAAACAGCATTTCAATTTTGAAACTTTCAAGCATACTGTTTTTTGGGGCTTTTTTTACCCCGTTCGTCAGCTTGTCGGCTTTTGCCTGCGGCTGCTCTGCGCTTTGATCGGCGGCTTTTTCCGGCGTGGTTTTTGAGCAGCTTCTGCGGGTTTTCAGTGAGTGTTCGGTGAGTGTGCCTCAGGTTTGCGGCGGGTTTTCCCTGCACTCCGGGGACCCTGCGGTTGTACTTGAATGCACCACAGAGTCAATGAACTAGAATCACTGAATCACCCTGAAGTGCGTGGAACGAAAAGGCACCGAAATGTCGGCGACATTTCGGTGCTCTCTGATAAACCCCTATGATACAACTGTGATAACTGCCTTGACAGGTAACCTGTCCCTCACCCAGATGAATATGTTTTAATGTTAGTTTCCAAACTTGCATGTGGTACAGTTGTATGATCTAAGCGTTGCTCAGCCTATACATAAGATATGGAAACAAGGTTTCAAAAAATTTTTTGAGTATCCTGCCCACAAGTCTTCCAGTGAACTGGAAATATACAGTATGTTAAAAATAATTGATTTTAGGCATGTGTTAATTCAGTTTGATTAAGAAGCGTTTTATGTCCAACAGAGTTAAAAGCCGCCGTGCTTTTTCCCCTTAAATATTTGGGCAAATGCTGCTGACAACATCAGCCCAATTTTTAAAAACATTTTTTTTTTAGATTAGGTGAAAATACTCACCTTTTCACCCTTGGCTCTGGGCTGCTCCAGTTCTTTGGTTCAGGGCTTCCGAAATGCAAAAGTCCCTGCAGCTTTTTATGAACCTGTTTTAATGTACGTACACTATGCAAATTGCTTATCATACAGAACTTGCATACTTTTGTACGTATGTGATGCATCGTTTGCGTTGAACGATGGATTATTCAAAAACCGTCGAACTTGCGACTGTATGGTGAATGAATTAAATGGGGAGGGGGTGAAATTAAATGAACTAAGGCTAATGTCAGACGAGCGCATTTTGTACGGAATGTGCGTCCATGCTCAACGGACGTACTTTCTGACTGATGACAAGGTAGTGGCCACGCAGTCCGTTTTTTTCACTGACGTTATTTTTGACTGATATAGCAGGGAAAATAAATTAAAATGCAAAACCATTTTGTCTGTCAAAAATGCTGGACGTATAAATGCAGTCCGTCTGACCACGTTCATCACTCACACACAAAGCTATGTGGACGTGGCGCACACCGCATGTCCGTTCTAGCAGTTTTATGTTCTTGCTTAACCTGCGTCAGTTTGCCGCGTCCTTTGTGCATCCGCACTTCTGTGCGGACGTACTTCGCGTGTGGGTCTCTATTTTTCATAATTGTATGCTACCACGAACGTTAAAATGTGCGGCAACACGGACATGATCAATGCTCTCGTCTGACACGGGTCTAAATGGGTAGGGTGTGTGAAATTAACTAAATGGGGAAAGGGAGAAAATAATTAAATGAGGAAGCTGGGTGAAATGAACTGAACTAAATGGGGGGTGTGTGAAATTAATTAAATGGGGAGGGAGGGAAATTAATTTATTTTCCCGCATATTTCTACATTTTTAATTAAAATTTTAGCTTGTTTAAAAGAAGAAAAATGTATTTGTCTTTAAGATCAAACCTAAAGTAAAGATAGAAAAAAATATATATATATAAAAAATGTAATAATTATAAATTTCTTCGTTAATAAAGCCGGCTAAATTTTAAGTTGTTAATTTTGTATGGCTCCCGAATGCCGATAGAAATCTCCAAATGGCCCTTTGCAGAAAAAAAATGTTCCCGACCCCTGGTATAAAAGTGATAAAGATTTGAGTTTTATTTCATAACTTAGACCTGGTCTCCCTCCTCTGGGCATCTTTGGAAACAGGAGTGTATCCTTACTGGCACAATACTTTTAAAAATGAGATTTAGGAAAATGAACTTTTGTTTAGATTGCAGATCAATTTAAATCTCCCCATAAGGACAGCAGAGGGCAATGTGAGAACCCAATATCCCAGGCTTTCTTTACAGCAGCCCTCCCATAATCCTCTATGTTCACACTGAAAACATTACATTGAAGCCCATTGAGCAAGCATGTCATGTGACCTGTCAGCTGTCAGACTAGGAAGCATTGAAAGCAACCACAAAAACAGCATTTGAGGATGTGATCTCTTTTATTTACCCGTTTGACTTTGACTTGCAGCCAGTGTTATCTGTTAATGTGCCCTGGTAGTGTTTGTTGTTTGTACATTGTATTTAATGCTGCATGCAGGTATATACTTAAAAGGGAATCCACAGGCACAGCTACTCTTGGGTATCAGCAGCACAGGTCCACGTTGCCTGCTCTCCCCTGATTGAAGTTCTTAACTCTTGAACCATTATCCTTAATAATGGGCCGGCTCTTGTTCTCTTTCCTGGTTGCTTGTGCAGCTCTAGGAGGGTTTACATCTGATGCAGCTGCGAGACTGACGCAAAATATCTTCCCATGGCATTGGCAACTGACCACGGTAAGGAACTGTAAATTATTCATAGATTTGTAGCCGCAATTTGGGCTGTATGAGGATTACGATAATTTAAAACACAGAGATGGACAGTGGCAGAAGGGGGTCTGGATGTAAATTTAGAACATCACTGCAAAAGATGTTCGAATAAGGCTAGGGTCAGACTGAGGCAGTGCGAACGCGCGTTCTGGCGCACTTAATCACGGCCGCACTAGCAGCAAGTGCCAGGCAATGACTGCCAATATACGAAGTACGGTCGCACAAAAGTCCGGCCGCGCAACGCAAGTGGAAAATGAACGCATTTTTTCGAGAACGTTAAACCACTAGTACTGACGTACAGAGTGCGCTGCGTCCGCTAGCGGCGTGTGTGTGTGATTTGGAGATGTCAGACGCTGCTAATGTCCGGCCAACATAACGTCCAGAAGCAAAAAGTGTTTTATTGATGATCCGTACAAAATCACGGATGAAACTGCGCATCGTATGACCGCTATTGCGTATTCCGTGAAAAAATACGTCCATTCTTCGAATGCACATTTTCACGGACAACGTGAAAAATGCGTTAGTCTGACCCTAGCCTAAATGTGTCTGTTTATTGGAAGAGAATACAGAGGATTGCGGTACCTTGACTGGTGGAATGCCAAGGGGGACTTTCGCCATACCAAGAGACTGAGAGGGTAATTACTTAAACTACAAGATCTCTCAATAAATCGACTGAAAAGAACATCCATATAAGAGCAGAAACAAACACGTATCAAACACAAGTCTATAGCTATGCCATGTTATGGTTGTAACTAATATAACAAGTGAATAAAGCGGTGTAATCAAAGCACCAAGTTACATAAACTCCACACGTTTCCAAAATCTGATTAGGATTTTTTTTATTTTTGCTCCGATTACATTTGTAATTGTTTTCATAATTTATTCGACCACAGCAGTATTCCGTGTAGGAATTTAAGGAGTACAATGTTCACTGTGTGCCCAGAATAAAAATGAATTACTGTATTGTATTTGGGAAGGAAAATGTAAAGAGTATCTGGACTCCAGCATTTCTTTGCCCATTCTTACTGCTTAGTAAATAAACCTGTGTGCGTCAACTTGCAGTTTATAAATTATAAAATATCTATTGTTAAACAGCGCTTTACTGACATTCACACACACTTCCATCAGTCCCAGCATTCATCTTGGGTCTTTCAATGCATAACTATATTCAATATTCACCATGCCCTACCTACAGAAATGACTACTCCCTTAACTGAAAATGATATAGTTACAGTTACAAATATTTTTAAAGCGCCAACAAGTTCCATAGCGCTGTACAATGGGTGAAATAGAACAGCAAAAATACAAACAAGTTCTACACACAGAATAGTAGGAGAGAGGACCCTGCTTGAGACCTTACAATCGAAGAGGAGTGGATGACACCTTTAGGTAAGGTGGTAGTTGGCTGGGTATGGGAAGTAGTGGGAAGATGGGGCAAGAAATGCACAGTGGGGGATTATAGAGTGAGCCAATAGACTTCTGTAAAGTAATGCGTTTTCAGAGATTTCTTGAAGGACTGGAGACAGAGAGTCTAGTGTTGCGGGGAAGGGAGTTCCATAAAAAAGGGTCAGCTCAGGAGAAGTCTTGAAGGCCAGAGTTAGGGGTACGGGGAGATGATAACATCAGATCATTGGCAGAGCAAAGTGGTCGGGATGGGATATACCTGCTAATGAGGGAGGAGATTTAGTCAGGGGTGCGGTTATGGAGAGCTTTGTACTTGAGCACCAGTATTTTGAAATTGATTCTAAAGGAAACAGGAAGCCAGTGTAGATTGACAAAGGGGGGGGAGGTGCGGGAAGTGAGGTGGATGAGCCTGTCACGGGCATTCATTAGATTGCAAAGGGATAATCTGGAATCTCTGAAGGCCAGTGAGAAAGGAGTTGCAATAGTCAAGGCAGGAGATAAGAGCTTGGATGAGCATTTCCTGATTAACCCCTTCGCTGCGGATGACGTGTGGGGAACGTCCTCATTGACTCCTGCTATATGCGGAGGACGTTCCCCACACGTCACTTGCAAGCGGGAGCCCTGGCGGAGATACTCACCTCTCTGTCCGTGGTCCTGCGGCGTGCTGGCTTCAGGGAAGCCTGACGCTGAATATAGGCTGGCCCCCGATGGCATGATGATGTCATTTCCAGGCGACCCCCCCCCCCCCGGCAATGCCTTTCCCTCTCCCTCCCGATCAGGAGGGTTTAAAGTAAAAGGCACCCCTTTGAAGGGCAGTGTCTGCCCTTTTTTTTTTTTAACCCCTTACGTACCAGATCGCGATCCAGCGCCATATCGCGATCTAGCTCCGGTGGGGCCGCCATCTTGGATGGTGGCTCCACCTCCGGGTTCCCCCTCGCCTCCTGACGTATCGTGCATAGCACGATGACGTCCGATAGCTGGGGAACCCCTAGCTGCCTGGGGACTTCCCAAGGAAATCTCCTGGTGGAGATATGGGGTTTCTTTGAACTCCGATATCTCCAGAACCGTGGCAGCTAGGGGGTCATTGAGGGTGTCATTCGATAAGGCCTGAGCATGGCCTTTCGAATGATAGCAAACATGACCAGGTTCAAAGTAAAAAAAAAAAACTTTTTTTTGTGTGTGTTTTTATTAATGCAGCAATATTGTTTACATTTCAATTATGTGAACAATGATGCTGCACTAATGATAACATGAAAAAATTTCCTTATTTTCGGTGGTTGAGTTTGATCGGTAAAACAGGCGAATTACATAGGATTCAATGTAAAATAATATTTTCGTTTTCATTTTTATTTTATTAAACCATTTATTTTTTCCATTTTCAGCAAAAAAATAAATTCAGAAACTTTGTATTTTTGATTTTTTTTTATAATTCTTTATTTTGAAAAAGTTTTAAACACAAAAAGACAGGTAAACAGCCACCTGTGACATCGCCTCGCAGGGCAGAGAGGGCAGGCCTCATAAAACATGGTTTGGCTCAACTCATAAAATCATGGTGAACATAAAAAGCAAACTGATTGAGATCGGAAGAAATGTAGTAAATCAGCCCTTATGCCCAGCGTTTGGCATGCCACGTAGCCGACCGGACAAGACTAACAATAAACCACGTATGACAGGAGAAGGAAAAGAGAAGGAAAGATAAGGACAGAGAAAAAGGAGAAAGAAAGAAGGAAAGAAAGGAAGAACCTCCCGCATCTGACTCCCATTAGGTGTTAATCTGGCTTTAATTAGTTTCTTCCCAACGACTCCAGGTTTTATAAAACGAGGGAAGAGAGTTGTGAATCACCGCGGACAGTTTATCCATGTGATGCGCCTCGGCTATATAAGCCCGGGCCACCTCGACGGAAGGCACCTCCCCAGCTCGCCAGTGTTTAGCGAGAGCTCTCCTAGCTCCCAACACTATCCTGTGGAAGAGTTTGCACTCCGGTCCCCGAAGGGATGCCGGTGACCTATGGAGCAGGAAGGCCCAAGGATCAAGAGGGACGGGTTGCTGAAATACCTCCTCTAATAAATCACCAATCCGGTCCCAGAAGGATCGCACCTTCGGGCACTGCCACCACATGTGAAACAGGGTACCTCGAGCCCCACAGCCCTTCCAACACACATCAGGGGTACCCGGCTGCAGATGCGAGAGCAAGACCGGGGTGGCATACCATCGGTACAACGTTTTATATGCCTGTTCTTTCAGCGTAACACATATAGACACTTTTGCAATATTTTCCCACATATCTTGCCACTCCTCTCCCTCCAACTCCTCCCCAATATCCGCCTCCCAGCGGGCAATGAATCCAGGGGTCAGCCATGAGACATCCTCGCATGAAAAATGACTATATAAGGTGGAAATCAGAGCCTTTGGAGCCCTTCCGGAGTCACACATGGATTCAAAAAACGTTAATTTTTGACTAGCTGCTCGTGAAATGTTATGTTGAGATAAAAAGTCCCGTATCTGTAGGAATCTGAAGTGGTCGAAGGTCCGGAGGTCACCCTTCGATTGTAGGTCGAGAAGGAGAACCAGTCACCTCCTGGTGATCTGAAATGCTAATCCTCTGTAGGTCGATATTTTCAAAAGCTGTAAAGGCGGAGGGGACAGTCCCGGAACAAAAGCTCTGTTGCGTAAATATGGCATTAACGGCGAGAAGCAAGAGCAGAGGTGAAATTTGTCCCGGACGGAGTCCCAAACCCTCAGGGAGGTTAGAGTCGCTGTACAGGTGGACCGCAATAGCGGACGGAACTCTTTGGGTAGCCAAAAATAAAATTGCGGGAGGTCTGGTGCAAATAGATCCGATTCCAAATCGGCCCAACGTTGGGAGTGTTGGGGCAGATGAAACATTACAAACTGAGCTATCTGAGCCGCTTGGAAATATTTATACAAGTGCGGAAGGCCCAGACCCCCACGTTCTTTAGGGCGATATAGGACATATTTTGATTTTTAATGAAATTTTTGATTCCCACTTTCTTTTAAAAAAGTCTTTTTTTCTGTAACAGAACCTTTTTAAAGGACCTTTTTTGTTAGACACATTTTAAATAAATTTTTTATTGGTTTAAACACCTATTAGAAGTATAGCAGAGTTCTGTTTTTTTCCTGCAGTCCAGCGGTGGTCAGTGGAATTTGGCGGTCTGTCCATCAGTTGACTTGGGTCGTCTCTAGTTGCTTCCAGTGGACAACCCAGATCGTACAAAAACGTTGTCCATAGTCGGACAACCACGTTGGTCTTATTTTCTACTAAATAAACCTTTTTTAATATCTCTCAATAGGTCAATGGTTTCTCATGGGCTAACTGTGATGGAGAAAGCCTTCCTGGCAAGATCCAAAGTCTTGCTGTTCATCCTGACCCCATCAGCATTCCTGGTGATTTGATAATCTCTACGGTCCTATCCACAAAGGTACCTGTGGAGTCTCCTGTGAAGGTGAGGTTGTTTGTCAGATATGGCATTCAAATAGATATTTCAAGCCAAATAAAAAAAAAACATGCTCCCATCGCACCTCTATATGTGATGATGACCCAAAAAAAAAAACCAATCAATCACTTGTTCTATAATACATGCTCCTATTTTGAAACACCCGGAGATGCAAAATGCGGCTAAATACGTGATAAAAACAGATACTTATACTTTAGATGTCCCAAAGGGGTTTCCTGGCCCATTTCCAAGGTTACAGTTCATCTGTTTAGCACAGTTTGTATATATCAACACTTGAACAAGCACAAAAAAAGAAAGAAAAAAATTGCATAGTGCTGTCACGTATGATTTTTGTATAGAAAATAATCTTAGACACATAACTCTCTTAAATGCACAGGAAACCAACAGGGGTGGTTGATCCCCTCTTTTTGTGGCAATCGCTTAAACGTTATGAGAAAACACAAACAACAAAGAGAACTCATAAGGTCGAGGTGTGTTTTCAAAGAGGTGAGTATAGGCATAAATCGATGAACCCATAGGGACCATGCTCACAATTTCTGAAGCCTAATATCCTGTATCACTCCTGTAGCACTTGAGGTTGTAGAGCACTACCTTGAGTGAATCCTGAAAGGTGTCTCTTTTCCATTCTCCCAGAATGTGGGTCTCCGATAATGAGGCAAAACCAGAAAAACTGGTATGCAAAAAATTAAAGGTTATTCTCTAATAACAAATTTAAGAAATATAGATAATAAGCACATAATTATGTATACAAACAGTAAAAGTCATGAAATTTTCCAGATGCCATAACATGGAGTCGCATGTAGCGTGTCCTCCGTAATTACGCAGGGTTTTTGCCAGGCCCAGCAGCTATCTGAACGGCGAATCATTGCCACACAGCAGCGAACGGGGGTTGGGCATATACCATAGCTCCTCCGAAGGTCCAACGGAGACAGCAATCGACCTGGTCTGCCGGAAAATATAGGCCCCGCGACGTGATGGCAGCTCCCACCTCTCACCATCGACGATCCGGATGATTCCTGCAGGATCAGCATCTCTGAGTCAACCCCCAACGTCGGAAAAACTGCTGAACTTTGCCTGGCCCACAATGTGCTGGTGGACGCATACCGTAAGTTAAAAACTTCACATGATACGCTCCTGATAAAAATGGCAGACCTGGAGGATCGGTCCAGGAGAAATAACAATAGAATCTGTGGATCTCAGGAATCTGTGAAACCAGAGGCCTTGGCGGCGTATGTTACCATCATGTTTAATACGCTACTCCCGCAAAAGCCAGGGGAGGCCTTGCAACTGCATAGGGTGCTCATGCTCCCCAAACTACATAACCTCTCCACTACTGTTCCACAGATCACCCTGGTGCGTGTTCATTTTTACCGCAGTAAGAGCTAATGACACTTGCACACTCCACACTGACGCTGCCTGACCTCTATTCTAAAAGGTGCAATTTTTTCCCTGATTTATTCTGCGCATACTATAACTAAACACAGGGATTATTTGCCAATGACTAAAATGCTTACAAATCACAAGATGCCTTACAGGTGGGGGTATCCCACAAAACGGCTTCTTTGGCGTCAAGATGTCCTCCATGTAATCCCCTTGGTTTTCAAAGGCATGTGTCTGCTTCAGGAATGGCACATACTGGAGAAATATACTCCTCCCAGACAGACCAAAATCCACACCCAAGCGAGAGGGCACATTTCAGCAATCGGCTGAATGTCACCAGCTAGAAAAATAAGCAGAAGCTGTAGCCCTAATAAAATGACATTTATTTATAAAGCATAAACCTATTCTACAGCGCAGTACAATAAAAATACATGCAGTGACCTTAAAAGCAGAAACGGTAATATGGTAGAGTTTCTTTTATCAGGACAAGTAGATCAGACACCACTTTGGTACGTTGGACAAGTAGATTTTTTTAAAAAAAATAAAGTCAACACCCCTGATATGCCCCTCTGCAGCGCCACAGAATAAATATTTTTAAAAAAATGCTGTAGATCCTGTGTATGCTCATGCGCACTGCCAATTACGTTTTATTGCTGTGGATCCTGTGTGTGCTCATAAGCACTGGCCATTACGCAAGTTTTATTGCTGTAGATCCTGTGTACGCTCATATGTACTGTCTATTATGTGAGTTTTATTGCTGTGGATCCTGTGTGGGCTCATAGGCCCTGCCCATTACATGAGTTGTATTGCTGTGGATCCTGTGCGCGCTCATTTTCTATCCATTATGTGAGTTTTATTGCTGTGTATCTTGTGTACGCTCAATTGCTCTGCTCATTACGCACGTTTTATTGCTGTGGATCCTGTGCACGCTCATACGCACTGCCCATTAGGAGTTTTATTGCTTATCATGCTGTGGATCATCTGTACGCTCATGTACTACCCGTTATGTGAGTTTTATTGCTGTGGATCCTGTGTAAGCTCATGCGCAATGCACATTACTGTGAGATTTATTGCTGTGGAGCTCTATGTTCAAGTCACATAGGCAAATCGTACACCTCAATGGTAGATTTTTATATTTCTGATATGTTCCCTTAACCACGTGGACTATACCATTGCCAATATCTACTGCCCCAATGCAGATCAAGACCTGTTTCTTTGCTGGGCACTATACCAGTTTCTTCAGGGCCAACTGATTATGTGTGGAGACTTTAACATTACTTTGGCTATGCCCTTAACTCCTCCTAGGCACAAGCGTTCTCAGGCCCACTAATATCACAAAATACTCCTGGGGTTTCAACTCCTTGATATATGGCAGCTCCTGCATCCGAGTGAAACAGACCACACTTTTTACTCAGTGCACAGAACCTATTCTAGATTAGATTTAATTTTAATCCACCGGAAGGTCTGCCTCAAATACAGTCATGCGACATACAAACCATATCCTGTGTGATCATGCCCCCATAGTACTACTCCTTTGTGATTCCTCGGTCTCCTTTGGTAAAACACCCATGAGACTTAATGAATCTTTACTGTCCTAATCGGATGTGATCACAGAATTGCAGGATGAGCTAAAACAGTATTTTCAGGAAAATTCTTCACTGGTAATTTCCCAACTCATGGTAACCACTCAAGGCGATAAGGGGTATTCTCACTAAATGGGGTTCCTATTTCAAAACGGGTCGCAGCGTGCCATCTAGGGGCTATATTACGAAGTTGGTTCGAACTTAATCAGAGCTGTTGTAAACTTAAAAACCCCATAGATTATAATGGCTCAGGTAAATTTACAACGGCTCTGGTTAAGTTAACACCAACTTTGTAATATTGCCCTAGATCGTTTATGCCTTGCTGCCTGTACACTTTCACACAAACTAAACCTTACCCCTTTTTTGATGGAGGAACTGTCAGATCTCAAAACTTAACTCAGTGACTTGACAAACAGTACGCATGGGCGACTTGGCATCTTAAAGTTAAATTTTATCACTTTAGCAACAAGGTTAGCGAATAAGCTTAGGCACTACCTTCACAGGTCCAATTCTAGAAGTTTAATGGACAAGGGAAATTACATTCTCCCCCACAACACATAGCTAACGGTATTGTGAAATATTACTCCCGACTGTATAAACTGGTTAAAGACCCTCTGTAACACTGGCGACACCAGACTAGCTTTACGGCAAGGCTCTGGATCAGGTGAAAGCCCGTATAAGCAGAGATACCACTCTTGGCAGCAATAACAGATAATAACCTCACTGGTTAAACTGGAGACCTCTGCATGACAATAAAACAGTGTTCTGATAGGCTGGCCAGATCCTTTCTAAATGAAAAGGTTACCTTGAAGCCGTGCAGAGTCTTATAGCAAGTACAGATGTCAGGGTTCCCTGGAAACGGTACAGACAAGGAATACAGCATAGAATAGTCAAATAGAGAGAAGCCAAAGGTCATAACCAGAGAGCGTACGTAATACAGTATGCAGGAATCCGAACCGGGAGGAAAGTCAGACAAGCCAAAAAGATCAAAACCAGGTAATCAGTATAACAGATAAACAGCAAACCAAATACAGCAACAGACAGAACTGAAAACTGAATAACAGATACGCAGAAAACAAAATCACAGCTAGGAAATCTAAATGACACAAACACTATAAACAAAAGAAACCAAGAACACAGTAACAGAGAGAACAGACAGACAGGGAACCAAGATCAAAAATAACTATAACAAAATCTACAAACTTGGAATAACAGAAATGCAGCAGAGAGCTCTCAGGACACAGTACTGGAAACCAGGCAAAGCAAAATGACAGAACAATGTTCTATATGGACATTGCTTTAAATAGACAGGAGATCAGAACAATGATCAACCCCTGAACTGCAAACCAGAAACAGCAGGCTAAAACACAAGGCCTAAAGAGGCTATACCAATACAGAGGGCAGGGGAACAGGACTGAAGATGCAAAACGTGACACCCTCTTACCTATCAACCGACATTATGTGACATTGTGCCAAGCTTACAACCACTGCATCTTCTAACAATTACAGAGCCCCAACAAGAATTACTAGGTGTTGACATTTCCTTAACTGAACATCCTCAAGCGATCAGCTTTTTACCAATGGGTAAGGCCCTAGGTCTGGACGGCCTTACATCTCGATATTACAAATTTTTATGGAACCCCTTTCCCCTCATATGTCAACGCTATTGAAGTCCATATTTTCGTCTGGCCAAGCGTCTTCTGAATGGTTCTCGGCAATTCTAGTTACGCTTCCTAAAACTGACCTGCCGGCCCGTCAATGTATGAACTATAGACCCATCTCCCTGTTAAACGTTGACACAAAAATATATGTAGCGCTGTGTTAAATTGTCCTTCTAATTGAAACGATATGGCCACTAGGAGACAGAGCATATATGAGTAGGGACTGTGCTGGACTAAAAGGACTCTATCTCCCAGAAACCCTTGGAGAACACAGGAAGTGAGCATGCTGGCGCCAGGAAAGGGAAGGCGAGCATCGTGCAAGGCATGGTCAGAACGAGCAGAGCAGCGTGTGGAGAGAGACGTATGAGAGACACTGTCCAGGATCAAAACCAGGTTGGAGCGTGTACAGGCGGCGTTATCCAGTGCTGGAGATCAGGGAAAGAGTGTGCATCATCGTGTACCACATTCCGCTGAACAGTTCGGACGACAAGCGTGTTCCAGGAGGCCCTCGAGTAAGGAGACCACGGATGGAACGGAGTGCAGGCGGTGGATCGATTCTTGACTGTGGAGATTCGGCATCGGGAGAGTGGATTTCGTTGGCACTGGGTTCCAGTTGGCAGAGAGAGATCTTCTGGTTGAGTAATCAGTTCGGGACAAGTTCGCCAGATGGGTGAGAGGCCTCAAGGCCTGCAGTTCCATAACAGTGCGCACTTATTTGATTGCTTCAAATTACAGGGCCCCAATGTTGACTAGTCAAAGATATTTTTGTTCATTCACTGGCCAGTGAGTCTAGTACCCAGGTACCCTAGGACACCAATTTATGAGCCTTTTTGAGCGGGACTTAAACCCACGAACTGGGGAGTATTAACCGTTTATTTTCCGCTGCGTGTTTTCCGCGTTGCGTATCACGTCATTCATCCAAGCTTAATTGCTTTATGCCTCCAAGTATATGTGTATTCAATGCCATTTTATTGCTTCAGTAAAGTATATAACTTAGAAAATCCACAACAATGTGCTGGTGTACAGTAATTATTAGTGCGTAGACTATCCTGGGTTTATTCAGCGGCTCCTCCGAGGGTGAGCGCTACATATATATGCAAAGATTCCAGCGACACGTATTGCTCAGGTTCTCCCGACCCTAGTAGCTGATGACCAAGTGGTGTTTGTTCTTCATATACAATACCATTAAAGTTCTCAAGTAGGAACAGAAGAAATTGGTACAGAAAGTACCGCAGGGTACTATTGCCGAAAGGGGACGTAACCCTGAAGAGAACTTGGTTTTAGACAGAAAAGAAAATCTGTATACCAACCAATTAGTGGCAATAGAGGTATCATTTAAAACATAACCTTTTATTGGTTTATATGAATAAAAGCTCAGACCTAACACACACATACTGTAAGGTGATTAGTGAAAAACAATGCAGAGGGGTGCGTCAAGTTAGAACGCCGGCACACATCGAGGAAAAATGAGACCATGTTATCAAGAACACGAGACCAAGAGTCAAGCGTATGGATTAATTGGTCAGTTTTAGGACCCTCGGGCGTACAATTTCAAAAGTCCCCGGGTTGCTGGTATAACGTTCAAAACCAAGAGGTCTTGTCCTGTAGTGGAGGACATACCTCAATCAATTAGTAGGTGGGGAGTAGTTAGGGGTTGGCAGTGATAAAAAATAAAATAAAGAGAAATTCCTCGCACATATAGCCAATATCGCCCTATGCTGACCTCGGCGGTTCGAGCCGCCTACATTACCCAGCTAGCTAGTTTGTTCGCATATAGCCAATACTCCCAATTGGGATGACACCCATACAACTACAACAACAAAAAGCAGTTAAAAGCCAGACATTACACTTGATGCGTTACGCTGTAAACACAGCTTTTTCAAGAGTGGTGTTTCCTACCTGAGGAGCTGTTATTTATACCCTGTTCTTAACGACAGGGTGCTGGAAGAAAGCCGGTTCTTAATTGTAGCCGGTGTGTAAGAATTTCTGTTTTTCGTCACGTCCAGTGACACGTCATCACTGGGCGTCAAGATCAGCCGATCTCCATGGTGACGAGGAAACTGAACACCAGGATCAAAAGGGGCCGTTCCTATTTTAACCCAATCGTGGGCACGAGATTAAGGAACTATCTGACTTTGACTCCAGTATAGCAAATTAGTATTAGTTAAATGGATATACTGTAGGTATCAGAGACATTGGCGGAATTAACTGCCAAAGCGGTGCAAAAAAACAATCTGTGTAATTCCCATTAGAGAGACAGATATAATCGGCCCATTAATTGCAATCCCAGTGCAACCCACATACATTCAGCATACGTAGAGATCTCTCTAAAGTTGGCATAGACCATGACTTAATTTGTATATGTAGTCGTCGCTAAGGTCGAACATACGTTCATATGAGGATCGTTAATTCTAAAAATGATGTGGCTAGAATTTGTTGTGTATACGTATCTTACTTTAATTTGTTGTACATGTTGTATTGTATATGGTGGGGTACATTCAGGATTGTTAGATCCTTTTAGGTTAGTAGAAGTGAAAATAATTGGAGGTAGGATCACCGATGTCTGGAAGAAAATTTGATAAATACAAAACAGTACAAGAATTACGTAAAATTGGATAGGAATGAGGAGTAGGTCAAATAAATGAAGTAAAGGTGAAGCCTTCGTTTTGTCCGTTTGGATGCAATGTATTAAGTTTATGTATCCAGAAGGCTTCACGTTGACACAATTTTTTTTTTATCGATGTTTCCTTTTCTGGGTCCTAATGTTATATGTTCGATGCCCATAAACTTGAGATTTCTGCTAGACCCTCCATGATGTAATTTAAGGTGCCTTGATATGGGTGTCTCTGTCAGATATCTCACTGAACGTAAGTGTTCTAGGATGCGGACTTTCAATGGTCTAAATGTTTTGCCAATATATTTGAGGCCGCATTCGCAAGAAATTTGGTAGATAACTCCTCTGGAGTTAGTTAAAAAATTGTTGTATTGGAAATTGTAAGGTATTGTCATGATTGTGAACGATTTTAGAGTCTCTACGAACGTGAGAACAGGCCTACACCTGCCACATCTATAGGTTCCCCTGATGTCTCTAGCCAGGTATTTCTACGAATTTCGCCGAGGTTCATGCAACATCTGGCTGTCATCATGGGTTTTGGTTTGAGCACTTGCTTTAACTGGGGGTCTTGTACCAGAATGGGCCAGAATCGTTCGCAGATATTTCTTACAGGATTCCAGCCAGTGTCGTAATTCCCTATCAGTTTGTCATTTTGAGTTTTTTCGGAGGGTTTGACAAAAGATCTAAAACAGTCAATTAGTTACATAGTTATATAGTTACATAGTTATATAGGCTGAAAAAAGACATGCGTCCATCGGGTTCAGCCTCTCCCACATAACCTACTGCTGTTGATCCAAAAGAAGGCAAAAAACCCAGTCTGAAATGCTTGCCAATATGCAACATACTGGAAAAAAATTCCTTCTTGACCCCAGAATGGCAGTCAGATTTCTCTTGGATCAAGAAGCTTTTACCCACATATTAAATATTATAACCCTTAATATTCTGTGTCTGCAGGAAGTCATCTAGTCGTTTTTTAAAAGTCTGTACAGACTCTGACCCAACCACCTCAAAAGGCAGAGAATTCCACAGCTTTATTGTTCTCACCGTAAAATAACCCTTCCTATGCTTTAAGCTAAATTTTCTTTCTTCCAGTCTAAATGGATGACCCCTTGTCCTATGTATAGTCCTGTTAATGAATAGGTTATCAGACAATGGTTGATAATGGCCCCGTATATATTTATATAAGGTTATCAGATCCCCTCTAAGGCGCCGTTTCTCTAAACTAAACAGGTTTAAGCTTGTTAATCTTGCCTCATAACTTAACCCTTCCATTCCCCTTATTAATTTAGTTGCCCGTCTCTGCACTTTTTCTAACGCTATAATATCTTTTTTTAAGACCGGTGCCCAAAATTGCACGGCATATTCAAGGTGCGGCCTGACCATTGATTTATACAGAGGCAAAATTATGTTTTCATCCCGTGAGTGAACTCCCCTTTAATGCATGCCAATACTTTGCTTGCCTTGGCGGCTGCTGTTTGACATTGCACATTGTTACTTAGTTGAAGTCTATGATTATTCCCAAATCCTTCTCCTGCTTGGATTTCCCTAACTCCGTACCATTTAGGGTATAAATTACTTGTGTGTTCTTCACTCCAAAGTGCATAACTTGGCAGATGAAATTTAATGTAGATAAATGCAATCTAAATCCCTCTGTAGCGAAGTAACATCCTGCTCACATTGTATTACTTTTCCTAGTTTTGTGTCATCTGCAAACACTGATACATGACTTTCAATGCCTATCTCAAGGTCATTTATAAATAAATTGAATAGTATTGGTCCTATAACAGACCCCTGAGGGACACCGCTTACCACTGGTGTCCATCTTGAAAATGTACCATTTATGACCACTCTCTGTACCCTATCTTTTAGCCAGTTTTCTATCCAAGAACAAGTATTTTCATCTAGACCAATTTTTCTTAATTTAAATAGTAACCTTTTGTGTGGAACTGTGTCGAAAGCTTTGGCAAAATCTAAGTAAATCACATCCACTGCGACCCCCTGATCTATACTTCTACTTACTTCCTCATAGAACGTAATTAGGTTAGTCTGACATGATCTGTGTTTCATGAAACCATGCTGATTTTTGCCAATAACATTATACCTCCCAATAAATTCCTGAATATTATCCCTTAGTAACCCCTCGAATACTTTCCCAGCCACAGATGTTAAGCTCACAGGTCTATAATTCCCAAGCACAAATTTTAAACCTTTCTTAAACGTAGGGACGACGTCAGCTTTTCTCCAATCCTCTGGTACTATTCCTGAAAGAAAAGAATCTTGATAGGGCTTTGTTATATGCCATTTTCAAAACTCTGTTGGGATAGCCCTTTTTGTCTAAATAGAGCTCTCAGGGGTTTGGCTTTATTTTTAAAGTCCTCAATTGAGCTACAGAGTCTTCTCAATCTTAGATATTGTCCGATTGGAATTCCTCTGCGTAGTGGTAGAGGATGATGGCTGTTCCAATTCAATAAATTGTTTGTAGAGGTAGGTTTACGGTACAGGGAAGAGGAGAGATTTCCATTTGAATCTTTATAAAGGGTAATATCTAAAAAGTTGATGTGTTGTTCCTGTACTTCATACGTAAATTTTAGATTCAAATCATTATTATTGAGATGATCGACAAATTTACAAAGAGTATTGGCGTTTGATGTCCAGATAATTATAACGTCATCTATATAGCTATATATAAATTCATGATATTGAGACGTTGGATCGCCAAACGCTATCAATTCCTCCCATAGGCCAAGGTATAGGTTTGCTTATGATGGAGCGCAAGGTGTACCCATAGCTGAACCAATGGACTGTAAATAAAAGGTATTGTCGAAAAAGAAAAATAGTTGTGGTATAACACGAATTCAAGCAGTTTCAACACGAAAGATATGAAATCAGGGCGGGAGTGATACTTCCTTTCTAGGTAGGTTTTTATGTGTTTTAAGCCCTGGACATGCGGTATGTGCTATACGGCGCCTCGACATCGAGGCTGCACAATAGGACATCAGAGGGAACCTGCATTTGCTCAAAAGTAGCCAGTGTTTCTTTAGAGTCTTTGAAGAAGGAAGGTAATTCATGAACGAAGTCCCGTAGAATCTGATCTAAATATAAACTTACATTTTGAGTTAGAGAATCATTTCCAGACACAATTGGTCTTCCGGGCGGTGGATTTTTTTTTAATGATTTTTTGGCAATGCATAGAAAGTTGTTATAGTAGGAAATTTAGGTTTCATAAATTCATATTCATCTTTTGTTGATGTAAGACCGTTAACAGTATGGTGTTAAATTCTTCTAGAATTTTTTTTTTGTTGGATCGCTTTCTAACTTCGTGTAGGTGATACCATTATGCAGAATCTCTAAGAACATTGTTTTATATTGGTCACTATGCATCAGAACGATGTTCCCTCCTTTATCAGATCTTTTATATTTATGTCTTTATTGCTTTTGTAGTGCTTTCCACGCAATTCTTTCATTCTGGTAAGGTTCTCTGGTATGGTTGATATTTTTTCAGGTTTAAGTTTCTCAATCTCCTGACACACCATTTTACGGAATTGGTTGCTATTGTTAAATTTACGCCGCACATTGGCGAATATACTTTTTGGTTTCAAATTAGTATGACCAGGAGTAGTGTCATTATCATTACTGGACATAAGATCTATCAAGTTAGAAAGGTATTCAATGTCAGTTTCAGCGAGACCATGTTGTTTAGCTACTTTTTCGAGCTTCATCTGGTGGAATTTATGTAATGCTAATTTACGAACAAATAGGTGAATATCTTTAATCCAGGCAAAAGTATCGAAATTGGGGCGGGGAACAAAAGAAAGCCCTTTAAGGAGAAAATTATTTTGTGACTCTGTAAAAGCAGTGTCTGTCAGATTGATAATGCAGACTCATTTACCGGTTTTTCTTGTTCCTGGTACTCCTTTTTCTCTAGCGATGTTGAGGTGGAGTAATGTGTTTATCTAAAAAAGCTACAGATTTGCGTAAGATACACTGTCTAGTCGGTTGTTGAGATTCTAGTCCGGTATTAGTCCCATTATTATCATCATTATCCGAGGTTTCATATTCGGATGTTGAGTAATTACATACATTCACGCTATTACGTTCCTCTCTTTTTCGAATAGCGATAGATTTGTCCAATCTTATCTTTAGAGTCTAATAAATTTCTGTTGTTTTCTAGTACGTATAGTGTTGTCGAAATGGTCTAGTAATACCTTTTTTTTGAGTTTATTTTCCAATTCGACAAATAATGGGTTTTCACTAACAGTCTGGATATCGACTCTGCTCTTTTCGATTAGGGCATTTGTTTCAGTTAATTTTTCAGTTTCAAAATTAATAAGGATTTGCATATATTTTTTTGAGCATTCCCCTGATGCGGTTTGCCATTCTTCCATATATTTACTCTCGGCAATATGAGATGCGGGAGGAACCTGAACATGCAGCCCCCTAGGAATCCTATCCTTAGCCAAATAATTGAGGGAGATTTCCCATTTAGAGCGAATTTGTTTCTGTAATAGTTTTTGAACTCTATTGAAAGTGCTTGAGATATTATTAGGTGGTGATGTTGTTATTTCTGAAGACTCAGAGTACGAAGGCGTTTTCATCATTAGCTCCCCACTTATCTTGGAAATCAAAGGAAGACAGGCACCCTGCCATTTGGAAACAATCGATTGTGATTAATAAATTTATAACGACCGTAATAAAGATACGGTGCCCTGCTAGGTATTGAAACCGGTATATTCAAGTAGGAACAGACTAAATTAATAAGGGGAATGGAAGGTTTAAGTTCTGAGGAAAGCCTAACAAGCTTAAACCGGTTTAGTTTAGAGAAACGGCGCCTTAGAGGGGATCTGATAACTTCATATAAATATATACGGGGCCATTATAAACCATTGTCTGGAAACCTATTCATAACAGGACTATACACAGGACACGAGGTCACCCATTTAGACTTGCGAAAGGAAATTCAGCCTAAAGCATAGGAA
The DNA here is from genome assembly GCA_009667805.1 of Leptobrachium leishanense. NCBI lineage: Eukaryota > Metazoa > Chordata > Amphibia > Anura > Megophryidae > Leptobrachium > Leptobrachium leishanense. Next base: position 226,404,965 of record CM019065.1, read on the forward strand.
GGGTTATTTTAAACCAACTTGCACACAGGGTGCAACAAGAGTGTCTAAAATACAGTATTTTTAATATACAAGGCACACAGACAGTAATTAAAAATGAATGAAACATAAAAAAGTCCAACACTATTGTATAATCTCAATAGGAGTGGTATAGGTCACGCCGCTCAAAATAAGGTATGGGGCAATAGAGAAATTGACCAGTTCAGTTCAAAAAGTATGAATACCTCCCTATTACCTCAGCGGTTCAAACCGCCTACGTACCTGCTAGCTAGATAGAAAGTATAATTAGCAAGAGAGGTTCGTCGAACCATCAACAGTTAAAAGAGTGAAGGGTTATAGCTCGACGCGTTTCGCCCTGCCGGGCTTAGTCTTGAGCTGGAATGACCACAGTTTACATGCTGGGTATATATACACGCGCTTATAATTGACCAGTAATCCGTAATTAACAGTAAAAACATACCGACACGCTTCCACAGACGTCACTCGTCAAATGGTAGTTGTTACCGCCCACTCTAGTCGGGTCATGTGGTCAAAAAATGGCCAATGAGAGATTCGATTCTGCCGTCATAACCACGTGACCAAGGACTCCCAATCGTAGAAGGGATACCCCTACTAGTGTTAGTAAACAGGCTGATTATGGTATACAGCCGGCTAACATAACGTACAGGTTCCCAGACAAGCGAATGAGTTCCTAACGGATGCCTACTGTCCATTAATATGAATAATAAGGTCATAGAGACAGGGAGATCGCTACCCACCGAATGATAACCCTTGCACCCAACCATTATGACAATGTGGACACATACATAGAACCGTAACCCATAACATACCAGATACACCTCCATATCGTACTCGGTCCACGCTGCAATATAGATATAGACACAGAGTTAAATACTACCCAATCAACCCATAACTGGAAACGACTTAATATACAGATCAAGGCACAGAAGTGTCTAATGGTTTACAGGGGCGGGGGGTCACTCAAAAAGGCCATATTCCTAATAGAGATAGCCCTGACAATTAAAGGCATACTTCCTAATCCAAGTGGTATCCTATATATCAAAGGGCAAATCCTCACCATAGGAAGGGTGGTCGTTACAAAATAAGAATAATACTGAAAAACAAATATACCAAAGCACTAAGCATAATAACCAGCCAATGAATATACATACAACTGATGAATAAAAATATATATATATTTTCTATTTATGTGTCAAATAGTTTAATAACCAAACCAATCATAGGTGGACACCAAACATAATATGGATACAGCAAACGAAAAATATAAATAATTAAATTAAAATAAAAATTGTTAAGTGATCGAGAAAAATATATATCAAAATCGAAAGCAACCAAGGGACAAAGCCAAGGGAGGGGAGCATAATAACGCCCCAACACTTATGGGTTGATTGGGTAGTATTTAACTCTGTGTCTATATCTATATTGCAGCGTGGACCGAATACGGCATGGGGTAGTTTGGGTTGCTATGAGTCACGGTTTTATGTACGTGCCCACACTGTCATAATGTTTGGGTGCAAGGGCTATCATTCTGTGGATAGTGATCTCCCTGTTTCTACGATCATGTTATCCATATTAATGGACAGTAGGCATCCGTTAGGAACTCATTCGCTTGTCTGGGAACCTGTACGTTATGTTAGCCGGCTGTATACCATAATCAGCCTGTTTACTAACACTAGTAGGGGTATCCCTTCTACGATTGGGAGTCCTTGGTCACGTGGTTATGACGGCAGAATCGAATCTCTCATTGGCCACCTCCTTGACCACATGACCGGCTAGAGTGGGCGGTAACTACTACCACTTGACGAGTGGTGTCAGTATGTTTACTGTTATTTACTGATTATTGGTTAATTATAAGCGCGTGTGTATATATAAGAGGAATGTATATTGTGGTCATTCCAGCTCAAGACTAAGCCCGGCAGGGCGAAACACGTCGAGCTATGACTCTTTTTTAACTGTTGTTAGTTCACTTGGTTGAGTCCCACTGATGGTTCTTATGGGTCGACGAACCTCTCTTGCTAATTATACTTTCTATCTAGCTAGCAGGTACGTAGGCAGCTTGAACCGCTGAGGTAATAGGGAGGTATTCATAATTTTTGAACTGGTCAGTTTCTCTATTGCCCCATACCTTATTTTGAGCGGCGTGACCTATACCACTCCTATTGAGATTATACAATAGTGTTGGACTTTTTTCTGTTTCATTAATTTTTAATTACTGTCTGTGTGCCTTGTATATTAAAATTACTGTATTTTAGGCACTCTTGTTGCACCCTGTGTGCAAGTTGGTTTGTTATTGGTCTTTCGGGGTTATGCCCCATTGAGTGCTATATTGCCCTCCTTTTTGTTTGTTTTTTGAAGGGTTATTTTAACCTGCAGCGTGTACCACCATCAATATCTGATAAAACAAAAAATAAAACAATATGCGGCACGGATACTAATCCCACAGAGATTTTATTCAGAAAACAGCAGATAGAAATGCAACGTTATCTGCTGTTTTCTGAAGAAAATCTCAGTGGGATTAGTATCCTTGCTTCATGCTGTTTTATTTTTATTTTGTGCGGATTGAGGATGAGCGGACCTCTGTGGCGTAGCACTGGATCCTCCTGCTGGCTTACATAGGGCTCTCCCTATCTGGAGATGCTGCACACTTTGAAGTTTACCATCAGTATCTGCCAAGGTATCCTGAGACCTAACCTGGAGCATGTACCGCCATCAGTGTCTATCCTGAAACCTAACCGACAGCGTGTACCACCATCAGTATTTGCCAAGATATCCTGAGACCTAACCTGCAGCATGTACCACAATCAGTATCTGCAAAGGTATCCTGAAACCTATTCCTTCATTCCCAGTCATCCGTGTACGGACTTCAGCCTGTCAGACTAGGCTTCCAATCATCAATGTACTGACCTTGACTTGCCTGAGTTCCTTGCTGATCCACTGTTTCTGGCTGTCTGGTCTTCCCAGTCGCTGTAAACTAAAGTTATACCTGAGTATCCTTGCCTAAACGGTTATCGTGCCAAATCCCAGGGGTCCCACCATGGCTCACGCTGGGTTCCACCCTTCTAGTGTGGGACATGTTCAAGGTAACCTTATGATATGAGTTATCCTTTTTATAACCGTTGGGAGTTAATCAAATGATTGGCTAATACTGTGTAAAGTGAATGTGTCTGAAATGGTAGGATATTGTTGGATGGCTTGTTTTACACCCCCCCCCCCCTCCCCTGTTTTCTTTCTATACCCCACTTATTCGCTGGAAAAAAAACGTAAACTTAATAAAGTTCATATTGAATAAAAATAAGTCTTGACATTTGTGGACACTGAGGAATCCCTATCGCAAAATACATTTTGGTGGTCCTTCTAAGAGTACTTTTTTGTAAACATTTTATGTGCTATCTATATTTTTTACATTTATTATTATTATTATTATTATTGATCTACCAGTTTTCCTATTTTTGTCTCCATTATTGGAGACTCACGTCCTGGGTGACAGTGGACAAGAGAGGGACACCTTTTTGGATCAACTCTGAGGTGGTAGAGCACTACCTTTAAGTGCTATAGGTTCTGTACAGGACCAGGACCGTAGACTGCTCCAAAAATTGTCAGAGTCCTTATGAGTCCATCTATTTATTACTTTGTTCACTTCTTTGATATAGACACCTTGTCCTATGGGATCTCTTTGTATTTTCTATTGGTCTCCTGTCCATTTCAGAGAGCTGTGAGTCTAAGGCTCTTGAAAAAGTGAGTGCTCCTCCAGAGAAGGGAGTTTCTAAAAAAAACAAAAATCCTGTATAATTGACTGTGCTATGCAATTTTTCTTTATGTTTTTTTGTGCTTATGTTCAAGTGTTGATATATAAGAACTCTGCTGAACCACATGTGAACAGAGACCTTGGAAATGGGCCAGGAGACCCTCTGGGATGTTTTAAAAATTTAAGTATTTGTTATGGTCATGTATTTAGTCACATTTTGCGCCTTAGGGTGTTTCAAAACATAAGCCTTTATTATACAGCACATGATTGATTTGTTTGAGTAATCGTCAAGTTTAGAGGTGCGCTGGGAGCATAGAAACATAGAAAATGTCGGCAGATAAGAACCTTTCGGCCCATCTAGTCTGCCCAATTACATGGATACTTTACCTGGATTTATCTTTGTTTAGGATAGCCTTATGCCTATCCCATGCCTGCTTAAATTCAATCACTGTTTTGGCCTCTACCACTTCAACTGGAAGGCTGTTTTTTATTTAGTGTGGTTTAGAGACCGTAATAGTGGTTTTTGGAGTATTGTGTCCTAGCTAATTCTTGTGTCCAGGGGAAGGAAAGATTTAAGTTCTGAGGAAAGGATAACGCATTTTTCACGTCGTCCCTGAAAAAGTGCGTTAGAACGAATGGACGTATTTTGTCACGGAATACGCGATAGCGGTCATACGATGTGCATTTTCGTCCCTGATTTTGTATGGATCCTCAATAAAACCCTTTCTGCCTCTGGACGTTATGTTGGCCGGACATTAGCAGCGTCTGACGTCTCCTAATCACGCACACACGCCGCTAGTGGACGCAGCGCACTCTGTACGTCAGTACTAGCGGTATCACGTTCTCGAAAAAATGCGTTTGTTTGCTGCTTGCGTTGCGCAGCCGCACTTTCGTGCGGCCGTACTTCGTATATTGCCTGTCATTGGACGTCATTTGCTGCTACTACGGCCGTGATAAAGTGCGGCTGCACTCGCGTTCACACTGCATTAGTCTGACCCTAGCCTTTAACCTGTTTAGTTCAGAAAAACTGCACCTTAGAGGGGATCTGATAACTTTATATAAAATATGTACAGGGCCATTATAAACCATTGTCTGCAAACTTGCTCATTAATAGGACTATACATAGGACACCAGGTCACCCATTTAGACTGGACGAAAGGAAATTCGGCCTAAAGCATAGGAAAATTGTTGTTTTTTTCTTCTCATTTCCCACAGCAGCAGTAAGTATGGAGGAATGTGTTATTAAGCATTGTTTCATCAAAAACTTACTCTGCTGCAAAGAGCACAGGTGGATCCCTTGGACCGCTGCATCACCATAATGTACTCCTTACAAGGTCAAGTGAAGTGTCACTGGGAGGGATACCAAGCATGACCATATAAGGTTTTAAAAACAAAAGTGTGTGTGGGGGGAACAATTGCAAAATGTCCCCCCCCTCCTTTTAAGGCAATGACATTATTCACTTATAACGCAAACAATGTCACTGTACCAATTCACCTTCTCATTTCCCTCACTGTGAGCAAACTTGAAAGTGATTGCATAATGTGTTACTACACATTAATCTAAAACATGGGGAGGGGGGCGCTACAGGTGGGCTTGCACCCGGGTGCCTTGTCACATAGCTACGCCTCTGGCCTGTTGAGGTTGTTGGGTCAGAGACTGACAGACTTTTAAACAACGTCTGGATGTTTTCTTGCAGAAAAATATATAATCTTTAATATGCGGGTAAAAGCTGCCTGATCCAAGGAGAAATCTGACCGGCATCTTGGGTCCAGAAGGATTTTTTTCACAGTATGTTGCATTTTGATGTTCGATTCAGGCTGGGTTTCATTGCCTTTTTTTGGATCAACCGCAGTAGGCGTTGTGTGACTGGCTGAATTCAAGGTCTCTTTTTTTTCGGCCTAGTTTACTATATAGCTCCCATTTTAGCAGCACTGATTCTGTTCTAGTTATGCAGATATATCAATGTTGTATTGTTATAGCACTTGAGACACACACACACACTTCACTGGAAATTTTTGAATTGATATGTTAACCTGCTGTTTTTTCTCTACTGCTGTAAATACAGGTTCATACTTTCTGACTCTTTAATACATCATCCTTAATTTTCTTTTCAGATATCAAGCCTTATCCCACACTTTGCTTATTAAATATTAATGTAACTATTTTGTAGATTATTTTTTGTGTGTAGCTCTATAAATACATACACATGCATATATTCTTAAATGGCCACTTTGTTTTTTTATATTTCTTTTCTTTTCAATCTGTAGATTGCCATTACTGTAGAGAAGGAGATTATGAGTGAATGGATTAAGGTACCCTGCATAGAAAGCTTGGGTAGCTGCACCTATGAGGATGCATGTGCTATATTGGATGCTCTTATTCAACCTGGACAGGAATGTCCTGAGCCTCTGCGTACTTATGGCCTGCCATGCCATTGTCCTTTCAAAGCAGTAAGTACTGATATTTCCTGAAGTTGCTACTTACATGAAAACAAAATTGTATACATTCTACAGTCATACCAGGAGTCTTTTCCATTTATTGATGCCACAGGGACAAAAACTGCTAGTGTCCTGTGCGAAACATTTCTTAAGTCAGGCTGTTGTGCAGACTACAGAAAGAAACTATCCTGAGGGAGCCAGGCCCAAATAGACAAGTCTGGAATAAGCAAACAGGCTCAAAATGTGCCCTCTAAAATAAAATCTAAATCGTAGCTTTTAATGTAAATCTAATAAAACTTCAAAACCGCACACTCAGACAACATAAAAGGTATATATTAAACTCAAAAGCAAGAGAGATCTTATGCTAAAAAATGCCAAATGTTAGTGATTTCTGGACAGATGGGTTATTGCTACACAGGTAGGAGAGGAGGACGTCAAGGAACTACATACATAGGATAGAAGGAAATCAGAATAAACCACATTGTATCTGAAGAAATCAAGGCTAATCATGCACCCAAAAAAAATCATATATAGCTATGGTAACATATGGAGAAATGAATAGACTGGTAGGGCTGAGAGCACTCTATAACCGCTACCTACTACAGTTCACAAATGGACATAGTAATGTCCTTGCTAATGTCTGAAATGGCATACATTGCTGTAAATTACAAAGATTGCTCAATGCATTTCGTCATAATCTGACCTCATCAGGAGCTAGGGATCAGGTAACGTGTAATCAGAAAATCTAGAGAGTGCATAACTCACCACATGAACAACAACAAATTAGAGCGAACTGGGAAATTTCGTCTCTGGAAATGTACATCCAGAAAGATCTGATACCGCAGGGTCTGCAGATTCAGATCAGGTCCCAACAGGGAACTGAGGATCTCCTTAAAGAATGGGAAGAGGGGGCTAATGAGTGTTCCAAATGTTATTTCGACATCATTATAAGACATAATAAAGAACAACTGACTAGCATGGACTCTACGTAGGAACTGAACTAAAAAAAACATTCAGGAACTATACTACTTTTACCGCTTCTGGAACCAGACTTGAACAGAATCTTGATAGATACAGAAACAGCTTGTTTGCTTTTTTCCGGTGGCTGGTCGGTGCTCTGTTCGGCTTTTCTTTTTTCGGATGCATTCAGTGGGTTTTGCGGCGGCTTATCGGATCCGATATTTTTCTGTTCGGTTCGGCAGTTTTGCAGTTTTCTGTGGTGAATGCTGGATTCCCCGAAGTGCAGGGAACTAAAGATCTTTGCATAATCCTGTAATGAGTCACTACCTCAGGCTCAGATGCAAATGTACAACACTCAGCGAACTTGTGAAACAAGTTTCCTTACTGAGAACTCGTTTTTGTGAACAAGGGTGCCCACACAGTGTTCTCAAAAGAGCGTGTCAGAGGGCCCTTGGTGTTGAGAGGAAGATCCTGCTAGAAGATGAGTCTCCCAGGAGTGACACCGACCTGGTCAGGCTGATTGCCAAGTTTGATGTGGCAAACAAAAAGGTGACTGAACTGATTCTTCGAGCAGATTAGGATCTCGTACTATCATTACACCCCATGCATCCTTAACTTCACGGAGAGGGCCGAACCTGAGGGATCAATTGTGTCATAACCATCTTCCACCTATTAGACCATCAGTCACTGGTAACCGGTTACCAAAGTTGAAATCAGGCACTCACAAGTTTTGATCTTGCGAAGCATGTAACTTCATCATGCAGCCCTTGTCATCTTTCTATAATGCCCATGGTAAAAAGACATTTAGAGTCACCAATGGTTTTACTTGTAACACACAGGGCATTGTGTACCTTTTATTTGCTGATGTGCTCTTCTATACATGAGAAAAACAATGAGGAAATTTAACATCCGGATAATGGAACATCCCAGATCCGTGAGATACGTCAGGGAAACTTCGGTCTCTTGCTACCTCAAAAATTGCCACGCAAATAGCTCTGACAATATATGCTTTATGGGTCTAGAAAAAGTGACTCTAGGTGACAGAGGAGGTGACCTAGACAGGCGCCTGCAACAGCGAGAAACCTTTTTGGATTTTTAAACTGAAGACTTTGGGCAGTATTACAGGGCTGGTAATATAATTATAGTCTATGGGGTTGTTAAGTTTACCAGCAGCTCTGGTTAAATTGGCACCAATTATGTAATACTGCCCTTTGTATCCCAACCTGCTCAATGATTCCCCTGGACAAGGTCTTCTGCCTTTTCTTTCAGCCCATTTATATTTATTTGCTTTTTCTGATGCCTTACAATTAACAGCGAGCATACTTATTTTTTTTTCCACCAGTCCCTCAGCAGTTGTTATCAAATGTAGCAACAAAGGTGGAAGCCTGTTTTAGGGTGAGGGAACACTTCCCTTTCTTGGCTGCTGATGGATGGGTAGCCCCAACCTTGGCATCAGTGGTGTCGCAGGGGGGGCGGGGGGGGTGGCCCGCACCAGGTGACACCCGCCCTTAGGGTGACACCGTCACCCTAAGGGCAGGTGTCTCACCCTGCGATGCAGTGTTCGGCTCCCTGCGAGCGTCCAAAGCGATATAGCTTCGGCACTCGCCAGGGGGAACCACGTCACCAGCCGAGTTCTCGCGAGATCGAGGGTGGTCACGTGGCTTCCCCAGGCGAGCGCCCAAGCTCCATGCCGCCGGACGCTCAGAGGGAGCCGAACACGCGGTGGCGGCGCGGCGGCAGGAGGTGAGCTGGGGCCTGGGGGCAGTATCCATGAGAGCTGCTGGGGCATATCCATGAGAGCTGCTGGGGCATATCCATGAGAGGAGCTGGGGCATATACATGAGAGGAGCTGGGGCATATCCATGAGAGCTGCTGGGGCATATCCATGAGAGCTGCTGGGGCAATATCCATGAGAGGAGGTGGGGCAATATCCATGAGAGGAGGTGGGGCAATATCCATGAGAGGAGGTGGGACTGTATCCATGAGAGGAGCTGGGGCAATATCCATGAGAGCTGCTGGGGCAGTATATCCATGAGAGGAGCTGGGGCAATATCCATGAGAGCTGCTGGGGCATATCCATGAGAGCTGGGGCAGTATCCATGTGTGCTGGGGGCAGTATCCATGTGTGCTGGGGCATATCCATGAGAGCTGGGGCTATATCCATGTGTGAGCTGGTCTGGGGCAATATATCCATGTGTCAGCTGGTCTGGGGCAATATATCCATGTGTGAGCTGAGGCGCAATATATCCATGTGTGAGCTGAGGCGCAATATATCCATGGGTGAGCTGGGGGCAATATATATCCATGGGTGAGCTGCTGGGGGCAATATATCCAGAGCTGCTGGGGGCAATATAAATCCATGTGTGCTTTCACTGCCTTCGAACAGGCACCGTACTTGCTGGCAGTTGGCAAAAATAATTTGTGTGAGCATATGAGAGTGCTCCACAGCAATAAACCTCACAGTAATGTGCGCTGTGTGTATGAGCATTTAGTGTTATATGGGAGTACCCTATATTTAGGAGTAAGAGTAGTTAAAAAGAAAATCCATAAAACTCGGGGGGGGGGGTGACACCATAAATTACCGCACCGGGTGACACCAACCCTAGTGATGCCACTGCTTGGCATACATGATCACCTAACAGTAGGAGGTCCGTTACATCTCCCTAGAGCCAACATATAGTTAATGGCATTATCCTGTTTTCACCCACCATAGCCTCAGTGAACACCTCTTATAGCTGTGTTACCACTCCTGATTGACACCTGTATATCTGCAAGCACCACTTCTTTAGTATTTAAAACTGCATGGGCATTTGGTGAGCGTTGCGCTCTCTAGATTTCCTGCTTGAGTCGGCTACCTGACCCATAGACTCCATTATATGGGGGGGCAGTTTACAACACAAAAGATCGCAAAATGGATGCACCCAGTGACACAGAGTAAAATATTTTCTTAACTAAACATACAAGAGTAAAACAAAGAATATGTAACATCAGCAACATAAAATAAACATAATAGGGTCATTTCATTTTTTTTTTGTGGTAGTGGCCCATTAAAATGACCCTAGCCTCTAAATAAAAAAAAATCAGATGTTTTATGATGGTGTAATGTGTGTGTATTAACTTATTGGTCTTATTTCTTGAATTATCTGCTTAATAACCCTGAACGTGTTTCTTTTTAAGGGATCCTATTCTCTTCCTGATACCAGCATCAAGATTCCAAACATATCTCTCCCATCATGGCTTGCTAGCGGCAATTACCGTGTGACTGGAGTAATGAGCCACAAAAGTGAGGAGATCGGCTGTGCCAAGTTCACTTTCTCTTTGCAAAGTAGTGACTCTTGGTGGTGGTGAACTGAAATATCAAGCAGCTTGAGGAGCCTGGAACAGACATTTTTTAATCCCTAGAAAGCTTAAGACTCACCCCTTCCTTTAAACTACTCCTCCTTGTGGCAGTATAAATTACATATGACCAGAGGACCAGCCATGTGACCAATAGGATACAAAGTTTAATTTGTACTAAAATCTACGCGTTGCCATATTTTAATGTAACATTACAGAACGTGATTGCCCACCACTCATTTCAAGTAACATCATAGCAGGGTGTGGTTATTTATAGAATATTAACATAAGAATGATGTGCGTAAAGAAAGGGTATATAGCACATGCTCCCTATATTTGTATATTTTACACCCAACCATTAGAATGTCTACATTTCTTGAAGGGATTTGAAACCTTCCCAACTGGAATGGGTTTTCATGCATAGTGAATTAGGGTTAGAAGATTATGGCATTAAAATTGGTTTTGATTTATTTTTCAACCCTTTTTTTGTAAGGCCTAGGATTTGTGAAGTATTCTTCCCTTCTATGATCTGACCAGCTGTTGACTCAGACTGGCCCAGCTGTTCACACCCACTTAATAATTAAATTTTGGGCAAAGTCTACCCCAGCGTTTAACAGCATTGCGGCACTAACTAACACAATGAAAAGCCTCTAATATATTGTTACGTTCTTTAACTCATTAACCCCCCCTGACGGTATTCCTGAGTGTGGCTCGGGGTTAACTATCATTGCCGAAAGTGTTAACCCTGAGCCACACTTGGGCTGTATACATACCTGCCCTGCGCTCCCTCGCTGACCTCCGCGATCGCATTCTCCTCCGGCGATCGCGGCGTTTTGCTTCCTGGTTCCCTTTTCAGGAGAAGGGAACAAGGAAATAGGATGTCGCGATCACCGGAGAAGAATGGGGACAGCGAGGGAGCGCAGGGACAGGTATGTATCCAGCGGCATCCCGAGTGTGGCTCGGGGTTAACGCTTCTGCAACGCATTTAACCCAGAGCCAACTATAGACACCTAACGGTACATACTCGCCACCCAGGACATACTTGAAAATGAGAGAAATCTCAATGTATCCTTCCTGGTAAAATCCTTTCTCAAAAAAAAAATAATAAAAAAAAAATTGTTGCGATTCTGACATATAAAATATGTCGGAATCGGAACGCTAGGGAGGTTAACTTTGGAAGACCATGGGGGGATGTCATGGGGCTTATCTGCAGCATGCGGGGGGACTTTCCCCACAGCCTCGGGAAGACCTACGCCAGTCTGGGGGGGATTCCAGGGTTGTCTGACTTCCTGAAAGTCAAACCATGCCTCGGGACCTCCCCGCCCACTGATGTCGTCATGCATGACCGTGATGACATCATAAAGGGACCTCACCCCAGTCAGGCAGGAAAATCCCAATACAAGAGATACAGGGATCCTTTGGCCCCTGTATTTTCTAAATAGTAAGATACCGGGTCATGCTTGATGACGTTGGAAAGGCCAGAGTATGTTCCGTTACCAGATTCTGTCGAAAAAGAAAATGTCTTTTTTTTATAATGCAGCACTATTGTTAACTTTTTAATTATAAAGTGAAAAGTGATGATGCACTAACTCACCTTCACATTTCCCATAATGCCAGCAAGCGTGGAGGTGATGGAACAATACGTAATAACTCAATATGCCATCAAAAATCTAAAACTGGCGCACTGCTTCAAAGAGCGCAGGGGGTCCTTTAGAACCTTGCGGCTCTGATTTTTAAACTGTGTAAAGTCATGTGAGGAGTCATTGGAAAGGTCAGAGTCTGGCCATGTAAGAATAGAAAAACAAACCAATGCAATATTTATTTACTTTTTTTTTCTCTCTCATTTCTAAGGCGGTGGCGCTGTGCTTTTACTTCTAAAGCAAACAATGCTGCTGTCCTAATTTACTTTCTCATTTCCCACTCCGGGACCAAAAGGTGGAAGTGGTGGTGCTAAGCATTATTATTACACATTGGTCCAGCTTAAACACAAGCTGCTTCACCGCTGCAAGGACTACTGTATTTCCATAATCTACACCCCACAAAGTCCTTTTCGGTAGCTTTAGACCGAACAGAGTCTGGCCTTTCATGATATGAAACATGACCATGTTAAGTGTCAGGTAAAAAGAAAAAACCCCAACACAAACCTACATAAAATAGATATTTTTTAAATTGATTTATTTTTGGTTCCAAAGCAATGTCATTGTCCATTTGTCATGTATAAAATGAGCAATACAACTGACGTTACTCACCTTCTCATTTCCCACCCCATGAGCAAGTTCAGTGTTTTGTACAGAGTTATATTGTTCATAAAAATAAATGTGCCAAAATACAAGCAAGACATGTTTTTTTCTCAGTTACCGTTAAAGTTGCCAATTTTCTTTTAACGCGAGTACCCCATACAATATATAATTATTGGTTTGGATGATAAAATGTAGAAAAAAATATTTTAGAACATGTTAATGATTGTAATCTGAATGGAAATTCACAATTTTTTGTAATAGCATTCTGACAGGACATGACATACAGTATACATATACTAATGATAGATTTTGAATCTGCTGAAAATAAAGCTATATATAAAGTTGTCTGGGTCCTACAATAAAACATTATTTCAAATCGTGTTTAAACATAATGACCACAAAACTGTTTAAAAATGAGCAGAGCATAGAAGGGTAAAATGTCTCGGCAGTGAAGGGGTTAATATTTATCAAACTAGTTCAGTTTTCTTACTGAATCGATGGACAGAAGTCTCCCTCTCCAAGAAATGTGGCAATCAGCAGCCGCTAGGAAGCCTTTTGGGTTGGAATCTCAGGTCCAAATATATGCTAGTGTTCTGTTGTAAGGAGAAGTTGACTGGTCAACTCAGTAATGCCTCTCACCACGCAAGCCTAGAAAGGCATCTGATTGGCTGCATATACTCAGTGGTGTATTTAGGTTTTGTGCTGCCCTAGGCCTGACTAAACTCGTGCACCCCCTAATTTAAATTTGAGGCACCCCCTCCTGTCAAGGGCACACCTCTTTCTGGTTAATCCCCACCCTTCCTCTTTAAGCTCCACCTTTTCCTCTTCGAGCTCCGCCTTTTCCTCTCTTTATATAAAAAGTGGTACCAAGTGCCTACTTGTATATTTTGTATACCATTTCAAATGTATCTATTTGAGATAAAGAAAATTATGAAATGTTTAAATTCAAGCATTTTTACAAAGAACAGCCACGCATGTCAAGTATACTGGAACACAGCCGTTCTAATTGGTTGAACAATAAAATCCACAGAAACGTGCACTGCATATGAACGTATCACAGAGCTGCACAGCAATAAAACTCACAGTACTATGCAGTGTGTATCACAGAACCCACAGCAATAAAACTCCCAGCAATGCAATGTTTGGTGTGTGTCAGCGTATCCGAATCCACAGCAATAAAAATTCCAGCAATGCAGTGTGTATGAGTGTATCAGAATCCACAGCAATAAAACTCCCAGTAATGCAATGTGCGGGTCAGCGTATCAGAATCCACAGCAATAAAACTCCCAGCAATGCAATGTGTGGTGTGTAATGAGTGCATCAGAATCCACTGCAATAAAACTCCCAGCAATGCAATGTGTGGTGTGTGTCAGCGTATCAGAATCCACAGCAATAAAACTCCAGCAATGCAATGTGTGGTGTGTAATGAGTGCATCAGAATCCACTGCAATAAAACTCCCAGCTGTCAGGCGGACACACGTACCCGTGGGTAGCTACGGTCAGCCCTAAGATGAAACAGGAGACTGAACACCTAAATGCGATACCAGTCCTTAAGTTGGCTGGGTTTACGCAGTAGCTAGAAGTGAACCTATAAGGCAGGGAAGTAGGCAAGGAGGACAGAAACCAGTCCTAGGGTGGCTGGTATGGAGACAGGAAAGTACGGAGTACCAGAGAGAGTATGTCAAGCTAGTACACGTAAGTCAAATGATATGCTCAGGTTAGTACGATAGGTAACCATAGAAAACCCAGAACCCTAATTGCGATACCAGTCCTTGAGGTGGCTGGGTTAAGTGATAGCGAGTGGAAAAAAAGTTTAGTACGTAGGGAAAAACCAAATGCAACGTCAAATACATAAGCCGGGTCAGAGGGATACAGAGATACTCAGAGTCGGTCGCCAATAGCCAGGTCATACACAGTAAGTCAATCAGGAATATCAGAATACAGCACCAAAGGGTATAGCAAGCTAAAACCACGAAAGGGCAAAGAGAAATGCAAAAAGCAGGTTTAAATCTCGCGCCCTGCCTCCCGATTGGCCAACAGGATCACATGATGCAGGAGGAACCACGGGGGAGGCGTGATGACGTCATGCCGCTGGGAAGCTTCAAACTAGGGATGTGCGTTTCGGGTTTTGGAATTTCGGAATTTTCACGAAATTTCCCGATTCGTGTTTTCGGATGCGGCCGAATTTCCGAAAATTTTTAGATCCGAAAATGGCAGATCCGAAAAGTTTTCCGAGCCGAAACGAAATATTTTCGGAATTTTCAAATGGACTTGAAATGTGTCAAATCGAAATTTATTGCTTTGAAACGAGGACAACAGACGTTCCGGAAAAACGAAAATTTCCGAAATTACGAAAAGTCGATACAAAAAACGAGCAAAGTGACACGAAAATACGAAAAACGGTCGATATTCCGAAAACATGTACAATTCCAAAAAACGAAAATTTCCGAAATTACGAAAAGTCGATACAAAAAACGAGCAAAGTGACACGAAAATACGAAAAATGGTCGATATTCCGAAAAAAAATGTACACGAAAAACGAATCGAGCCGAACCGAAACAGAAATCGGTCGAAACGAGCCGAATCGAAAAGTTTAAAAATCCGAAAAATCGAACCGAATCGAACCGAAAAAAAAAAATCGGTGCACAAGCCTACTTCAAACCAGGAAGGAGCGACGACACGCGCGCACAGGACGCCAGGAGGGGCTGCGAGGGGGACGCAGCCCTCGGAAGCACAAGGATGGGCGCTGGGACCGAGCCAACCGCCGGACCCTAACACCAGCAAACCGAGTGTATATGAGCACACAGCAATTATTTATTCTACATTTACCGGCCTCTGTCCGCGGTAGGGCTGTGTGCAGAGTCAGCAGGGACTGTGTACAGACTCAGCAGGAGGTCCCTCCAGGCCACGTTAGGATCACGGCTGTGCCTGTGCATGGAGCCATCTTGTCAGCAGTGGGGTGCCACTGCCAGAGGGTGCACCGTGGCTTTGATTCCCTTCCCGGTGGGTGTTCAGTCCAGAATAGAGAGACAGTCCATGTTAACGAAAAGGGCGGGCAGCTGCGTGCATGCGTGTCACTTGGCTCAGCCAGTCAGGTGGTACTGAGACTCAGTACCACCTGACTGGCCGGACCGAGTGTGACCTGCACGCAAGCAGCCTCACCAGGAGCCAGGCAGCTCAATGACAAATTTCTATCACTGCAGTGCTGGTTAAGGAAAGGTCCACTTTAAACAGCAGTAAGCAGACAGGGCTTCATATTCTGCTGATAACCCCCCCCCTTTACCTGCCGTTTACTGTCATCTTCTCTCTCTGGACACAAATCACATCCCCCTCCCCTCTCCTAGAGCTGCTGCGGGGCAGGGGAGGAGCTATGGAGGGAGGAGAGGGGGATTTTTATTCTATTTGATTTTATTCCGTATGCAAACGCCATGCTCCGCTGCTCGTTGTTTGAGAACACAGCTCAAAGCTGACACACAGTGACAGTGGCACCTCCTAGTACCCCCTAATGACACCCCAATAATCACTGGTACCTGGGGCGGCCCGCCCTCCGCCATTCCTCTAAGTACACCACTGCTCTGGTGATATGCTCACACACAAGTTTGGCGAACTGCCAGCAAGTACGGTGCTGTTTGAAGGCAGTGCAAATCCCCATAGAGAAGTAATGGTTAATCTATTCAGAGAACACCAAACAGCAGAGAAATGTCAGTGAAATGCCCTGATGTTCGGTGGTTTCAATCAGCAGGTTTATTCAGGCGAACCCCATAGGTTTCAATGTTAAAAATATTCCCGTTTTTTATGCAATATCTAATAATACCATTTATTATTTAAATCTGCAGTAAAAAGTCTTTATTTATTTATTGATTTTTTTTTGTACCTTTTAGTGATTTTTCAGAATCTTTTGGGCCAAATTCCCCCCCTTTTTTTTTTAATAGCGGTTCTTCTTTTTCTGTAACAGAACTTTTTATTATCAATCATAGGATCTTATATGTAAATTAGGGACCTGCAAAGCTTCGAGATTCGATTCGAAATCGAATCGCTGGTCGAATTCAATTCGAATTCAATTTTGAGGCATGATTCGAAATGTTTTCGAATCTTCCTGATCGCACGCAGCGCGCCTTCCAGACGCACAGCACATGGTTGCACGTGGCTGGGAAGGAACGGCACACTGCTAGGCGCCGCCCACCTCAAGGTCCCTTCACAGTGGAGGCTGCGGTGGACTGGAAGGCAGCTGCGGTTGGAGCTCCTGCAGTGAAGTCTGTCTGGACGTGGTCGGAGGAGAGAGAGAGAGCTGCAAGCAGGCAGAGTCTGACCCAATTGAGTGGTGTTGAGTATTAGTATATTAATTTAA
This sequence comes from Leptobrachium leishanense, assembly GCA_009667805.1. Classification (NCBI taxonomy): domain Eukaryota; kingdom Metazoa; phylum Chordata; class Amphibia; order Anura; family Megophryidae; genus Leptobrachium; species Leptobrachium leishanense. The sequence goes on from CM019065.1 coordinate 226,422,051, forward strand.
ATAACTATCCCTGGCCTGAGAAGTGTCACGTATTGTGCTTCTTTTGCAGGAAGCCAGAAGATGGCCGCCGGGGGGGAGGGGGGATCCAGGGGGCCCTGCTGAATATTAATGTTTATTTTATTCCTAGCTCTGTGGGAGATAATTCTGGGGGTCTCACTCACTGCTGTCTGCTGCTCTGTGTCGGAGATAATAAATGATGGGGGTCACTCACTGCTGTCTGCTGCTCTGTGTGGGAGATAATTCTGGGGGTCTCACTGTTGTCTGCTGCTCTGTGTGGGAGATAATAAATGATGGGGGTCACTCAGTGCTGTCTGCTGCTGTGTGTGGGAAATAATTTTGGGGGTCTCACTGCTGTCTGCTGCTCTGTGTGGGAGATAATAAATGATGGGGGTCACTCACTGCTGTCTGCTGCTCTGTGGGAGATAATTCTGGGGGTCTCACTGCTGTCTGCTGCTGTGTGTGGGAAATAATTTTGGGGGTCTCACTGCTGTCTGCTGCTCTGTGTGGAAGATGATAAATTAGGGGGGTCACTCACTGCTGTCTGTTGCTCTGTGGGAGATAATAAATTATGGGGGTCACTCACTGCTGTCTGCTGCTCTGTGGGAGATAATCAATTAGGATTTATGATGTGAATGTACTTTGCTATAGGCTACTATATTAATTAAGCCCATCTGTTAGATTGCAGCTGTAACGTCAGCTGAACCTGTATGCACAAACAAAGCATACCTATCCAGGCTGTATCGTACACAAAATGCTCGAAAGCGGCATTTTTCAGAATTTTTCGATTCGAGTTCGACACTAACAGCCGATTCGATTCGAGATTCGATTCGAGCGAAAATTTATGTTCGCAGGTTCCTAATGTAAATTCCAGACATTTTCATTCAATAGTTCTTTTGTAAACAGCAGGCCACGGTTTGCGGTGGCAGCATACAGCGGCCGACTCCATGCACTTTAGGGACCCTGCGGTGAATGGTGAATTCACTGCAGGGTGGGGAAATTTTATTCCCCGAAGTGCAGGGAACTACAGAACACCAAAATGTTGGCGTCATTTCGGTGCTCTGTGAGTAACCCAATTAGTGGTGAGGTTTTTTGTTGCCCCTGGAAAGTGAAAGCCTAGGCCTTGCCTACCCAGGACATACTTGAAAATTAGTGACATCTCAATGTTTCCTTCCTGGTAAAATAGTTTTCAAAAGTAAAAAAAAAAAAAAATTTTTTTTTTTTTTTTTTTACCTTTGAAAACTTTTTTTTTTTGGGGTGGGGCCACCCAGCGGGCCGCCGCCCCCTGGAAAGTGCCGCCCTAGGCCTGGGCCTTGTTGGCCTAGGCCAAAATACACCAGTGCATATACTGTACGCTAGCTGTACATCGGCTTATCATTTTGGGGCAGCTGCTGAGAGTGACGAGTGGACACACCAGCCGCTGGAAGTGACTAGTGAGGAGACAAAAACGTTCAAAAAACAGGGGGAAAATGGGAGGGGTTAGAAATTATCCATTCCTTTTTTTTTTCTTCAGTTTTTTGGAATAGATATTCCGCTAAAGATATATGCAAAAGAATGTTAAGTATTTATACTATTCTTTCCCATATACCTCTAGGAAAGCCTATATGACCACTAGATCAAACACGTAAACTATGACACAGACATAACAAACACAACAAAATTACAAGATAGATATACAGTAAATAATGTACTGAACAATACAAAATTACTAATTTTAGGTGGGAGAAGCCGGCGAACAAGGTACTGCACTAGATTACTATTCTTAGAGTAACATAGACGTAGTTAGTAAAAAGATGATTGTATCATGAGAGTTTTATTTATAGAATAATGGTATATAATAGAGTATGCCTAGAAACAGAGGGTCATAGCAGGCTATAAAATGATCTTTTACAGAGAATACCTTTTTTTATTATGTAAATGTTTAAAACTTGCATTGCAACTGGTTTCTGCTAATCAAAGGATTATCTCATAATAAATGTTTTGAACCCCAAATCCTTATAAATCAATGCTGCATACTGTCATGGCAATTGAAAAAGATCATTTAGAAAAATAAAAATTTAACAAATCTGAATTGGTTTCTGTTAATCAGTGTCTTACTGCTGATAAATGCACAAACCCTTCAAAGATCTTACAAATTCATGCTGCCTACTATAGAATATTCATTATAATAGACCGTTTAAAATAACAAACAAAACATTTCCATGAAACTGGTTTCTGCTAAATGTCTGGTTCATCATATAAATATTTATACATAGAAACGAGCGCAGATGATACCTTTTTTTCCTCTTGTTATGTTTTATACATTAACTGGGCTGTTAGTCCTGGCTGTTGCAGCCGCTCCGGTGAGTATGAGCACGACGCCATTTTTTCCTGTATGTATATTATGCTTGTAACACCAGTTCGTCGTTTTGCTGCTGTTTTTTTGCCATGTTTTTGTTTTAACCCATAAATGGGAAGTGTTTGGTGCATGTATAAATAAAACCCACCATCTTTCTGCCTCTCCTTAGCTGAAAAGCAGCAGGAGGGGCATGGAGCTGCTCAGTAGAGCGGCTTTTGGTACATTGGTTAGGTACTCACTCTACAAAGAGGTGCCTTGAAGGGGCGAGTGAGCTTACGTTGCAATGGCCATTGAAACAAACTAAAACCTCATAGTGTTTTGTTGTACATGGAAATACATAGAAACGAGCACAGAGGACACCTTTTTTCGCTTGTTATATACATGTAGCGCTCACTCCCGGAGGAGCCGCTGAATTTAAACCTCGGGTCAGTCTCCCCGCACTAGGGAATAAATATACACCAGCACTGTTGTGGATTTTATACGTTATATAGTTTACTGATCTCAAATAAACTGGCATATATAAAGCAGCACGGTATACATATATATTTACAGGTGTTCGTAATGCGAGAAACGCGTAGCGGAAAAGAAAAAAATAAATATTAACCCCTTTGTTGTTGGAATGTGAGTCCCGTACAGGTTGTGTCCCAAAAAGGTGTACGTGTATGCGTGTGTTGGTACCCGGGTACAAGATTCAACTGGCCAGTGAATAATTTACAGGTGTCTTCGACTAGTCACGTTGGGGCCCTGTAGGTTTAGACAAACTTGCAGCGTGCTTTATTATTTTTACTGTGGCCGGGAAGGCCTCTCACCCATCCGCCAGATACTCTGCGCTCTGCTCGACCCAGGACGTCTCTCCGCTTGGCTTGACTGGGACTCTGTGCCACCGGATCCGCTTGTCTTGCTTGTCTGTTTCTGCCACAAGATGCTCCGCTCACCGCCTGCACTCCCATTAGGTCATCTGCGGTCTCCTAACTCGGTGTCCTTCAGCTACTTTGTATCTGTATAAACTTATCAGCGGTGGATCGCTAGCTCTCTGACAAGTAATGTGAACCGATCTCCAGCTCCGCAAGGCCGCACCTGCGCTCTGGCCTGGTCACGATCGTTGTCTGTCTCACGTGCGTCTTGCTCTCTTCACTCCTCGGCGCGCTCTGGGTTTCCCCTGCACGAGGCTGCGGATGTAAGTCTGTTTCTCCCCACCCACTTCCGGTTCCTGGCGCAAAGCATGCAGGAAAATGTAGTCCCATTGCCCAGTGTCTCTTACATTGCGCTTGTCTCCCTCTGGTGGCATAAAATAAGTACTACAGCAACAGTGTTTTAAACCAGCGCTACATAAATATTTATATTGAATTCCATAAATGTATTAAAATTACAGACATTCTGCCACCAACTGTCATTTTCTTCCAATCATAAGCTACTCTTATATCTTCAGAACATACTCATATAACCACTCAGTGCGTTGCTTCTGGTCCTGAATTTAGATGGCTGAGTCCTGAGCTCAGGTTTCAGGGCATGGAGACCTTTGGGAACTACATCAAACTATGTTAGGTGGAATTGAATGTGCACAATATTGACACCCTAGGTGTACCACTTAAAAATCTAAGGTGTTCAATATGATAAATGTGAATGCGCTCTTAAAACACACAGGGCAGTATTACAATGTTGGTGCTAACTTAACCAGAGCTGTTGTAAACTTAACAGAGCCATTATAGCCTATGGAGGTTTTAAGTTTACAACAGCTCTGGTTAAGTTAGCACCAATTATGTAATACTGCCCACAGTGTCCAACACTATAAGGTATACATATATATATATACATAGTTACATAGTTATATAGGCTGAAAAAAGACATGCGTCCATCGGGTTCAGCCTCTCCCACATAACCTACTGCTGTTGATCCAAAAGAAGGCAAAAAACCCAGTCTGAATGCTTGCCAATATGCAACATACTGGGAAAAAATTCCTTCTTGACCCCAGAATGGCAGTCAGATTTCTCCTTGGATCAAGAAGCTTTTACCCACATATTAAATATTATAACCTTAATATTCTGTGTCTGCAGGAAGTCATCCAGTCGTTTTTTAAAAGTCTGTACAGACTCTGACCCAACCACCTCAACAGGCAGAGAATTCCACAGCTTTATTGTTCTCACCGTAAAATAACCCTTCCTATGCTTTAAGCTAAATTTTCTTTCTTCCAGTCTAAATGGATGACCCCTTGTCCTATGTATAGTCCTGTTAATGAATAGGTTATCAGACAATGGTTGATAATGGCCCCGTATATATTTATATAAGGTTATCAGATCCCCTCTAAGGCGCCTTTTCTCTAAACTAAACAGGTTTAAGCTTGTTAGTCTTTCCTCATAACTTAACCCTTCCATTCCCCTTATTAATTTAGTTGCCCGTCTCTGCACTTTTTCTAACGATATAATATCTTTTTTTAAGACAGGTGCCCAAAATTGCACGGCATATTCAAGGTGCGGCCTGACCATTGATTTATACAGAGGCAAAATTATGTTTTCATCCCGTGAGTGAACTCCCCTTTTAATGCATGCCAATACTTGCTTGCCTTGGCAGCTGCTGTTTGACATTGCACATTGTTACTTAGTTTGAAGTCTATGATTATTCCCAAATCCTTCTCCTGCTTGGATTTCCCTAACTCCGTACCATTTAGGGTATAAATTGCTTGTGTGTTCTTCACTCCAAAGTGCATAACTTTACATTTATCTAGATTAAATCTCATCTGCCATTTAAGTGCCCAGTCCCCCAATCTATCTAAATCCCTCTGCAGCGAAGTAACATCCTGCTCACATTGTATTACTTTTCCTAGCTTTGTGTCATCTGCAAACACTGATACATGACTTTCAATGCCTATCTCAAGGTCATTTATAAATAAATTGAATAGTATTGGTCCTATAACAGACCCCTGAGGGACACCACTTACCACTGGTGTCCATCTTGAAAATGTACCATTTATGACCACTCTCTGTACCCTATCTTTTAGCCAGTTTTCTATCCAAGAACAAGTATTTTCATCTAGACCATTTTTCTTAATTTAAGTAGTAACCTTTTGTGTGGAACTGTGTCGAAAGCTTTGGCAAAATCTAAGTAAATCACATCCACTGCGACCCCCTGATCTATACTTCTACTTACTTCCTCATAGAACGTAATTAGGTTAGTCTGACATGATCTGTGTTTCATGAAACCATGCTGATTTTTGCCAATTACATTATACCTCCCAATAAATTCCTGAATATTATCCCTTAGTAACCCCTCAAATACTTTCCCAGCCACAGATGTTAAGCTCACAGGTCTATAATTCCCAGGCACAAATTTTAAACCTTTCTTAAATATAGGGACGACGTCAGCTTTTCTCCAATCCTCTGGTACTATTCCTGAAAGAAAAGAATCTTGAAAGATTAAGAACAGAGGTTTACATATTTCAACACATAGCTCTCTTAGTACTCGCGGGTGAATTCCATCTGGCCCTGGGGCTTTATTAACATTCACATTGTTTAATTTGTGTAAAACCTTGTCCTGAGTCAACCAGTCACTTTGTATTAGTAAGTTTTTATTAATGAATTTCATGTCTCCTGTTATAGGTTTCTCTTTGATAAATACTGAAGAAAAATAATCATTTAAAATTTCTGCTTTATCCTGATCTTCAGTTAACAATAACCCTGACTCAGATTTTAGTGAACCTACATTTTCACTCTTGGGTTTTTTAGAATTTATGTACCTAAAGAATCTTTTAGGGTTGGTCTTGCTCTCTTTGGCTATTTCTTTTTCATTTTCTAGTTTAGCCCATCTAATCGCATTTTTACATGCTTTATTGGCTGCCCTATATGCTTTATAGGATGCCTCAGATTTATCAAATTTAAAAGCTTTAAATGCCTTCTTTTTATTTTTCATTTCCTTAGTTACCTTCCTACTAAGCCACATTGGTTTCAGTCTGTATATATATATTCTCTGCTGCCACCACAGGTCTTCGCCAAATATGAAACGGTGGTGATCTGTAATGCCCAGTTCAATTAAACCCACGAAACACAGTTTAACCCCTTAGTGACCGGGCGGTTTTACACAAATCCGTCCTTTAGTGACCGCTGCTGTTTTTACGTTTCTGCGCTGCTCGTGTTTAGATCAAATTTTCCTCTTACTCGTTTATTCAACCCACACATATTATACACCCTTTTTCCCGCCATTAAATGGACTTTCTAGAAATACCATTATTTCCATCATATCCAATAATTTAATATAAAAAAAATATGAAATATGATGAAAAAAATGGTAAAAACACACTTTTTCGTAATTTAATCCCCTAAAGCTATAACCACCAATAAAGACCCCGGCTAAATAGTTTCCAAATTTTATCCCGAGAATAGAAATACCCAATCTTTACATGATTTTACCTTTTAACCCTTTCACTGCTGAGCCAGTTCACCTATGTGCGCTGCGCTCATTCTGACCATTTTGTGCTAATTATTTTTAGATGACAGCCTAGGTCCTATTTAATTAAACTCCCCCCAGACAAAAAAAACTTTAAAAAAAAAAACATTTTTTTATTTAATTTAATTTTTTTTTTTTTTTTTTTTTTATTTAATTTTTTTTTTACATTTTTTTTTAAAACCAAACCTGGTCATGTTTGGTATCATTTGAAAGGCCATAATCAGGCCTTTCAAATGATGGCAAATATGACCATCTAGCTGCCATGGATCGGGAGATAAAGGGATCCTTAGGATCCCCTTATCTCTACATGGCAGCTAGAGGGTTAACTGGCCCACTGACATCCTCACACATATGGTGAGGTTGTCAGTGGGTGGGGGGGGACCTGGAGGCTTGGCTGACATCCAAGATGTCAGCCCCCCTCCAGGTTTGAATCACGTTTTGGCGCCAATTGGCGCCGCAACGTGATCCGGCGGCGAAATGGTTAATGCCATACACCGCTGGAAAGGGGAGGCTCTCCCCTCTCCAGCGGTGCAAACGGCATCTCCCTAGCTTCAATGGTTGGGGAGATAGAGGGCTCTGAAGGAGCCCCCCCTCCCCTCCATTGAAACACATGGGGGCACCTTCTGATGACGTCACCACGCAGCGTGGCGACGTCATCAGCCTCGCCTGCCCATGTAAATCACATGGGCAGGCTTCCTCCCTGTCAGATCGACGTGGGATCCAACGAGGGAGGTGAGTATCGGGCGGGAGGGGGATTTGGCGCCACTGACGTACCCTGTACGTCATCGGGTCTAAGGGAGACCCGAACACAGGACGTACAGGGTACGTCAGCGGTCGGGAAGGGGTTAATATACCGACCCTGCCAAACCCAACTTAGTAGATCATCTAGAAACTCACAAGACCTCAAGGCTATAATGACAAATGTCTCTACGGGTAACGAGATTCTTATATCAGACAGAGGCAGAGCTTAATAAAAATAATATTTATTATGACAAGAAAAATAGTCATGCAGTGCATATACAGTATAAAAAGATAGTACAGTTAATATTTACACCCACAAACAGGAAAATAAACAGATTAAAAATAACAGAAATCCTATGTACTCACAAAGCTAGAATCTTTGCCCAGGGGGGCTCTGGGGGAAAAGACGCAGTTACTTTCACTTTTGACCCCCAAAGTAAAAGCACATGGTACATCGTGTAGTTGAAATTTATACAACTCTACTGATTCAGATTTCATGGACACAGCAGAAGGTGGCAAGATCGGCCCCTTGACAGCCCATTTCAACTTTTAAGCATTCTCCTCACATGTTACCCCTTACATTTCTTATATCTCCCAACATATAGATGCCTCTGGCATGATGTATATATTTTTGAAACAGTTATATCCTCCTCATTCCTTCGACATCTCACATGATATGGCTACAAATTAAGAATGAGCTTGGTTCAATTCCTCGAGAACGGTCCGCTCCACAATAGTCTTGTTGGATTTCATTATGTAGGATAAATTCTTGACTTTGCAAACATATCAGGAACCATCCATACATATGTTTGGGAATATAACCCATATTTTAGGATAGAACTTTGATAACAGAGAGCTGCTTCTTTGATTTGAATTTATTGCAATCCTGGCTTCAGCCAGACCACTGAAGGTGTCTTCTTTTTCTCCCTGGTCCCATGCTACAGAGGTGTGAACAGATCCCAGAACAAGACTTTCCCCACTACCTGGCCTCACTAATCACCAAATACATCCCAGCCCACTCCCTAAGGTAAAACAGTGACCTGCACCTAGCTTCTACCCACATCACTTCTTCCCATGATAGACTGCAGGATTTCTCCCTCTGGGAAAACTCTCCCTTGTACTGTCAGACTCTCCTAGTTTCCCTTCCTTCAAACGCTCCCTTAAGACAGTCCTATTTAGGGAAGCCTACCACCTGACTCACTGACGCAACCAGTCCATCACTCTCACTTTGCAGTCCTCTCCTCATGTTTCCACCACCAACCCTGCTAGATTGTAAATTCCCATGGGAATAGGACCCTCGTTAGCTCCTGTACTGGTTTGTAAAATATTGTTCAATGTATTGTAACCCTGTCTATGTTGTGCCCAAGGTACATCTCTGCGGAACATACTGGCGCTTTATAATAAAGAATAATAATAATAAAGTGTTCAAATAGTTTTTTATTAAAATAATACTTTCATCAATAAGATGCTGGGCGAATACGAAGTTAAGTGAATAAGAATCTGGCCAAATAAGGAGCTAACTCCAGCTTCATTATGCCATCTTTCTTTCAAGTCAAACCGGAACCCGTTGGCACACCTTTTCTACGTAGCATATACACGAATAAAAAATATTGCAAATTCATTTAATATCAGGTTCTTTTTTTAAAAACATTTTGGTGTGAGATGAGAATGAGCAACATTGAAATCTCTTGTTACTCTCCTTAATCCTGGAAATTAACGCTTTTGACACATATATAGAAAGCATTAATTTACAGTAAGGAGATGTAACAATCTTGTTGCAAGAGATGTTGGAGACTCCACTATAGTAGCAACTCCTTTCTCATCTTATCTCGTCTTACTTTATACCTATCCTAATCCTATCTATATTTACTATATACACATCCTCTTGTTGGAGTTGAGTGTATTGGAGGGGCAGGGAGCTCTGCCGATTTCAACTCCACAGACCTCTACGTTTCGGAATTTACACACAAACTTGCAGCTCAGCTCAGTGGCAGCCTAAAAAAAGCTTCAAAGTGCAAAACATGGCGGAGGGGGGTTGATAATGTGTACCCCACCCCCTTACATTTCTGGGAGGTATCTGTCCCCCTCTATATTCTGAGGCACATTGCTAAGGCACAGCTCTCTGAATCATGTGTCTGTTTGGGAAGGGGTCTGAAATCCGGACACGATTCAAAACCTGAACTGTCTAGGTGAAAAACGGACAGGTGGCAACCCCAGCTTCATACTACTAGATCGCTTGTGGCTGGGAGATGAAGTGGCTTGTATGTCTGAAAATTATCTTCAGGTTATATGCTTTTGACAGAACACTGGTCCTGAGGCCACAACATCACTTTACCATGGATCAGGTGCAACAAGGCACTGGGAGGGCAAGCCTCCAATTTGCAACACTAGAACTATCAGATTCTAAGGCTAGGGTCAGACTAGCGCAGTTTTAACGTGCGTTTAGCCGCACAAAATCACGGCCGTACTAGCAGCAAATGACGTCCAATGCCGGGGAACATACGACGAACGGCCGCACGAAAGTTCGTCCGCGCAACGCAAGTGGCCAACGAACGCATTTTTTCGAGAACGTCAAACCGCTACTACTGACGTACAGAGTGCGCTGCGTCCGCATAGCGGCGTGTGTGCGTGATTAGGAGACGTCAGACGCTGCTAATGTCCGGCTAACATAACGTCCAGACGCAAAAAGTGTTTTATTGATGATCCGTACAAAATCACGGACGAAAAGGCGCATCGTATGACCGCTATCGCGTATTCCGGGAAAAAATACGTACGTTCGTTCGACCGCACTTTTTCACGGACGTGAAAAATGCGTTCGTCTGACCCTAGCCTAAAGTGCCCCCGGGATACGGAACAGATGATGTGTAACAGGTCAGTCTGATCCTCAAGCCATGGGTAGACCCCTGGTGGGTCCCCAGTTACAATTGGAGGCAGAAGTGGGTTTCCCAGCTTTTCTGGAAAGGTTGAGGGCTTCCAAAAATTTGTCCAGTGAACAACCAGCAGTGTGAAATGGGATTTAATTACAATGTGAATTACATATTACATTGTGTAATCTGCCTAGCAGCAATTTTCTGTATCACAGTAACAATTTATATAAATCACATGGGAAACTATTTGGTTCTCTCAGCTAAAACCACCACAATCACTAACAGCAACTCTGAGAAAAAAGCAACTTTAGAACAACAGAATTGTTAGAAATTGTACAAAATAATTACGTAGCCTGTTTGTACTGGCTGTATTGTATGGATCCCTTGCTGCGCCAATGATTATGCTTAATAAAGTTATTTCGGTTTAAAAAAAAAAAGAGCGTGTGACGCAGGAACACACTGGATAGAACAACCCATCGCTGGCAGTTGAGTTACAGTCAGCTGACTCAGCTCACGTGACTGTTGTGGTCAGCGCTGAGATACAGTGTTGTGAAGCTGCCGGGTGAGAGCAGGAAGTGCTATTGGAGTCAGTCGGGTTGTAACTGGTGAGTGGCTGCGTACTCCAGGGGAAAAGCATGAATGTACACTAAGTGTACATATCCAGAATCCGCAAAATATTACGGATTCTGGAATGGGTTGTAGAATGCGCTGCTCCAGGCTAGTGCGGTGGGGAGAGGAGAGGGATGCGAGGAGGTGAACTGAGGGATGCTTCTGTCTGTTAAATATATTATTTTCCTCAAAGTTATTTATTTTATAAAGCATTTTGCCAGGAAGGATTCATTGAGATTTCTCTCGTTTTCAAGTGTGTCCTGGGTAATTAAGGCCATTGTGATAGGATCCAGACTTCTTATTCCCTACCCTAAGCAGCACCATATTCCAGCCCAGAGATGCTGAGAATTAAAGTCTGTTCTTTAACTAGCAGAAAAAGGTGTAAAAGATGGCTATAAATATTTTAAATAAAGTTTTAATGAAATGTATGCCTCCTCTGTCAACCCCTTGAGTAAAAAGGTCTGTAAAGTGTTCTGATGATCCTATAGGTTAATTAGAAACCTGTCAGTTTGTGTAATGCATGCGTTTACTTTTTATTTTGTGACCTATGAGGCTCTGTATAAACAATCACAGATAATGTTATGTTTTCACAGTTTATAGTTTAACAACTATAATGTTTTGCACTCAAATGAAAGTATAGATGTTTGATCGGGGAGAGATAAGGTTGGAGAGGAATGAAATCTTTACAGAAGAATTTTAATGCTGGAATATTTAGAATAAAAATTAAATAACGAGGGCATTGGCATGTATGGCGAGTCTGGCCTTTCCAGTATTATGCAACATGACCACATTTTTGTGTTCTAAAAAGCAGCGGCACCCCCCCCTTTTTTTTTTTTTTTTATATCATTTGGGACAAATCTACAGTGTGTGTGTGTTGCATAAACCTTATCTCTGCTACAAAAGCCATGGTGTGGCATAGCATTGATTTTAGGGTTCTGTGTAATAACAGACCCAGGATGCATAAAAGTGGGACAGATGTCATTTGCATATTCTACCCAGAATTCCTTGCTACATATGGGGAATGTGGCACAGGAGCTCTGGGATGCAATTCATGGAATTGCTGTGATGTGCAAGTGGCTTCTGCAATAATAAACACACTAATATATATATAATTCAGCTTCCCAGGCCAGGCTCCAGAACTGCGCTTTTAGATTCCAGCTGGACTTCTCAACACAAGCTCCCCTGCAAGGTGAACTGAATCTATGCTTCGCATCGCTCAATACCTCAAATCTTAATTTTTACTATGCACATTTTATTAACACTGTATATGGTAATTTGTATGTTTATAATTACGTATAGTGTATCAGATGTTAAATATTATATCCTTACCAGTTCAGTTTGCTCTGCATAGTTGCTATATTTTTACCAGTTTACATGTATTTATTTTCAACTCCCGTTTGCCCTGGGCCTGCCATCCTACCCCCCCCCCCATCATGATTCACTGCACTAGAGAATTTATAGCCCCTCATTGATGCTATGTAACCCTGTATTCCTCTTTTGCAGCACTCACGTTTTAATTCAGCTTGCCGGGCTCCATAACTGTGTGCTTTTAGATCCCACCCACCCCAAGGTTCTCTTAATCTATACAGCAAAAGATGTGCTCTTTCACAAGACAGAAAGGAAATAGTGGTATAATAACCTTGTGGATCTCAAGAGCGTCTCCTCCCAACGACTTGCAATAAAATAATACAGATAAAAGGGTTTGAGATCTACAAGGAACATAGATGAAAATGGATCATAGCGTTACACTGTAAAACAGTATTGTTAACACGCGGCCCCTGCTACAATCACACTCACAGGGTATAAGAGATTTGAGCGCATATAACATTACCCCTCCTCTTGGTACTCTGGTTGGAAGCACAGGATGCGGTTCTGTAGAACAGGTGTCTCTACCAGACTTCATACATCACCACTGCCTCTGCGAGGGATATCAGGGCTCCACCTGAGGAAGGATTCAGCCAGGACTCAGGAACCGGGTTTAAAAGTATTTATTCAGACCAAACATCCAATGCGTTTCGTCAGCCGCAAGGCTGACTTCATCAGGGATGTGGTTGACGAAACGCGTCGGATGTTTGGTCTGAATAAAATACTTTTTTAAATTTCAAGAGTACTGGATCCATGAACGATCACTGTGAATACCGAAAATGTCGGAATGCATGCACAAAGCAAACAAAATGGCCAAAGCCCAATACTTCAATGAAAATCTAAACAATAACATACCAAACCCGAGAAATGTTTGGAAAATCATAAATAACATATAATCGCCCCCTGTCCACTCCCAACCAGCTGCTGTCAAAGTAAACAACCAAACCCTGCAACACCCCCTAGATGTAGCAAATGCCTTTTTAATAACTGATTGCTAAGCTAGCAATTGAAACACATTCAGAAAGGCAGCACACAAGTCAGATCCTTCCAACTGTGCAAAAACCCTGTATCAAAGAGAAATTCCGTTTTAGACCGGTGCCTGTCAGTGCTATTACTAATCTTCTCTGTAACCAAAAAATGAAACGCCAGTCAGGACCTGACCAAATCCCAGCAATGCTGCTGAAAATCAGCGCACCGGCAATTGCAAAACCTGTCACAACCCTAATCAATGAATCACTGGCGAATGGATATATACCCAAACTTTGGAAGACTGCGAGAGTGGTACCTATCCATAAAAGTGGAGACAATACTTTGGTATCCAACTACCGTCCCACATCATTGCTTCCTGTAATGTCAAAAATCCTGGAAAAAATGTGTTTACACTCAATTACGCGATTACTATCAGTATTGGAACTATTTAACCCCAGATCAATCCGGCTTCCGTCCAAATAATTAAACCACAACTGTCCTTTTAAAAGTTTCCAATGCTATCCAGGCTGGGATGGAACAAGGAAACCTAACTGGAGCCATGTTCCTTGATTTTTGCCAAGGCCTTTGACACAGTAGACCATGGCATCTTATTACAAAAACGTAAAAACTCTGGTATTGGTGATCGCACGCTAACCTGGTTTCAATCATGTGTCTGATCGGTCGCAATATGTGTCCATTTCTGACAGCACTTCCCTCCCCCTCCCAGTCACGTGCGGTGTACCCCAAGGCTCGATACTCGGCCCCCTGCTATTCACAATATTCATAAATGATCTGCCCAATGTCTGCAAAGCCTCAATTGTACACATGTACGAAGACGACACTGTAATCTATACCAGCAAACCAGATCTCCCACAGCTGGAGGCCGTGCTGCAAGACCAATTCACAGAGGTAGAAAAGTGGATCAAAGATAACAAACGTTTTGTAAATGCTGACAAAACTGTTACAATGCTCTTTGGAACAGCACCTAAACTACACAAATTGCAAAATCCCCATCTATGTGTCAGGACAAAATCAAATTGGACGGTGACCACAGTCACTTCTCTCATATCTATGTATGTGGTTAGACCCAAATCTATCCTTTGGCCCCCACATCGAAAAACTTTAATCTAAAATTTACCCCAAACTAGGTGCCCTGTACAGAAACAAATCCTGCCTGAACCCCACAGTAAGAAAGCAGATTGTACAACAAATGCTTATGCCGGCTATTGATAACGGAGATGTAGTGTATGCAGCTGCCCCTCAAACACACCTCCAGAAACTTACTACATTGTAGAACTCATTCTGTTGCTTTGTGCTACAATGTAACTACATGACCCACCATTGTGACATGTTAAAAGAACTAAACTGGCCGTCGCTGGAATCTAGACGCACCCTTCACCTTTCCAACCTGGTTTTTAAGAGCTTTTCTGGGAAGGTTCTACCCTACCTGAATAGGCTGCTTCCCTCAGCAGTTCCCTCATCCTATAACCTCCGATCCAGGACCGGCACCTTACTTGCAATACCACAATACAAAAAAAAAGTGGCTTGATCCTCATTTTCTTACAGAGCACCACAATTATGGAATAACCTCCCAGACGCCATCAAATCTTCCCCCAGTCTAAAGTGTCTTAAGAGCTCCATATTAACATACCTCAATACAGAATGCACCTGTAAACATGTAACATAATGACTATATTTTTTACATATTTATTTTCTGTTAATCTGTATTTTTTTTGTGTTAATTTCTTGCATTTTACTACTTTTGTATTTCTCTAACCATGTTCTTGAACCCAGGACATAGTTGAAAACGAGAGAAATCTCAATGTATGCTTCCTTATAAAATCCTTTTATAAATAAATATAATTATAATTTTTTTTTTATTTTTTTTTTTTGGTATCCCAGCAATCACCTATGCAAAAATTATTCTTGGTAGAAATACCACGGTGCATGGCCCAAAGTGAAAATCGTATATCCAGCATTTAATAAAAATACCAGAGATAGGTAGGTAGGTGTATATATATATATATATATATATATATAATCTCTACCTACCTACCTACCTACTCGTATGCAGACCTCACACCAGATATATACACCCACTCATGGATACATGTATGCAGACCTCACACCAGATATATATACACCCACTCATGGATACATGTATGCAGACCTCACACCAGATATATATACACCCACTCATGGATACATGTATGCAGACCTCACACCAGATATATATACACCCACTCATGGATACATGTATGCAGACCTCACACCAGATATATATACACCCACTCATGGATACATGTATGCAGACCTCACACCAGATATATATATATATATATACCCACTCATGTATACAGACTAGTGGTGCACCGAAATTGAAATTTCTGGCTGAAAATCAGTCATGAGAACCTGGGTCAAAGGCCTCCGCTTCCGTGACGTCATCCCGGCATTTGGCAGAGAATGGACACTGGATGCAGGGTGACTGCCACTGCTGGAGGAGCTCAGGGCCGATTTTGTAGGGGAGTAACGATCTTACCCCCCCCCCCAACAAAATCCGTCACCTGGGCCTAGAGGCCCGCCTGAGCCCCCTGCTCAGCTGGCCTTCAGACTCAGGCGAGCCGGGGGCTCACCTGAGCCTGGAGGCCAGCTGAAAAGGCAGCTAGGCCAGGCTCCAAGCTCAGGCGAGCCCCCGACTTGGCCGATTTAATTTTGGTGCCTGAAATTTCAGTGCATCTCTAATACAGACCCCAGACCGGACATGCCCACCCATGTGTACCGACCCTAGACCAGACCCTGAGGAAGCTGGCCAGATGCTTTTTTTCAAAGAGGCATGTGTAGGTCAGACAAATATAACATAACATTTATAATGAAATAACCACAAATGTCTTTTCTGTGCTCACATCATTATCAGTTTTATTCAACCCCCAAGTGACATTCAATCTTAGTACTTAGTACAACATCCTTTTACAGTTATAACAGCTTTTAAACGTGAAGCATCGCTGCAAGACACTTGTGTCAAGCTATCTACGGGTATCTTCGCCCATTCGTCATGGGCAAAAGCCTCCAGTTCAGTCACATTCTTAGGCTTGCGCACTGCAACTGCTTTCTTTAAGTCCCACCAGAGGTTCTCAATTGGATTTAAGTCAGGTGACTGCGATGGCCACTCCAAAATGTTCCAGCCTTTAATCTGCAACCATGCTGTAGTGGACTTGGAGGTATGCTTGGGATCATTGTCCTGTTGAAAGGTCCAACGTCTCCCAAGCCTCAGGTTTGTGACGGACTGCATCACATTGTCATCCAATATTTCATGGTACCTTGCACACGCTGAAGCTTCCCTGTACCTGCAGAAGCAAAACCGCCCCAAAGCATGATTGACCCCCCCTCCCCTCCCGCCATGCTTCACAGTAGGCAAGGTGTTCTTTTCTTCATAGGCCTTGTTCTTCCTCCTCCAAACATAGCGTTGATCCAGAGGCCCAAACAGTTCTAATTTTGTTTCATCAGTCCACAGAACACTATCCCAAAACTTCTGTGGTTTGTCCACATGACTTTTGGCATACTGCAGTCGACTCTTCTTATTCTTTGGAGACAGCAAGGGGGTGCGCCTGGGAGTTCTGGCATGGAGGCCTTCATTACGCAGTGTGCGCCGTATTATCTGAGCTGAAACTTCAGTACCCACATCTGACAAATCGTTTCTCCGTTCCTCAGCAGTCACACGGGGACTTTTCTCCACTCCACTCTACGCTTCAGGTAGCGCACAGCAGTCAAAGTCAGCATCTTCTTTCTGCCACGACCAGGTAGTGTTTCAACAGTGCCCTTTGCCTTGAATTTGCGAATGATGCTTCCTATGGTCTCTCTTGGTATGTTTAACATCTTTGCAATCTTCTTCTAGCCATTGCCCTTCCTGTGAAGAGTAATCACCTCTTCTCTTGTCTTCCTGGACCATTCTCTTGACTTCACCATGTTTGTAACCACACCAGTAAATGTCTAGAAGGAGCTGAGTATCACAGTCATTTTAAAGCTGCCTAATTGGTGCTTATTATGCTTTATTGCTGCTCCGTGACATCCACAGGTGTTTTCAATACCTGATTGAAAACACTTGAATGAACCTCTGTTCTTCAGAGTGGTAGTCTTTAAGGGGTTGAATAATTGTGTCAATGAAGAATTCACAAAAGAAACACTTTTACTACTATATTACAAAACCAATTGATGTCATTTTAGGCTAGGGTCAGACGAACGCATTTTTATGTTGTCTGTGAAAAAGTGCGTTCGAACGAATGGACGCATTTTTTCACGGAATACGCAATAGCGGTCATACTATGCGCATTTTCGTCCGTGATTTTGTACGGATCATCAATAAAACACTTTTTGTGTCTGGACGTTATGTTGGCCGGACATTAGCAGCGTCTGACGTCTCCTAATCACGCACACACGCCGCTAGCGGACGCAGCACACTCTGTACGTCAGTACCTGCGGTTTCACGTTCTCGAAAAAATGCGTTCATTTTCCACTTGCGTTGCGCAGCCGGACTTTTGTGCGACCGTACTTCGTATATTGGCCGTCATTGCCCGTCATCTGCTGCTAGTGCGGCCGTGATTAAGTGCGGCTGCACGCGCGTTCGCACTGCCTCAGTCTGACCCTAGCCTTAGTTGCATATGGTTCTTTAAAAAGTCCTTGTAGGATTTCATTCTGAATACAATTACAAATGTACACTAAATTCCCTAAAATCCTTTACAGCATTGGGGGTTGAATAATTTTGAACACAACTGTACATACATGGAAAGATTTAGATTTCTCCGTGTTGGGTAAAATTGCATATTTTTGTAGAAAAATGCAGAAACAGGTTCCCCGTGCAATATAAAACCACAAGGTCTGGATGATGGAATGTGGAAAACTAATTGCGGTGGTGGGGGGGGGGTCATGCACACGCCACTGAGGTGGTGGTGGGGGTAGTCACGCACACGCCACTGAGGTGGTGGTGGGGGGTAGTCTACGCACACGCCACTGAGGTGGTGGTGGGGGTAGTCACGCACACGCCACTGAGGTGGTGGTGGGGGTAGTCACGCACACGCCACTGAGGTTGTGGTGGGGGTAGTCACGCACACGCCACGGTGGTGGGGGTAGTCACACACGCCACTGAGGTGGTGGTGGGGGTAGTCACGCACACGCCACTGAGGTGGTTGGTGGGGGTAGTCACGCACACGCACGGTGGTGGGGGTAGTCACGCACACGCCACGGTGGTGGGGGTAGTCACGCACACGCCACGGGGTGGGGGTAGTCACGCACACGCCACGGTGGTGGGGTGGTCACGCACACGCCACTGAGGTGGTCACGCACACGCCACTGAGGTGGTGGGGGGGGGTCACGCACACGCCACTGAGGTGGGGGGGGTCACGCACACGCCACGGTGGTGGTGGGGGGGGGTCACGCACAGCCACGGTGGTGGTGGGGGGGGGGTCACGCACACGCCACATGAGGTGGTGGTGGTGGGGGGTTCACGCACACGCCACTGAGGTGGTTGGGGGGTCACGCACACGCCACTGAGGTGGGGGGGGGTCACGCACACGCCACTGAGGTGGTGGTGCGGGGTCACGCACACGCCACGCGTGGTGGTGGTGGGGGGGGGTCACGCACACGCCACTGAGGTTGGTGGTGGGGGGGTTACGCACACGCCACTGAGGAGGTGGTGGTGGGGGGGTCACGCACACGCCACTGAGGTGGTGGTGGGGGGTCACGCACACGCCACGGTGGTGGTTGGTGGGGGGTCACGCACACGCCACTGAGGAGGTTGTGGGGGGGTGTCACGCACACGCCACTGAGGTGGTGGTGGGGGGTGTCACGCACACGCCACTGAGGTGGTGGTGGGGGGGGTGTCACGCACACGCCACTGAGGTGGTGGTGGGGGTGTCACGCACACGCCACGGTGGGGGGTCACGCACACGCCGTGGTGGTGGGGGGTCACGCACACGCCACGGTGGGGGGTCACGCACACGCCGTGGTGTGGGGGGTCACGCACACGCCACGGTGGTGTGGGGTCACGCACACGCCACGGTGGTGGTGGGGGGTCACGCACACACACGCACACGGTGGTGGTGGGGGGTCACGCACACGCCACGTGGTGGTGGGGTCACGCACCACGGTGGTGTGGTGGTGGCGGGTCACGCACACGCCACGGTGGTGGTGGGGGGTCACGCACACGCCACGGTGGTGGTGGGGGGTCGCACACGCCACGGTGGTGGGGGGCACGCACACGCCACGGTGGTGGTGGTGGTGAGGTCACGCACACGCACGGTGCACGTGTGGGTGGGGGTCACGCACCACGCCACGGTGGTGTGGTGGGGGGTCACGCACACGCCACGGTGTGGTGGGGGGTCAGCGCACACGCCACGGTGGTGGTGGGGGGGTGTCACGCACACGCCACTGAGGTGGTGGTGGGGGTGTCACGCACACGCCACTGAGGTGGTGGTGGTGGGGGGGTGTCACGCCACGGTGGTGGTGGTGGGGGGGTGTCACGCACACGCCACTGAGGTGGTGGTGGGGGGGGTGTCACGCACACGCCACTGAGGTGGTGGTGGGGGGTGTCACGCACACGCCACTGAGGTGGTGGTGGGGGGTGTCACGCACACGCCACTGAGGTGGTGGTGGGGGGGGATGTCACGCACACGCCACTGAGGTGGTGGTGGGGGGGGTGTCACGCACACGCCACTGAGGTGGTGTGGTGTGGGGGTGTCACGCCACGGTGGTGGTGGTGGGGGGGTGTCACGCCACGGTGGTGGTGGTGGGGGGGGTGTCACGCACACGCCACTGAGGTGGTGGTGGGGGGGGTGTCACGCACACGCCACTGAGGTGGTGGTGGGGGGTGTCACGCACACGCCACTGAGGTGGTGGTGGGGGGGTTGTCACGCACATGCCACTGAGGTGGTGGTGGTGGCGGGGTCACGCACACGTCACTGAGGTGGTCACGCACACGCCACTGAGGTGGTCACGCACACGCCACTGAGGTGGTCACGCACACGCCACTGAGGTGGTGGTGGTGGGGTCACGCACACACGTCACTGAGGTGGTGGTGGGGGGGTGTCACGCACACGCCACTGAGGTGGTGGTGGGGGGGGGGTGTCACGCACACGCCACTGAGGTGGTGGGGGGGGGGTGTCACGCACACGCCACTGAGGTGGTGGTGGTGGGGGGGGTGTCACGCACACGCCACTGAGGTGGTGGTGGGGGGGTGTCACGCACACGCCACTGTTGTGGTGGTGGTGGGGGGGGTGTCACGCACACGCCACTGAGGTGGTGGTGGGGGGTGTCACGCACACGCCACTGAGGTGGTGGTGGTGGGGTCACGCACACGCCGTGGTGGTGGGGGGGTCACGCACATGCCACGGTGGTGGTGGGGGTCACGCACACGCCACGGTGGTGTTGGGGGGTCACGCACACGCCACGGTGGTGGTGGTGGGGGGGTCACGCACACGCCACTGAGGTGGTGGTGGGGGGGGTCACGTACACGCCACTGAGGTGGTGGTGGGGGGGGGTCACGCACACGCCACGGTGGTGGTGGTGGGGGGGGTCACGCACACGCCACGGTGGTGGTGGGGGGGTCACGCACACGCCACTGAGGTGGTGGTGGGGGGGGTCACGCACACGCCACTGAGGTGGTGGTGGGGGGGTCACGCACACGCCACTGAGGTGGTGGGGGGGGGTCACGCACATGCCACTGAGGTGGTGGTGGGGGGGGTCACGCACACGCCACTGAGGTGGTGGGGGGGGGTCACGCACACGCCACACGCCACGGAGGTGGTGGTGGTGGTGGGGGGGGGTCACGCACACGCCACTGAGGTGGTGGTGGGGGGGGTCACGCACACGCCACTGAGGTGGTCACGCACACGCCACTGAGGTGGTCACGCACACGCCACTGAGGTGGTCACGCACACGCCACTGAGGTGGTCACGCACACGCCACTGAGGTGGTCACGCACACGCCACTGAGGTGGTCACGCACACGCCACTGAGGTGGTCATGCACAGCACACGCCACTGAGGTGGTGGTAGGGTCACGCTCACGCCACTGAGGTGGGGGGGGGGTGTCACGCACACGCCACTGAGGTGGTGGGGGGGTGTCACGCACACGCCACTGAGGTGGTGGGGGGGTGTCACGCACACGCCACTGAGTGGTGGGGGGGTGTCACGCACACGCCACTGAGGTGGTGGGGGGGTGTCACGCACACGCCACTGAGGTGGTGGGGGGGTGTCACGCACACGCCACTGAGGTGGTGGGGGGGTGGTCACGCACACGCCACTGAGGTGGTGGGGGGGTGTCACGCACACGCCACTGAGGTGGTGGGGGGGGTGTCACGCACACGCCACTGAGGTGGTGGGGGGTGTCACGCACACACGCCACTGAGGTGGTGGGGGGGTGTCACGCACACGCCACTGAGGTGGTGGGGGGGTGTCACGCACACGCCACTGAGGTGGTGGGGGGGTGTCACGCACACGCCACTGAGGTGGTGGGGGGTGTCACGCACACGCCACTGAGGTGGTGGGGGGGTGTCACGCACACGCCACTGAGGGGGTGGTGGGGGGGGGGTGTCACGCACACGCCACTGGGGTCATGCACATGACACTGGTGTGGTTGGGGGGTCACGCACACGTGACGCACTGTGGTTGGGGGGGTGGTGGTCAGGCACGCGGCGCACTGTGGTTGGGGGTGGTGGTCAGGCACGCGGCGCACTGTGGTTGGGGGCTGGTGGTCAGGCACACAACACACACGCGCAGCACTGATGGATGTTTGCTGGCTGTGTGGCGGGTATCAGGGCATGTCTTGGTTTAGCTGCTCCCTCAGTCTGCGCTCCTGCTGGAAGCCACTGAGAAAGGCCATGGTATGTAGAGCAGCAGCAGCAGTTCCTCACCCAGCACCCCTCCTCTCTCTACTAGTAGGTGGCGCCGCTGCTCCAGGGGTGGAGGCATTGTGGCTGGAACTGCAGATGGCCGAGGTGAGTGGGCCACCTTGTGGTTCTTGGACTGCGGCACGTGGGCAACGCAGGTTCCCTGAGCAGCTGGTGCAGAGCCGGGTCGCCTCCCCACCCAGCCTTTTGGCTCGGACCTTACACTCGCGCAGGTAATGGCAGTCTGCCGTTCCTGCTCTGCTGCATCTACCCACTCGGCCGCCCAGGTATGATTTGCCCGACCGCTAAGTCCGTGGTCGTACAGAATCCATTCCTCGACGGGAATGCATCGATGCAGCATTGTTCAAAGCTGCATAGCGATGCATCGCGAACACGATCTTTGACAGCCCTACCAGTTACTGTATTTTTTTTTTTTTTTTTTTTTTAGAGAAAATACGTGATTTTAGCTAAAACTTCAAATTTTTTTTTTTTCATTAGTGCAGCAACATTGATCAGATTCTATTAACCCCTTTAAAGATGCAGGATGTACTATTACGTCCTGCGTCAAGCGGACTTTAAGGCGCAGGACGGAGTAGTATGTCTGGGAGTCTGTAGCCAGCTGCCCGCCGATACTCTCCTATCTCGGCTGCTCCAACGCAGATCCGAATTCCATGAAATCGGAATTGCGTTTTTATACCCTCCCTGCACACTGATGTCAGTTTCAGGCAACACCTCCGCCGGTGCAGGGGGAGTGCCTGAAGGAGAAGGGGAGGTTCCTTTTGGATCCCTCTATCGCCGGGGGGGGGGGGGGGTGGCAGAGGCTAGTGCCAGGCATCCCTGGAAAGGTCAGACTGACCTTTCCAGCGATGCATTGCATTAAACCCCTTAGGCACCATGCAGTGATTCGGCCATAGATTGCGGCCTATTCCCGGGTCCCCCCTCAGCAACGGACTCCTCCCACATGGTACAATGATGTCAGTTAACTGGGTAACCCCAAGCTGCCCAGGGATTTCTTAAGCAAATCCTATGGTGGAGATAGGGGGGGGGGGTTCTTTGACCCATCTCCCGATCGGTGGCAGCTAGAGGGTCATGTTTGCTATCATTGGAAAGCCCAGAGCACGGCATGACCATGTTAAAAGTAAAATTTTAAAAACTAAATAAATTTTATTTTCTTAAATTAATGTAGCACTATTGTTCACATTTCAAATCTAATGTGAACAATGATGCTGCACTAAATTATTTTTTTTTTTTTATAGCTAAAATCACATAATTTTTCAGAAAAATAAAGTAATGGGTTCCCAGTTCTAATATTTTTAACAAGTGTACCCCATAGAATATATAACCGCAAAGGCTTGGATGATGTGAATCAAATTTACTTTACATACTGGATGATTGAAATTGTTCTTGAAAATTCACTTTTTTTTCACTTTTTTGTTATAGCATTCTGGCAGGGCATGACTTATAGGTATAATAATGTTATGTTACGAATCTGCCAAAAAAGGATATATACAGTCAGGTCCAGAAATATTGGGACATCGACACAATTCTAACATCTTTTGGCTCTATACACCACCACAATGGAGTTGGAATGAAACAAACAAAATGTGCTTTAACTGTATGTGAGGGAATGGCTAATCACCCTCAGCCAGTCACACTGTAGACTGTCCGCTTTAATTTGAGGGTATGTACATCCAACTCAGGTGAACGGTGTAGGACTTACAGCAGTTTAGATGTGCCTCCCACTTGTTAAGGGACGAAAAGTAATGGGACAATTGGCTTCTCAGCTGTTCCATGGCCAGGTGTGTGATATTCCCTCATTACCCCAATTACAATGTGCAGATAAAAGGCCCAGAGTTCATTTCAAGTGTGCTATTTGCATTTGGAATCTGTTGCTGTCAACTCTCAAGATGAGATCCAAAGACCTGTCACTATCAGTGAAGCAAGCCATCATTAGGCTGAAGAAGCAAAACAAACCCATCAGAGAGATAGCAAGAACATTAGGTGTGGCCAAAACAGCTGTTTGGAACATTTTCAAAAAGAAGGAACGCACCGGTGAGCTCAGCAACACCAAAAGACCCGGGAGACCACGGATAACAACTGTGGTGGATAAATGAAGAATTCTTTCCCTGGTGAAGAAAACACCCTTCACAACAGTTGGCAACATAGAAACATAGAAAAATGTCGGCAGATAAGAACCTTTCGGCCCATCTAGTCTGCCCAATTACATGGATACTTTACCTGGATTTATCTTTGTTTAGGATAGCTTATGCCTATCCCATGCTTGCTTAAATTCAATTACTGTTTTGGCCTCTACCACTTCTACTGGAAGACTGTTCCATGTATCCACCACCCGCTCAGTAAAATAATGCTTCCTGATGTTACTTTTAAACCTTTGCCTCTCTAATCTAAGACTATGTCCTCTTGTTTTGCTATTTTGTTTCCTTTTAAATATACTCCCTTCCTCTACCTTGTGGATTCCCTTTACGTATTTAAATGTTTCTATCATATCTCCTCTGTCTCGTCTTTTTTCCAAGCTGTACATGTTAAGATCATTAAGAATTTCCTGGTAACTTTTCTCCTTCAAGCCGTACACCATTTTAGTAGCCCTTCTCTGAACTCTCTCTAAGATGTCTATATCCTTCTGGAGATACGGTCTCCAGTACTGCACACAGTACTCCAAGTGAGGTCTCACCAGTGCTCTGTACAGTGGCATGAGCACTTCCCTTTTCCTACTGCTAATACCTCTCCCTACACAACCAAGCATTCTGCTAGCATTCTGCTAACATCAAGAACACTCTCCAGGAGGTAGGTGTATGTGTGTGAAAGTCAACAATCAAGAGAGGACTTCACCACAGTGAATACAGAGGTTCACCACAAGATGTAAACCATTGGTGAGCCTCAAAAACAGGAAGGCCAGATTAGAGTTTGCCAAACAACACCTAACAAAGCCTTCACAGTTCTGGAACAAGATCCTATTGACAGATGAGCGCAAGATCAACTTGTACCAGAGTGATGGGAAGAGAAGAGTATGGAGAAGGAAAGGAACTGCTCATGATCCGAAGCACACCACCTCATCAGTGAAGCATGGTGGTGGTAGTGTCATGTTGTGGGCATGTATGGCTGCCAGTGGAACTGGTTCTCTTGTATTTATTGATGATGTGACTGCTGACAAAAGCAGCAGGATGAATTCTGAAGTGTTTCGGGCAATATTATCTGCTCACATTCAGCCAAATGCTGCAGAACCTAATTGGACGGCGTTTCACCGTGCAGATGGAAAATGACCCAAACCATACTGCAAAATCAAGAGTTTTTGAAGGGACAGAAGTGGAATGTTATGCAATGGCCAAGTCAATCACCTGACCTGAATCCCATTGAGCATGCATTTCACTTGCTGAAGACAAAACTGAAGGGAAAATGCCCCAAGAACAAGCAGGAACTGAAGACAGTTGCAGTAGAGGCCTGGCAGAGCATCACCAGGGATGAAACCCAGCGTCTGGTGATGTCTATGTGTTCCAGACTTCAGGCTGTGATTGACTGCAAAGGATTTGCAACCAAGTATTAAGAAGGGAAAGCTTGATTTATGATTATTATTCTGTCCCATTACCTTTTGGTCCCTTAACAAGTGGGAGGCACATCTGCAAACTGCTGTAAGTCCAACACCGTTCACCTGAGTTGGATGTGCATACCCTCAAATTAAAGCTGACAGTCAGAGCACATTGTGTTTGTTTTATTCCAACTCCATTGTGGTGGTGTATAGAGCCAAAGATGTTAGCATTGTGTCGATGTCCCAATATTTCTGGACCTGACTGTAATTTGTCTGGGTCGTACAATAAAACCGTCATAATGAGCTCAGCACACTTCTACTGTTAGAGTGCCGAACTTGTAAAATCGCCCCACCCTTAAGTGGTAAATAAATAAATTTAAAAAAAGAAATTTTTAGGGTTGCACCAATACCGAGTGTGAATACCGATACTTTTTTTTTTCAGGTACTCGCCAATACAGCGTACTAGTGGTGCACCAAAATTGAAATTTCTTGCCGATAATGAAAATTTGGGATTGATTTGGCTGAAAACTGAAAATCAGTCATAAGAAACTGGGCCTGGAGGCCCAGGTCCGGATGACTGATTTGTGGGGTGGGGGTGAGAACACTTTTTTTCCTACATCCGCATACTTTCCTACATCGGCCCTGAGCTCCTCCAGCGGTGGCAGTCCCTTGGTGAAAGTCCTCTGGCAGACAGTTCCTGCTCTCCATCGCACGCAGGGATGACGTCGCAAGCCTTTGACCCTTCAGACAGTATGGTCAAAGGCCTCCGCAAGGTCATCCCTGTGTCTTGATGGAGAGTGGGAACTGGCTGCGGGGGTCTGTCACCACGGGACTGAAACCGGGCCAATTTTTGTTTATTTTTTTCGGCTTAATTTTCCATTTCGGTCAAAAATGAAAACACCATTTTTCTCCGATAATTTCAGTGCATTCCTAAAGAGTACCGATACTTTTCTTTAAAGTCATGTGACTGGCTTCCGATAAATAATTTTAGGATTTTGCTGAAATCCTGTCCAATTTGTTAATATTGAAATGTATGGCATGAACAGTATTCTGCCAGCATTCCCTGCCGACTGGCCGCTTTGCACAGAGAGGCCGCTGACTTGTGAAGGCTGTGTCACGAGATCCCTCCTGGAGGCCGCCTTCACAGCTCCTGCAGCCGCTGTGTGCATAGGGGCCAGCCAGAGGGGAATGCTGTTAATGCCTTCTTCCAGCAGCCCCAGTTCCCTGGATACTAGCTTCTGGGTATCGGGGCATTTGCACGAGTATCAGCATCGATCCTAGTATCGGTAACTGTGCATCCCTAATTTTTATTTATTCGTTTTACCCTTAACCTGGTCATGTTTGGTATCATTGGAAAGACTCTGCTCTGGCCTTTCCAATGATGCCACATATGACCCCACCATAGGGATTTCCATAGAGAAATCCCTGGATGGTTAGGGGTTAATTCCCTGATATCATCGTGCCCATGCGCAATGACGTCAGTGGTTGGGTGTAGGCCCCAGAGGCTTGACTGACCTGCAAGATGTCAGCCACCTCCGGGATAAGTCTGCGGACTGGCACCTAGAAGGCTAAAGAGAGGCATCGCTGGGAAGGTCAGACTGACCTTTCTAGCGATGCCTCAGTTTTTTATTTTATTTTCCTGCCTGTTTTTTGTTACTTTCCAGTTTAGCTTCTGGCCTATCCCATCCTCTTGGCATGTGGGCCTGGGCACTCTAGTACCTCCCTGATGTTCAGGATTTGATTATTATGATGCTAGGAATACCTGACGCAGATTGCAGTAAAGTGAATTGAGTAGATGTGGTGGTCAGCAAGCGATTGAGATTTCATGTGACAATAGTTTGTGAGGGTTGAGCAATAAGTTTCCTTTATGTGAAAGCAAAAATATTGCTTATTTTAGAATTTTTAAGGTCTCTTCCATTGCAAAATACAAACCTCAAGACCTGTGTCAGCAGGAGTTTTGCTTTTCCTCATGTATCTGTCCATTTCCCCCCCCCCCTCTTTTGCAATGTCCATGCATGAGCGTTGTTTTGTGAATTAAGTTGGAGCACATATTAAGCAATCGTATGTAAATCATTAAAATGGTGTTTACTGAATAACCCGCATTTGTCTTTGAATGTGAGACACGCTGACATAAATGGGACTTCACTTCATAGCTGTCAATGCCTGTCTTTTTATTATTGTGCCTACATATTCTGCAGTATGGCAAAGGGTTTCAATTAACAAACATTAGGGCTTATGTAAAAATCAACCTCTCTCTCCTCCCCCCACCTTTCTTTTTTTATGCCTTAAGCAATTTAAGGTATGTAACTTTCGTTTGTACACTTGCAAACTGTGTATCTTGCATAACTTGTGTACTTGTCACATGCAAGGTATGCAACGCCTGGTCATGTGATGGATTGATGCTGCGTGCGCAGCTCAAGCCCATATTTGCTTTCTTCCCAAACACTGCTACAAGTGCTCATACATAATTATGTCAGAACGCAAAATTGGGTGAGAAGGTGGGGGGCACTCTACACAGCCTGACCACTTTAATAAGCTCAAGTGGTCAGGGTGTGAAGAATGTTCCTTTTTAAAATGATTTCATGAACAAAGTAAATGGTAAGGGACCGGCTGTGGGTGGAAAGTGAGTCTGGCCAAGAAGGGACTGGCCCAAATGTGGGAGGGAGTTTGGTTGATGAAACTTGACGAAAGGGAGAGATGGCAGCTCCAGACTGGAAAGAGGGTGGCAGGGAGGGTGGGGCGGTGGCACAGGACTGCAAATAAAGCTAAAACACTGTTGGTACAACTCCTCCACCCAGTGGCAGTACCACAGGGTCTGTGCTATACTTCTGCTACTGTTGAAATCTAAATAAAAACAAACTGGTGATTTGTAGCATAACCCTAGAACTAAATCTGAGTAAATCTGCCGGCTTGTCTTTAATCTCCACCAACGTAGCATCTGGGGTTATGAACATTTAACTCCTTCTGACTATAAACCGTGTGTGTTGTACACATAAGAAATGTAAGCTCAGGTACATCCCCAGTAGTGGATCAACTGAGTAGGAGTCTCTTGCTCCACAGCCCCATAAAGCAGAAAAATATAAAGAGACTCCAGAGTCCACGATGTAAATTCAAATGGATTTATTCCAACACCAAGAGAGCAAGGCAACGTTTCGACCACAACTGGTCTTTGTCAAGCCTAAATCACAATAGAATAAACTGAAAATAAATAGTTTCACAGGTCAATCAAATAATCAATTAATCCTTGCAAACGATTCGTGAATACTCAACCCAGTGATTAAAAACAAAGTGTCTACATGCTGGTTCTTTAATTATCACAACATTAACATCAACCAAATTATGGATTATTCATGTATTAACTATATGCCAGGCAATAGACATAACTTTGCCGGTAAGAAATCAATTTAACAGGTCTTGATCAGGGATGAGCTGTTCGGTTCGATATGTTCGGAGTTCGATTCGAACATCGGATGTTCGCGAACTCTGAACGTTTCCGCATATTCGCCCACAATGGACCACAATGCACTTTTCCACTGGCCTGAGGCTTGTAATTGGCTACAGCCTGCACCTGACCACAGTTTAGGTGCAAGACTAAGCCAATCACGGCTCAATCATGGGCTCACAGAGCTAAGTCCCGCAGCACACTATAGAAGGCGTCCCTTGCAGTCCCGGCATGTGTTTTTGAGAGGAGATTATTGTTTTAGTGTGTGTACTCACTGCCACAAGCTATTGGGGGGGGGGGGTCTCACTTCTACAAGATATTTGGGAATTTATTGTAATCTGTGTCTTCTCACTGCCAGCTATCAGGGGGTCCCACATACTTCTATCAGATTTCTGCGAATTGTAATTTGTTTCTTGTCACTGCCACCCATCAGGGGGTCTCACAGATTTATAGGAGGTATCTTTGAATTTTAATCTGTGTCTTGTCACTGGCTGCCAGCTATCAGGGTGTCTCACGGAGTTATACCAGAGTTCTGGAAATCTTTAATCTAGATAACACAGTTGAATCAGAGTTCTGCATATCTCCAATTTTTATAACGGCGTTGAATCAGAGCTCTGTATATCTTTAATCTATATATCACTCACCATTTCAGAAAGACCAAAAAGGACAGGTAGACGCTCCCAGACACAGTTAAGCGGGCAAGCAGCCTCTGTGTCGGGAGGCTGTGCCTCTCGTTGTCGTGGACGTGGTGCATCCTCTGCAGGGGCACGCTTGTCCTTTCTAACTGGTGCTGGCCGTCTTCTTAAGCAGCAGCAACATACAGAGGATTTGCAGGATTGGCTAACCAGGCCATCCTCATCCTCTGAGTCCTCTGCCAGCCAGGCTTGTAGTGCTTTACAGTCCACCTCAGCAGGGAGTATAATCAACCTAGAGGAAGGGGGTGCCAGTGACACACAAATAACTGGCACTCATGTTGCCCCAGCAGCTGCAGCATACTGCCAAGTTGGCTCCAGTGACGAGGAGATAGGGGGTGGTGACGATGATGTCACTGACTCCACCTGGGTGCCTGATCGAACAGAGGAGTCAAGGGAGGAGGAGGCACAACAAGCACGAGGAACAATGTCCTCTATGACCAACCGTAGCCAGTCCAAGGCATCAGATGTCAGAGCTGTTCAGGTGCAGAGCGCTGTTGTCTCAAAGCACACATCCAGGAACTCTGCTGTCTGGGAGTTCTTTAGGAATGTGCAGCAGGCTGCACCGTTGCTATTTGTAATCTATGTCAGATGAGGATCAAGCGTGGGAAAGACATCCCACGCTTGGGTACCACGTGCTTGAGGCATCATATGACCACCTGCCACGTATCCCGTTGGCACAACACTTTGCATAGGTCCTCCTCCTCATCTGTCTCTACCCCCACTATATGTCCTGCCATGTCATTGCCTGCTACAACCTCCACTGACAGGGATGATGCTACAGTAATGGATGTACCAGTTCCTTCCTCAGAATGTGACAGCATCCAATCAGCTGAAGATTTACGCAGTCAGATTACGTTGCCCCAGCTGCTGCAGCGTAAGAAAAAATATAGTCCCAGCCATCCCCAAGCCCTGCGTCTAAATGCCAGGTTAGCAAAATTACTCGCATTACAGCTGCTGCCTTTCCAGCTGGTGGACTCTGCTTCCTTCCGTGAATTTGCTGAATGTGCTGTACCAGTGGCAGGTTCCAACACGCCATTTCTTTTCACGGAAGGCCATTCCAGCACTATACCAGCACGTGGAAGACAACGTTATGGAGTCATTGAGAAAGGTAGTCAGCAGCAAGGTGCACATGACTTTAGACACGTGGTCCAGCAAGCATGGACAGAACCGTTACAATTCCTTCACGGCACACTGGGTAACTCTGATTGCAGCTGGGAGGGATCCAAGACGGGGCTCTGTGCTGGAGCTCATCATCATCGTTGTCACGTAATTTAACCAAAAAATCATTGGTGTCCAAAATGAATGATGAAATCCGCTGGAGATAGGGCCGAGCCACCTTGTCCAAAAAGATGGACAAAGTGCTAAAGACCGAATCTACAGAGGATACAATGGGCCTCCCTGGGGGCGCGGAGAGGGACTTGTGTATTTTGGGCATGACGTACCGGACAGGTGTCAGAGGATGTTTCTTAATGAGAAATTTCGACAAGCCCATATCGATTATCTGATTCTCGAGCATCCTGTACTAAGGTAGATATTTTACCAACAATTTCTGCCATAGGATCTCTATCCAATCTTTGGTGTGTCTCGCTATCGCCAAGCGGACGCTGTATTTCAGCCATGTAGTCTCTACTATTCATGATTACCAGGGCACCCCCCCCCCCTTATCATCAGGTTTGATTGTAATTAATGGATCATTGCGTAATCTTTTCAAGATCCCAAAATCGGTTGCAGACCTATAGGGGGAGGCTCTGGTAAAATGTTGCCTAGAGTATACTTGCAACATTTCTCTCTCCACAATCTTGATGTACGTTTCAACAGTGTGCTCAACATTTTGGGGTATAAAATTACTTTTTTCCCTCAGGCCTAAAGCTTTCAAATTAAAGGGTACTGAAGATCTATCACGGTCTACCCGCCCTGAGAATAAACATTTCAACCGAAATAGTGCGAAAAAATGTAAATCAACTTGAACGTCAAATGAATCGATGCGTTCACTCGGACAATAAGATAGACCTCTCGAGAGTAATTTTACCTCGTCAGCAGTTAAATGAATGTCCGATAAATTGAAGACTAGTGTCTCTTGTACAGGGACTGGTTGCTCCTCAACGGGGGTTTCTTCGTGGCGTTCTTCTGGGCTCTCGCTTGTGGATTTTCCCCGGGAGGCTGTCTTCCCCTGTCGCTGATCTAAAATAGACGCTCGGTCATTTTATCATATGTGTTGTACGCAGACCGACTAATCGATTTTTAGCTGTTTCAGCCCTATTGAACATACTTGGATAAACAGATGCAAAGGCCAGATGGCCCTGCTTCTATAGGAATTACAATATCATAGATGGGTTGGAGCAAGTAGGTGTTTCTTTTGGGATGTGTTCTCATACCAGAGAGCAAAAGTAGATTGGTGAGTAGATAGGAAGTATTTTAATATATTAAAGATGGAAAAGAATGCAACATTTTGTGACCCTAAAAACGGATGGCAAAATAGATCCATGTGAGAGTTCATTAAAAGAGTTTCTCTCAGAAATTTTAGACCATTAGTGCCTTTTAGAGAGCGAATACTTAAAGAAGGGTAAAGGGAGGTGTAAGGTGTTATTTTTTTTGTCTAACGAATGCAAATGTATCAGAACATTTAAACTATTAACCCCTTGATGTCAAACACGGCTTTCTGATTCATATTTATACTGTATTCTGAGCTTTAATGCATCTATGTTCTGGACAGCTCTGTTGTAATAAGTTGTCCTTCCCAGGAGTGCCCTGTGAAATGTGGCCCGACACGCAAACACCCTACAAAAGTCCCTAAATTGATAGACCGGTCCTTTAGAGATGGCCGGATCTGCTCTAAGCAAAAAAGATGCAAAATAGACTATACACATGGAACTCTCTGCAGTGTATTTTTCTCTGTTGTCCTGTGAACTGGACAGTTTTCCTTGTTCTCCTGGTTAAGTATACACTGAGGACTGCCAGCCTTCTAGGCCTATTTGTTATTGTTGATATTGGCTGCCTTGTAAATCTTGTTTTATATGTATTTTATATGTAGGGATGCACCGATGCCACTTTTTAAGACCGAGTACCGATACTTTTATTTTGTCATGTGACCGCTTTCCAATAAGAACAGACCTCATATAAAAATGCCCCCAGCTCACATGTATGTACCCCCCTGAGATATATATATATATATATAACAGAATGCCTCCAGCTCACATGTAGCTTGCCCCCAGCTCACATGGATTATGCCCCCAGCTCACATGGATTATGCCCCCAGCTCACATGGCTATTGCCCCCAGCGCTCACGGCTTATTGCCCCCAGCGCTCACGGCTTATTGCCCCCAGCGCTCACGGCTTATTGCCCCCAGCGCTCACGGCTTATTGCCCCCAGCGCTCACGGCTTATTGCCCCCAGCGCTCACGGCTTATTGCCCCCAGCGCTCACGGCTTATTGCCCCCAGCGCTCACGGCTTATTGCCCCCAGCGCTCACATGGCTATGGCCCCCAGCTCTCAAGGATATCGCCCCCAGCTCTCAAGGCTATTGCCCCCAGCGCTGTGTGTATATTACACACACACAGACCCCAGACCAGACTTGGGGCGCTGTCCGACTGCTCTATCGGCATTCGGACAAGCCCATGCAGCTCACGGCATTCAAAGTCTTCGCACGTGCGGTCGTTGAAAAGCCCCCAGCTGCGATCACGTGGGAGTTCGCAAGATCGAGGCTGGGGCTTTCCAACGAGTGGACACGCGGAAACTTTGCCGGCAGGTAAGTATGAATGCCGTGAGCTGCAGGGGCCTGTCTGAATGCCGATAGAGCATTCGGGCAGCTGCCCCAGCCCCTCGGATGCCGGCAAGTCCGCTCAATGCTGGCTTCCGGTATCGGGGGGAATTATCGGGGCACTACACGAGTACTC
The DNA here is from genome assembly GCA_009667805.1 of Leptobrachium leishanense. Taxonomy (NCBI): domain Eukaryota; kingdom Metazoa; phylum Chordata; class Amphibia; order Anura; family Megophryidae; genus Leptobrachium; species Leptobrachium leishanense. Next base: position 226,455,825 of record CM019065.1, read on the forward strand.
CTGCAGTACCCGGTATCGGCACCGATACTATTATCGGTATCAGTGCAACCCTAATTATATGTGATTTACAGGGTTATTCAGAGAAAGGTGAAACTCAGGAGAATGACTGGAGAAGTGAAAATTTTAGGTCAAAATGGCCAAACCAGAAAAATTCCAAATCGGCTATTTGGTCTAGATTGTTCTCTTCTCCTGGTTTTCACCTTTCTCTGAATAACCCTGTTAGTGTTCTGTACTTAATTCCCAATTAATGTTTAACCCCATACTGACCAGACGGTTTTTCCATTTCTTGTGCAAAAGTTCCAAGTGCTGTTCTTACATTTCTGTGTGGTTTATGTTTAGCTCTAATTTTCCTTTTACTAGTTTATGGAACCCACTAGGGCTGAAACAACTAATCGATAATGGAAATAGTTGACAGCTATTTTAATAATCGATCACTCGGTGTTGATTAATCGTCCTGTGTACAGCGCACACTGTTTAGAGTGAGACGGAGTTAAATGTATATAACCTCAGCTTCGGAGCCGATTGGAGAAGATACGCCGCTGCTTTACTAGCTATGATTTAGTTCTAGGGTTATGTCAGACACAACCAGTTTGGTTTTTATTGCTTTCACAACAGTAGCAGAACTATAACACAAACAATAGGATACTGCCACTGGGTGAAGGAGCTGTATGCCTGTGTTTTATCCTTACTTGAACCTGGAGTCCTGTGCCATCACCACACCTTCTTTGGTCAGGAACTGACATTCCCTCCCTTTTGGTCTGGTCCCTTCCCCCAACTCGCTCCCACACTCAGATCTGGTCTTTTGTCCATACCCACTCTCTCTCACACTCAGGTCAAGTCACTTGAGCCTCCCCCTTCCACCTCCAGTCCCTCCTCCCACTCAGTTTGTTCACAAAATTATTTAAAAGGGACAGTCTACACACCCTGACCACGGTAGCTTATTAACCCCGATTTCATGCAGACATCATCATATGACCAAGTGCTTGTAGCCGCGTTCATTTGAGAAAGCAAACATAGGCTTAAGCTGCGCATGCAGCATCAACCCATCCCTCTGACCAAGCACCCGCATACCTTGTGTGAAAAGCACACAAGATACGCAATTTGCGTATTTACGTACCAAAAACAATTTTTTTTTTTTTTTTTACATCATTTTAAGCAAACACTGTTTTTTTTTTTCGATGAATCGATTTAATCTGCCAACTAATCGATAATGCGGATAATCGTTAGTTGCAGCCCCAGAACCCACACATATTATATACCGTTTTTCTTGCCAGCAAGTGGACTTTCTAAACATACCATTATTGTCATCATACCTTTACTGTATTTATTGTAAAAAAAAAAAAATTAAATATGATTAAAAACTTGGGGGGAAAAAAACACTTTTTTGAAATTTGACCCCCTAAAATCTACAACCCCCAAAAAAGACCTCTGGTAAATAGTTCCTAAATTTTGTTCTGAGTTTAGAAATACCCAATGTTTACATGTATTTTAACACCTTCACTGTTGAGCTATTTCACCTCTGTGTGCAGAGTTCATTCTGACCGTTTCGTGCTCATCATGTTTAAACGCGATTTGAAGTCCTGTTTTCTATTGTACGATCCAGACAAAAACATTTTCTCTTCTTTTTTGTTTAAAAAGAGTACATTTGTATTCACCAAACATGGTCATTTTTGGTATCATTGGAAAGTGCATGCTATGGCCTTTCCGATGATGACAAACATGGCCCTCTAGCTGCCACCGTTCGAGAGATAGAATCCCCCCTCCATCACTGGGCAGCTAGGAGTTAATTGCCCAACTGACCATAATCACGCGCATGTTCGACAACATCAGTGGGCTGGTGGAGGCCCCAGAGATTTGGCTGACTTCCAAGATGTCAGCCATCTTCAGGAGAGGAACTCGATTTGGCGCTGAATTGCGAGCCGGCACCTAAAGGGCTTAGAGTCCCTCTCCCACTCCCTCCTCCTGTGCTAATGGAGACCAGGAATACAGAACCACAACAGGGCAACCGGAAGTGTCCGCGGGAAACCTTTAAACATGCGCCACAGTGTTATTGGCTGCTCTGTGTGAGCAGGCCGAGGAACGGTGATCGGAAATCACCGAGGCACTCCTCAGCCAGCATTGGAAGGGGAGCAATCACGCGTTGTACGATCCCCTCTCTGCGCCCAGCAGCAGCAAACTATGCGCTGCTGGACATGACATTAGTTGGTATTTATAGCTGCATGCATGAAGGTTGCCATAGGGCATTCTGTTGGCTTTGAAAACCAGTGAGGTTAATGGCCAAGATCACTACGTTGGAACAATTTGAGCGTTTATGTGAAATCAAGAAACAAAGTGGCCATTTGAATGCACCTTTGCTGAGCAACAACATTGAGATGTCTTGCTTTAACCCACTCACTTTAGTAGCACAAACATACACAGCAGTGTACCATGCATACTCTGCAGATATTCACACACATTCCCACCATTCTTTAGACCTTAATGCACAGACTTTGCATTTGTACTATTCACAAACTTGCAAACCACATTCATATACCTTGCCTTTACACACGCTAAACTTCCTCATACACCCTGAACTTCTACACATGCCTGCACGCAATGACATGTCACACAAATAGACCTTGCTTGTATGCACTGACTGAAAACCTGCATTTACAAAAACTCTGCAAGGACTGAAATCCTAAGTGCGCCCGTACTGCCGTACTTACCGGCGCCCAGCACAGCCATGTCATACTACGACAGGGCCGGTCACACGCTTGTGCGCGTGTACGAAATGCGTGCGCAGCAAACGTCCGCACAGAAAGCCTCTCCGTTGACATGCTAGACGCGCGTCAATGGGGCTGCAAAGCGCGATCCTCCATAGGAGGAGCGCACTGAGTGCGCTCAGCGGCTGCGTCGAGTGGAAGGAACGTCCACTCTCACGGATGTCCTTTCCACGCTCGTGTGCTTCCGGCCTTAGAAAGCAGAATGCGTCTTGGGAAAAACTAAAAAAATATGGAGGTTTCGTTTAAAGCTTTCTTTTTCTCAAGCATTCACTTGATTTTCATTCTTTACAGGCATTATGGAAACCACCAGGCTGAGAAATGAGTCCTACAATGACCTTAGTTACACAACGGACTGTCCCAGTGCGGACAGCTCTCCATCCTCAGACAACCGGTCCAGGCATTATCAGAGGCTGGAAGAAGACCCCACCAGCAGCACAACGTAAGTGTGTACAGCAAATCTGATTCTTTTGGCTTCAAACCTGGAACCTACGCAGGAACAAATGTCAAACATGTTTTGCCATGCATTTGTTTGCAAGTTTGAAAATTATCTATTACATAACTGGGTGAGGTGGCACTCAGACCTCAAAGGGATACTTTATTTAAATATTTTTTGTTTTTAAAGTGGTCAGGATGTGAGAAGAGCTCCTCCTTCTCCACCTCACCCAGCGTCATCAGCAGCTGCTACTTGTGCTGTAAAAGGCTGCCAATGACCTTGGCATGCAGAGAGCATGTTTCTTTGACCAATCACAGTAGCGATCGATCTACACATGCTCACAGCTCTGATCCATCCATCCAGCGCTGCGGAATATGCTGGCGCTTTATAAATAAAGAATAATAATCCATTGTTTTGTGCAGGAGCTACAGAACTTGCATATGTTAAGTGCGCAAGTCTCATTGGGTCTGTACAATTTGCAGCTCCTATGCCATGCAAGTAGCTTCAGGGACTTCCGGTTCGGGAGTTCTCGAGCAGAAAAGGAGGAGCAGCAATTGGACAGAGGCTCCTGACTAGTGATGCACTGAAATTAAAATTTCCGGTCGATACTGAAAATTCGGATCAGCTCGGCCGAAAATCAGTCATCAGAACCTGGGCCTGGAGGCCCGGCCGAGCTGGGGTCTCGCCTGAGCATGGATGCCGGACGGATATCTCAACAATAACCATTTACTTGTGTATCTGTAAGTTAACATATACAGTACAAATAACATCCACAGGCGCAGTTATATATCACCAAAATCTCCTTTTGGTATTTAAACTATCTGAAAATCAATCAGAACAAAGGATAATATAGTGCAGTAATTTTTTATTTATTTTTGAGAAAGGATTTTACCAGGAAGGCTACAATGAGATTTCTCTCATTTTCCAGTATGTTCTGGGTGGCGAGTATGTGCCGTTAAGTGTTCTTAGGCAAGACACCTACTGGAGGTGCTCTTGCCGGGACCGAACCTGTGTCTCCACAGTCTCTCTCCACGGTTATAAAGCAGTGATGGTACCTCTACTCCACCCAGCCAGTACAACATTAAAAAGTTGAAAATGCAAAAAACAAACAAGCACATACAAAATGTGCATATGCATTTTTGCCACAGTGGCTCAAACCTCCCGATCGTACACTCTCCAGTCTCCGACCGCAACAAGTGGAAGATTGCTGGTTCCGTGCGATCCAAGGTATTGTCCACCGGTCAGTCATAAGAGCTCACAAATCACCCAGCTCAATGCATTTCATGGGATACGTCCCACTTCCTCAGGAGCATAAAATCAAATGAGCTTGGCCTCTCTTAAATGCAAAAAACCCCCCAAAGAAAACAACAGTTCAATCAGTTGTTGATGAATAACTATGGTTTTCAATTTCCGCCTTTCTTCTTCCGCCCTCCAAAGTGCCAATACTCCTTCTGCACATGCTTGAACAGTTCTATGATGTCAAATGACGGGGTCTTTAATTCTTCACACTCGTCCCGCCACTTTCCTCTGCTAACGCATTTAAACAGTCTTTTTTTACCCTCAACATACTCAGCATGTCTATTGGCGGTATTGATCAAAAAGGACTATAATAATAAAAGCGGCTCTCATTCATCACCATAATTTATCATACATATGAACTGCAGTATGTATAAAAACTGCAAGAATATAAAGGAACAACCGCTCTATGGATATATATATATATATATATATCTATCCATAGAGCGGTTGTTCCTTTATATTCTTGCAGTTTTTATACATACTGCAGTTCATATGTATGATAAATTATGGTGATGAATGAGAGCCGCTTTTATTATTATAGTCCTTTTTGATCAATACCGCCAATAGACATGCTGAGTATGTTGAGGGTAAAAAAGACTGTTTAAATGCGTTAGCAGAGGAAAGTGGCGGGACGAGTGTGAAGAATTAAAGACCCCGTCATTTGACATCATAGAACTGTTCAAGCATGTGCAGAAGGAGTATTGGCACTTTGGAGGGCGGAAGAAGAAAGGCGGAAATTGAAAACCATAGTTATTCATCAACAACTGATTGAACTGTTGTTTTTTTTTGGGGTTTTTTTTGCATTTAAGAGAGGCCAAGCTCATTTGATTTTATGCTCCTGAGGAAGTGGGACGTATCCCATGAAATGCATTGAGCTGGGTGATTTGTGAGCTCTTATGACTGACCGGTGGACAATACCTTGGATCGCACGGAACCAGCAATCTTCCACTTGTTGCGGTCGGCGACTGGAGAGTGTACGATCGGGAGGTTTGAGCCACTGTGGTAAAAATGCATATGCACATTTTGTATGTGCTAGTTGTTTGTGAGTTTGCTATTTGTATTTTAAACTTTTTTTAATGTTGTTGTAATAAAATTACTGCACTATATTCTCCTTTGATCTGATTGATTTTACAGATGGATTAAATACCAAAGGAGATTTTGGTGACATATATCTGTGTATTGTAGGGTTTTTTTTGTGTGTCCCCCAGCACTAGGATGCAGGGAGTTACAATCTTAATGCGCATATTTTTTTGTTAACTTACAGATGATCTCATTGCTTCATGTCAGTTATTGCTTTGAATGCCATGAACTCCCTGTGCTGTGTGGCAGTTGTCATCCTGTCAGCAGCTTGGGCCTCCTTTTTCTCACATCCCTGTTGGCAAACCTACTAACCTGAAGGAATATTAATCTTTAAAGTCAGCTCACAATAAATCTATGGGGGGAGGGGTGACTGTGCATTTGGTTTTCTAATGTTTCCAGTAACCCCAAGCTGTTTTCTGACATAATACCAGTTAACATTTGGGGAGATGCCTATTCACTCTTCTGATGCTACAAGTTCTATTGAATTTTATTTTTGTGCTGCAGGTGGTTCCAGACCTTGGTCCATTTACTTAAAGGGAACATTGGCACTGGACTTCTTGGACTACCACTTGCTGTGAAGAATGCGGGGATTGTGGTATGAGTCTTACTACACATGTAAACTATAGCAGGTCACATGACTGCAGGGGGGGGGCCTCGCTCTGTGCTCCAGCCAATCTAGTTGCTGTCCATGCGGGAATGCTATGATACCATTGGATAAAGCTAGTTCCCAAAGGTCTCCAAGCCCTGAAACCTGAGGTGCTGTGCTAAGCCCTGCATTTAGCTACATACAGAAAAAGTGGTGTCGCGCCCCTTCCCCACCAGGGCAGCTGCAACGACGAGGAGTAACAACCCAGTTCATGTATAAAACATAACAAGAAAAAAGTGTCATCTGTGCTCTTATCTACGTAACTCCATGTGAAACAACAAAACACTATCAGAGGTTTTGGTTTACTTGAATGGCCATTGAAGTGTAAGCTCACTTGCTGCGTCAAGGCACCTCTAGTTAGGTGAGTCCTAACTAATGAAACCGGAAGCCGCTCCTCTGAGCAACTGCATGTGCCTCTTTGCTGTTTCTCAGCCAAGAGGCACAATGGTGGGTTTTATTTATACCTTCACCAAATACTTCCACTTTAGGGTTAAAAACAAAAACCTAGGTCATTTTTGCTGCTGTTCCTTTTCTAACTGGCGTTACAACAAAATATACATACATACATACAGAAAAAGTGGTGTTGCACCAATGTCCACCATGGGCATTATGAAAAAAAAAAAAAAAAACTGCATTTAGATGTCTGAATTAGCCCTTTTAAGCAACTCACTTAGAGGGGTATAGAAAGCTCACAACAGCAGGTATGGATATATTTGCCCCCAGCTCTCACCTCCTGCCGCCGCGTGCTTTGCTCCCTATGAGCGTCCGAAGGCATGGAGCTTGGCCGCTCACCTGGGGGAACCACGTGACCAGCCGCGTTCTCACAAGAATCCGGAGTACACGTGAACTCCGCGATCTTGCGAGACCGCGGCTGGTCACGTGGTTCCCCCCAGGCGAGCGGCCAAGCTCCATGCCTTTGGATGCTTATAGGGAGCCTAGCACGCGGCGGTCGATTAAATATATTTTAATCGACTAAAGAAATTAAGGATTAATCGTTGGATTAATTCTTAATTTCCGAAAAAAACACACACACCACACCCCCCCCTTGGGATTACGTGGAGTTTTACATGAATTGGTCATAAAATGTGCTCTGATCTTCATCTAAGTCACAACAATTTGAAAAACACAGTCTGCTTAAAATAATATAATACAACACAAACATTATAGGTTTTCATGGTTTTATTGAACAGAACATGTAAACATTCACAGTACAGGGTGGAAAAAGTATGTGAACCCCTAGCCTAATGACTTCTCCAAGAGCTAATTGGAGCCAGGAGTGAGCCAACCTTGAGTCCAATCAGTGTGATATTATTGGATGTGTTGCTGAAAGCTGTCCTGCCCTTTAAAAACACACACCAATTTTGGATTTACTGGTTTCAAGAAGCACTGCCTGATGTGAACCATGCCTCGCAGAAAAGAGCGCTCAGAAGACCTATGATCAAGAATTGTTGACTTGCATGAAGCTGGAAAGGGTTACAAAAATATATCCAAAAGCCTTGATGTTCATGTGTCCACGGTAAGACAGACTGTCTACAAATGGAGAAAGTTCAGCACTGTTGCTACTCTCCCTAGACGTGGTCGTCCTGTAAAGATGACTGCAAGAGCACAGCGCAGAATGCTTAATGAGGTAAAGAAGAATCCTAGAGTGTCAGCTAAAGACTTACAGAAATCTCTGGCACATGCTAACATTTTTGTTGACACCTCTACAATAAGGAAAACATTAAACAAGAATGGAGTACATGGGAGGACACCACGGAGGAAGCCATTGCTGTCCAAAAAGAATATTGCAGCACGTTTGAAGTTTGAAAAAGAGCACCTGGATGTTCCACAGCACTATTGGCAAAATATTCTGTGGACCAAAATTGAGTTGTTTGGAAGAAACACACAACACTATGTGTGGAGAAAAGAAGGCACAGCACACAAACCTCAAAACCTCATCCCCACTGTAAAACATGGCGGAGGGAGCATCATGGTTTGGGGCTGCTTTGCTGCCTCAGGGCCTGGACAGATTGTTGTCATTGATGGAAAAAAGAATTCCAGAGTTTATCAAGACATTTTTCAGGAAAACGTAAGACCATCTGTCTGCCAACTGAAGCTCCGCAGTGGATGGGTGATGCAACAGGACAATGACCCAAAGCATACAAGTAATTCAACAAAAGAATGGCTTCAACAAAACAAAATATGCCTTCTGGAGTGGCCCAGTCAGAGTTCTGACCTCAACCCGATTGAAATGCTGTGGCATGACCTTAAGAGAGCGACTCACGCCAGACATCCCAAGAATATTGCTACACTGAAACAGTTTTGTGAAGAGGAGTGGTCCAAAATTACTCCAGATCGTTGTGCAGGTCTGATCTGCAACTACAGGAAACGTTTGGTTGAGGCTATTGCTGCCAAAGGAGGGTCAACCAGTTATTAAATCCAAAGGTTCACCTACTTTTTCCACCCTGCACTGTGAATGTTTACATGTTCCGTTCAATAAAAACATATAATGTTTGTGTTGTATTATTTTAAGCAGACTGTGTTTTTCAAATTGTTGTGACTTAGGTGAAGATCAGAGCACATTTTATGACCAATTTATGGAAAACTCCACGTAATCACAAAGGGTTCACATACTTTTTCTTGCCACTGTATATATATATATATATTACATACATTTCCCCTCGGTTTCTGTCATATATGCAGAAGTAGTGAATCCAGACCAGGTTTTCAGGCTGCATGTAGTGTCTGCATTTCCGGGTTTTGTGTCTCTCCCCAGGGTTATTAATTACTTGATTGATGTTTATCAGGGGAGATAAAAGAGGGGAGGCTAAACCAGGAAGTTGCTCTGGCCTGGGAGCTGCAAGGTGAAGGTGTGTAAAAGGTTGCTTAAAGTAATTTTGTTCATTTAAGGTGGCTGAGGTTAGCTCACAATTGTTAGATAGGGAATCTAACGGTTTAGTAAGAGCCTGAGCGGCAAGGGTTTATTTTCTGTTTTCATTTCCGTTTTATTGCAACCTTTTAAATAAATACTGTCTGCTGGACAGATTTAAAGGAACTTTTACGCCTGGACTACCTTTTTCCCAGCAAAGGTAACCTCCGTTTGAGGTATACCCCCACAATATATATATATTCGTCAATAACTACCCGATACTAGCACAACTTTTACCAGTTGTTGTGAGCTCTCTATACCCCTCTAAGCAAATTGTACAACAAATGCTTATGCCGGCTATTGATTATGGAGATGTAGTGTATGCAGCAGCCCTGCAAACACACCTTCAGAAACTTACTACATTGTAGCGCAAAGCGGCAGAATGAGTTATACAATGTAACTACATGACCCACCATTGTGACATGTTAAAAGAGCTAAATTGGCCATCGCTGGAGTCTAAACGTACCCTTCACCTTTCCAACCTGGTGTTTAAGAGCTTTTCTGGGAAGCTACCACCCTACCTGAATAGACTGCTTCCCCCAGCAGCTCCCTCATCCTATAGCCTCCGATCCAGGATCAGCATCTTACTTGCAATACCACAATACAAAAAGACAGTGGCTCGATCCTCATTTTCTTACAGAGCACCACAGTTATGGAATACCCTCCCAGACACCGTTGAATCTTCCCCCAGTCTAAAGTCACTCGAGCTCCCTATTAACATACCTCAATACGGAATGCACCTGTAAACATGTAACATAGTGACTATATTACTTACATATTTATTTTCTATGTTATTCTGTATATTTGTGTTTTTTTTTTTTATTATTATCTTGCATTGTATTACAGTTGTTACAGAAATACAAAGTAACATTTCAATGTTCTTGAACCTAGGACGTACTTGAAAACGAGAGAAATCTCAATGTATCCTTCCTGGTAAAATCCTTTATAAATAAATAAATGAGGTGCTTAAAGGGCTAATTCAGACATCTAAATGCAGGGTTAATATATATGGCTTTATTATTTGTATAGAAACCACTTCAGACTTATGTGAAAACTAATCAGCAAAGGACTCTACCCATTGGGAATTGCTACAAGGGGACATTTCAAGTCAATTCTGCTATTTTCTCTTGTCTATCCAAGGTTTCCACAGTTCGTAGTGATATACTAATTTACCAGAAGGGGAAGTAAAGTTGTTCTCCATATTCTATTGGAAATCTATTTGGTCTGTAAATTCAAGCCAGGCAAAAGGAGTCGAGTGACTAAATATTTCAAAATTTTATTGCCAGATTGAAAACCAATTACGAAAAGAAAAAAGTTGAGGTGAAACAATTTTTACTTGATTGGGATTTTTTTTATCCCTCTGCCACTAGTAGTAACTATTAGACATGTGCACAGCACAAAATTTCGTTTTGAACTAATGGATTAGTCCTAAAATGCAATTTATTTAGTTGCTAAAGAAATTCATTTTCAGTTCTTTAGTATGAATACTAATTTCATTCATCCGAAAACCAGTGGATACAATTACTATTGTAGTGGCACCTCAGAGGGCTGAGATCACTGCTCTCACTCTCAGCACAATGTGTCAGGCAAAGCTGTTGCAGTAACTGACTGCTGCTCATCGCACTGCTCGGAGTTTCAGTAAAACTAGTAAATAATATTTTTATATATAAAAGAGTTTATAACTATTATTTCCTTGTTTTACTGAAACTCTGAACGCTGTTCCAGTCGGTTACTGTAACAGCTGAGCCTGATACATTGTATTGAGAGATAATATAACAAGCAGCCAATCTCAGCGCTCACAGCCACTGGATTTAAAGGGCTAAACAAAAGGCTCCTCTCTGTATAATGTATAGAACATCCTCCTGCATTAATTAATACCCCTCTCTGTATAGTGTATAGAACATCCTTCTGAATTAATTAATGTCCCTCTCTGTATAGAACATCCTCCTCAATTTATACCTTTCTCTGTATAATGTACAGAACATCCTCCTGCATTAATTAATGCCCCTCTCTGTATAGAACATCCTACTGCATTGGCATGTGGAGGGTGCAGAACTTCGGAATGCAATGCTTTTCCAGCACAGGAGAGGGAACTTTTACTTAAACTTTGTATCTCTGTGGGGAGACACAGGAATATAAAAGCAGGGGAGAGGGAAAATATTAACGTAAATCGGTCTGAAAGCACAGAGAAGAGATGACTGGTGCAAATTTATTTTTATAACTTTAATAACTTTAAATCCAGGAAAAACATTCAAATAAATCACACTGAAGGCTCATAATGACAGTAATTGTGAGAGCTGGATACTAAATGTATCAGGCGTAAAAAACCCTTTATAACAAGCAGCACTGGGAGAGGAGAGGGACTATATATAAAACGTGTATTATAGATGAGGAAAGTGGGATAGTGCTTCTGGAGATATAAATGTATCAGACCTAAGCCCCTATTATGCAGAGCGGAGGGGAAATAACACACGTTTTATAAAGTCCCTCTCTTCTCCCAGCGCTGCTTGTTTATAAAGGGGGTTTTTACTATCCCAGCCTTCCTCTGTCATTAGCTTTCAGTGTGATTTATTTGAATGAAGAAAAACCCGGAGGTTATAGTGTGAAGGCGCTATAGAGTTAGATCAAATAGCAAAGCAATTACTTTTAAGCAGCTCACTAGTTGAGTGTATCCTTCACTCCAAAACCAGAATCTAGAGAGAAATCACTATACAGTGAAATAGGAGCGCTAAAGATTAAACAAAGATCACATATATCTCAATATATATAAATGAGAAGACAAGACAAAAGGAAGGTCTATTTTTCTTTCTTTCCCTTGTTCTTATTTCTTTCAGTGGAATAATAAATCTGTTAAATGGCATCGACTTCTAAAAGAGACAAAAAGAGAATCTCATTGCATAGTATCAGTGTACACCCAAAAATCAGAAAAAATAAGATTTTTCACTCACAAACAGGGAGTCTGCAAGACTCCAAATGTATGCCTTTAAGCCTCTTCTGGGGGGCTCCACCCATCAGCAGGAAAAGAGATTCAGGAAAAGAGATTCACAATCCTTATTCTTACAGGCTTGATAGTAGCTTTGAACCGGAGGTATACTTATGATCTCGAAAAAGGAATCAATAATAGTGTAATACTGTAAATTAATTGAGAATAGAAAATCCAGAGAGGGTTACACTCACGTGTTACAGAGCCTCTATTGAAAGTGGCTCTGTATAAGCGCCTGGGACCGCTAATCAGAGGGGGTCCATCCTCGGTACTGGATTTCCGCTGGAACACAGCTCCACCATAGAACAGTTCAAACCAATGCACAGATGTGGCAAGTAGAGAGGTAATGGCAAAAAATTAAAATGAAAATAAAGGTAAAAAATAATAATAAATAAAAATGGCCAAAATATAAAACAATGAAAATTTATTAAGAGACAAAACACCAAAGAAAGGTGTATAAAGTGCGAGACGCGTTTCACCTGCTGCTGCAGGCTTCCTCAGTCAAAAAATTATAATAAAAAGTCCCCCAGGAGCCATCTTACTCCTTATATAGTCTGTATCCATGTAAAAAACCGCATGTATTCGGCGTGCGGGTCACCTGCGTTCCACCTGTGATTGGTCAAATTCAGTGTGACGTATTTCCGTTTTCGGATCTTTGGGCGGATGTTTACGAATTTTCATTTCGTTTTTATTATCGTTCGTTCGGATCTCCGATTCGACTGTCATAGCGGCAATTCCTCATTTGAACATGAAAGCGTTCGGATCTTAACTTGCAAATTTTCGAACAGCCGATTCGAACGAAAAATCGGAAAAAATAAGAAAAATCGGAAAAAATAAAAAAGTAAAAAATCGGAAAAAATACATATAAATAAAAATATACTGTACAGCATATAGCCTAAAACTATAATGACAGCTGGTCGGAACTAATAACAGTTACCTCCAATGGTCAAGATATGGACTACATCATTGGATGATCGAAAATCAACACAAACACAATGAAAATCTATATGAGTATACAACCCAGGTGATATAGCAGGGATAAACATTGAACCTACAAAAATAGGCTCTGTCTATTAATAACATGCGACTGGAACCAGTCTTCAAATATCAGGAGAAAGATATAAAAACATAAATTACAAAGAACAGATAGAATCATAAAAAATGGCAGACTTCGAAGTCTACATTCATTCCTCTCGGGGCCATAGTGTCTAAAACAAAAATCCATCTCATCTCTGTCTTAATTAGTTTCTCAATTAAATTATCTCCTCGCCAATTCTTTCTCACTTTTTCAATTGCCCAGAATTTAATTCCTCTTGGATTGCATTGATGGTTATCTCTAAAATGTACTGAAACATTATGTTTTGCATATCCTCTCGTAATATTACATAAATGTTCATTAATTCTGATGTAGAGAGCTCTCGAGGTCTGACCTACGTACTGTAATCCACATGGACATTCCAGCACGTATATCACATGGGTGGACAAACAGGTAATAAGTTCTTTAATTTTATATTGTGTTTTTTCGAAGATTCAAAGTTCTTAATTAATCTTTTATTACTACCAGTTTTTCTGCATGAAATGCAATGTCCACATCCATAAAAGCCTGGGAGTAGGCCAAACAGATTCTTATCTCTTTTAGCTTTATCATCTCTCTGATGGTTGTGGACCAAATCCATTTTAATTGATTTATTACCTCTATAGATAATTCGAGGTTTCTCCGGTAAGATTTTACTAAGAATGGGGTCTCTTTTTAGAATAGGCCAATATTTTACTATTGATTTTCTAATTTTCCTATTGTTGATGTTATAGTCCAGGATGAGAGGAACATCTTCTCCTAAGTCTTTCTCTCGTTTTTTGTATTTCAGGAGAGTTGTTCTATCCACATCCTGAATTTCTTTTCGGGTGTTATTCAAAGTATCCTCTCTATAGCCCTTTTCTTTAAAATCCTCGATCAGTTTCTCTGATTGAATGAGGAACTGCTCAGTATCAGTGCAATTTCTCATAACTCGCAACATCTGACTTTTCGGTATCGCCTTTAACCAGGGTGAATAATGGTCACTTTCAATGGGTATATAACTATTTACATTAACCTCTTTAAAATAGGTCTTGGTCTTAATAATTCCCCCTTCTACATAGATATTGAGGTCTAAAAAATTGACCTGTTGTTTATTAATAACTGAATCCAATTTAATTCCCAAGAGGTTCTGATTGAGGTGGGCTATAAACTGTGAAAGACTATCCTCATCACCCTTCCACACAATCAGAATATCATCGATATAGCGCCTATAGAGGACGAGGCTTCGCCCCCAGCCATGCCCCGCCCAGACCACACTGGATTCCCAGTGGGCCATAAAGAGGTTGGCATAGCTGGGGGCAAACCTCGTCCCCATGGCTGTACCTTTTAACTGTAGGAAAAAATCCCCATCGTACCAAAAATAATTATTGTTCAAAATCAATTGTATACCCTCTATTGTAAATTCTAGCTGGTCCACTGAGAAATTACCTGAATTGCGTAGAAAAAATTCTACTGCTTCACACCCCTCTTTATAGGGAATAATAGTATATAATGAATTAACATCACATGTCGCAAAAAGATAGTCATTCTCCCACTTAAGTTCTTGTAAAAGCTGGAGTACTGAAATTGTGTCTTTTAAGTGTGCCCTAGTTTTTACCACCAAAGGCTGCAACAAATGGTCTATATATTCGGACGTCCTACAGGAAATGGAATTAATTCCAGATACTATAGGACGTCCGGGTGGGTTAAACCTATCCTTGTGGACTTTTGGCAGATGGTAGAAAACAGGAATGCGCGGACATTTGATATTCAAATATTTAAATTCCTGTTCATTGAGAATGCCACTGTCCTTACCCTTCTGTATATATTCGAAGAAAATTTCTTTAATCCTATTTGTCGGGTCATTCTCTAATTTACGGTAAGTGAGGGGGTCATTTAAAAGTCTCATAGTTTCATTATGGTATTGTTCTTGATTGAGAACTACAATTCCCCCTCCTTTATCCGCGGGCTTGATTATTAACGTTTCATCCCTTTTAAGTTGTTTCAGCCCTTCATACTCAGATTTGCTTAAATTCTTAGGTTTAGGATCTATATATTTATGTTTATTTAGTCTTTTAATATCTAAAGCAACCAGTTGTTCAAAGGTTTCTATTTCTTTAGAGGCCATATGTCTAGGAAAAAAATGTGATTTATCCTTAAGTTGGGTATGGATATATTGATCATTGGTCGTTAGTTGTCGTTCTAAAGGAGTCTTAGAGAAAAACCGCTTTATACATAATTTCCTTTTAAATTTTTGCAAATCAATGTAAGTATTAAAGGGATCTCCTCTCGCCGTAGGGACAAATTTCAGCCCTTTATTAAGTACGCTGACCTGACCTTCGGCCAAAGGCCTCCCACTGAGATTAAAAATCCCTAGTGGTTCCAAAATCTTCCTCTTTTTTCTTGTCTGAGTCGCCTTTCCTCCTCTACACCCTTTCTCTTAAAAATCTCTTCCCCGGAGTAGAACCTTCCTTTGTCAATCCCAAGGCTCCCTGTAAGTGCCTTTGATGGAATCTCGATATGGGATATTTTTGTCTCGTTCTTCCAATCTGACTTTTTGAAAAACCTCCTCTTCCTGATCAGCCAAACTGGAAAAGGAGTTCTTCAATGTAATTGGTTGGTGATGATCATACGAAGTACGTCTTCTATTATAAATAGCTGGAGCTGGTCTCCCTATTCTCTGCCATTCAGTAGTTGGATAACCATCGTTATTTCTCCTATAGGAGGATTGATAATTAGTGGTTCTTGGGCATATGTCTCTCTATTGGGACCAGCAGGGCTCCAAGCGGCAGGTTCTTTATATACCTGTCCCCTGGACCGAACGCTGTTCCTTCTAGGGGGATATACCTTTCTCCTTACTACCATCTCGTCTCCAGAGTTTAAGTTGCCTTTAGACACTGGTCTTACAGGGCTAGTAGGATTTCTACCACGATAGGGCTGTTCTGTAGAAGATTTGAATTCATTTTCTTCAGACTGGATCTCAGAATTAGGTGGATAAAACAACCATATCTTTTTGCTTGTATAATCCCGTAAATCTCTAGCATATTTGCTTTTCTTTTTAGTAATGACATCTTTCTCCAGTTTTTGTAGACTGGTTTCAATTCTAACAAATAAATCATGTTTCTCCTGTTCACTTATTACAGTGCTTATCTTATCATGTAATAGCTCTATCTCAACATTCAAATCATTTAGGAGACCCTTTCTCCTTTGTATGATAGTCTCAATCATTTGAAAGGAGAAATTCTCCAGCATATTACACCATACTTGTATGAATTCATCACTTATCATATCTGGCGATGGATCTTTTTGCCACCTTAGACCCCGTGGTGTGATCTTATCCTTAAGATATTGATCCAAAGTGATAATATCCCACTTTAAACGAATTTCTTTTTTAAGTAGATATTCTAATTTATTCGTAGTTTTTTTAAATTCCCTAGGGTCTGTAAGATTAGTTGTATCTGTTGTCCCAGATATTGCATTAGAGAATATCGTGCCGGTATTAATGCCAAATTTGTTTCTAAATTCCATGTTATCCCAAATAAGCTGCCCACACTAGATAGGATAAAACAGATAGAGAAAGAAGAAAAACCCGGAGGTTATAGTGTGAAGGCGCTATAGAGTTAGATCAAATAGCAAAGCAATATACTTTTAAGCAGCTCACTAGTTGAGTGTATCCTTCACTCCAAAACCAGAATCTAGAGAGAAATCACTATACAGTGAAATAGGAGCGCTAAAGATTAAACAAAGATCACATGTATCTCAATATATATAAATGAGAAGACAAGACAAAAGGAAGGTCTATTTTTCTTTCTTTCCCTTGTTCTTATTTCTTTCAGTGGAATAATAAATCTGTTAAATGGCATCGACTTCTAAAAGAGACAAAAAGAGAATCTCATTGCATAGTATCAGTGTACACCAAAAAATCAGAAAAAATAAGATTTTTCACTCACAAACAGGGAGTCTGCAAGACTCCAAATGTATGCCTTTAAGCCTCTTCTGGGGGCTCCACCCATCAGCAGGAAAAGAGATTCAGGAAAAGAGATTCACAATCCTTATTCTTACAGGCTTGATAGTAGCTTTGAACCGGAGGTATACTTATGATCTCGAGAAAGGAATCAATAATAGTGTAATACTGTAAATTAATTGAGAATAGAAAATCCAGAGAGGGTTACACTCACGTGTTACAGAGCCTCTATTGAAAGTGGCTCTGTATAAGCGCCTGGGACCGCTAATCAGAGGGGGTCCATCCTCGGTACTGGATTTCCGCTGGAACACAGCTCCACCATAGAACAGTTCAAACCAATGCACAGATGTGGCAAGTAGAGAGGTAATGGCAAAAAATTAAAATGAAAATAAAGGTAAAAAATAATAATAAATAAAAATGGCCAAAATATAAAACAATGAAAATTTATTAAGAGACAAAACACCAAAGAAAGGTGTATAAAGTGCGAGACGCGTTTCACCTGCTGCTGCAGGCTTCCTCAGTCAAAAAATTATAATAAAAAGTCCCCCAGGAGCCATCTTACTCCTTATATAGTCTGTATCCATGTAAAAAACCGCATGTATTCGGCGTGCGGGTCACCTGCGTTCCACCTGTGATTGGTCAAATTCAGTGTGACGTATTTCCGTTTTCGGATCTTTGGGCGGATGTTTACGAATTTTCATTTCGTTTTTATTATCGTTCGGATCTCCGATTCGACTGTCATAGCGGCAATTCCTCATTTGAACATGAAAGCGTTCGGATCTTAACTTGCAAATTTTCGAACAGCCGATTCGAACGAAAAATCGGAAAAAATAGGAAAAATCGGAAAAAAAAGTAAAAAATCGGAAAAAATACATATAAATAAAAATATACTGTACAGCATATAGCCTAAAACTAATATGACAACTGGTCGGAACTAATAACAGTTACCTCCAATGGTCAAGATATGGACTACATCATTGGATGATCGATAATCAACACAAACACAATGAAAATCTATATGAGTATACAACCCAGGTGATATAGCAGGGATAAACATTGAACCTACAAAAAGGCTCTGTCTATTAATAACATGCGACTGGAACCAGTCTTCAAATATCAGGAGAAAGGTATAAAAACATAAATTACAAAGAACAGATAGAATCATAAAAAATGGCAGACTTCGAAGTCTACATTCATTCCTCTCGGGGCCATAGTGTCTAAAACAAAAATCCATCTCATCTCTGTCTTAATTAATTTCTCAATTAAATTATCTCCTCGCCAATTCTTTCTCACTTTTTCAATTGCCCAGAATTTAATTCCTCTTGGATTGCATTGATGGTTATCTCTAAAATGTACTGAAACATTATGTTTTGCATATCCTCTCGTAATATTACATAAATGTTCATTAATTCTGATGTAGAGAGCTCTCGAGGTCTGACCTACGTACTGTAATCCACATGGACATTCCAGCACGTATATCACATGGGTGGACAAACAGGTAATAAGTTCTTTAATTTTATATTGTGTTTTTTCCGAAGATTCAAAGTTCTTAATTAATCTTTTATTACTACCAGTTTTTCTGCATGAAATGCAATGTCCACATCCATAAAAGCCTGGGAGTAGGCCAAACAGATTCTTATCTCTTTTAGCTTTATCATCTCTCTGATGGTTGTGGACCAAATCCATTTTAATTGATTTATTACCTCTATAGATAATTCGAGGTTTCTCCGGTAAGATTTTACTAAGAATGGGGTCTCTTTTTAGAATAGGCCAATATTTTACTATTGATTTTCTAATTTTCCTATTGTTGATGTTATAGTCCAGGATGAGAGGAACATCTTCTCCTAAGTCTTTCTCTCGTTTTTTGTATTTCAGGAGAGTTGTTCTATCCACATCCTGAATTTCTTTTCGGGTGTTATTCAAAGTATCCTCTCTATAGCCCTTTTCTTTAAAATCCTCGATCAGTTTCTCTGATTGAATGAGGAACTGCTCAGTATCAGTGCAATTTCTCATAACTCGCAACATCTGACTTTTCGGTATCGCCTTTAACCAGGGTGAATAATGGTCACTTTCAATGGGTATATAACTATTTACATTAACCTCTTTAAAATAGGTCTTGGTCTTAATAATTCCCCCTTCTACATAGATATTGAGGTCTAAAAAATTGACCTGTTGTTTATTAATAACTGAATCCAATTTAATTCCCAAGAGGTTCTGATTGAGGTGGGCTATAAACTGTGAAAGACTATCCTCATCACCCTTCCACACAATCAGAATATCATCGATATAGCGCCTATAGAGGACGAGGCTTCGCCCCCAGCCATGCCCCGCCCAGACCACACTGGATTCCCAGTGGGCCATAAAGAGGTTGGCATAGCTGGGGGCAAACCTCGTCCCCATGGCTGTACCTTTTAACTGTAGGAAAAAATCCCCATCGTACCAAAAATAATTATTGTTCAAAATCAATTGTATACCCTCTATTGTAAATTCTAGCTGGTCCACTGAGAAATTACCTGAATTGCGTAGAAAAAATTCTACTGCTTCACACCCCTCTTTATAGGGAATAATAGTATATAATGAATTAACATCACATGTCGCAAAAAGATAGTCATTCTCCCACTTAAGTTCTTGTAGAAGCTGGAGTACTGAAATTGTGTCTTTTAAGTGTGCCCTAGTTTTTACCACCAAAGGCTGCAACAAATGGTCTATATATTCGGACGTCCTACAGGAAATGGAATTAATTCCAGATACTATAGGACGTCCGGGTGGGTTAAACCTATCCTTGTGGACTTTTGGCAGATGGTAGAAAACAGGAATGCGCGGACATTTGATATTCAAATATTTAAATTCCTGTTCATTGAGAATGCCACTGTCCTTACCTTCTGTATATATTCGAAGAAAATTTCTTTAATCCTATTTGTCGGGTCATTCTCCAATTTACGGTAAGTGAGGGGGTCATTTAAAAGTCTCATAGTTTCATTATGGTATTGTTCTTGATTGAGAACTACAATTCCCCCTCCTTTATCCGCGGGCTTGATTATTAACGTTTCATCCCTTTTAAGTTGTTTCAGCCCTTCATACTCAGATTTGCTTAAATTCTTAGGTTTAGGATCTATATATTTATGTTTATTTAGTCTTTTAATATCTAAAGCAACCAGTTGTTCAAAGGTTTCTATTTCTTTAGAGGCCATATGTCTAGGAAAAAAATGTTATTATTTGAATGTTTTCCTTGTCCAGCTGCTTTTATCATCTTGTCTACTTAACCCTTGCATGTCTAGGAGGCAAAGGTTTGCTCTTCTGTGCTGGCTGTCTATGCTGCGAGTGAGTATTCTGGAGCTCTATCACTGTCAGATTTTCGGGTAGGGGTCGGGAAGGATTACACATACAAACCTTTTCTGTAGCTTTGTGATGTTGCTCTCTTCATTGCTGGTCTCCTTCACTCAATGTAATATCACAAAAAGGACTGAAACTAAAATGTAGTGCATTTTATTTTAGTCTTTCGTTTTCTGTACTGAGCAGTTTCGTATCTCTTGAGTCATACGAAAACTAAATTATCCCCAAATTCGGACTAAATCGTTTTAGTACTAAAACGAATGCACATGTCTAGTAACTATTGTACTCTATCAAACCAAAGTTGCTTTAATGTGCACCTATCATGCCCAAAAGATAGTTGTCTTGCTTCTGTATAAAATTAACTAATGTGAACACGACCATTCCGATCTACTTGTTATGTATGTGTTCACTTGCTGAATTTGTATTAGTGTTTTTTTTGAAAATTTATACTAGTTTTGCTTATTGTAGGAAAATGTTTATTCTTAAGCCACTTGTTGCACGTTTTCTTGACTGACAAAACTGTCCTGCTGGCACCTCTTCTTTTTTTTTTTGCAAAGAAGTTTTTTTATTTAAATTTTTGTACAAATGTATCACAGAAAAAGCATGCAAAACAGCAATACTTTCTGAGTGAGTTTCTATTTTGTCTAAATTGATCCTAAATCTATGCTACATAAGACAAGTCGTATTTTATTCTTTCTTTTATGGAATATAACTGTACATATGCAGCCTGGGGATCTAAGCCAATTCAGCAAATGTGCTCTTCATATTGATTTTTCTTCTCATCTGTCCAGATATGCTTTAATTTCACCATAATCAGGGTAACTAGAAATATAGAAAACTCCTTTTTTGGGTTCTCTACTTTCTGCTGCTTTTGATGGTAAATTGCACTTTCATATAATTGGGTCCTGTAAGCATTTTCAGCTTCAAAAGATTGCTACTTGGCAACAGGGATTTCTAATAAATTTGCATGAGGAACACTGCACAGCACTACTTGGTATGACCCTATTGTGTTGAAGCCAATGGGTTAAAATCTATATTTACATTGAGTTCCATGTCAAATCTACCAAAGAAAAATAAATTTTTGGAACTTGATGTCATGTATTTGGTTAATTTTTGGTACATTTGTACCTTACCATAAGATGTTTTAAAATGTTTTTTGTTTTTTTCTTTTTGTCCCTGTTTTTGAGATATTGAACTTTCAAAAACGCCAAAATTCACTGGCATATTTTGCAAATTAAGCTGTGCATATACATGCAGATGTCTTGATGTAGTATTATCTATACAGCATACTTCACCCGGAGCCAGAACACTTTTTTTTCCTTTCTCAACACTCTTTCCAGATCCTTTAAATATGTGAGATTTTGTTACCGTCTCTGTATTTTTCCAATAAAATTGTGATCTATATGTAAGTACTCCATTTGTAATTCATGTGTGTACCTGCCAGTAGGGGGGGGGGGGAGTGTGGAGCCTCCATATCTAGCCTCATTCCCCTGGCATGCCCCCCCCTTTTTTGTAAGTTTTTATAAAACGCTAACAAGTTCCGTATCACTGTACAATCGGTGAGACAGAATTACATATATACATTAAATGTTAAACACACAGAATAGTAGGAGAAAGGACCCTGCTTGAGAGTTTACAATCTAGGAGGAGAGAGGTGGCACATCAGATTCTCTATTTACCCTTACCTAAAGTAGCGGGGTGTATGCGGGTTAAGAGGTTGCAACATTTTTTTTTTTTTTGATTTTTTTTTTGGACCACTTATGGAGGAGAATATTTCAAATTTAGAATGTAATTTATCAAACAATTTAATGATAAACTCATGGCTTTTTTTCAGTGGGTACTCGCCGGTACTCCGTATCGGCACCTCACTGCCAGCACTAACTAACAGACTGCATAATGCTCCTCCCTCCTCCTGCAGTGGCGGGCAGAGAATCGGAAGCGCTCGGCAGCTCCTATTGCGTCTGAATGCTTCTGATTGTCAGGAGTATAGGTAGGAACCGATAACCCCCCTCTTCTCCCATTTAAGTGACAAGGGAGGGTGCCCCAGCTCTGGCAGATGTGTGTAAAACATTCTGCTCACAAGTGCTAGGGGATTATCCACTCAGTGACACTGTTGCAAAACAAAACACTAACTGCACTGCAATACAGACTTTTCTTGCAACAGAGACACTTAGTGGATAACCCCCATAGGGTTACAACAATAGTTTTAGTTCATTTAAAGGAACGCCGTGTTAAAAAATATGGTTCCCTTTTATAGTGTCTTCCGTTATCTAGGTATGTGGTTAGACCCAAATCTATCATCTAAAACTTTATCCCAAACTAGGTGCCCTGTTTAGCAACAAATCCTGCCTGAGCCCTGCGGTAAGAAAGCAAATTGTACAACAAATGCGTATGCCAGCTATTGAATACAGAGATGTAGTGTATGCAGCTGCCCCGCGAACACACCTTCATAAACTTACATTGTATAACTCATTCTGTCGCTTTGTGCTACAATGGAACTACAAGACCCACCAGTGTGACATGATCAAAGAGCTAAACTGGCCGTCGCTGGAATCGAGACGTACTCTTCACCTTTCCAACCTCGTGTTTAAGAGATTTTCTGGGAAGCTACCACCCTACCTGAACAGGCTGCTTCCCCTAGCAGTTCCCTCATCCTCCAACCTCCGATTCAGGACCAGCACCTTACTTGCAATGCCACAATACAAAAAGAAAGTGGTTCGATACTCCTTTTCCTACTGAGCACTGCAGTTCTGGAATTACCTCCCAGACACCATCAAATCTTCCCCCAGTCTTAGGTCACTCGCGCTCCCTATTAGCATGCCTCAATACGGACTGCACCTGTAAACATGTATCCTAGTGACTAACACAGAAAATAAATATGTAGGATATATAATCTGTATATTTGTGTGTTGGTTTTAATGTCTTGCATTTATTACTCTGTATTTCTGTAACGACTGTAAAATTTCAATGTTCTTGAACCCAGGACATACATCTCAATGTATCCTTCCTGGTAAAATACTTTGCAAATAAAGAAATATTAGGACATGAAAATAGTCATAATCAGTTTTTCCCCGGACTTAACTACCCCAACCTACTTTTTTTCAGAAAAAAAAGCACTGATAAAAAGTAGTAAAGAAGCTTCACAAAAAAGTCCTAAAAAGCGTCACTAAAAACACACCGTCAAATGAACTGAAGTGCAAACCTACAGAGAGCCAGACCGCAACTAAGCTGTCTGAAAGGTAAAATGGTGGGGGAAGGGCACATGAAGAAAGGGGCACAAAGATGTCAAGGGCTTGTTTTGCATGTTTTGCACAGTTCCTTTACCAAGATAGGACTTGCTATGTACACACACCTCTCTCCATCTCTGTAAGAATCCGGAGAGAGATATATCTATTTTATTCATTTCAGTTTTCCACAGAATTTTATCAATGGGCAAATTACATGGACATGGGGGTTCTAAAATTTTAGAAATTAACAGATATCAGATTTTGGCTCTGTCAGTTAATGCTATATATTTTGAATAGTAGGGTTGCACCGATACTGATACTAGTATCGGTGCCGATACCGGGTACTGCAGGAGGGCTTGGTAATCGAGGGGCTGGGGCGGCTGTCCGAATGCTCTATCGGCATTCGGACAGGCCCTGCAGCTGCTCTCCGCGATCATACTTACCTTCCTGGGCGACGCCGGGAAAGTCTTCGCGCGTGCATTCGTTGGAATGCACCCAGCCGCGACCATGTGGACCATGTGATCGCGGCTGGGGCCTTCCAACAAGCGCACGCACAGGAACTTTCCCGGCGTCGCTCAGGAAGGTAAGTATGAACACAGTGAGCAGCTGCAGGGCCTGTCCAAATGCCGATAGAGCATTCGGACAGGCACCTGGAGCTCTCCGCAATGATACTTACCTTCCTGGGCGACGCCGGGAAAGTTTCCGCGCGTGCGCTCGTTGGAAGGCCCCCAGCCGCGATCACGTGGTCGCGGCTGGGGGCCTTCCAACGAGCGCAGGAACTTTCCTGGCATCGCTCAGGAAGGTAAGTATCATCGTGGAGAGTGCCAGGTGAGCTGGGGGGGGAATCCATGAGCTGGGGCAGTATCCATGAGCTGGGGGGCATTTTTATATGGGGTCTGTTCTTATTGGAAAGCGGTCACATGACATAAAAAATAAGTATCGGTACTCAGTATCGATGAGTACTTGAAAAAAAGTATCGGTATTCGGTCTTAAAAAAGTGGTATCGGTGCATCCCTATTGAATAGTACAAAATAATTAGGATTTCTTTATAGTTCATCACATCCCGTGACTTTGAAATATTAGGTTTCACTCAGATAAGGTAAAGCATGCTCATTTCTCTAATTTTTTTATTTTTTTTAAGAAAGGATTTTACCAGGAAGGCTACATTGAGATTTCTCTTGTTTTCAAGTATGTCCTGGGTGTTGAGTATGTACCGTTAGGGGTCTTGTCCAAGGACACTTACTGGAGAGGTGCTCTTACTGGGATCAAACCCATGTCTCCACAGGCTCTCACCACACAGAGCAATGATGTTACTTCTACTCCACCCAGCCGGCATATAATGCAATGAAAGATCGATCTTTGACAAAATTAATAATTGATAATTCCAAATAAGAGCATAATCCTATTTAGGTGATATTTCGCACTAACTAAAAACATACAATAATGAAGACGAGTCAGTTACCAAAAAAGATACAAAAATTGTTTTACGCCGTCAAAATTTTAATTCTGTACCATGACATTCAGGTTTATGTTAAGGTTCCTCAATGCAAGCTCAATACCAAAAGGAGGTGGGTCTAAGATATTTCTCCACCTCATAATTTGTGGTAACGTAATCACCATTTGCTGGTAACGGAATCACAACATTCTCGGTTAGTTCCCATTTCCAATCCACCTTGCCCACCTTATAAATGAAAATTCAGACCTCAAAGAGGTAATGTGTTTCAGTGATGGTGCAACATCACAGATTAAACAGAAAGAAACAGTGAAGCGCCTTCAGAAAGAAGGATTAAACGTACACGCTACACATTGAATGTGGGGGTTCTCCTAAAAACCTGAAAACATATATTGTAGATAGTCAATGGAGCGCCAGCGAACTGGATGTACGGTTAATCATTACACATGTCCAATAAAAGTCTTCTAATCCGTTCAGAAGAAACTCCTACTCCAGATGAGAAAAAAATTGCTGCAAAAGAGAGGAGACAAAATGGCGCAATATGTCGATCCACCATAAAAGGAAAGCAAAGCGGTTGTAGTCCTACTCACATTCTATTGAGCCTAACCTTGACTCTAGGATGGATAACAATTATGGGTCTTCAAAAGATGTTCAGGTGCCCATATACCCGCAACAGGGTTCTTCAAACGCTTTCCCCTGCAGTGGGTCAAAAAAATACCAACGCACTATCGTTTAAATATAATGGTAAAGTTGGTACTCATATATGGTTACACTCACATGTCAATGAGCCGCATTGGCTCCAAGATGTCGCATGGGAATATTAAGGTAATTCCAAAACCTTCTCTTAATCACGTTACAGGAAGCAGCAGTGGTTTAAAAATAAAAATAAATTTATTAATACATAAAATATATTACCAGAACGCGTTTCGCTCCTCAGAGCTTCTTCAGCTGGTATCACTGGTCTTATGTGTGCTGCTTCCTTATATACTATTTAGACTGTCCCATTTAATCATTCACAGTTCACATCAAATAACAATCATTGAAACAATTAACACAATTTAAAAAACAATTAAAAACAATTAAGATCACATGTAACCTTTTATTTATTAGTCTCATGAGTGCCTGTGCTTCTATGGTGTCTCTAGGGGTGGAACGCTAGGTTATTAACCTTAATTGTGTAGGAGAATTATCTTTTTCATCGTATGGCGTATAACAGCAGAGCGCCATAACTGCGCATGCGCAAGAACCCAACGTATCAGTGGCTTCGTTTGTGCGCGGCTCTAACTGCGCATCTTGCGCACAACATCTAATGAGCATGAATAACAAACTAATGGCGCCCCGCATCGGCATATATATCGCCCCCGTGCTATTAAACACTTTTAGATGGAAAAATCTACCACTATAGATCAAACAGAACATCTCGCTGGGAGCCAAAATTAAATCTAGTGGATTACCTATCCTAGATGGTATCATATAGCTCAAAGATGTGACAATCTGCATATAATATTAAACTTTAGTGAATATGTGATTATGAATTCACAGTGCGAGTCATAGTTTATCAAAATAAATAGATAAACCTTATTGATAATATTTATGTGTTTACAGTAAAGTGCAATCTAAAATGAAGTAATAAATATATATAATTAAAGTGCCTCATTTATTCCTAGTGAGAAAGTGCTATAGTGAATGGTCTTCAAGTGTACATTATCTACCCTGTATTAAATTCTTTCTTTTAACTTCTATTTTGTATGTCAAGTGTTGAAAATAGCATGACTACGCATGCGGGAAGTCAGACGTTCTCCATAGGGCATGCGATTATGCATAGCTTCTATTGGACATCCTGCGTGCATTACCTATTGCGCATACAGGCCAGTGTATATACTTCGCATCAGTATACATGTCGCCCCAGTGGTACCTAACGCTATCTAAAGAGGTGATAGCAGCATTATCTCGGCCGCGTCGGCTCATATAACGCCCCAATATATTGAGATATAATATAAGACTCTATACATATCTATCCTAAAATCACCAATTAGTAATATGAATGTAAAATTTTAAGTGACTAAGCTTGTATAAAATCATAACTAAATTATTACGTAACAAAGTCGTATTCACTATGTGATCAACATATATAATACATAGGTAAAGCCATATTGGCTAAAAGTGTACATTATTTTAAAAAAACATTTTAAAGTGCTAAGTGACAAATAACAAATAGCAATACGCATAATATACGTATATTAGCATATTTTAGTGCTAAGTGACAAATATACCTATAGGATGTTATTAAAGTGCTATTTTTATAGAAATATATATATATAATATATATAGAAATATTCCACCCCTAGAGACACCATAGAAGCACAGGCACTCATAAGACTAATAAATAAAAGGTTACATGTGATTTTAATTGTTTTAATTGGTTTTTAAATTGTGTTAATTGTTTCAATGATTGTTATTTGATGTGAACTGTGAATGATTAAATGGGACAGTCTAAATAGTATATAAGGAAGCAGCAGACATAAGACCAGTGATACCAGCTGAAGAAGCTCTGAGGAGCGAAACGCGTTCTGGTAATATATTTTATGTATTAATAAATTTATTTTTATTTTTAAACCACTGCTGCTTCCTGTAACGTGATTAAGAGAAGGTTTTGGAATTACCTTAATATTCCCATGCGACATCTTGGAGCCAATGCGGCTCATTGACATGTGAGTGTAACCATATATGAGTACCAACTTTACCATTATATTTAAACGATATTGCACTAGATAGTGCGTTGGTATTTTTTTGATCCACTGCAGGGGAAAGCGTTTGAAGAACCCTGTTGCGGGTATATGGGCACCTGAACATCTTTTGAAGACCCATAATTGTTATCCATCCTAGAGCCAAGGTTAGGCTCAATAGAATGTGGGTAGGACTACAACCGCTTTGCTTTCCTTTTATGGTGGATCGACATATTGCGCTATTTTGTCTCCTCTCTTTTGCAGCAATTTTTTTCTCATCTGGAGTAGGAGTTTCTTCTGAACGGATTAGAAGACTTTTATTGGACATGTGTAATGATTAACCGTACATCCAGTTCGCTGGCGCTCCATTGACTATCTACAACAGATTAAACAGAGGTTCTTATTTTATAATCTTACATTCTTAGAGATTGTGTAAAAGTTTCTTGGCATTTTGTTTGCCACAAATCACAGATAGGGTTTGGTTGAAGGAATTGGTAAGTCAAAAGAACTGTATGGAGAGCTTCACTTGGAGGAACTGTATTGAATAACCCAAAAGCGTTTTATCAAGTTGCCTCCAAAATGATACAGAATATTAAAATCCTGTTCATCAGGAAGGAGCACATTGATGAGAACAGTGACATGTTCAATGAAAGCTGGAAAGGGGCATCTTTGCCACAAACTCATTATGTTAAGCGGCTAGGAAGAGGTTATTTTTGACGATCCCAGAGTACCCTGGCTGGGTTCTCGGCATCAGGGCCCAATAGTAGCACTTACACGTACTGGGCAGAGAGTCTATTATAGCTGTTATATCTATTCTAGTTTTCCCCCAAGAACGAGCCAAGACACATTTTAGGTTGAACTGCAAAGCAGGAAAGCTTTATTGCTCAAAACACAGGTCATATTTACAGGAAACTGTCCCTATTGTTCACCCTCCTGCCCACCCTCAGACATCCCTGCGCCAGAAAACCACTGGCTCCAGCCTTTGCCCAGTCTTTGAGATGGTTGAAGCGGGCTGGAGGTTCGTAGCCGTGGTTGGCACAATCAGCTGGGGTGGGGTAGGGCAGACCGGCACTCTGGAGGAGGACGATGGTGGACACAGGGGTCCAGACATGGGGGAAGGATATCGCGGGACAGTTCACACATCGGAGCATGTGAAAATGGGGTCTAAAACAAGGGGCCAACAGGGCAAAAAAGGTGCAGGAGAAAACCAAGATGAAATGTTCTTAAATCTGGAGGGACTCTGCAGCCCGTACGTCACAGTATTGTAGAATACAAGCATATTCCTCATCACTGGATCCGAAAATACACATTTAGGAACATGCATTGTGAACTCTTGGAGTTACAACAACAGAAAGAAAAACTAATAAGAATCCCGGGGACTTATTCATTATTATTCTTTATTTAAAAGCGCCAGCATATTCCGCAGTGCTGTACAATGGGTATAGTATAGACCGTTACAATACATTGAACAACATTTTGACAAACCAGACAGTAGGAAACGAGGGCCCTATTCCCATGTGAATTCACAAACTAGAAGGGTTGGGGGTGGAAACAGGAGGAGAGGACTGCAAGGCAAGAGTGATAAACTAGTTGTGTCAGTGCGTCAGGTGGTAGGCTTCCCTAAATAGGAAAGTCTTAAGGGAGTGTTTTGAAGAGAAACTAGGGGAAAGTCTGACCGTATGAGGGAGAGCGTTCCAGAGGATGGGGGGCTGCTCGTGAGGAATCCTGTAGTCTATCAAGGGAAGAGGTGATGTGGATAGAAGCTAGGCGCAGGTCACTGTTTGATCTTGGGGATCGGGCTGGGGTGTATGTGATTAGTGAGGACAGGTAGGGGGAGTTTTGAATTCTGCAGGGCATGAAGAGCGGTGGGTGAGGTGGATGAGCCTGGCAAAGGCCTTCAGAATGGATTGTAGGAGGGAGAGGGGGAGGCCAGCTAGAAGATTATTACAATTGTCAAGTCAGGAGATTACAAGAGCGTGGATGAGTGGCTTTGTGGTGTCAGCGGTAAGAAATGGCCGAATTCTGGAAATATTACGTAGTTGACTTTATAGAATGTTTCCCTACATACTCTAGCTCCGGTACTTAGTTAAAGAATTAGAACTTAGTTGCATTCCTTAGGATGCAAGATATTGCAGGAAGTACATTTATTTTACCAGCAAGAGAAGACAGCTGTTGGTTAGATAAAACACAAGTGCGGAAGCTGTTCCAGCACCCCAATATTGATAACCGACATTATTATTATAGTTGTCCAATTCCGGAAACGGAGTAGTTCTACATATCAAATTTTGTTTGTAATTTACATTTAATTTGAAATTATCTTTATTTCATATTCTGTTAAAGCTTTTCTTTCCAAATGTTTCAAGTCCAGCTCCAAGTAAGTACTGTTTATAAATGTGTTCTTAAATACACTGTAAAACCGAAGTAAATTAATTCTAATCTACCTATTTAGAATAATTACAATTCTTTCCTCAACAAATATTGACTGAGCGATTCCGTTACTTTTATTAAAAACTACGTAAGGGTTAAACATGTTGTCAACTTTTACCAAACTTATGTACAAGAATCTCCCAAATGTCGCCATCATATAATAAATTACGTAAATCTAGAGGTAATGTTGGAAGCAGAATTTATTGGTTTTGTATGAACACTTGTAATACCATGTCTCAAGACTGGGGGATCTGCTTTATGAATGAAAACTCCCAAATAATAATATTATTTGCAGTGTTTTGATAGTTTACAAACAAGCCCATATAAGATACTATTGGATTACAATCATTTATTTAAATTAGTGTTTGGAATGGTATAATTGTGGATTATTCCAGCCTTGGTGTTAGAATAAGTTTAATAAAGACAGGAGGCAAAATTTTGCGTTCTCTTTTCTTTACTAAACCTCCGGCAACAAAGAAAGTTTACATAGCAACAGAGTAAACCAATAAAAATCTAGCATGAGTATAAAAGGTCATCAAGCCCCTCCAAAGTCCTCTTTTCTTGAATGTTGATATATCAGGTGACAAGACAAAACAGGAACCATAGAAAATGGAAGCCAAACAGGAACTGGCAACGTGGTGAGGCTGAAGGGCCAGAAATCAGCAGAAGACAGGCCTGCCAACGAGGACCAACGGGTCAGCGGCAGCTAATCAAGCTAGGAGAGACCAAGAGAGCATGTGAAAGTACCAGGCGAAGAAAATGTGCCAACAAGCAATTCGCTAGCACAATGTGGATTTGGTATAAGAGCAATGAAAACCAAAAGTCTAAGTGTTACTTAACGAAGGCTAGACAAAACACATGCCTGCACAGATGGCAGGCTTACTTAAGGAGAAAGAAGGTTAATGAAAGAAGGACACAAGGTCGACAGGGAAAGACGTACATAGAAATTTCATTTTATATATATATATATAACAAAACAAGAGGAGAGCACACCAAACATATTATTCAAACACAAAAGAAAGAACAACAGCAGCTAAATTCATTTAAACAGAGATTTTCCAGATTTAACCCTTTAAATGCTTACAAACATTTCTTAACCCCTTCAAAAACACTGTAGTTCTTAACCCTTGCAATAATTCAATACTGAGCTCTGTTGAACAATGGTGGAAGTTTAGTTTGCAATGGATGGCCATGGATTGCGTAAGCCTGCCAACAGCGACAATGTATTCCACCCCTGGCAGGGGGTCGCTGTTGGCAGGTTTACGCAATCCATGTTTGTAAGCATTTAAAGGGTTAAATATGGAAAATCTCTGTTTAAATGAATTTAGCTGCTGTTGTGGTTTCTTTTGTATTTGAATAATATGTTTGGTGTGCTCTCCTCTTGTTTTGTTGTATATAATGTTGTCTTGAGATGCACCCGCACTGAAAGCGTGGTTAAGGTTGAGTGCTGCCCCTCTCGTGTAATATTAATATATATATATATATATATAACTTATTTTTTTTATTCTTAGTTTATTGTTACTTCATTGTGTGTATGTTGAGTGACATTTGAAGGTTGTACCTACGTGCAAGTTGCGCACATAGGAGAACCGGGAAGGGAGGGTGGGAAAAATATTCACCTCCTGTCTTTTATTAAAATTAAGATTAGTCTAACACCAAGGCTGGAATAATCCACAATTTTATATCAAGGCAGGAGGCTTCATATTTTGCAGTTTTAAAGTTGCACCAGACCCCCAGCAGCATGAGAACGAGGTCGGAAGTAAAAGGTACGGAAAGTGGCCTCCCGAGTTCAAGTAGGTCTTGTGAGCGTGAAAAACGACCCCTCGGGGGAGAAGGAGATGTAGAGTGCATCATACGCCGTAACCTCCAAAGGACACCAGGCACAACAGGAGGGTTAGTTTCACGGAGGGTTGGTGCAGGGACAGCAAGTCCTGTAGAATCAGAGGAAGTTGGGCTGTAGTGGGATTAGCCTGTTGTTGCATACACCAGCCACATCATGTCTTCCAGGCAGAGCTGTAACCTTTCCGAGGTCCAGGAGCCCAGGACTCCCACATCCGGGTACGAGCCGCATCTGATAGGCCTGACAGCATGAGGGATCCACAGAAATCATCCACGCCACCAGCATTAAGATTCCGTTCCA
Organism: Leptobrachium leishanense; assembly: GCA_009667805.1. Lineage (NCBI taxonomy): Eukaryota > Metazoa > Chordata > Amphibia > Anura > Megophryidae > Leptobrachium > Leptobrachium leishanense. The sequence continues at coordinate 226,488,260 of CM019065.1, forward strand.
GAACCATCAGGTGTGGGTTGAGGGTCCAGGAGGACAAGAATGGTAGAGAAGGATGGCAGCAGAAGTGGGTGTTGACAGGAGAGCTCCAGCACCCATGCGAATCAGGGCTGAGAGTGCCAAAGGGGTGTGAGGAGCAGAAGCTGCACAGCCGGTTTGTATACTTTTTGAAGTGGTCGCATAATCATCGAAAACTGGGGAATCTCATAAACTCTCGATGGGAGGCCAGGATTGGAGAAAGGCGTCCACTGCCGTTGCCTGCGGGTCCAGAAGCCAACTGAAGTAGATTGCCTCTCGCCTGAACCATCAGCAAACCGGTCCAGATGGAGGGGGCCCCGCAGCGTCGACAGATGTTGAAACATTGTGCTGTCCAGATGCCAGTCACTGTGGTCTCTCTGGTATCGGGAAACCAATCTGCTACATAGTTGGTTGATCCAGGCAGGCACTCTGCTCTGAAAGAGATATTACTTTCCAGGCAGAAGTTGAAAAAAGGGAGTGTGTAAGGTGCGACAGGGGTTTGAAGCAAGAGCCACCCAGCCGGTTGACGCATTGGACTGCGGAGACGTTGTCCATTGGAAGGAACAGGGAGCAGTCCCTGAGGCTGTGGGTAAAACTGAGAATGGCGAAGGAGCCGTCGATGAGCTCCAAGCAATTGATGTGGAGCTGCTGTTATGAGTCCATCTACCGCCCGTGGATCCGCAGGTCGCGCCCCAGCCCAGTTGTCTGGCGTCTGATTTCAGGACGAAATCCGTGAGAGAACCGAATATGGAACGCCAATTCGGAGGCAGATGAGGTCCGCCGCCTCGAAGGGGCTTCTTCATAGACCAAAGCTTTTGGAGAGGAAGTCGCAGCTGACACTTTATCGAGTCGATGTCGAAATCCAGGAAGTTGATCACTTGAGCTTTACAGAGTGCCGACTTGTCCAAATTGTTTATGAAGCCGAGGTCTTGCAGAAGGACAACCACCATCTCGATATAGCGGGAGGACAGGGCAGGGTCTTGGGCTAGGATGAGTATGTCGTCTATGGCCCTGATGCCTCGTGAGCGGAGGAATGCCATGGCCGGATTTAGGAGCTTTGCGAGACACCATGGTGCGGAGCTGAGGCCGATAGGCAGACACGTGAACTGCCACAGATTGTGGTGCCAGCGGGACTGCAGATCTGGGCGGCGATCGGGATGGATAGGGATTGTAAGGTACGCGCCCATTAAATTCAGCCTCATGAACTAGTTTCCGTCTGGGAGTTACCGGAGTAGGTGTATGCCCTCCATTTTGAAGTGACGGTCACAAAAGTATTTAGGGCCTTCAGATTTATTACGGGGTGTAAATCCCCTGATGTTTTTTGTACCAGGAAAAAATTGCGTACGAAGAGCAGGAGCCCCTGTGGCGGTGGAACGGCACCCATCAGTGATGCTTCGTGCGGACTGGTCAGGTGTTACATCCTCAGTCCCTGCTGTGTTGCCCGGGGGCTCTGGGCATAGTTCGGTGCCACTGGCTGGTCATTTGCCAGCACCTTGTAATGGCAGAACGGCGTCTTAGGGGGCGGGGCCTGGTGTGGTCACAAGGAGCCACCGAGTTTAAAGCCGGGTGCGAGGAGTTGCCTCGTCGCCCTGACGTGGAGTTCTGTTCCCGCATCGCTACTCTTATACTCGTTGCTGATTTAGTTGCAGACCCGTTTCTGTCTACGATTCCTGCTCCTGATTTTGACCCAGCTTGTTTCTGACCATTATGTTGCTTCCACCTTTAGCTATCGCTGATATTGGGCATTGGTGGATTAACCCTATGTTTGCAGCTGGGGCTTTCACTCGTTGTCTGGGATTATTCCCATCTCGCTCTGGGGTATCATTTGTGGCCTTATCAGGTTACTATTTAAGACCCAAGGTGTATATTTCATTGCTAAGAGCTTATGTGCAAATCGCGGTAAAGAAATACTGTGTATATACTGCATATGATCATTGCACCCTAGCCGCTAAATATACCCAGGTCTGTACCAACTGTATACCCGTATGTGTGTCAGCCACCTCTGATAATTGTAAGGTACTTCTTATCAGATAACGCTAAATCCGTACCTTTGTTGACTGCCCTGCAGCCTGCACAATTCATTGACTGTCAAGCGAATCATTGTGTTTCTGAAGATGCTCTAAGTTGTCTGTTGGTCTTGAAACCTTTGGAACTTATTGGCAAATCAGTTGTTCTTTGGTGCTCCTTGGCTTTGGAGTACAAGTCTGTGCATACCAAGAATTTGGTAAAAATCCAGCAGGTATTTCTGTCCAAAAAGATCTCAACCTCGTTACTCCTGTGTGAGTGCTACAGCGCCCGTTACATCAGGAACCTGGGAGAAATTGCTTTAAAAGACCAGACACGGTTCGCAGAACCCAGGAATATTTATTATACATTATTTTTATATAGCGCCAGCATATACCGCAGCGCTGAACAATGGGCACGATACAGAGAGGGTTACAATACACTGCGACTAAATATTTTGATAAACCGGTACAGGAGGAAACGGGGGCCCTATTCCCTTGGGAACGTACAATCTAGGAATCGGACGTGAGCTCGTGCCACTTGGGAAGGAAAAACACAGTCGACCCGCGACTGGAATGTATGGGAGCAGGAGCGCAGGGGTACTCACTGGTGGTATAACGACGTCTGGGTCTGGCGAAGCCACGGCCAAGGGAACTCCTTGGGCCAGGACTTTTTGATGGGATGAGATGGCTACATTGGTGTTACCCAAAAGGCAGAGGGCATGCAGTGCCCATTCTCTGATCATGGGGGGGGGGGTCCAACTACATATCACGGGTGACTGCTTCATCGACCAGGACGAGAATGAGAGCGGACCCGGAGATGTCCAGCAACTTGTCCTGAGTAGTGCGAAGGCCCTGCTCAAGGCCCTTGCGGGAGTCTTTCCCGCTTTCCTCATGAAAGTGAGAAGATATTTATAAAATTCCAGGGTAAGGAACACCTTATCTGGAAGCGGGGGCGTGGACATTCTCATCACAAATGTGCCCTGGATTCTTTATCCAGCGGGCAACGCAGTCAGAAAACTGAGGTATTCGGCGATGTGGTCAGGTGGTAACCAGGGCGACGATCAGAGATGGGTGGTAGTAGGGGGGGGGGTCAAAGAAAGGTACCCCTCTAGCATCTGGGATCGCATCTGGAGTATCCGAGGAAACTAAAGAGCGCATGGGTGCCAGCGCGAGAGTGGAGTGGAGTGGAGCGGGGCTCACCTGCCATAATGTCAGAACAGGGCTCACCCGTTGAACCGGGTGCCGCCGGCAGATTACCGGATATGCCGGCTTCCTCCCCATCGGAGGTTCCAGCCTGGAGTTCACCACCATTCCCTTTTTTAAGCCCAGAGCCGGGGAACATTGGATTTTATTCTGTATATTTTGTTTAAAATATTTTTTGTTACTATTCTTTCACAGATAAGAACTTTTGTGGATAACTGTGTATCAGGCGGGTTTGAGCCCAGCGGGTTTGAGCCCTGCACAGACACAGATATGGGTGGAGGTGGATGGATAGGTAGACTGACCAGATTGCCAATACAGATGAGGATGGTGAGAGTGGTTGCTGGATCTGGAGTTATGGTAGAAAAAGTCGGTGTTAGTCAGGAACAGGTAGTGGGGATCTTGCAGAGCAGAAGCCTATAGGTCTTTACTCATGCAGGTAAACAGCTACAATGATGAAGCAAGGATAGGCGGGGGCGTGGTGCCTCTTATTTTGAGTGTGTGGTGTGACGTGCTTGGTGTTTAACTGTTGGTTTGCTGGATGAGTTGATTGCAGGTATACACAATACAGGTTGCAGGAACAGGGGCAGCACAGAAAGTATGCTGCCAGGAGCTTCAGAGGACGGATGCAGATGGGGGGCATGACACTATGCAGCGTTAAGATCAAGTTCATTCCGTACAAACTTTGGCATGATTTTTGGAACTTCAGATAGGCTATTGTATGTCTCTTACCTGGTATGTAATTTTAATTAATAATAAAAGGTGATTTGTATTAACAATGATGTTAGTAGTCTTACCAAGGAATAATATGCAGACATGCCCTACATTGTTTAATCACGGGGTTAAATATGTGTAGGTTGCCTCTTTGATTGTTAATTGATGATTGATTTATTATTCAAATGATGATGCTAATTAATTGAGGTGTGCATATGCATGATTCAGACTTGATGAAGACTGTTTGGTCGACACGTCCAAATTTTTTCTATTGATGGAATAAATCCACTTATTTTAATACTTTGGTCTACTGAAATTCTTATTGATATCAGAGCCGGGGAAAGGCATTTTAGCAGGTGCATAGAGGGGCTATTGGAACGGTCTGGTATATAGTGAATAAAAGCCAGGACTGAAGCTCTTCTGGGCTAATGGGAAGCTGTGATGCATCCATGCTGTGGGCACAACGGGGGGGACGGGACATTCACCGGGCCGGAGTAATAAACAACTGGGGTCACCCGAGTGTATGTAGGCAATGCAGATGGGTATACCGTGCAGAGGCCAGAATGTTTTCCAGGTGTCACCTGAATTGCGGGGGTCACCCGATAGTGTAGGCTGTGGGGGTCACCCGGGCCCTGGTTGGAGCACTGAGGCAGGGGATGCTGGTGTGGCGAATATTTGCATGGATCACTCAGCAAAAGAGGGAGGCTTAGGAGACAGTAGTGAGCATCCACCTGCGAAACCGTGGCAGAACACAATGATGTGTGTCACGGAATGGCCCAGCACCCTCAGCCAGGGGCGGTGCACAGTGACAGTGGTGGCTTTGGACACTTGGGTGTGGTGGCACGCACCTAGTTTTATAAGTACTTTTTATTAGATGTGATTATTGTGTGGTGTAAATGAAGTGTTCCCCGTTGGTTTATTGCGAAATGTATTTTCCCTTTGTCTGCCACGCCCGCCGCCATTTTCTGATCGCCTCGTGGTTCAGATCAGAATATTCGGATCTTAAAATGGCCGAATCGGCAACTCCCCGATTCGTAACGGCCAATACGAATCGGGGCCCGGGTGCCTCCTGCCAGCGAGGGCCAATGGGACTTGTGTGGGCGGGCAGGGATCCCCATTGTATTCATAAGTGTGTAAAGTGATAAATGTATGTGATGTGAAAAATAAACTCAGATTTACCAGTGCATCCAGCCTCGCCTGATGTCCTTTACTCTCCGCCGCATATACTGTCTGAGCATCCCGCGCGGTCTCAGGGTGCGGTGTCCAGACTTAAGATCAGAACGGACTTAAGATCAGAACGGACTTACGATCAGAACGGACTTAAGATCAGAACGGACTTAAGATCAGAACGGACTTAAGATCAGAACGGACGTAAGATCAGAACGGACTTAAGATCAGAACGGACTTAAGATCCGAACCGAAGGCGCGGCCGCGTACCGCGCTTCGGTATACCAAGTGAGCGGTGATCAGATCCGAAGATTCAGCCGCTCCCGTAAGATCCGAAGATTCATCCGTTTAAAGATCCGAATATTCCTCCACATAAGATCCGAATATTCCTCCGCAATCAGATCCGAATATTCCTCTGCGGCAGACCCGATCCCCAGATTCGCACGGCCGCCCGCAGACGCACTCCACACCCACAAGGTCAGTGAACCAGCTGCTCGGGACGCTGAGTGCCGTATGGCTCAGTGGTCGGGCTGGTTCTAGGCAGGGGTCCCCTCCACCGCCCGCTAACCCTTCCCCGGGGTCACGCCAGGCCGCACGAGACGCCGAGTGTGCGTCACTCGGTAGTCGGGCCAGCGGTAAGCGAAGGGGTCACGCAGATTGAGCACACCCGCAGGCGGAACAACATCCCATTCCGTCATAATGTGTATGACCTCCCGCCTCAAGATGGTGGCAGTCTCCTGAGAGACTGTGAAATGGATGCCAAAGCCACGCGAGCACAGTCTGAAGGTGGTTTGCTAGCGTGAGGTAAATTCTAACCACCAACAATTAACTATGAAGGAAAAATTGTAAACTAGTAAGAGTGTAAAATATCAGATATCCCTCGACGGCCAGAGTAACAAACCCTCAGGCCGTAGGGAGACAACCAACAGAAGTCTGTAGCAAGCGCACCTGCTGGCGGGAGAGTGCCCACACGGCAGGGAAGCAGAACTAAAATAAAGACAAATTAATTCAAATAGTATAAACGTAATTAAGCATCAAATACATGAAAATACAGCCTGACAACCAGGAGCTGAGTGGATAACGACTCACCTGGAGGTCAGCAGCAAAGAAAAGAGGACTTGGGAGGGGCTTGGTGACCTCTTACTCTCATGCTAGATTTTTATTGGTTTACTCTGTTGCTATATAAACTTTCTTTGCTGCTGGAGATTTGGTAAAGAAAATAGAATGCAAAATATGAAGCCTACTGCCTTGATATAAAATTTATGTTTTTAACTGTAAAAAGGTGATTGTTACTTGTGGAATAGCCCCAATGTAAATTTGTAGAAAAATGGACTTGAGGGGTTTAATTCTTTATAACTGCCAAAAAGAAATTTAAAATTTTTGTATTCTACTATTGAAATACCATCTTGAAATGTAGACTTACTGTCTACAAGACATAAAAATATTGTGACATAAGGAATGGGAAGGTCATCGAGGAGAGATCTATTTCCCCTTGGTTCCTGTCCTATGTACAGGACTAGTGGAACCCAGACCGGGTTTTCGTGCTAACTTTGGGTCTGAAAAATCTGGGTTTTGTGTCTCTCTCCTGGATTGTTAATTGACGTTATCCAGGGGAGATAAAAGAGGGGAGGCTGAACCAGGAAGTTGCTCTGGCCTGGGTCTCAGAAAGCTTTCTGAGGGAGCTACAAGGTGAAAGGTGTGTGAAAAGTTTGCTTAAACTATTTTTGTTCATTCGAGGTGGCTGAGGTTAGCTCACCATTTGTTAGACAGGGAATCTAACTGTTTAAGAGCCTGAGCGGCAAGGGTTTATTTTCTGTTTTCATTTCTGTTTTATTGCAACCATTTAATAAATACTGTCTGCTGGACATATTTGAAAGAACTTTTACTGCCTGGACTACCTTTTTCCCAGCAAAGGTAACCTCCGCTTGAGCTATACCCCCACATATGGTGGAGGATGCGGGCACTTTCCTTGTGCAAGATGGAGGACGTGATAAAAGCTTTGCTCCAAGCCACTGCGGTCCAGCAGGAGACAAATCGCCAGTTTGCAGAGGCTCAGCAGCAGATGCTGGAAGCCCAGCGAGCTGACCGAGATGCCCAGCGAGCAGATCGAGAGGTACTCAAGGAGGTGGCTCAAAGCCTCCTGGAATTGAAGAGTAACTCTGTGTGCTTCAATACCTGTGGAACAAAAGGTGAAGCGTGCCAGCCATTACCTGCAAAAGATGACAGCTTCCGACGATGTGGAAGCCTACCTCACTATGTTTGAGAGGATTGCTACATGAGAAGGTTCGCAGAGATGTGAGTGGACAGGGCTGGTTGCACCATTCCTAACGTGAACCCTAAAAAGCCTACTATGACTTGGAACCTGAGGCTGCTCAGGATTATGATGTACTTAAGGCTGAAATCCTGGCAAGACTATGTGTTACCATCGCTGTTCATGCCCAGCAGGTGTGTCGGTGGAACTATAAGTCTGAAAAGCCCCCAAGGTCCCAAATGTTTGCTCTTATACACCTTACCAGGAAATGGCTCCAACCTGAGACATTGTCACCACCGGAGATAGTGGAGCGTGTGGTGATGGACCGTTACTTGCGAGCTCTTCCTACCACCCTAAAGGAAATGGGTTAGCCATGGAGACCCCAAAACGGCTACCCAGCTAGTGGACATGGTCGAGCGATACACCACAGCAACAGACTTGCTGTCTCACCCAGAGGACACCTGTCCAGAGGACCTGGTAAGCCTGTTCCAGGGGTTAAAGGGCACGGGAGAGACTTCTAAGACATTTGCTAAAGGTGAAGAGACTACAGGCTCTGGACCTAAAGACTGGCCTGGTAGGTCAGGAAGGACCATGAGGCCATATACTGGACTGGGTGCTGACTCTACAAAATGCTTTTGTTGCCATGGGTTAGGACATATTGCTGCTAATTGTCCACTTACTGATGAACCTATGCAATGTGATAATGCTAAGATGGGAAACGCAGGTCTTTCTTTGCACAAGTGGTGTATACTGCATCATGTCAGGAACGGATTGAGAGGCAAATGTGTGTTCTTTCCACTGTTGGAAAGCCAGTTACAGCTCTGCTAGATTCTGGTAGTGTGGTAACTGTAGTCAGAGCTGACTTTATCAGCCTCAACAGGTACCACCCTAGCACTATTGGGGTTATTTGTGTACATGGTGACACACGTGATTACCAGACCGCTGTAGTGAAAATTGGTACTCCATGGGGCTCTGTGACACAGTCGGTGGGTGTAGTACCCTCCCTGCTTCCTGAAGCTATAGTGGGGAGGGATTTCCCACAGTTTTGGATACGTTGGGAAACTAAAAAGGTTCAGGTGGATTGTGCTACCCCTACAGGTGAACCAAGGGAACTTAGTCTAGAACCTTTTGATTGTAACAAAGGATATTGTGGGTGTGTCTAATGAAGGGGTTATGCCTTTCCCTCTTTTTGTGATGGCTGGGGAACAGGAGGATGTAGAACCTGACCCAGAGAGTGTGAACAATGAACAGGATGTTGTACCTGGCTCTAGTACTGAAAGTGGATCAAATGATATGCCTTGACTTGATGTCAAGAAGGATGATTTCCGTATAGAACAAATAAACGACTCCACACTGACTAGAGCCAGGGAAAACAAAAATGATAGATGGAAAACCCATTTATCCTGACGTAAGACTGTCTTTCCCCTACATGATACAAAAAAATGATTTACTTTATCAGGTGGTAAAGAAAGGGGGAGGATGTGGTGGAACAATTAGTAGTCCCAAAACCATACTGCAGGATGGTATTGGATCTTGCTCATGGTCATATAATGGGTGGACATCTGGGTATAGAGAAAACCAAGGAGAGAGTAAGCCAGAGGTTCTTTTGGCCAGGTTTACATGCAGATGTAAGGGAATACTGTGAGTCATGCCCAGACTGTTGGTATTCGGCACCCTCACTCCATTTTCGTAGTCCGCTGGTACCTTTTGCCAATTATTGAGGTACCCTTTGACAGAATTGGAATGGATCTGGTAGGTCCAGTGGTTAAGTCTGCCCGGGGGCACCAGTATATACTAGTCATACTAGATTATGCTACACGGTATCCTGAAGCAATTCCCTTACGTAATACCTCAGCTAAAACTATTGCCAAGGAGCTTGTTCAGATATTTAGTCGCGTAGGTATTGCAAAGGAAATCTTAACAGACTAGGGCACGGCATTTATGTCTAGAGTAACTTGGGAGTTGTGTAGGCTGTTCAAGATCTCACACTTGCGCACATCTGTCTACCACCCCCAAACTGACGGACTAGTGGAGAGATTTAATAAAACGCTTAAGAGCATGTTAAAAAAGGTGGTTGACAAAGATGGGAAGAATTGGGATTTCTTATTGCCGTATCTCATGTTTGCTATTCGGGAGGTACCTCAGGCATCCACAGGATACTCCCCTTTTGAACTCTTTTATGTCAGGCATTCCAGAGGCCTTCTAGATATTGCCAAGGAAACATGAGAGGGTGAGACAACCCCCTAAAGGAGTGTCATTGAGCATATCTCAATGATGCAGGACAGAATTGTGGCTGCCATGCCTCTGGTGCGGGAACATATGGAGCAAGCCCAGGAAGCACAGAGGAGGGTTTATAATCGGAGTGCCAAAGTATGTAGCTTTAGCCCTGGGGATAGAGTCCTAGTGCTAGTCCCAACCGTTGAGAGTAAATTCCTGGCAAAGTGGCAAGGCCCCTATGAAATAATTGAAAAAATAGGAGAGGTAAACTATAAAGTTCACCAGCCAGGGAGAAGGAAACACGAGCTAATTTGCCACATTAACCTTTTAAAGCCATGGAGGGACAGAGAAGCCCTGGTAATTATCCCAACCCCTCCAAACACAGACCCCTCTACACCTGCGGTCTCAATAGCTGAAACCTTATCAGTGGCTCAACATAATGAGGTAAAAGAGTTTCTGAGAAAAAATAGACTTTTTCTCTGAAATGCCGGGATTGACTACAGTCGTTCAGCATGACATCATTACTGAACCCGGTGTTCATTTAAATGTTAAGCCATATAGAATACCTGAGGCTAGACGAAAAGCTGTCTCGGCAGAAATGTAATTTTTTTTAGAATTGGGGGTGGTCGAAGAGTCCCTTAGTGATTGGTCAAGTCCGATTGTGCTGGTTCCAAAACCAGATGGAAGCATAAGATTTTGTAATGATTTTAGAAAGTTGAATAGTGTGTCCAAATTTGATGCTTACCCGATGCCTCGGGTGGATGAGCTCATTGACAGACTGGGAACGGCCCGATAAATAACCTCTTTAGATCTGACTAAGGGATACTGTCAGATACCCCTGACTGACAAGAGCAAAAGAAGAGACAGCATTCTCTACCCACGAGGGGTCTTTCCAGTATAAGAGGATGCCATTTGGTCTGCATGGTGCCCTGCCTCATTCCAAAGAATGATGGATAGAATACTGAGATCTCATCGACAATATGCAGCAGCTTATTTGGACGATGTAGTGATACACAGCCCAGACTGGCAGACTCATTTGTTAAGGGTGCAAGCAGTAGTCTACTCTCTAAGGGAGGCGGGACTCACGGCCAACCCAAAGAAATGTGCCATGGGGTTGGAAGAGGCAAAATACCTGGGGTATACCATTGGTCGGGGTTTGGATAAGCCTCAAATCAATAAGGTTGAGGCGATTCTAAAGTGGCCCCAACCTATAAATAAAAAGCAAGTGAGGGCATTTACTGGAATCACGGGCTTTTATCGGTGCTTCATCCCCAATTTTGCCACCATTGCGGCTCCAATGACTGATTTGACGAAGGGTAAAGGGTCAGTCATGATTACATGGAATTCTGAGGCAAATGAGGCATTTCAGAGGTTGAAACAAGCTTTGTGTGCTCAACCGGTGCTGCTGATCCCAGATTTTACGAAAGACTTTGTAGTACAGAGAGATGCCTCTGATGTGGGTCTAGGAGCTGTACTGTCCCAAATCAGAGATGGGGAGGAGCACCCTTTGGTCTATCTCAGCAGGAAGCTTAATAAACACGAGAGAAATTATGCCATTGTTGAGAAGGAATGTTTGGCTATCAAATGGGCCATGGACGCCCTCAAGTATTACCTGTTGGGTAGACAGTTTAGACTGGTCACTGACCATAGCCCTCTTAAGTGGATGTGTGAAAATAAAGGAGCGGCGAGTTACGAGGTGGTTCTTAGCTTTACAAGCCTTTAAGTTTACAGTAGAGCACAGAGCGGTAAAACTTCAAACCAATGCAGATGCCCTCTCGCGTGTCCATTGCCTCTCCATTGCAGTTGCTCAACCGCGGGGGTTTGAACAGAGGGGGGATATGTGACATAAGGAATGGGAAGGTCATCGAGGGACGATATATTTCCCATCGGTTCCTGTCCTATGTACAGGACTAGTGGAACCCAGACGGGGTTTTCGTGCTAACTTTGGGTCTGGAAAATCTGGGTTTTGTGTCTCTCTCCTGGATTATTAATTAATTGATGTTTATCCATGGGAGATAAAAGAGGGGAGGCTGAACCAGGAAGTTGCTCTGGCCTGGGACTCGGAAAGCCTTCTGAGGGAGCTACAAGGTGAAAGGTGTGTGTGAAATGGTTGCTTAAACTATTTTTGTTCATTTGAGGTGGTTGAGGTTAGCTCACCATTTGTTAGACAGGGAATCTAACTGTTTAAGAGCCTGAGCGGCAAGGGTTTATTTTCTGTTTTCATTTCTGTTTTATTGCAACCATTTAATAAATACTGTCTGCTGGACATATTTGAAAGAACTTTTACTGCCTGGTCTACCTTTTTCCCAGCAATGGTAACCTCCGTTTGAGCTATACCCCCACAATATATATATAACTTTTTGAAAATTTTTAAATCCCGTTTTTCCAAAAACTAATTTTTTTTTTTTTATTTGGGTTTGTTTTTTTTTTTAATTTTACACACGTCATGTTTTATGTAAAATTAAATCCCTATTCAGAAGATTTAAAATGACCATCCCACATGTGTAGCTATCATAGGTATTTTGTAAATGGCATTTAAACTTATGGTGGGTAGTGAATTTTGGTGATTTTTAGGCAAATTTTGAAAGGTAAATAGCTCTAACAGGTGGACAAAAAAAATTTGGAAAGAGATATATATTTTTAAACCTCTAATGGTAAGGTACAAATGTACCAAAAATGAACCAAACCCAAGACATTAAAGTTTTATTTATTGCTTGATTTGACATGGAATGACCCAACGGGGAAATGGTTCCTAGTCTGCATCCAGCAAAAAAATTAAGATTTGGTATATCCTCACATAAAGGCAACTTTTCATGGTTTTACTACTTTATTCCATAGTTTTTCATTTGAATCATCCAAATAAAATCACACTTTGCTTTCTGAAAAATAAGAATTGCTGAGAAATAGAATAATACTGCTCCTATTCCTCACCTTTCAGTCATTTGAAAACCAAGGAGTGACCGCAGGAGAGTTCAAGTAGGCCAGGGTTTCCCAAACGTGTCCTCGGGACTCTCAAGCAGGCCAGATTTTGCAGATCATCTTTGGGAAATGTAGACTGAATCCTGCAATCACGTAGCAGCAAATCATATCACCTGTGCTGTGTTTCAGATATCTGGGAAATCTGGTATGTGAGCAGGTCTTGAGGACAGGTTTGGGACACACTGATGTAGGTGGTATCTCTGTTTCCCCAAATGGACATTCATGGTTGGAATCAATTATTGATCAGTTTGCTTTGTGGAGTTTTATTTGTTCCTATACAATTGATAAAATCCCACCGACGCACAGGACTGGTTGTCGAGGATAAAGCGGAGATTCTGTCTCTGTAAGCACAGGAGCCAAAAGATTTAGGTCTAAAAGTTGAAGTGTGACCAAATAATGTTATGTCCCAGGGTCACTTGCCCTGTGGTAAATGCAGCATTCTGTAGAAATGGAATATCAGAAAAATTTATAAACCTATTTGTCTCCTGCTTTTTTTTTTTCCAGCTGGGACCCATTAGTCTGGTCTTTATGGGAATCATTGCTGTTCATTGCATGGACCTTCTGGTGAAATGCGCCAATCATTTCTGTCAAAGGTATGATTCAGTGAATCGTGTTACTGAGGTGATCTTGTTTGGTTTTTAAACGGCTTTATGAAACTAGTGACATGGGTCCATGTGCGTTCTATGAAAAATTATACATATATACAATGTGCAGTATACCCTGTCCATTGGTTCTTACAGGCCAGGCCGCACTGATATGCTTTACCATGGGGAATTGAAGTTGGTGGCTCAATCGTTTTCAGTGAAAAACAATTGCACCTTTTTTAGATACACTCTGAAATACTGACGAGATATGTTGCTAGATAATGACAAAAACTTTGATTCTCAGCTTTACACAGTTTTTTCACAACTCCTATGTCCATTGCAAAACTATATGGATCAAAAATCTGTTGGAGCTGTACAACTTTACAGTAGCCTTCTAATGGCCAGATTTAATAAATCAGGACAGTGCCAAGATGTAGATTGACTTTTCTACCTAGAGACTGTGTGTTGGATCTCCATGCACACACAAATGTGGAACCTGTAATTAATAAAAGCCATTGCCTGATGTTTGGACTGCAGTTATAGTTTCCTGGGTGCTCAGAGTGGTGGTGTACGATTTTGATTCTGGTATTCATCAGGGGTGTGGAAATTTAAAAATAAAAATCTACTTGTCCAGCGAACTAAAGAAGTGTCTGATCTTGTCAGTGTCTAAGTCACTGCTTGTATTTTTATTGTACTTCACTGCAGAATATGTTGACACTTTATAAATAGCCATTTTATTCGAGCTACAGCTTCTGCTTGTTACTGCTCAAGTAACAGGTTTGCTTTTTTTTCTTGCCGGGTTGTAAAACTCCCAGTGACGGGCACGCACTTTTAAATCTCCCGCTTGACCGATAAAGGGAGCTCCTGTGCCGCGCTTGCAGCCCTTTGGTCACTTGTTAGCCAATGAAAAATCAGCAGCCGGGGGCACGGACAAGCAGGTTCCTCTGGTGCTTAATAGGATCTGAAACACTGGCGAGTTGCTCCAGAACATGTGCCAATCGCCGCACCGATCAGCTATTAGCCCGCCATGCTGTCAGCTTGTTGCCCGGCACCTGACCCCCCCCCCCCTGTCTGGGTGTCGGGTGATAAAAATTGTTTGACTGACCAATATCACACTATATATTTTTGCTTAATAATAATATTGGCATCGTGTAGAGGTTACTGTATAAAACTATTACAAAACATACGGTCTCCATTAAATCACTCATATAACTATCAATGATAATTACTTAATCTAGTTCGAGTAAAACAATGAGCAGTAACAACTCTCTAGTTCAAATTTGAAAAAATGGCAATGGACAATAAACTAGCCATACAAGCAAAATCATTAAATGTTTTGGCTTTAATTACCACCTCTATGCTGATGATACTTAGATCTACCTCTCCACCCCTGATCTCTCTAAAGTTAACGACTGTTTATCTGGCCTCTCCTCCTGGGTGGCCTCTCCTCCTGGATAGCTAAAGATTAACTTGTTGAAGACTGAGCTCCTACTAATTCTTCCCTCTAATGCCTCCCCACCTCCTGACTTCTCTATCATGGCCGATGGTATCACTAGCTCCCCATCAAGCCAGGTTCGCTGTCTTGGAGTTACACTTGACTCCAACCTTTCCTTCATCCCCCACATCCAGTCTCTCTTCTCCTCCTGCCACTTCCAATAACAAAAGATTTCCAGAATTCGGCCATTTCTTACCGCTGACACTACAAAGCAACTCATCCACTCCTCTGTAATCTCCCAAATTGACTATTGTAATAATCTTCTAGCTAGCCTTCCTCTCCCCGTCTCCCCCCCCCAGAATCCATTCTAAATGCCTCTGCCAAGCTCATCCACCTCACCAGCAACTCTGTCTCTGCTGCTCCTCTCTACGAGTCCCTTCACTGGCTCCCCATCCACTGTAGAATTAAATTCAAAATCCTTACCCTAACCTAAAGCTCTTACTAACTCGGCTCCCCACTACCTGTCCTCACTAATCACCAACTACACCCCAGCCTACTCCCTAAGATCAAGCAGTGACCTGCACCTAGCTTCTCCCCGCATCACCTCTTCCCATGATAGACTGCAGGATTTCTCACGCACAGCCCCTATCCTCTGGAACACTCTCCCCCCCCCCCCATACTGTCAGACTTTCCCCTAGTTTCCCTTCCTTCAAACGATCCCTTAAGACTTTCCTATTTAAGGAAGCCTACCAGCCGACTCCCTAGTACACCTCACTGCCCCAACCAGTCCATCACTCTCACCTTGCAGTCCTTTCCTCCGGGTTTCCACCCCCAACCCTTCTAGATTGTAAATTCCCATGGGAATAGGACTTTCGTTTCCTCCTGTACTGGTTTATCAAAATGTTGTTTAGACTCAATGTATTGTAACCCCGTCTATATTGTGCCCATTGTTCAGAGCTGCGGAATATGCTGGCGCAATATAAATAGAGAATAATAGCCATGTGATGATACAGGGCATTTATACCGATACCAGAAGCCAACATTGGGCTGGCTTTCTGGGCGGTGTCTGAGGGCTGAGGCCAGCTGTGAGAATTGTATAACAATCTGTGTGCTGCAATCTGCCAAGTTTGCTGGCTGGCCGCTTTGTAGCTAGTGGCCTACAGCATATCTATGTTAAATGTGGCTCCAGAACTTTCAGCAATGCTCTGTCGAGATCTTACATGCAGCCTAGCAAGTTCTTGCAGGAGCGAGGCCGCAAGTCCTGGAGCCACGCTTAACTTGCATTTGCCAGCGGCTGCTCGCTGCAACGCAGCCAGATGGCAAACCTGGCCGGTTATTATACGATTATCACTGCGAGTGTGTGTGTGTTATGGCTGTGATACTCACCCAAACACACTTAAATGACATGCAGGCATCAGCAAATCTGTAATAGGAGCATCTGCACAGGCTTGGCTTGGATTTTTGGGTACAGGATGGCCCATGTACGAAGCTGGTTGCCTATACAGTCAGATAACAGGCAGTTTATTTACCCCTTTCCCGCCACGGGGTTGTACTATGCTGACCCCGAGGCGGGTTGGTCTTGAAGCCATGGGGTGGTGTAGCACACCCCGCTAGCTTCAATGGGCCTCTGTAGCCCTGCCCATCAGTTGGTGTGCCATTGGCTGCTGTGGTACAGCCTGAAGTCAATCTGTCCTCCTTCCGCCCAAAAAATAGTCAAGCTATCGTTCTGGATACTGCTCATCGCTTGTTTTTGCCGGAATGGATCCATTCCTAAATCCAGTAAAATCCAATGATAAGTAAATAAATTCAGCACTCTTCAATTTTATTTAGTGGATTTTATTCCCCAGCACAGGAAAAACTACGTTTCCACCCTTACCGGTCTTTGTCAAGTCCCCTGCCGCCATAGATGTGGGTCAGAGGAGGGGCCTGCCACAACAGCCCGCAAGTGGGGCATACTAATACACCCTGCTGCCGGGCACAACCCACCCGATGGTTAGGGGGTTAATAAATCAGTGTGATGCCTGATATTATTAAACGGCCGCCTATCTGACTGTATAGGCCACCAGCTTCCCAAGTGAGCCACACTGTACCCCAAACTCAATGCCACAGTGGCTGTCAGGCCTGTGCAGTTGATGACTAGGCTGTCTGCCCATACCTTTCAATAAGTACGTAAATTGGACAGGCTTTTGGCAAAATCTTAACGATTATTTATTGGAAAACTGTCACATGACTTTAAAGTATCGTGCACTACCTGAAAAGGTTAACAGTTCTTCTACTGTCCTAGAAAAAAAATTGTATTGGTTCATCCCTACGACAAAGGACTGCATACCAAGAGAAATCTCCCTAGGTTTTGGCAGTAGCTGTTGTCTTGAGGGACAAAATGTCAAGATTATCATTATATATAGCGCCAACAGTTTCCACTGCACTTTACATAAGTGATTGGAGACTTAAACTAACAAATTACAAACACACCTAGGAACCGGCGACAAGAGGTATAGTGGACCTTGCTCATGGAAGCTTCCAATCTAGAAGAATTTGGGTGGAAAAGAACAAGACTAGTTACCAGTCACCGTTTGTATCAGAAATGTTGACAGGCATGGTAGTAAAGAAAGAGTTGAAACCTGTAGTGAGGGGGGAAGGGTGGGGAAGGGTAGGTGAAGAGAGGGATTAGTTAGAAGTGTGATACCTCAAAACAGGTTTGTTCAGATTAGCGTATTTCTTGAAGGATCAAATGTTATGTGAGTGATAGGGCAAAGTAGATCAATCCACAAGACCGGTGCTAGTCTTGAAGCAAAGATATTAAAATATTCTACTCTCTAATCTAATCTGATTTCTATGTTTTTTTCCTTTGCAGAATATACCCATCTCCTTTAATTATCGATTTATTTATTGCCCTTTCATGAGTGCATGCAGTACATCTCCTTGATAAACATTGCTTTGCCCATTCCTGTGTGATACACTCCTATACACTATAGGGGTTATTCAAGCAGAGCCGAATTTGCTTTGACATTGCACCGAATGGTGAATTTCCCTGTATGGTGCAATTTCGCCATTCAGCTATTCAAAAAGCTGTCAGTTTGCCAAATATTGGCGAATTGCCAGCGAAATACTGTGATCTTCAACGGCAGTGATCTCCCCATAGAGAAGCAATGGTTAATCTATTCAGTGAACACTGAACAGCAGAGAAATGTCAGTGACCTGCTATGGATTCGTCCTAAAACGCAATTTATTTGCGGGGACCCGGCGGTGAGTGCTGAATTCACCGTAAGGCCGGTGAATCGGTGTCGCGAAGTTTGGGGAACGGGAGAGCACCAAAATGTCGGTGAGAGTTCGGTGCTCTCTGAATAACCCTGTATTTCTGTATTTTATCTTGAATTGTAGCTTTTTCCTTCCAATGATTAGGTCTAAAGTCAAGTAGTCTACCTTGAAAATGTTTGTTTAAACAGATAAAAGTACATTGAGCCCTTTGACGACCAGCTAGCTATAAATTATTATTTATTTATTTTTTTTCCTCCCCTCCCTAGGGATCAAAGGCCATTTGTGGACTATGGAGATGCTGTGATGTACAGCATGGAGTCTGCGCCCTTCCAGTGGATGCGTGCAAATTCTATATGGGGAAGGTTGGTTTTGGAGATCTGCAAATTATAAATGGAGCACGGTTTTGTGAATGGGGAAGAGTATGCATTTCCAGGCTTGTACTGATTTAGTATAATTTTTAAATATTTCTACAAAGTTAAACAGGCCACTAGCGAGTACTTCTTCTGGCGTGTGATCAGTCACTTTACCTAAGGAACATTTCTTCAAGGATTCGAAATGCCAATCCTCTCTCAGCTACAGTAAAAATGTAAACGTAAAGGGACACTGGGCATCAATATTTAAGTAAGCGGGGCCGAATCTGCCTCCCCAATAACCTAAGGCAGGTATCTAGGCCCAACATCACATCCATAGACACATCGGTGGGGGGAGGGGAAATGTCCCTCCACCAGGTCCACTTTTCTCATCCCTGTCGTGCCGTCATCCGCAACAACTGGGAGAGGGGGGGCCCTGCATCGTCATGGCTTCCGCCCAGCAGGATTTTCCACAGGGAGATGAGGGAGCAGCAGGGCTGAGACTCGTCAGGGCCGGTGGAACAGGCGGCAAGATGGCTTCCGGCAGAGCGACTATGAATCCCGTGCCTCAGCTCCTGAGGGAGGGCCAAACAGGCTCCGTAGGGTGTACACTCGTTGGCCAGTTGCTCAGGGAGCACAGCAAAGGGAAAATGATGCAGGGGGCCACCCAGAAATCACCATTTCCCGAGATCACAGACAAAGCGCCTGCAAAACGTGTCCTCTTCACTTGACAGACGGCCACCCCCCCCCCCCGCTCATTTTGTACATTTGCTCAGTGACAAAGAAATGATCAGTCTATAATTTTAATGGTAGGTTTATTCGAACGGATACAGAATAATAACAAAAAAAATCCAGAAAAACGCATTTCAAAAAAGTAATAAATTGCCAATGCATTTTAATGAGTGCAATAAGTATTTGATCCCCTATCAATCAGCAAGATTTCTGACTCTCGGGTGTCTTTTATACAGGTAACGAGCTGAGATTAGGAGCTTTCTCTTAAAGGTAGTGCTCCTAATCTCCGCTTGTTACCTGTATAAAAGACACCTGTCCACAGAAGCAATAAATCAGATTCCAAATTTACCACCACGGCTAAGACCAAAGAACTGTCCAAGGATGTCAGGGACAAGATTGTAGACCTACACAAGGCTGGAATGGGCTACAAGACCATCACCAAGCAGCTTGGTGAGAAGGTGACAACAGTGGTACGATTATTCGCAAATGTTTTTGGATATTTTGTCTTTAGTGATATTGCAAAAATCATTTAACACTAGGCTTTGAGTGCCAGTAGCCCTTGCAGAATATGGGCTCGTGACAAGGTACCATGGAATAGTTCGTTGTTCTCGTGTTGAGCAGTTATTAAAGGCTTCTACCCATAATGTAGTAGCTGGTAATCTACAGTAAGGCGCCGATAACTCTGAGCTGCAAGGTCGGGATAGCCCCTTGATTGGTTAACTTGTGGAGCCGTTACGTTTATACAGGGTATAACAGAGCCCATGGTATATAGCAGTGGTTCCCAACCGTTGTCCTCAAGTACTCCCAACAGGCCAGGTTTTAAGGATCACCTTAGGGAAATACAGACTAATTCTGCACTGAGCAGCAAATCATATCCTCTGTGCTGTCCTTCGAATATCTGGAAAACCTGACCTGTTGGGGGTACTTGAGACCGCGGTTGGGAACCACTGGTATATAGCCCTCACTCTGCACCTGGGAAGATTGCATTTACGTGTAGTCACCGCTAGGTGGTAGTGGTTATTCAGCATTTCTTCTGTCTCAGAATTTTTGTTTATCAAAAAGGAGGTATATGTGATCTTAATGCCACTTTGAGTTGAATAAACAAAAAAGAAATCTCCGCATTATGATTAACACTTCAGTTTGTAATTTGAACAAATATTATTCCAACTGTGAAGTGAAGTCTATGGACTTTTCCTCAGTCTTCAAATTTTTACAGATCAGCATCGGTGATTAAATCCTGCAGTGGGGATATTCGTCGGTTTGCCTAAATTGTAAGAGGAATACTTCTCCATCAGAATTCTGTGTAGTGACTGGAACCTGCAATGCCGTAAAAAAAATTATGGGAGGTGACGTAGTTAGTTTTTACAGATGATACTCCTCAAGGAGACCAGTATATTTGCAAACTTTAATTTAACTTTATATATCACACGATACTATAGCTTCAATGATCTTTAGAAAATACCTGACTTGGACAAAACAATGGGGATTGGGTTACAAAATATAATCCGGCGTTATGTAAGCCTGACGAAACTCAGTCCTCAGTCGCGTCAGGTCTTATCGTATTGCAATTACTGCTCCAATGAGGATAAACCACTTGGTTGGTATATTCATCCTCTGGGGACTCCCTTCTGATCAAGTTTTAAATAGAGCCTGCAATTGGATACTTGTGATGGGGAGGGGTGCAAAATCTAGGAAGGTGGATACTCTTCAGTTTGAAAATATGGAATGCGGGGGTTGCACTATACTGCTTAATATGTAAACACACCGTGACACTCCTTTTATACATTTTTAAGCCTTTGTTAAAGGGACACTCTAAGCAAAAATCACCCCCGGCCCCCCCCCCCGTTTTTTTTACATTAAAATATACCTAGTCACTCAATAACTAGGTAGGGATTTTTTTTTTTACTGTAATACTTACCCTAAAATCCACTTGTTTCCAACAGCTTTTTTTTTTTTTTATACTCCCCTCCCTCCTCTTCCTTCTAAATCTGTAACTTAGCTAATGGTTTACGTGAGAAACGCGCATGTGCGCCTCTCACATAAGCCAGCCAATCAGCAGGCTTCCTCTTCTTCTTGGATTAGTGTTACGCACAAGAGGATGCGCGCAACTCTAATCCCAGCCGCAGACTATGCTGGCGGCTCGGTGGCGGCTACTGCGGTGAGTTGGAGACGTCATCACGCTGAAAGCGCGATGCAGTCGACTACTCGGCAATAGTCGGCAGAAGCGGGAAATATGAATCCCACTCTGCTGACTGACAGCTGGGAGGGCAGAGTAAAGTCCTCCGCGTCTCTCAGCTGATCGGCTGAGCGGAGGGAGGGGGGAAAGACAGGGGCATACTCAGGGCATCATGACCACCTAAAAAAGGTGGTAATGTTGCCTAGAGTATCCATTTAAGGCTTCCCTATTTTTCCCGAAGTCCGATATTTATAAAAATGTTAAGTATATTGAAGTGGTATGTTAATAAGAAAGTGCATTTCAAGTGGAGTGTAGCTCTGTTCTGTCGGTTTATGTACTTTATTATTTAAATAGTGGACTAATGAAATCTGTTCTTGTCTCTCCCTATGTAGGTGTCGATGGCAGGTATACAGCCATGGCCAAAAGTTTTGAGAATGACACAAATATTAATTTTCAAAGTCTGTTGCCTTCGTTTTTCTGTTGGCAATTTGCATGTAGTCCAGAATGTTGTGAAAAGCAAGTAGATTAATTGCAAGTCCCTTTGCCATGAAAATTAAGTAAATCCTAAAAAAACATTTCGACTGCATTTCAGCCCTGCCACAAAAGGACAAGCTGACATCATGCCAGTGATTCTGTCGTTAACACACGTCCAACTGTTGACTAGGGCAAAGCTGGAGATCACTCTCATGCTGATTAAAGCTGTTATTCAAAGAACACCGAATTGGTCACGAAATTGCATGAACAGTGAATTTCCCCTGTATGGAGCAATTTTGTGGCCAATCAGCTATTCAAAAAGCTGGCGATTTGCCAAATATTGGTGAATTGCCAGCGAAATACAGTGCCTGTTCGACGGCAGTGAAATTCCCCATAGAGAAGTAATAATCTATACAGAGAACACCGAAATGTCAGTGAAATACCCTAATTTCCAGTGGTTATATTCGACAGGTTTAAACAGGTGACTCACATAGGTTTCAATGTAAAAAAAATTCCCTGTTTTTAATTGGGGATGCACCGAAATTTTGGCAGAAAATGGTGCTTTTGGCTGAAAAAAATCAGTCCTCCAAACACTCGTCTGGGCCTCCAGGCCCAGGCTCGAATGACTGATATATTTTTTTCTTCTTTGGGGTGGGGGGTGAGATCGCATTGCCTACACATACTTGCCTACATCCACATACTTTGGCCCTGGGCTCTTCCAGCAGTTTCCATGCACGTCCTCCTGCATTGGATGCACAGGCCCACTGTTTCCAGTTTTTTTTATTTTTATTTTTACAAATGATTTTACCAGGAAGGATACATTGAGATTTCTCTCGTTTTCAAGTATGTCCTGGGTGGCGAGTATGTACCGTTGGGGGTCTTGCCCAAGGACACTTACTGGAGAGGTGCTCTTGCCAGGATCGAACCTGTGTCTCCAGTCTCTCTCTACGGTTATAGAGCAGTGATGTTATCCTCTACTCCACCCAGCCGGCACTGCTCTCCATGTGCGCACAGTTAGACGCTGGTCGGACAGGTTACGTCACGGAGGTGGACGTCTTTGACCCTGCAGACGACTTGATCGGTGACAGCTTCGCTGCTGGCAAGGATATTGTTGCTAGTAAGATTGTACCTAAAGCAACTATTTATCGGACAAGAACTTCAAGGAGGCATCAGGGCACCCAAGAAAGTCCAGCAAGCGCCACGACCAACTCCTAAAGTTTATTCAGCTGCGAGATCGGGCACTACCAGTGTAGAGCTTGCTCAGGAATCGCAGCAGGCAGGTGTGAGTATATCTGTATGCACAGTTAGGCAAAGACTTTTGGAGGATGGCCTGGTGTCAAGAAGAGCGGCAACAAAGCCACATCAGGGACATACTGATTTTCTGCAAATGGTACAAGGATTGGACTGCTGAGGATGTGGGGGGGGGGGGGTATAGTCTATTTTTCTTTCTTCTTCTAATGAATCCCCTTTCTGATTGGGGCTTCTAGGGAAAAAGCTTGTCCACAGAAGAAATGGTGAGCGCTACAACCAGTCCTGTGTTATGCCAACAGTAAAGCATCATATGTGGGGTTGTTTCTCAGCCAAGGGAGTGAGTTTACTCAAAATTTTGCCTACGAACAGAGCTATGTACAAAGAATGGTACAAAAACATCCTCCGAGAGCAACTTCTCCCAACCATCCAAGTACAGTTTGCTGACGAACAATGCCTTTTCCAGCATGATCGAGCACTTTGCCAGAAGGCAAACGTGATAACCAAGTGACACAAGGAACAAAACCTCAACATTTTGGGTCGATGGCCAGGAAACTCCCCAGACCGTAATCCCATTTCGAATTTATGGTCAATTCTCAAGAGGCGGGTAGACCAACAAAAACCCACAAATTCTGACCAACTCCAAGCATTGATTATGCAAGAATGGGCTGCCATCAGTCAGGATGTGGCTCAGAAGTTGATTGACAGCATGCCAGGGCGAATTGCAGAGGTCTTTTAAAAAGAATGGTCAGTACTGCAAATACTGACTCGTTGCATAAACTTAATGTAATTGTCAATATAAGTCTTTGACGCTTATGCAATGCTTGTATTTATACTTCAGTATACCATAGTAACCTATGACAAAAAGATCTAAAAACACTTAAGCAGCAGACTCGTGAAAATTTATGTTTGTGTCATTCTCAAAACATTACGTCATGGCTGTACATACTTTTAAAGTAAATTGGTCTTCTTTGTGGAGTTTCTATAATCAGATTTTGAAGGGACACCCTAGCCACCATGATGGTATAACTTCTTTTACATGGTCATGGTGTGAGGTTTGTGTGCACTCGCTCTCTCTCCCCCCGTGCATGTAAATTGATGGTCGTTTAAGCAACGGAAAGAAACCCAATGCCTTTTGATGCTTCTGTATGTAGTGGTATCCGATTTGGCTACGTGTATTCTCACACCAACAGCGACCATCAAGGAGAGCGCAAAGGGAAACCACGGAGCAGGAATTAAAGCTTGGTTTCAAAGCTATCTGGGTTGTATGCTATAAATGGGGGTTAATAATGACTGCTTTTTATTTTATGCATAAGTTGTGCAAATACAGACATTAATGGTTTAAAATATAATTGACATACAGTATGAGATTGTTTTTGTTTGTCTTCAAGGCTTGGATATTTCCATGGGATTTTATTTTAATTATTTGCATTGTATTAACTACTTTTTGCAATACAGGCTGAAACCTAAATTGTGTTTCTTGGTGTTCATGTTTCTTCTGATGGGTTGTAAATTCGCTCACATGCTGTCTTTGTGGTTTTGTCTGGTCTCTTTTCTGTTCTGCCCTCTGCCATAAAATATCCCAAATGAAGAAAAATGCTTTTTCTCTGAAATTTTCATATCCTAAACATACTCCACATACTCATACTCAACTTCTTTTCCAAACTTGTATTACCATTCTCTGCCTTTATTATATTGGGAGGGGATACAAGAGATATTCACGGAATTACTTCAGCACTCAAACTTTATCGGGAACATAATCAACAAAATATTTAATGACCAGATCACAAGGTATAATGAATATGCATAATGTCTATATATCCCACCCTTATTAATTCTGTGTCTTTTTGACTAGGCGGATTGTGGGATTCTTCTTAATCCTCACTCAGTTGGGATTTTGCTGCGTTTACTTCGTATTCCTGGCTGACAATATTAAACAGGTACTGCAACGACATGTTTTGTGTTTTTATATAATATTTTTAATAGTAATTGCACATCTCCAGCATTATCCTCTACATGTACAAACAAATATTTGGTTACAGTTTGCTTTCAAAATGTGAGGTTTTTAAAAGTCCTCTAGACAAGATCTAAAGATTTTTTTATATATTTTTTAAACAAAAAAGTTAGCATATGTGGATGAAATTTGCATTTTTATCTATAGAAGAGGTTTAAAGTGCAAACGTACATTTTTGTTTTGCATTCTAATCATACCTGAGAAATCTTATGGTAACTGACTGCAGTTACAGTATGTTTCAATGCGTTTAAGTCAGAGCTTGACAAATTTGCTCTGAATCTAGGAGCCAGGTTTTTCTCTAGACTAACAAAGCTTTACATTCAACAACTAAAGATACACCAATACAATTTTTTTTAAGGCTGAGTACAAGTACCGATACGTTTAAAGTCATGTGACCGCTTTCCAATAAATTTACCTACTGCACACCCTGCCACACATACACACCAGACCTCATTATATAAATATATAGACACACCAGACCTTAGATACATGTATACCCAGGCACATCAGACCTCAGATATCTCGGACATGGGGCGGCTGTCAGAATGCAGTAAAGATTTGCAAGCTCTTGCAACCTCTAGGATCTCACGAGAGTGTGGCTGGAGGACCCAGCGTGAGGGCGCATTACAACCGCGCTGGAATACGGTGCCAGCCTGAGGGGCCTGGCAGAATGCTGTTAGTGCATTCTGACAGCCCCCACATACCGCCCAGTGCTGGCTTCCGGGTATAGGTATCGGAGGGATAATATAATTTTTTTTAAAAAAAATTACTTGTCCAGCAGACCAATGTGGAACCCTGAGCTACTTGTCCCTTGTGATAATCTACTTGAAGTGCAAAATAAATTCAGCAAAAATTTATATTGGGGCTCCAACCAATGCCCTGAAAAGAAAAATAAAAGAAAAACAAAAAACCATTCTGCATGATGGCATAATCCTCTCTTCAAATGTTCACAGTAGTGAATATTCGGGGAGATCGCAGCCAAAGATTTGCTGGGCCGAATACATACGCAACTCCAATACTGTTCAAGCGCTGTGGCACTTGTGTACATAAAGGAGCCCTATTCCTTAATTGGCACTAAAATGGGGACTCCAACGGGGAAAAGCTAATTCCTGGTTGCGCTCCCCATGTGGAGTATAGGGTGAGCAAAGTACAGTAAGCTTGCGCAATCACAGATGTGCAAACTGTTTTTTCACAAGTGTTAAGAACGTAATATGGGGGGCCATGTGTTAAAGTCACTTATCCTGACGTTAACCCTTCTACTCACTTGAACACTAGGGAATTCACTTGATTCACTAGGGAATAAAGTCCAAAGTGTGCAAATTCCAAGCCATTACTCAATTTTCACAACACACAACCCCCCCCCCCCCCCCCCGCTGGTTATGTATGCCATGTAAATAGTGTTAGCTGCAGGGACCTCCCCATTTTGGAAGCACTGAACTGGAGGAGCAGTGCATGGAGAGGGAGAAATCAGGAATATATGCACCTAAACTACAGTAAAAATAAAAAAGTGTATAGTTATAAAATAAATACAAATTTAAAGGGATAAAAAAAGTGGGTAATTTTTAGCATAGTGGCCCTTTAAACGTTGGTATTGTATGTCGAGTTCTTACGTGAGATGTTGCCAAAATAGGGACTAAGCATAGTAAATTCGGACAATTGGGAGGTATATGTGTGTAGGCAAGACAGCTGCAGAGGATACTAGGAGTGGAGAAGATGCATAGGTTATAGGACTGATGATGGGATATCTTTGAAGAGTGGGAGAGGGGCTTTAGAAATTTGTGATGGCTAATCCAGAGCCCCTGTTTGACGTTATGTAAAAAAAGTTGGTGTTTTTGTTCTCATTTCACCTGGATGCAGAGAGGCAGCAGTCGCAGGGTTGCACAGGAGCAGTATTGGTGGGGTTGTTGCAGGGCATTGCCCGCAGTACCATGCTGTGTCCAGTCCACTTAACAAAGATAGTCCAGCACTGGCTGGAAGTGCCACTAAAATCATTTTCTGACACCTCCAGGCTGCTTGGTCCTTCAGAGTAATGCAAAAGTTAGAGTGCAGGGGCTGGAGGGTCGCTCAGGCAGACGCTGATTGAGGCAGCCATGCAGGCAATTAACCCTTTTGAGGCCAGCTCACCCTGCTGTCCCTGGACTCATGGCTCTACAGTTAGTGCCTGCATGCTCTCTGCCATTATATCTCCTGTCACCAATTCTGAAAACCGTGCCCTGCATGTTAAACACGGTGTCTGGATTATGTGTGACACAGTGTCCCCTTCCCTCCTCTTCATTGTCTATAGCTGCTCCTCCCCTGCATTCCCTGCTTATCTGGGGAGTAATTTATGTAGTGGTCACTGGTTTTCAGCTGGCTGGACTGTGCTAAACTCCCTGTCACAGGCACTTTTTAAAGCTGCTGCCAGACCAGACACACGCTCTGCATCGGGTTGAGCTGCCCAGCTTCCATTTGCTGAAATGCTCCCATCAATCAGCAGCTGGGGGAGGGAGGGGCGGGCCAGAAGCTCCTTCACACACAGCCTGTCACGGTTGTCTGATTTAAACCTCACAGCCAGATGCCCCCGGCATCTAATGCAAATCTGTACACTGCTGGCGTGATCTCTGCAACGCGACCTCTGCTAGGCTGCCGGACAAAGCCTTATCAGCACCTAGTTGTCTGGTGGCTCAAAGAGGCTCCCAATGAGTCTATGTAGCCAAACCCGGGAGCCAGGACAGCATTTGTGGTCGCCATGGCAACCCTGGCGCCCGGGTTTGTCGAGCTTTGGTTTATGTAAGGTCACCGATGACTAGCACTCAAGTCCAGGATTTGTTTGTTTCAGCGTATATCCCTCTGAATGACTTATCCCCTTGGGAACTGAGGCATTTTAGCCAGAATGCGGTTTAAGGAGCAGCACAACTTTGCCATTTTTGATGACCTAAAAATCTAGGATTTTCTGCTTCCTTTAAAAATCTAGGATTTTCTGCTTCCTTTAGGCTAGGGTCAGACAAGCGTCATTGGAGACCGGAAGGAACGTCCGCCGTGAGAGTGGACGTTCATTCCACTCAACGCTCGCCTGGCCACCTCGCTGAGCGCACTCAGCGCTGCAAAATTTTGCAAACTTCGCAGCCCTGTCAACGAGCATCCTAGTGCATCGATGGGGAGGCTTGGATAACGGACGCTTGATGCGCGCGCATTTTGTGCGCGCGCACAAGCGTGTGACCAGCCCCGTTGCAGCGTCACAACACTGCGCTGGGTGCCGGTAAGCACGTCAGTACGGGCGCACTTAGTGTGCTCGTCTGACACGGCCCTTAGTGCACTCACACCTAGTGTAGATCATTTTATAAAGTGTAGATGCAGCCTTGTTTTATATATATATATATATATATATTTCTCAAATTCCACTACTCAGACACTTTTCAATATTTTCATGGAGAAGATTTATTCAGGTCGTCAACGTTTCAGTCCCACTGGACTTTACTCAGGACAATAAAAAAAATAAACATGATATCCATCTTATGTATTCACCAGTTGATTTACAACCACGTACAGGTGAAAGCAAAGAAAACCGTTTTTCTTTGCTTTCACCTGTACGTGGTTGCAAATCAACTGGTGAATATATAAGATGGATATCATGTTTATTTTTTTATTGTCCTAAGGAAAGTCCAGTGGGACTGAAACGTTGACGACCTGAATAAATCTTCTCCATGAAAATATTGAAAAGTCTGAGTAGTGGAATTAGAGAATTTATTGTTTTTTATAAATCTATATATAATATTTTTCAGTTTTAGTAATCACCATGTAAATGAAAAACATTACGGCAGATTCAGAAATTTGTACTCCATTTTCTGTCTTAAGGCAAAAAATAATTTAATATTGAAATCCTTGACTTTCACAAAATATTTTGAATAAGTCTTTTTATTCTTAAAATGTGAATTAAACAAAATTCACCTACACCACACCACTACTGTGTTTTTCTGAAAATAAGACACGGTCACAATATATTTTTTTTGGCCAAAACAATCACACTACGTCGTCTTTTCGGGTTATGTCTTATTTATTTTTGTACAACAGTCCAGTTATTCATGTACAACAAATGTGCATAATACCGAA
Source organism: Leptobrachium leishanense (assembly GCA_009667805.1). Taxonomy (NCBI): domain Eukaryota; kingdom Metazoa; phylum Chordata; class Amphibia; order Anura; family Megophryidae; genus Leptobrachium; species Leptobrachium leishanense. The sequence continues at coordinate 226,517,169 of CM019065.1, forward strand.
AAACCGGTGTGGCGCCTGATTTCCCCCACCGGGACGGCTGCAACCACTAGATGTATCCAGCCCAGCAACATGTATAAAACCTAACAAGAGAAAAAGTGTGATCATTCATATACAACTGTCTACATTTATTCATGTACAAAAACATACTGTACATTTGTTTAAATACATACCCTAATACCGTACCTAATACCATACCGGTACTATAATATCAGTAGAAGACTTACAAGACAGGAGTGAGTGGCAATCAGTGTACCTCTTTCAAGAGCAATTTGGTGACCAATTGCTAGCCAGAATGAGCGAAGCACGCTTTCACTATCGATTCGTCACAAGTGGTGTACATCTGGTATCACTCTGCCTGTGACAGGAGCCGGCAGTGGAGGAAACATCGGCTTATGCGGCTCTGCTCCCTTCGCTGCCACCTTGCTTCCTCTGGCGCTGGCATTGCTGATCCTCTCCCGTGGCTCTTCAAGTTGCCCTTTATGCCACCACCAGCCCTGGAAATAATCACAACTAGGTCTTATTTTCAGGGTAGGTCTTCTACTTTAGCAATTATTAAAAATAGTACTAGGTCTTCTTTTTGGAGAAACACGCTGTGCCCCTATAGAAAATATCAATGTGAAAAAGTGACAGGGACTTTTATTAAAATGCACTGGGAGCTGAAAATTCACTTTCCCAGATTTTTTGTATCCAATGAAAATACAGAGTGATAGAAAGAAGCGATACAAAATACATGCGCAAACATTTATTTTGTATCTTGAGTCTTGACCACAGCAATCATTGTGAGAGGTTACCTTAGAGATCATCCAGCCATTTAAAAACCACCGCTGAGATGTCAGAGATTTTGGCAACAGTGAAAGCTATGTATTCTAACCTTTTTGCAGCTTGGAACAGTTTAACTGTGTCAAGGCACAGACCTGCATACCATCACTCAACTTTGTTTCCACTGCACCTTTAAAAGACACCCAGCCCCTTTAGTGATTTATTGTTTGTGACGAAACATCTAAACGTGTTCCGGGCAAGCTGGACATTTTATAATTTAAGATGGTGGAAATCTATAGTTGAAAAGGTGGTGAAATTGAAATAAAAAGAAGCGTAAACTTCTTTTGAACATGAGGAAAACGTCGGTAGAATTCTTCAAATTTTATAAATAGTACTTGAAAAGAGTTGTTCCAGTCCTAGCATGTTTTTACTCAAGTGGCCACTGGTATAGTTTAGTTTACCCACTAAAAAGGGATTCAAATACATTTAAAGTGACTGATAAGCATTCAATCAGTGGTCTATTAATTTAGCCTGTGTGCTGATGGAAGTGCTAGTGTAATTTTGTCTTTAAGCTCTTTGCAGGTTGAAAACACACTTTCTTCCTCTGGGTAGTCAGGTTGAAATGACATGCTGTCTCAAAGTGGGACATGTCATATTTGGAATATAATATCCCTTGTGTAAGTTTGCATTAATAAATCAGAAAAATTTGGATTGTTTAACTCTATTGTGTGATATATATATATATATGTCTGTCAGGCACCGGGCAACCACCAACCACACACACACACACACACATATTTAAAAGATGAGTTCCCTGGTCTTCCTCCTAACCTAAATGCATGTTCTTGACTTTTTAGCCAAGTCCATGCAGCGACTTCTGCTGTGCTCTGATATGACATAACATTTTATTGGTGTTTCAAGTTGCATTTTTATCTGGCAGGATGTTGGTTTCAGTTTGCCATCAAATATTTGTTATTGAAGTATAAAATTATCACCATAATTTAATATATTGATATCTGGATTTCTCTGGTTATTGTGATATAATTTTTTTTTTTTTTGTCTCTTTAGGTGGTGGAAGCTGCCAACTCTACCACAAATGACTGCAGCTTTAATAAGACTGTGGTGCGAACAGAGAGCATGGACTCCAGACTGTACATGCTTTCATTCCTTCCTTTCCTCATCCTGCTAGTCTTCATCACAAACCTTCGCTATTTGACCGTATTCTCCTTGCTTGCAAATTTGGCCATGCTGGGTAGTGTGGTTATGATCTACATCTACATTGGACAGGTAAAAAAAAAAAAAAAATCTGTTTAGAAGTTGTTTTTTATGAACCTGTCATGAGTAAAATATTTTATATAATGTATCATTGATCATAAAAATCCCTGAGATGGTGTAATATGTTCTGCCTGTATTTGCCTCGAGCCCAAACGCTGGATACTGCCACATTGCTACTCAATTCACTTATAATTCCCCTCCTAATTGACTGATACAGCATATACGTGCTGCTTCAGCATCCCCTGTTTTAATATAGTATTGAATCTTGTTGCAGCATGTGTTAAGCTAGCTAGCAGAATGGAGTTACAGGTACACTCTAGGCCAGTTACTTTCAAAGTAGGTGGTATTAAGATCTAGGGGGGTGTTAAGGAAAGCAGGTGGCAGAGTAGCTTCAGAATTAAGTAATATAGTGAAAAGCTCTCTATAACGACGCCCTTGCCTACATCTCCTTTATTAACCGGTAAATCCCGTCCCGACCACTTTGCTCTGCCAATGATCTGATGTTATCTTCTCCTTGTATCCGCACCCCACACTCCCACCTTCAGGACTTTTCCCAAGCTGCCCCCTGTATGTGGAACTCCTTCCCCCATACCACTAGACTCTCCTTGGCTCTCCTGTCCTTCAAGAAGTCTCTGTAAACACATTACTTTAGAGATGTCTATCGCCTCACTCCATAATCCCCCACTGTACATTTCTTGCACCATCTTTCCACTCAGCCCACATGCACCCAACTACTTCATATCCTCGATTTACCCTCACTTAGTGTCGCCCCTCTCCTCTTAGATTGTAAGCTCTCGAGCAGGGTCCTCTCTCCTACTGTTTCAGTGTGTTTAATGTGTATTGTATATTTGTTATTTTCGCTCATCGATTGTACAGCGCTACAGAACTTGTTGGTGCTTTATATCGACTTATAACTGTAGTGTATGGGATTTCTAGGGATGTTTGCGGGGGGGGGGGTCTCAGAGGGCTTATTTAGTTTCATCCAGAAACCAGTGTCAGCAAGTGCTGATCTTGGCTTCCTTATATCAGGAACTCTATTTGCAGAAGTGGAGCTCTTTCTTCCTTTTTACAGCCACTGCTCTCAATGCACTTGCATTGAGAGCCATTGTTTTGTCTGGACGTCCCAGATCATGTGACTGCTGTGGCTTGCAGGAGGCTTGCAGAACATCATATATAGATGAGCATTGAGGGAGTCTGGTGAGGGGCCCAGGGTGAGCTGTGGGTGTGTTGATTATATTGATGTATAAGCCTGGTCAGCGGCACGCATCAGCTCTTGGTAATAGGAGTGATCTGGGCTGCTCAAATGCCCCACACTCTATCAAAACGATTGTTCTATTCGGGTTTGTCATTTTTAAAACAGACTCTACATTTATGTTATTGCATTAAAGCACCTAGTCTTCTTACGCACTATTAATACATGTATAAAGGGCTGCTTCTTCAATGGCTGAATATGCCGATTTTCTGCTTTCAATATGGCTTGGGTTCTTTTGGTTGTAACTGGCAAGTTTTAACTATGTCTAGATGGAAAGCTTCTAGCTCGCTAGACTCTTCATGTGGCTTTATAAGTGCTTTTCAGAAAGGCTGGTTTACATGTGCATTGCAGAGTAAGTTTTCTAAAGGTTGTGTACTTTGGGAAGTGCAATGTGAATCTGCATTTCCAAGGTTAGACATCACCGTTCTATAGTGTTATTTGTTGCTGCATATATATGCTGAATAGCTTTCCATTTCTTTGTTGGGTGGCTTAGAGATTTCCTCGCTACGTGAAAACAGCAGCTTTTAAAATGTCTATGTAATCCTTATCGTGACTACTCCCTTCCTCATAAACCACAATATAATTATTGACTTTTCATAAAATAATTAAAGTTCTTCTTAAAGGCCATTAGGCAAAGTGGAAACTTGTCAAGTGATGCACTTAATAATCCATATTATTGTACTATTTCTGTTTTTACAGGAAGTGATATTATATATGATGGTTTATTAGGGGACTTAACCTAATTGTACTTTTTCTTTTTCCCAGGACATTCCAGATCCCTCACATCTGTCATATGTGTCTAGTTGGAGAGCCTATCCTCTGTTCTTTGGCACGGCTATATTTGCTTTTGAAGGCATTGGTGTGGTAAGGTTTTTTTTTTTTTTCCACACAAGTCTTTCATTTATTTAAATATTTAGGAGATTATTCACTATTAGTGTTTGGCATTGTTGCAATGGTGATTAAATATCGACTATTAACAAAAGGGAAGGAGGCTTCATTGATCAAGCTTCTGCCGCTGCTTTAATTTCTCCCTATGGAACTATGAGGCTTATATGCTACAATGGCAAACAATGTTAATGGCGAATAACTCCCTTAGTGTCTCTTGTTACTGTAGCGCTGTGTTTAAAACCTTACTGTGGCAGTACCCATTTTTGGCCACCGGAGGGAGACAAGCGCGATAAGAGACACTCAACATTGGGGCTACATTTCCTGGCATGCTCTGGGAACGGACACAGGAAGTGGGTGGGACACGCCGAGTTACATCCTGAGCCTCGTGGAGATAGCTGGCAGAACGCGCCAGGGAGTGAAAGAGACAGGACACAGTGCTGCAGAGTGGAACAGTGACTAGGCCAGAACACAGGTGCGGCCTATTAGGATTCCAGATTGGGTTATCCAGCCCTAGAAGAGGGAGACCCAGTGATCCACAGATATTACCCAAGCTGCTATCAAGGAAGCCGGAGGACCCCCGAGTTAGGAGTACTGCAGGTCTATCGGACTGGGAGAGCAGGCGGTAAGCCGGACAAAGTCGTGGCCGGAGCAGAGAGAGCCAGACAACGGATCCAGTAGCCAGTATCCCAGTGAAGCATCGAGCGGAGAGACGTCCTGGGTCAGCGGAGCCTTGGTTATCGAGCGGATGGGTGAGAGGCCTCCAAGGCCGGTTGTAAGGCAAGAAAGCACGCTGTTGTTTGTTCCAAAAACCCACAGGGCCCCAACTTGACTAGTCGAAGACACCGCTTTAAGTAATTCACTGGCCAGTTGAATAGTACCCGGGTACCATAACACACACACACACACTTACAGTCCGGGACTTAACCTGTGCGGGACTCACTCCCTAATATCCAGAAAGGGGTTAAAGATTCGTATCTTATTTTTTTTCCGATACGCGTTTCTCGAATTACGAAGCATTGTATTTTTCTGTTTCCGCTGCGCGTCTCTCGAATTTCGAAGCATTATATTTTCTGTTCCGATGCGCGTTTTCCCGAAATACGAAGCCTCGTATTTCTTTTCCGCTGCGCGTTTCCCGAAATACGAAATCCTGTAAATCTATCTACGAACACCGTGTTATCTATTATATGCCATTCATTTTAGTAAACTATATAATTTATAAAATCCACAACGGTGCCGGAGTATATTTATTCCCTAGTGCGGGGAGACTGACCCGTGGTTCAATTTCAGCAGCTCCTCCGGGAGTGAGCGCTACATTACTAAAAGTAAACAGTTTTTGTCTTAGTTCTAATTCTATTGCAGCACAAAGTAAAAGGTATCTTGGAACCTTTAAAAATACCAAAATCGAAAAAATAAAAAACAATGGCGCAAAATCGTGCATATATCCGTTAAATACCAATCTGTTGGATCACCAGGCACAGTTGGATCACCAAATCTGTACTCCATCCTTACTTTTGATCTAGGAAAAAATATCTAAAAGGAGAGTACATAACAAAATGTGCATATAAACATTTGCCACAATGGCTCAGACTTCCCGAATAAAACGTCCGATGAACATCCAGGATCCTCTTCCAAAGGTCCCAGGTCTCCTTGGATACATGATTTACACTCCTGATGAAGTGGGACAGACGTACCCACGAAACGTGTTGAGTGACTTATTGAAAAAGATCTGACGGTGTGCTCGGAGGCCCCGGGGAGGAACGTATCCGAGGAGACCTGGGACCTTTTGGAAGTGGATCCTGGATGTTCATCGGACGTTTTATTCGGGAGGTCTGAGCCATTGTGGCAAATGTTTATATGCACATTTTGTTATGTGCCTGAATGAATGTGAGTGTGCTTTTTGTTGAAGAATTTTAAAGATTTTTTTTATTAAAATACTACGCAATGTACTCTCCTTTTTGATTTTTTTTCCTAGATCAAAAGTAAAGACGGAGTACAGATTTGGTGATCCAACTGTGTCTGGTGATCCAACAGATTGGTATTTAACTGATATATGCACGATTTTGCGCCATTGTTTTTTATTTTTTCTTGTTACTAAAATGCAATATTACACTGATAAATTTATGTGACACTTTAGCCACCATCACCACAATGCTCACAATGCTAACATATCCGCTTCCTGTCTTCACATCACCAGAGATGTAATGAACTCCTTCTTTAATATAACTAGTCAAGGCTAATTAGGTCCCCCTACTCCATATGGCTGTACCTGGGTGCTGTCGAAACTCTTAGAAAGTGAGATCTCTCTTCTGACCAGGGACATGCCGTCAGGGGCGGCAAAGCCGCACCTGCATTAAGTGGGCTCAGCTGAGCCCACCTGCCAGTCATATTAATATGAATTAAAAACTGCTGCTTAAAAAGAGAACTCACCTGCTCTGCTCTCCCCTGCCATCCGTCTCTGTTACGCTTTTTTTTTTTGTTTTACTGCACTGAGCCTACGCAATTTGCTTAGCTGAACGCTACACTAATCACGTAAACTGAAGCTGGCCAAGAGATTCCGAAGTCTGCAGCGTGTGTCTGGTGCTGCCTACTTCCTGAATCTACACGCTACTCAGAGGCACTGAGTGCAATGGAATTGCTTAGACCAATCGGGAAGCACCATTGGTCTCAAGCTATTCAAAAAAGACCTCCATGGGAAGCAGGCCTCCCATGCTTTGGCACAGGACAGTCATGTGTCTGTCCTTGTCAGTGATGGGGGCGTGCCGCGAGACTGCGTACTTGGAGTCACATCCTGGGGAGCCCTGAGAGCAGCAAGATCCTGGGGAGCCCCCCCTTTCTCTCACTAAGTTTACAGGGTCATCCAGATGTGGACCCCTTGCTTGATGTGCCTAGAGGGGTGTCAACTATACCCTCCTGATCGTTTCGGCCTTGTTAGGCCTCGTCATCGGGGGTTGCTGCACCTCTCGTGCTGGGATCACGTCCTTGGCAGTCAGTACTGGCCACCCTCATAGGGTGAGAGCAGACTGATTTGCATATGGAGCATTCATCTCTGTAATGGCACAAGCAAGCTTAAACCTTGTGAGTCCTGAGCGGGCACCCACTTAGAGCAGGCCACTAGTGCTGTTGCTCGTCCTCAGGATCCTCACACCCCCTTTCTCTAGCCCTGAGAACAGCCAGGTCCTGGGGAGACCTGAGAGCAGCCAGGTCCTGGGGAGACCTGAGAGCAGCCAGGTCCTGGGGATTTGGCCATTGCACTTCCTTCCAGGAGTTGTCTCCTGGTTTCTGACTTTCAAACTGTGCAGGGCCTTAAGTTGATTTAACCTCCCTGGTGGTATTCCCGAGTGTGACTCTGGTTTAAATTTCACTACCGCGAACGGTAACTCCGAGTCACACTCGGGCTGCATACTCACCTCCTTCTGCGCTCCCTCGCTGTCCCCCGCAGTGTGATCGCCGCGACTTGCTTCCTGGTAAGGCTCCCTGTGAGTCACACAATGCAGGGGGGCGCGACCAGGCAGCAAATTAGCAAACTGTAAAAAAGATTTATATCGTACAGCATGAATTGCTCAAGAACAGCCACTAGGTGGCACTAACAGACCATACACAATCTAAGACTTGGCTTCACTGTATAGATATATGGTTTCAAGATCTTATTTGCACGGATTTCAGTGAGCTATTCCTAATTATTACAGGCTTACTAAATAAAACAACACGTTTTCTGTCAAAAAAATGAGACGCTTTTAGACACAAAATGTTTGAAAAAATTAGACTGCCAGGGAGGTTAAGTGAGGCTTTTAACCAAAGAGAAGAAATGAAAGAGGTGATCTCTGAAAACGGAGTCAGTTTGTATGAAACCTTTACGTTACAAAATGATTTACAAATGGGATGTAAAGTTTCTTTCTAATAATGGTAAACCAAGGCGACGATATTTATTTTGTAATGGTGCCGCAACATTTTGCAGGACAGTTAATGTTTCAAATGTTCTTTGAAAATAAAGGCCTGCCGGTCAATTTCATTCTTTGAAGAATCAAAATGCTGCTTCTGGCCAGAGTTAAAGGTTACTACCTTAGAGCAAACTCCATTATAAGCTAATTGTAGCTTAATGCTATGTGGATTTCTGCCTTATGTATGTCAGTCTTTTATTCAACGTTAGCCTCTGGCCAGTAAATGCCCCCTGTGCATTTTACATGTTAGAATTTATATTTGGAAATGAGCTAATAATTAGGCTTGTCATTTGTAATGTTCACCAGGCTCTTTTGTTAAATACAGACCATGTGAAGAAAGAAAAGTAAAGTAAGACCATATCCATTTGCTTGTTTTTCTGTGTTTGTGCCTTTTTTAGGTTAATATAAAAAAAATACAGCCATGAATAGGCTGCAGACAACGTAGCATGGTTTTTCACAATACTAAATTCCTGTGAGGAAACCGGAAATATCCATATGATTCTACTTCACTAAGGATACTAATCTCTAGATGTATTTCACCTTTTAATTTGTGACCTTAACCAACTGAAGGGGTTTTCACAAAAGCCATGGAAGAACCCAGTGGCTTGTCAGAAAACCACTTTCCATTACCCACATGCTTAATACTTATGTAATATGCATACATTACATTTTTTCAATCCTTAAGTCCTTGTTTGACAGGCACAAGGCTCAAACTGATCCCAAAAAAAGCACTACTATATGTTTAAATCAGCTGTAGATTGTTTCTTTGAAAGAAAATCCGTCCTCCATTCTGCCCATTTGCAATTTAATTTAAGGGGTTATTCAAGGAGCAGAGAGTTCCGTTTGCCGACCCTGCGGTGAATTCAGCATTCACCAAAGGGATCCACTGAATGCAGCTAACGATCCGCCGAACTGGGTATAAAAAATAAACACAATTTTTAAAATGATAACAATGCCTGGAAATAATAAAAAAAAGGCCCTGTAAACGGAATAAAAAACACCCTTTAAAAGAAAAATCTAAAATTTTGCCGGGAGTGGGGGGGGGATAAATGCTTAAAAGGTAGACTTTTTGCTGCAAATGAAAAGAATAAACTAGTGATGCACCGAAATGGGAATTCTGGCCCGAAACAGAAAATTCAAAAAGATTTTGTCAGAAAAAACAAAAACCGAAAATGATACCCCAATTTATTTATTTTTGTTGTTTTTGTTTTGTATAATCGTAGCAACTCCAGCTTATTATTTCACTATATACTAATAGGGCCCTGCAAGAGGGCGAGAGTGGGAAACATTGCTACCCTGCTATAAGTGACCTTCATAGTTAATCAAACTCTGGTAAAGGGAACAGCAGAATTACAAGAAATTTATAGATTTCTCAGTATATAGCATAGAATGGAATCAATACCTGAGATATAAATCCGTATTCCATGAAGTGATTACTTGGTACAAATCAGGTTAATAATGTTTATTATTGAGTCAGCAATGTGTATAGTAATGGGCCTATAGTAAGGCCTGTGCAGCAATGGGATAAGTGAAGGGCTCTGTATAGTAATGGGTTAAGAGCCACTCACATGCAGAAACCAATGGGCTTCCTCTAATTCAGACCCTATTATTGCTGTAGAGTCTCTCAAACTCTCCCTGTCCCTCTCTCTTCCCCTTGTCTCACTGTAGGAGGTGAAGTGGTTAAGTGGCTCTGTGTGTGCTCTCTCTCCTCTCTGGAGGGAGGGGAAGCACAGAGCCAACACACATTTCCCTGGTATTGTATTTTTTTTCTCCCCTCTTAAAAACCGAATGACTGGAGATGAATGGTTACAATGACAGGAAAAAAAACTGCAGTAGTTTACTTTCTTCCCCAGCAGAGGCAGCGCCGAGCTCGGTACAGTCACATCGCCACCTGGAGGCTCCAGTGATTATTGCATGCTGCATTTTCGGTTTTATTTTCGGCCAGTTTTTTTCATTTGGCCGAATACGTTTTGGTGGCTGGAATTTCGGTGCATCCCTAGAATAAACTGTTAAATAAAAACGTTTTTTTTTTTTTTCACTTCATTGAAACCTATGGGATGCGCCTGCTTAAACCTGTCAAACTGAAGCACCAAAAATTTGGACAATTCGGTGCAATTCAGCATTCTCTGAATAGATTAACCATTGCTTCTCTATTGGGAATTTCACTGCCGCCGAAGGTTGGCACATTGCGTTGATCTGATACGAATTACACCATATTTCGCTGGCAATTCGCCAAATATTGGCGATATGCCTGCGAAATACTGTGTAATTCGCCTCAGACCACAGCAATGTGGCAACTTGGCGGTGTTGGATGGACCGAAACATAATGTCCCAGATGTGTTCTATTGGATTTAGGTCAGGTGAGCATGGGGGTCATTCAATGGTATAAATTCCTTCATCCTCCAGGAACTGGCTGCATACTCTCACCACAACAACAAGAGAAAGGGGACTATCAAAGTTGACACTAAAAAGGGCTTAACCCAACAATTGTTAAACCCCAAATGCACAGAGGGCACAAGAAGGGCCAAACACAATAATTTTATTAAAGAAACTACACTAAACGAAAAGGAAATAAAGTGAGATGAATCAAGTATGGGATGAGCGGCACTTCATAGGAACTCTCACTGACTAATAATGCACATGGAGGGCAGACCTCAGAACAAAAAGCCTGTCTAATACCTTGGTGGTTCATACCTCTAATCTATAGCAGAAAGAAAGCCAGGGATGTCCGCTCGGAATATACCAATAACCAATAAGAGGTGAACAGTTAAAATCAAAAAAAGCACATAGCTCGATGCGTTTCGCCCACTTAGGGCTTAATCTTGAGCTGTAGTGTGCCAGTGCGAGGTGTAGGTTAAATACATTCAAGAAATAAACGTAAAAGAAATCCCCTGGGGAGGAGTGAACTACGGAAATCCGTGGGTATCGTAATGATGTCATGGCAACCCGATGCTCAATAGATGCCGGCAGACCACGTGGCCAAAAGAAACCAATCAGGAGATTTTTCCAAGCTGGAAAACCATCTCACGTAAAAAAGCGAACGAAAATGGCATTCATAATAGCGGCAGTTTGATTTAACTGCCGCTATTATGAATGCCATTTTCGTTTGCTTTTTTACGTGAGATGGTTTTACAGCTTTCTGCACTCTTTTCATTACATGCAACTACGACACTATCTTGACCATATACCTCAACGGCACCAGCTCGTATGGCGGTTAACTCCCTTTGAGAATTTATGCTGCCACACACAGCCTCTCTCCCATGGAATTTCCCTTGTTTACTCTTTGCTCCGGTCAGCAACAGCCTATGTGCCCTGTCCTTATCTTGGTAGATGGGAAACCATGCTCGACACTGTTCTCTGAGGAGCAGTGGTCTAAGATTTGCGACCTGACACCTCATTGCTCCAAAGCACAAGAAACCGCAAACAAGGTCCTTTCTTTAGGGAAGGGGTGCGGTACCACAATCAACCGCTTTTGTCCTTGCGTCACGGCACTGTGTTGAAGATGCAAATTAATACGGGGCACTATGCTTCACATCTGGTGGGAATGTCCTTTGATTGGAATCTTCTGGGCCCGGATTTATGAAATCCTTTTGCAATTTGTTGAGCCTTCTTTGGAATTTTACCAGCCGCATTGCTGCTCCATCATAACCAATACCCCGTTGCTCAATATAAACGCTTAATTGTCATCTGTATCCTGAATACCGTTAGGGCCCTGATTGGAGACCGCATATTTGTCCCCTACTGACCTCTGGTTTAACCGCATGGAGAAACTCCACTCCATAGAGTTTGTTTTGTAGCGCCTCCAACTGTCTGTCTCATTACGCGACCATATGGTCCAACTGAGTACTCACGTCCCAATCCCGGGAGTTTCGCACCTTGCTGAATCTACCAGAGTGAGGTTTTGCACATTTATTGACTTCATGACTCGCCTGTCCCCAGACTTTTTAGTTGGCGTTGCAGTGTGTTTTCTTTCCTCCCCCCTCCCTTTTTTTAACCCTTGGTTGGCCACCCAGCCCATATGTCTCTATAAGACCTGCTCATCCTCGCTGTTGTATATTGTTTATGGGAACCTGCGTGTATCAGATTTCTGTTTCCTTATAGCCTATGCACTCCCGACCTGTTTTTCCATCCTGAAAATGACATTAATAAACAGATATTTACAATAAAAAAAGTTAGATGTGTTATGTTTCCATCTTTTGTGGATTTTTCACACGATGCAGCATTTACCAAAATCTTAGGGCAAGTCTCGCTTTACAGCTGTGGTATAAGATGAGGCTGGTCATTCACTGGCACTGTAGTCAGACGACCGACTTTGTCACCAGACTACGGACAACTTCATCGGCCGATCAGGGTCATCCACTGGAAGCGTCTGTTGACTGTCTATGGACAGGCTGCCAAATGGGGGGGGGGAGAACCTGCTGCGGGGTGAAACAAAATGGTCAGCCCCTGTCAAGTGCAGCTGAAGCAGTGAGAAGGGAAATAAAAAAACTCGTTAGGCTGGGGGGGGGGGAATTAACCCCTGTCCCCGGTATTGAAATAGGTTTCGGTACCAGGGACAACAATGCCGAATGCAGCTGGCTCAAAGGGGGGGGGGCAGAGAAAAAAAAGCCTAGACTTTCTGCTGCAGATTAAAAAAAATAAACGGTTGAGTAAAAACAAAAATATTTTTTACATTGAATCCTATGGGCTTCGCACTGAATCACTTCTCTATGGGCAATTTCCCTGCTGCGGCACGGCGGTTTATCTATAAAATTCATCTTTTTCATGTAAACGTGTACCAGATCGTCCAATAATTCCAAATAATTTGGAAAGATCACTAGTCTTTTGCAGTAGCCCTTATTTCAATCGTTTTACATAAAAATACCGGTGCAACCTTTGTTCGGTGTTGACCGTTGTTAAATGTTGCTTCTCTGGATAGCCAGTTTAGGGCAGCTGCAACAACTGTGATTTAGATTATTGCTGAATAACCCCCTTAGTGATAATTCGAAGCGGAAAAAATACTGCTGTGTTTTAGTCAATTTTTATTTTAAATTGACCAATCCGTATGGTTACTAGATCTCCTTTAGGATTGACCCCGGTCTGTTTTCCCACCCAAAATGCATACACATGTTCCATATACAGGTTAAGTAATCATCTATTTCTACCTTTTACATTTCCAGGTACTTCCTTTGGAGAACAAGATGAAAATCCCTCATCATTTCCCAGTTGTTCTATATGTAGGAATGGCAACCGTCACAGTCTTGTACATTAGCATGGGCACCCTAGGTTACCTGCGCTTCGGAGATGATATTCAATCCTCCATAACTCTTAATTTGCCCAACTGTTGGTAAGTTCTATAGATGCTAAATTTCTTGCTAAACAATGTTTGCTGAAAACCTGCTGCTTGGTGGGAAAATGTACATTTAGAATTTCCAGCGCCTGATAAAGGCTCATACTGTAGATTCGTAAGTACAGGTGCAATTCTTGTAAGAACACACACATCTTAAATGGGATTGTGGAAGGTCTGTGCTAATGTTAAATAAAACCTAAAAGTATTAAAAGTTATCTAAAAGAACGACTTGGTGAATTGTTCACTAGTTATTCCAACAAAAAACATAGTTGTGCCAATACTTAAAATCCTAATGGTATCGTCTCTGGTCCTTGGCTTACTAGTACTTACACGGTTTGGTCAATCTATGCTGTTACGCATTACTCTGAGAGGACCATAGTGGAAACTGACATGGACAACAAATTTGAATAGAAAGACTTTGCCATCTCTTAACCTCCCTGGCGGTCTAATTTTTGCAAAATTTTGTGTCTAAAAGCGTTTCAATTTTTTTGGAAAGGAAATGTGTTGTTTTATATAGTAAGCCTGTATTCTGTAGGAATAAGTCACTGAAATCCATGCAAACAAGAGTCTAGTAAACACACGGAGTCAGAGAAGGTTTGAAACACTAAATAATTTATTATCCCAAAAATAATTATCCAAAATAATGGAAATAAATTATATTCAATAAAATAATCAAACCAAAAACATGCCTCTTTCCTCTGGGTGCTGGGATTCCTGTGCAGATGTACGCTCCTTTGCCAAAGTAATACAGGACACGGGGTACCAAAAAAAGAGTATTCTCAAAGCAGCTTTACAGAAATAAAAGGCGAATAAAAATTTCTGTAAAGCTGCTTTGAGAATACTTTTTTTTTTTTTTCCCCCGTGTCCTGTATTACTTTGGCAAAGGAGTGTACATCTGGACAGGAATCCCAGCACCCACTGCACAGCAAAGTTTATTGCAAATTTTATTTTATTTTTTTTCATTTTTGAATTTGCGGAGACTGCGAGGGAGCGAAGGATGCTGTGAGTATGTATACAGCCCGAGTGGGGCTCGGGGTTACCGATCGCGGTAGCGAAAGTTAACCCCGAGTCACACTCGGGAATACCGCCAGGGAGGTTAATGTCACTTCTGGAAGTTTAGATGCTCAAAGTAATGTGCTACTGATGTGATATTTGATAGAATTCTTTTGTTATTTTGAATGTTAGTAAATCAGTCATTTGGCTTTATTTGTGTTGCTTTTGACACTAAATTCAACCTATCTCTCTCAGGCTCTACCAATCTGTGAAGCTGCTTTATTCGTTTGGTATATTTATCACCTTTGCTCTACAATTCTACGTCGCAGCGGAAATCATAGTCCCCACATTTACGTCAAAGGTTCCGGATCGCTGTGTGCTCTTGGTCGATCTAGCAACAAGGTCTTTTTTAGTCTGTGTTACATGTAAGTATGGGGTTTTAGTGTATTTTCACGAAGACACTTCAACTACTAGTATGTATTGGATATGCTGAATGTTTTATTTTATATTTACAGATTTTCATTGTATATTTTTTAACTCCCTGCAATATCCACAACCCGAGATTTTCCATGAAAGAGCGGGCAAAACCTGTTGATTATGGTTAATGTTAATGTCTATCGAACCAGCTCTCATATAGTTTTCCTTTAATTTATTTTTTTACAACACAGACGTTTTCATAGGAGCGTTTATCTTTTTTCACTGTAGCTTAGCAATACCCCTATCAGTGTAACCGGCTATTATCCAAATGGGGCACAAACTCCCTCTCGCTGCAGTAGCTTGCGTTTGTATATCCATGTTCCATTAGCACAATCACCTTTCCTATCCCTACCTGGACCACTGAAGACTGGTTCTACTTGTACAGCTTATGTTTAAATAACAGGTAACTGTTTTAGCCAGAGTCCTTTTTGATACAGCCACTCAATGCTCTAACTACTTTCTAATTAACATGTGTGTTTGTTATTTTTAGATACTTTTAGTAAAAGCTAAGTTTTACCAAGTACTGAATCTATCCTTGTAGAAGGTCTTTTGCTACTTCTAATCTAGCACCTGATGGATGTCCTACTCAGGTGGCAAAGCCCATGACCGGTTTAACCCTCACATCAGGGACTTTTCCCAATTTGCCCATTCATCTTTCAAAAGGTCTCTAAAAACATACTTCTTTAGAGAAGCCAATCACTCCATTTTTAAAAAAAATTCTTTAAGAGATTTTCACAATAAAACCGATTTATAATTAGTTATGGGTCTCACGTCTCCAGGGGGCATGCCACTATAGTCCTCTCCTGAGCAATGTCTGATGTGGCTGTATGGCCTTCTCATCTTTTAGAGCTTTGTGGACCACCTCCTGCCTAGCGTGTCGCTGCCTTTTGTAAAGGCGTGCAAACCAGAAAAGCCAGGAGGTTGTGCGCTCCTCGAGCAAAGGTGAGGAAATAGGCACTTTGTAGGAAGGGGAAGTATTAAAGTGTAGGGCTGAAACGATTAAATCGACAACTAATCGATGATTAAAATAGTTGTCAACTATTTCCATTATTGATTAATCAGAGTCGATTTTTAATCGTCCTGTGTACAGCACACACTGTTTAGAGTCCGACTGAGTTAAACGTAAATAACCTCAGCTTCAGAGCTGATTGGAGAAGATGTGCTGCTGCTTTACACGGTATGGTTTAGTTCTAGGGTTATGTCAGACACAACCAGTTTGTTTTTATTCCGTTTACAACAGTAGCAGAACTAAAAACAAACAATAGGATACTGTCGGTGGGTGAAGGAGCTGTATGCCTGTGTTTTATCCTTACTTGAAGCTGGAGTCCTGTGCCACCATCCCACCCTCCCAGCCACACAATCTTTGGTTGGAAACGGCAATGCCCTCCCTTTTGGTCTGGTCCCTTTCCCCAAACTCACTCCCACACTCAGATCCGGTCTTTTGTCCATACCCACTCCCTCTCACACTCAGGTCAAGTCACTCCCTTCCTTCTCTAGTCCCTCCTCCCACTCAGATTGTTCATGAAATTATTTTAAAAGGGACACTCTACGCACCCTGACCACTTTAACTTATAAACACTCGATTTCATGCTGACATCATTGTCTATGACAAAGTCCTTGTAGCTGTGTTCATTTGAGAAAGCAAACATGGGCTTAAGCTGCGCATGCAGCATCAACCCATCCCTCTGACCAAGCACTTGCATACCTTGTGTGAAAAGTACGCAAGATAGGCAATTTGCGTTTCTATGTACGAAAGTTACGTACACTACGCAAATTACTTATGAAAAAAGGGGGAGGGACTGTGGTTATTTTTTTTGCATAAAATTTCTTTCAAGTGAACAAATTTTTTTCCTTTTTTTTTTTTTCCTTTTTCCAATGAATCGATTTATGAGAATAATCGTTAGTTGCAGCCCTATTACAGTGATATTACACTGATTACACGGATATTAGAATTGAAGGTATTCAGTGTGATTTAAGTCAGATTATTTTTTTATCCCCATTTCCTTCCTTGAGTCATTTATCCCCATTTTTCAGTGTCCCTCACCTACTGATTTACAGAAGATGATAAATATAAGAAGGCACACAGAGCAAGCTGCTTTTTAAAAGAAATTATATATATTTTTCTGAAAATATTTGCGTTTCATAATGAATTAAAATGAGTCTTGCATGAGAGCATTATTTGCAGAGCATATGGCAGGCATCATGAGGCATCATATACACAGCTTTTTCTTAAAGGGTCACTCTTTGCATCCTGACCACTTTAGTGTCATCCTGACTACAGCATGCCAGCATCACCCCCTGTGATCGATCAGATATGCACAGGCACTATGGAACTCTAACGTAAAGTGCTTAAGCCTGTAGCGGTACACAATATATGGCTTTTACGCTATGCAAGTTGCGTGGGAGCACAGATTGCATTGGATAGCTGCAGGCAGGTCTGCCATCAGGGGGGTGACAGCCCTTGATATTTTCAGGGCCCAATGACTATATGGGTCCCTGGTTATTGCCAAACTCTGTGCAGCTCGTCTAAGTGCCACGGATGTGGGAGCCCCTCCATGCCATAAAGTACCAGCCCACCAAGATGCCACCAAATTTCCCAGTGGCCCACAGCATCTGGGGCCCAGAAGGGCACACGGACTCCTCACTTAGGGAGCACTAACTGCGGTCTACACCAGGTAGGGGTGCAAATTTGACGCTCTCCCAACAAGGAAAACTTTTTTTTTTCTGGACCCCTATGGATTTAAATTTAGCTCATTCCCTGTAACATCAATTTTTTTTTTTTTTTAAATTTACTGTAAATAGCAGCTGACTGAAGGAGGGCCCTGATCAGCAGTTCAGTAAGGGGCCCCCAAGAATTCTTACGGCAGCACTGGCTGCAGTGACTTTTGGGCTTGAGAGTACCTGTGCTGAAGAGGAGGAGCAGTGTGTGGCGAGGGAGGAAAGGTGAGTAAAAAAATAAAATGATTAGGCAGAGAATGCCAGCAGCACCTACCCGATTATTTAATAGCAAAATAGGGAACTCAGAATCCCTTTTAATACAAACCGAACACAATTTTCCCTGAAAATATACACTGTATCATTTTTAGGCCATGCTGCCTATTAATACAAATCTTGCACTGGGACTAGCCTTGTGACAAGTCACTTCGACTTTGGTACATGGACCTAGAGATGCATTTGGGAGGTGTGAGCCTGATGTTTTATATTGTTTCCCTGCCCTCTCCTATGTGGACGTCAATTTTAGGTGCAGGGTGTTTGTGATGTCTGTGCTATGTATGAATACTGTTATTATTGTTATTGTCTATGCTTATCTGTTACTATCTGCTAGTAGGATTACTGTCTGCTTCACTGTAACCTATTCCATCTGTTACAGACTATTGTATCTGCTATTGTTCTGCTTTCTTGGAATGTTGCACATTGCGTTTTACTGTCCAGGGTTAATTCCATTATCTGTCCCTAATCTAATTCTGTCCCAGTCACAGAGAAGCCGGGAGGGATTTCTGATGTAGCCAGCAAGATGCCAGGGTGTCATTTTCCATTGGACACAAGGCCCCTCCAGGCACTGTATATATTTAGCTCATTAAAGGCTCGGTTCCTCTTTCAATATTTTTTACCACAAGATCTGCGGGTTGCCTCATTTCCGGGGAATGCTATCACTTTGCTTTCAGTTTACCCATCTTTAAGTTCAGCTAAGGGCTGGAGAATGGTAAGAAAGACCGTTGGTGAGAGAAGGGGGATTCCGGCAAGGGGTGACATTTACAGATGTGACCCAGTTGGGGTACGGAGATCCTTTACAAACATGACACCTTTTTCCACTCTTAAAATACAACAATATTTTCTGTCCTATTATTCCAAAACCTTATCAAGGTGGTGATTGTTTGCTTACCTGATGAGGGAAGATTATGATGGTGAATATAACACAACACGCAAAACAAGCAGCTTTTCAATAGAAATTTTATATTTTTCTGAGAAGTGCCCCTTCTTCCTGCAAGCAAGGACATTTCCATGGCAAGAGCAGAGAAAATCCACCACATTTTCATTACAGAATGAGGCATTTCCGTGTACCTGTGTGTACAGCACACACTGTTCATAGCTATACATTCATAACATCAGACTTTGCTTCGGGGGTGATTGGAGAAGATGTGCAGCTGCGTTACTCTGTATGATTTAGTTCTAAGTTTATGTTGACATCACCAGTTTGCTTTTATTTAGTTTACAACAGTAGCAGGACTATAGCACAGACCCTGGGGTACTGTCACTGGGTGGAGGAGCTGTACCGCCTGTGTTTTATTTTTTACTTTGAGCTGGAATCCTGTGCCCCCACCTCACCTTTCCGGTCTCCCTCCCTTTGGTCCATTCTCTTGCCCAAACTCCCTCTCAGATTTGGGTACGATCTCTTGCCCAAACGCCCTTCCACCTCTGGACCCTCCCCCCACACCATTTGTTCATTAAATTATTTTTAAAGGACAAAGTGGTGAGGCTGTGTTGAGTTCCTCCATACTCACCCCGCTATACGTGCTGACCTCATCATGTCTAAGTTCCTGTTGCAGCATTAATTTGGGTTACGCGGTTTGTGTAGGTACATATGCAATTTGTGTAGTGCATGTTCCTTTCAGAAGAAAAAAGGGGGAAGGGTTTATTTATTATACATGGTGTTCCATAAAGTTTAAGCTTCCTGGATGTCTCGGAGACATTTTTGGTTGTCGTTAGACACTGATATGAGCATATTTGTATTTCCTTTGAGAGTGCATTTTACTGATCTAGTTTTATATTTTGTCTAGTGTGCACTGTTGTATTGTTTGTTTGTTTTTTCCAAATAGAGCATTGGGGTTAGTCAGAGAGAACAATGTAGACCAAATAGCTGATTTGGAAAGTGAGATAAATGGGCGAATTTTTCTGGTTTGGCTATTTTGACCTAAATTTTTCACTTCTCCAGGTATCTTCTTGGTTTTCACCGCTCTCTGAATAACCCTGCATATTTTTTCTTCAGTAAACAGAAAATTTTATGTTTTTTCTTTATCCGTTGAATTGATCTAAAAAATAATCGGACAACTAATCAATAATGAAAATAGTTAGTTGCAGCCCTACTCTCCACACACTGAGCGGCAGTTTTAGATCGACTGCGATACCATAAAATGTGTTTGCTTTTTGGAGCACTTACAGATCGAGAGCATAATATCATGATGTCCAGTATATTGGTGCATGTCGAATCTATCCTATATGGGATGCTTTCAGAAAATCTGGTACCCCACGAGGATTGACATGGCAGGACTAAGCTAGCAGCCCCTTGCCCTTTAACCTGTACACCAGGGACTTTCTGTGTACCTCCAATCCATTAGGTCATATTTGGCAGTGCTGACCCTTAATATCCCATCACCTCTCCCAAGCGTGTGAACATTAACCTCTTGCTCTAATTCATTTCTTTAGCTGCCATAATCACTGCGCTGCCTTTTTACTGAACAATGAGAACCAGTGGACATACGATCCAGATATCACATGACAAGTGTGCCCTCTTGTATGGGTGGAATCATTATGCATAGTTTGAGTTGAATTAATATTTCATCTGTATGAAGGAAATCAGATATTAAAGAGTTTGAGTTTTTTTACTCTCTACAATGTATTTTTATTGTACATAGGTTGTCTTGAGAAAATATTTCCTGGAAGCCTGAAAGACTTTTCCTTTCTATATGTTGATAGTTGTTTAGAAATTAAGGGTTGTAATCTCTTATTTTGACAATATTTTGAAGACCATGCAGGTCCTAGGGCAAATCTAGTAGCCAGTAAGAAAAAATGGAATTGTTTTTTTTTTTCTTCTCCTTTCAAGCAAATTTTTAATATAGATCTGGGTCGAATTTGCCCAAAGTTTAGGATTTATTGGTACATTCTTCCCAGATTGGTTTGCTAATGTTTTGGGGTTTTTAATGTGACCTATGTTGCTTTATTGCCTTTCCCATGGTGCATATGGAGGTGTGCACCAAATAGCGTCACACACCCAGTGTTCACATTGTACTCTTGAGTTCTTATTGATTCTTGGGTCCCTTCAGACCGGATATTTGAAAGCCTCTGTATTCCTGACTGACCTAGGTAAAGATAATGCAATCTCTCACCCAAGGGAGGTTGCAGTGAAGAGAATGTAAATATTGGCTAGATTTCAGTTCTTTACCAATAAGTGACAAATGCCCTATAAATGTTAAGATCGCTAAGCACAAGCATAACCCATTGCTTATTGTAATGCACTGTGGAAACTGTTGATGCTATATTAATGAAGATAATGATAATGGGATATACTCTATTATACAGCTTGAGGGCTACTTGTTAACTCTGTTACTCTGAGCATTTTGACTGCACCTTCTAAACCCTTTTCTTGGCCAGTTATTTATTTTTAAAGGTTTAATAACCAGCTTTATAAACAGCCAAATAGCAAAAGTGGTCCGTTCCATGCCAAGGCAGTGCAATTGTAAGTATTTAAAGTTCAATATTCTTTTGTTTTTCTAGACTGTGGATAGCACAATATAGAGTTTGGAGATGTGTGACAGGTTTGCCTTGGCAGTTATATATTAATTCTATCTCTTTTTAAATGGATGCCAATGTAGAAAAATAAACATAGCCAGACTAATCTTCTTGAACATATTTGAAGGGTCACAGGATGAATAGTTTCTTGATTTGTCTAAAAACAGCAAATTTTCTTTCATGGAACAGAGGTCAGACTGCCTGCATTGCACCCAAAAGTGCCACATTTACAACCACCAACAGGCATGAAATTACCTTTTTAGTATAGAAAATACAAGATAATCTCTCTGTAGCGCTGTGTTAAAATCTTGCTGTGGCAGTACCTATTTTTGGCCACAAGATGGAGACAATCGCGATCAGAGACACTGGAAATGGGGACTACATTTCCCGGCGTGCTTTGCAACCAGACAGGAAGTGGGTGGGGGACAGAGGCTTGACATCCTGAGCCTCGTGGAGAACGCGCCAGAGCGCGCCAGGGAACGAGAGAGAGCAGACGCAGTGCAAGATATCGCTAGAGGGCCTAGGCCAGAGCGCGAGTGAGACCTGTCAGTTCCTTACACCGGGTCATCCAGCCTTAGGAGAAGGAGACCTCCAAGTTCCCGAGATTGCTGCAGTTAAGGAACCGAAGACCTGGAGTGAGGAGTTGCCGCGAGTTGATCGGATACAGAAAGCAGGCGGTGAGCGGGACAAGTCGTGGACAAGCTACGGAGAGTCAGACAACGGATCCGGCCGCAAGTATCCCCAGTCAATATCGAGCGGAGAGACGTCCTGGGTCAGCGGAGCCTAAAGCAATCGGTGGATGGGTGAGAGGCCTCCAAGGCCGTTTGTAAATAAGGAACACGCTGCTGTTTTCTCTCTAAAGTCCATAGGGCCTCAACTTGACTAGTCGAAGACATTCCTTAAGTAAATTCACTGGCCAGTTGAACAGTACCCGGGTACCATATACACACACATACACACCCTTTACATTCCAGGACTTAACCGGTGCAGGACTCATTCTGTTACGAATCGGAACAGGGGTTGAAGATACGTTCCGAATATATTTTCTCTTTTCCGCTGCGCGTTTATCGAAATACGAAGAGATTGTATTTTTGGTCCGCTACGTGTTCTTTTTCCGAAATTTCGTGCAATTGCATTCTTTTCTGTTCGGTTGCGAATATATTGTTTTTTTCCGAAATACGAAGCCTCGTGTTTCGTTTCTTTCCCGCTACGCGTTTTTACCGCGATACGAAAGTACTGTATAATACCTGTGAATATCGTGTCTCACGTCTGCTTAATATTTTAGTAAACTATTTAAATTATAAAAACCACAGCGGTGTTGGAGTATATTTATTCCCTAGTGCGGGGAGACTGACCCGTGGTTCATTTTCAGCGGCTCCTCCGGGAGTGAGCGCTACACGTGGGGGCTCGTCCGGGATGTGAGCGCTACACGTGGGGGCTCGTTTCCGGGATCCAGTCTCTGGAAAAACCGCATCTAAAGGGTTAAATATGGATCCAGACACTGTTGCCGAATGGTGTGGGGAGCACAGTAGTCAGAATGTTGTATAGTCATGGATATTCCCGCAGACACTTGGGCTGAAGATCAGATTCGCCAAGCCGTGGCCACGTTAGCACCAGATCATCGGGGGTTAGTACTGGACATTAAAAAAACCCAGATACCTCTCACACGCATGTTCTTCTCGAGTGGAGAAAGGGCGTTCCATCATGTTTTCAGGGCGCGAGCGTGAAACTGGCCGATGAGGTGGAAGTCCAACTAATTCAGCCAAGTGTGCCACGTGGCGAATCCGCAAGTGATCCCGCGCCTAGTCCGCTGGCCATGATCGGGCCTGAATTTATCGTGGCTATTGGAGATCTACTGGCCAAATATCAGAGAACAAGCCCTCCTCACACTAACTTCGGTTATCGACGGTTAAGGAATTTTACAGGAAACGTACCAACTCCGGCGGGAGAAGAAACCTTTGAAGAATGGGTGGAACAGGCGATGCAGGCTCTGGATGAGTGGGATGTCCCTGAGGCCCAGAAAAAGCAAAGGATCACCGAGAGCTTAAAGGGACCTGCGTCAGAAGCGGTGAGAAACCTGAAATTGAGTAGGAAAGATTGTACTGCTTTACTTAAACGTTCTTGAAGAAGTTTTTGGGCGAACGCGAAAAGGCGGCCGAACTGGTATATCAGTACGAAACACCTATCAGAGAAGAGGTGAAAGGATGACCGAGTACATGAGGCGCCTAGATAAGATTCTACACCAGATACTCCTGAAGAAAGGGGCCGAACCGGCCGAAGTAGATAAGATCCGAATAAAACAGATCCTGAGGGGCTCTCGGCCTCTAGATCCAGTAATGATGCAGCTGAGAAGCAGGCAGGTACCAAGAGCTGAAGTACCTGGACTGATCCGAGTTGTACGAGAGGAAGAGGCTTTACTGGAAGAGAAATCCTTCAGGCGGGGGGAAAGGGCTTATGCACAACCTGTGAGACATAACGACGGTCTGCAGCCTGAAAGCGACTCTCTAGATACTTATGGATCTGACGAGGATGAACAAGAAAACCTAGTCGTTTTTAAATCTACAGAGAGGGCTGCCAAAGAATCGAACCTCCCTGAACGGGGTGAATTGTCCAAAACCGTCAAAGTACAGGAAGCTCAAGTTGAATTGCAACAAGCGCACGCGGAACTGTGCCGAGTGTTGATGAAGGTGACCGAAATGCAGGCAGAAATGCAGAAATTCCTCACAGGTATGCGGACGACGGAAGTTGCTGTGGCGTCTGGTCCAAGTCCTTTAACCAAATCTCAACAATCAACTACGTCTCCGCTCTCTAAGAAGAGATGTTTCGGTTGTGGAGAAATGGGCCATTTCCGCGCACAGTGCAAAGGCCGAAAGCCTGAGAAGGATAGAGTCGAGGGACTGTTGAAAGCCCTAGAAGGACTGTTATCTACCTCACCGACGGGAACGCCAGAGGGCACAAGTGAAGGAGCAACCTAGGTGCCCGAAAGTTGAACCCCGCTCCAAAAACCAAGCCAAGACTAAGAGGGCGAGAGGGCCAAAGCCGAGCCAACTGCCGAGCCTGCCAGGCTGAAAGAGTCACTCCCTTAGCATCCGGGTCTATGTCAGGGGGAAGCAATGCACACCCAAAACCTACACGGGCCAAGAAAAAGGCCAGGGTAAAGCAAACTGGGTCTAAGCGTCCGGATACCGCACCAAGTTTCCTGACAACTGATAGGTCCTTCTCCTATTGTGCCAATCCAAGTGGAGGGAGTCTACACTAAAGCCCTGTTAGATTCAGGGGTTCAAGTGACATTGATCTACAAAGACTTCTATGAGAAACACTTAAAGCACATTCCTCTGCAAGAATTGAAGGATTTGGAAAATATGGGGTATCGGCACTGAGAACTCCCTTATGACGGGTAATGTCACGGATGGCCCAGCACCCTCAGCCAGGGGCGGTGCAGTGACAGTGGTGACATGGACACTTGGGTGTGGTGGCACGCACCCCGTTTACCAGTATTTTTTATATTAGATGTGATATTGTGTGGTGTTATAAAGTGTTCCCCGTTGGTTTATTGTGCAATGTATTTTCCCTTTGTTTGCCTTGCTCGCCGCCATTTTCCGATCCTTGTGGCGCAGTCCGAATTCTCGATTCGGAAATGGCCGATTCGGACCATCCGGTTCGAATCGTAAATGGCCGATTCGGACCATCCGGTCCGAATTGGCGACTCCCTGAAGGCTAAGGGCCAATGGTCCTGGGAGGGCGGCAAGGAGTCCCATTGTATTCTAATTTATGAGAAGTTGTTAAATGCTTGTACCGTGCAGAATAAAGCCAGATTTTGCAGTGCATCCAGCTTTGACTGATGTGACTTTGTCTCCGCCGCATTTTTCGTATCTGATAATCCCTCGTGGTCTCAGAGTGCGGCGTTCCAGATCCGAACCGAAACCGAGCGCTCTGTGCCTGCATCGAGGATCAGGGCAGAGGCGCAGCGGGGATTCGGTTCCCAGAACGAGAGATGCCGAACCGAAGGGAGCGGCCGTGTTACCGCGCCTCGGTATTGCCGGTAAGACCCGAACTCTCCATTGTCCCGCCAGTTCCGAACCTACCTCCCACTCCGATCCGAAGCTCCCTCCAGACCCGACCCGACCCTCCATCCCTCCCGATCCGAAGTCCGCCGCCCAAGATCCGAAGAGCACACCCGCCCCCGATCGGAAACGTTTCTCCATAAGATCCGAAAACGTTCCCCCATAAGATCCGAATCTTTCTCCGCGGCTACCAGAGCCGGTGTTCCACAGACGTCCCACACCCGCAAGGTCAGTGAACCGTTGCTCGGGACGCTGAGTGCTAATGGCTCAGTGGATCGGACTGGTTCTAGGCAGGGATGCCCCTCTACCGCCCGCTAACCCTTCCTAGGGGTCACGCCAGGCCGCACGAGGACGCCGGGTGCGTGCACTCGGTAGTCGGCGCCAGCGGTAAGCGACGGGGTCACGCAGATTGAGCACACCCGCAGCGGAACAACATCTCCATTCCGTCATAGGGTACCTGCAAGTGAAGTTGGAGATCGGATCTGAAGTCATCGGGCAGTCTGGGGGTTGTGATGCATTGGCCATTGTGTGTCCTCGACCCTCGGGTGCGAACAGAAGCTCCCTGATAGTGGGGACGAATACTGACCTAGTGCGGCGTCTCCTGACACCTATTGTATTGGAAGAAGGTTCGACTCAAGGAGTACACCCAATGCTACGTCCGGTCTATCAGAGGATGGTCGAAGAACGAAAGGCACCTGCCGAGGTGGGGCGCCTGTGGAGGCTGGGGGGAACGGAGAAGGTTCTGCAAGCAGGAGAAGTAGCGAGCTTCCGGACTTCAGTCAAGTTGAACGGATCGCAACCAGGTCCCTACGTGGTGCTGGGAACCGACTCTAATCATGGGAGTGAAACCGGAGTCGAAGTAATTCCTGAAATAATCTCCAAAGCTCTGAAGAGAACACGAGGAAGAGTCTCGGGAGCAGTTCGGCCATGCGGTGCAATGTGACGGATCTCCAGTAGTCCTTAAAGCACGAATGCCTATCGGGCAAGTAGAGTCTGCTACACCCTCTCTACCGATTTAGGAGGGGGAGTGGATAAAGAGATTCCGGATGAAAGATTCTACCCCAAGGACGCTCCCATTTCCCCTGAGTGGAAGAAACGTTTTCAGTCTCAAGTCCTAAAGTGGAAGGAATTGTTCTCGAAAGATGAGTTCGATGTGGGCCTAGCTAAGAGTACTGAGCACCGCATTCGGTTACAAGAAGACAAGCCGTTTCGTGAAAGATCAAGGCGAGTTCCGCTAGGAGACTTAGATGATCTGCGAGAGCAGCTGAATGAGTTGCAAGAACCAAGGTGATTCAAGAGTCCAGGAGTCCGTATGCATCCCATAGTGTTGGTCCGGAAGAAAAATGGTTCTGTCCGCCTATGCATAGACTACCGCACGTTGAACCGGAGAACCATCCCCGATCAATATGCCCACTCCGATAGAAGATGCCCTACAGTGTTTGTCTGGAGCAAAGTGGTTTAGTGTTACTAGGAACACCATGCATCCTGAAGACAAGGAGAAAACTGCGTTCATCTGTCCACTGGGGTCTTTGAATTCAACAGAATGCCTCAAGGCCTTACGGGAGCTCCAGCCACGTTCCAACAGTTGATGGAGAAGACAGTCGGGGATATGAATCTAATCGAAGTATTAGTGTACCTGGATGACATAATTGTGTTTGGGAAGACTCTGGAGGAACATGAGCAACGTCTGGAGAAAGTCTTGAAGAGGCTCCACGAAGAGGGGCTGAAACGGTCTCTGGAGAAATGCCAATTCTGTCTGCCGTCTGTTACGTATCTAGGACATGTGGTCTCAGCAGAAGGTGTTTCGACAGACCCTCGGAAGTTGGAGGCCGTAGCTTCTTGGCCTAGACCCCGAAACGTCACTGAACTTAGATCTTTCTTGGGATTCTGTTCGTACTATCGAAGATTTGTGGGAGGATTCGCGAAAATAGCTCAACCACTGAACAAACTCCTGCAGAAGGAAACCGCAGAAGAAGGCTGCAAGGTCTCTGACCAAAACCCGTCAGCTCCAGGGCCAACGAAAGCTCGAGAGTCTATACAAGGTGAATGGACCAGTCAATGTGAAGGAGCTTTCGTGAAGCTGAAGGAGAGTCTAACCCGAGCTCCTGTTTTGGCCTATGCGGACCCTCACAAGCCGTATGAGCTACATGTGGATGCCAGCCGAGAAGGTCTGGGAGGAGTCCTGTATCAGGAGTATGGTGGATTGCTGAGGCCGGTAGCGTACGTGAGTCGGAGCCTTACGCCTTCAGAGAAGAACTACCCTACTCACAAGTTGGAGTTCTTAGCCTTAAAGTGGGCAGTGGTAGACAAGTTAAAAGACTATCTGTATGGAGCCGAGTTTGTGATCAAGACGGATAACAATCCTCTTGCCTACATCCTTACTACTGCAAAACTGGACGCAACGGGACATCAGTGGTTGGCCGCTCTGTCAGGGTTTCGGTTCAGCCTGAAGTACCGCCCTGGGGTGAATAATCGAGATGCTGATGCGTTATCGAGAAGACCCTACACTACAGAATGGACTCAGTTGACTCCAGACGGGGTGCAAGCTTTGTGTCAAGGAACAGAGCGCCGGGTCAAAGGAGGGATTGAAGCGGAGGCCATAGGAGTCATGGCTGCGGCTGTTCCTGAGTTTTACTGTAACCCTACGCAGTTAAGAGATGAAAGTTTACCTACCTTTTCGAGACAGGACCTGAAAGCGGATCAGGCCAGAGACCCTTAATTGCCTTGACCATAAAGGCCCTGACTGCAAACCAGCGAGAGATTTTGTTAACCAACTCCCAGAGTGGAGCCAGATGGTCTCCAAAGAGTGGGAGCGGTTAAAGATGTTGGATGGGGTGGTCTACCGAAGGGGCCCCTCAACTAACGCTGAAGAGATTCAACAGTTATTCCTCCCCACTAAACATAGGGAGAGTGTGCTGCGATCACTACATGATGAGCATGGACATTTGGGTGCAGAGAGAACTTTTAAGCTGGTGCGAGATAGGTTCTATTGGCCTTGCATGAGAGCTGAAGTGGAAAGTTCTATTGTCATTCCTGTCTGAGGTGTATTCAGAGAAAGACTCTACCGACCCGAACTGCTCCAATGAGCCATCTGCAGAGCCAGGGACCCATGGATTTGGTGTGCATTGACTTCTTGTGCTTAGAGCCGGATGCTAGTGGGCAAGGGAACATTCTAATAGTGACTGATCATTTCACTCGTTACGCCCAAGCTTTTTCCACAAAAGATCAACGAGCTCCGACAGTGGCCAAGGTGTTGATGGAAAAGTTCTTTGTTCATTACGGACTGCCAAGGAGGATACACTCGGATCAGGTAGAGACTTTGAAAGCAGACTGGTGGGGCAATTGTTAGAGCTGTTGGGAATCCAAAAGACCCGAACTACACCATACCACCCTCAAGGTGATGCTCAGCCTGAAAGGTTTAATCGCACACTGCTAAACATGCTGGGGACCTTGTCGAATGTGGAGAAGCAGAGTTGGAGTCGTCACATAGCTACTCTGGTGCATGCGTATAACAGTACGGAGAGCGATGCAACTGGATACTCACCGTACCGTCTTATGTTCGGAAGGGAGGCTCGACTGCCGGTTGATTTGGCATTTGGGTTATCTCTAGACCAGACGTCAGTAGCTTCCCATAGAAACTACGTGGATAGACTTCGAAAGAATCTGGCTTCTGCGTTTGAACAGGCCCGTTTGACCTCAGGAAACAGGGAGCAAAGAAACAAAAGGAACTATGACCTGAAAGTTCGAATACAAGATCTACAACCCGGTGATAGGGTTCTATTGAAGAACTTGGGTGCTGCTGCGAGACACAAGTTGGCGGATAGGTGGAGTTCCCAGGTTTACATTGTCTGTAAACAACTGCCGGGTCTACCAGTGTATCAGATTCGCCCGGATGGAAAGGCTGGGCCTCTCAAGAACTGGCACCGGAATCATTTGTTACCTTTGAGAGAGGCTGTGAGGATGCCAGTTGGGGACGAACTGCCTCTGCCAGATCCGCCTGCTCCACGTTTGCCCCCTGTTACTCGGTCTCAACAGACCCGGGTTGCCGAAGAGAGCGAAAGAGACAGTGAAGAAGAGAGTTATTGTCTGGACTGGATGCGCTCACCGGAGCCTGAGGAGGTTGTCATTGTTCCTGAGCGGTGGGAGAGTAACTTGAGGCCTGAAGCTCCTGAATTTCTACTGGAAGTCCCCGAGACTGTTGAAATCCCTGAAGCTCTTGAATTTCAGTTGGAAGTCCCTGAGGCTGTTGGATCCCGGTAGCTCCGGAAGCTGAAGCTTATTCAGGGATTATAGTTCTATGCCTTCACTGGAGGATCATACTCTGAAGAAACGTCTGCTCCAGTGATAGGGAGAAGGACTGAGCCAGCACCTATAGTACTTCCACCTGAAGAGGAACGGATTGAGCCAGAACCAAAACGCTCTGTTCGACCGCCCCAACGACTCACCTACGACTCCCCAGGACATAGCACTGAAGAGGCCATCACCACAGTGCAGAGGTTGCCCGAAGTGTCTGCTATGCTAGCTGAGGTAGCCCAAAATATGAGTCAACTTGAGGAAGTGTTTCTAACCCACTGCATGTATGCTGCTGAACCTGTACATGTTATGTAAACTGTATTCAAATATTGTGGAAATGTAATGTAACTGTTGTACCTCCTTGGAGAGACCCAAGAGTTCTAGGAGGGGGAGAGTGTAGCGCTGTGTTAAAATCTTGCTGTGGCAGTACCTATTTTTGGCCACAAGATGGAGACAATCGCGATCAGAGACACTGGACATGGGGACTACATTTCCCGGCGTGCTTTGCAACCAGACAGGAAGTGGGTGGGGGACAGAGGCTTGACATCCTGAGCCTCGTGGAGAACGCGCCAGAGCGCGCCAGGGAATGAGAGAGCAGACGCAGTGCAAGATATCGCTAGAGGGCCTAGGCCAGAGCGCGAGTGAGACCTGTCAGTTCCTTACACCGGGGTCATCCAGCCTTAGGAGAAGGAGACCTCCAAGTTCCCGAGATTGCTGCAGTTAAGGAACCGAAGACCTGGAGTGAGGAGTTGCCGCGAGTTGATCGGATACAGAAAGCAGGCGGTGAGCGGGACAAGTCGTGGACAAGCTACGGAGAGTCAGACAACGGATCCGGCCGCAAGTATCCCCAGTCAATATCGAGCGGAGAGACGTCCTGGGTCAGCGGAGCCTAAAGCAATCGGTGGATGGGTGAGAGGCCTCCAAGGCCATTTGTAAATAAGGAACACGCTGCTGTTTTCTCTCTAAAGTCCACAGGGCCTCAACTTGACTAGTCGAAGACATTCCTTAAGTAAATTCACTGGCCAGTTGAACAGTACCCGGGTACCATATACACACACATACACACCCTTTACATTCCAGGACTTAACCGGTGCAGGACTCCTTCTGTTACGAATCGGAACAGGGGTTGAAGATACGTTCCGAATATATTTTCTCTTTTCCGCTGCGCGTTTATCGAAATACGAAGAGATTGTATTTTTGGTTCCGCTACGTGTTCTTTTTCCGAAATTTCGTGCAATTGCATTCTTTTCTGTTCGGTTGCGAATATATTGTTTTTCCGAAATACGAAGCCTCGTGTTTCGTTTCTTTCCCGCTACGCGTTTTTACCGCGATACGAAAGTACTGTAATAATACCTGTGAATACCGTGTCTCAACGTCTGCTTAATATTTTAGTAAACTATTTAAATTATAAAAACCCACAGCGGTGTTGGAGTATATTTATTCCCTAGTGCGGGGAGACTGACCCGTGGTTCATTTTCAGCGGCTCCTCCGGGAGTGAGCGCTACATCTCTTTGCATGTTCATCTTTTTTACATACTAGATTCAGAGAACTATGAATGCTCTGAAATTTGTATCTTGTATTAATTTGATCTCAGAAGCACCCTTATGAAAAATACATGTTTGGGTTGATTGCAGCCATTCTGGGTTTGTATGTTTTTTGTTTTCTGAGGTTAGAAACCACTCTGCATCCAAATCCAAGCAGAAACCATTTATATTAGAGACTGCCGTACGGTTTATAACTAGCTAACATTCCAGATATTTTCCTTTTTTAAAGTTGTAAAATGATTTGCAATGGGGTTTTACAAAGTCAGCGTGTATGTAGAAAACATCACCTACGGATACAGATAATTAGCATGCCTTATGTGGACAGTTTTGACTTTGAAGAGATTATTGTGTCATCTGTCAGCTTCCACCTTGGGATCGCGCTCTTTTATAATAGTGATGACACTTTTTTTCAAGAGCCTATGTTTCAACAAGACCTGAAGGATTGCTAGACCCAAGGAAGAAGAAAACTCTATACCAGAATGTGTGCATTATGTGAAAGCTTCTGTAAGTGAATTGGCAACAATCTGCAGAGGTAGCTTATTTCCAGAATTCAAAAGTGCTCCGACCTGCCATGTTTAACCTCTTTCTAATATCAGAACTTCAGTTAATCCCATTATTAGGCTGTCAAACATGATGTGTAAATTGGATGCCTTCTCAGTGAGCTGACCACTCTCGGCTTTCACCATTTTCCTATTTCACATCTCACACAGCCTGGTGCATATCTTTTCCTCTGGTTTTAAAGGCATCAGCTCACAATGATCATCAGAAATTTGTAGTCTGTTCAGAGCATTTTTGTTGCCCCGTACTTTTGAAAGTATGTTCTAATAGATATTTATGGCTTCTGTCGTTTTATTTATTTCATCACCAAACTGCAGTGATTCCGGTACTTACTCCTAGGTTCCGCTTCGATGTTGTTCCAGGGTCCGCAGCGGAGCCGTCCACGAAATTTATTACACAGTAGTCCTCAGATCAATCTAATGACTCTAGCACAAATGCATCATTCCACACCCTCCTGTTTTGGCAAACACGGATGACACAAACCAAGCAGAACACCCCTAACATTATTTAAACCGCTGGCACCCTTCATACGTTGTCATAGCTTTGTTCTGTCTAGATCTTTGAGCGCATTTATATTATTTATTTATTTATTCATCAAGTATTTTACCATGAAGGATACATTGAGATTTCTCTCGTTTTCAAGTATATCCTGGGTTCAAAAACATTGAAATGTTAGTCGTTACAGAAAAACAAAGTAATACAATGCAAGATATTAAAGAAACAACACAAATATACAGATTAATAGAGAAAATAAATATGTAGGAAATATAGTCACTGTTACATGTTTACAGGTGCATTCCGTATTGAGGTATGTTAATAGGGAGCTCTTGAGTGATTTAAGACTGGGGGAAGATTTGATGGCGTCTGGGAGATTATTCCATAATTGCGGTGCTCTGTAGGAAAATGAGGATCGAGCCACTTTGTTTTTGTATTGTGGTATTGTAAGTAAGGTGCTGGTCCTGGATTGGAGGTTATAGGATGAGGGAACTGCTAGGGGAAGCAGCCTGTTCAGGTAGGATGGTAGCTTTCCAGAAAAGCTCTTAAACGCCAGGTTGAAAAGGTGAAGGGTGCATCTAGATACCAGCGATGGCCAGTTTAGCTCTTTTAACATGTCACAATGATGGGTCATGTAGTTACATTGTAGCAAAAAGCAGCAGAATGAGTTATACAAAGTAGTAAGTATCTGAAGGTGAGTTTGCGGGGCCGCTGCATACGCTACATCTCTATTCAATAGGTGGCATAAGCATTTGTTGTACAATTTGCTTTCTTACCGCGGGGCTCAGGCAGGATTTATTTCTATACAGGGCACCTAGTTTGGGGTAAAGTTTAGATGAGTTATACGATGTGGGGCCAAAGCAGTGGTCCCCAACCCAGGCCCTGAGGGCCCACTAACAGGCCAGGTTTGCCAGATATCTGAAGCACAGCACAGGTGTTATGATTTGCTGCTCAGTGATTGCAGGATTCAGTCTGCATTTCCCCAAGGTGATCTGCAAAATCTGGCCTGTTAGTGGGCCCTGAGGGCCTGGGTTGGGGACCACTGGGCCAAAGGATAGATTTGGGTCTAACCACATACCTAGATATTTGAGAGAAGTGACTGTGGTCAGTGTGCCATTTGAATTTGTCCTGACACATAGATGGGGATTTTGTGTGGTTTAGGTGCTGTTACAAAAGAGCATTGTTACAGTTTTGTCAATATTTAAAAAAAAGATTGTTGTGTTTGATCCACTTTTCTATATCTGTGAATTGTTTTTGCAGCACGGCCTGCAGCTGCGGGAGAGTTGGTTTGCTGGTATAGATTACGGTGTCATCTGCGCCGTACATGTGTACAGTTGAGGCTTTGCAGACGTTGGGCAGATCATTTATGAATATCGTGAATAGCAGGGGGCTGAGTAACGAGCCTTGGGGTACTCCGCGCAAGACTGGGAGGGGGAGGGAGGAGCTGCCAGAAATAGACACATATTGCAATCAGTTGGATACATACGATTGAAACCAGGTTAGCGTGCGATCACCATTACCAGAGTTTTTACGTTTTGTAACAAGATACCACGGTCTACTGTGTCAAAGGCCTTGGCAAAATCAAGGAAGTTGGCTCCAGTTAGGTCTCCTTGTTCCATGCCAGCTTGGGTATCATTGCAAACTTTTAAAAGGGCGGTTGTAGTTGTTGATACCAGATATATCAGATTTGTCTTTTCTGTTAGCTAACTTTGTTCTCGACCATCCCTGATATCTGTATTCCCTGACTTGGCTTCTTTTATGACTATTCTTCCTCTCTGTACTTCGACCCGACTTGTCTTATCGTTTTTGGCTACTCTGTATACACTGACCTTGACTAGCATATAGGGATGCACCGATACAACTTTTTTAAGACCGAGTACGAGTACAGATACTTTTGTTCAAGTACTCACCGATACCAATTACCGATACTTTAATTTTATGTCATGTGACGCTTTCCAAGAAGAACAGACCTTCTATAAAGCCCCCAGGTCTCATGGATATTGCCCCAGCTCATGGATATCCTGCCTCCCCAGCTCATGGATAATTGCCCCCCAGCTCATGGATAATTGCCCCCCAGCTCATGGATAATTGCCCCCCAGCTCATGGATAATTGCCCCCCAGCTCATGGATATCCTGCCCCCCTGCTCATGGATATCCTGCCCCCCTGCTCATGGATATGCCCCCAGCTCATGGATAATGCCCCCTGCTCATGGATAATGCCCCCCTGCTCATGGATATGCCGCCCTGCTCATGGATAATGCCGCCCTGCTCATGGATATGCCCCCTGCTCATGGATGTGCCCCCTGCTCATGGATAATGCCCCCCTGCTCATGGATAATGCCCCCCTGCTCATGGATAATTGCCCCCCTGCTCATGGATAATTGCCCCCCTGCTCATGGATAATGCCCCCTGCTCATGATAATGCCCCCCTGCTCATGGATGTGCCCCCTGCTCATGGATAATACCCCTGCTCATGGATAATGCCCCCCTGCTCATGGATAATGCCCCCCTGCTCATGGATGTGCCCCCTGCTCATGGATAATGCCCCCTGCTCATGGATATGCCCCCCTGCTCATGGATAATGCCCCCTGCTCATGGATAATGCCCCCCTGCTCATGGATGTGCCCCCTGCTCATGGATAATGCCCCCTGCTCATGGATAATGCCCCCCTGCTCATGGATAATGCCCCCCTGCTCATGGATAATGCCCCCTGCTCGTGGATAATGCCCCCTGCTCGTGGATAATGCCCCCCTGCTCATGGATAATGCCCCCCTGCTCATGGATAATGCCCCCTGCTCATGGATATGCCCCCCTGCTCATGGATATGCCCCCCTGCTCATGGATATGCCCCCAGCTCATGGATAATGCCCCCAGCTCATGGATAATGCCCCCCTGCTCATGGATAATGCCCCCCTGCTCATGGATATGCCCCCCTGATCATGGATAATGCCCCCCTGCTCATGGATATGCCCCCTGCTCATGGATATGCCCCCCTGCTCATGGATATGCCCCCAGCTCATGGATAATGCCCCCCTGCTCATGGATATGCCCCCCTGCTCATGGATATGCCCCCCTGCTCATGGATATGCCCCCCACTCTCCGGTCATACTTACCTTCCTTCAGCGACGCCGGGAAAGTCTTCGCGCGCGCGCTCCTTGGAAGGACCCCAGCCGCGACCACGTGGGACCATGTGATCGCGGCTGGGGTCCTTCCAACGAGCGCACGCGCGGAAACTTTCCCGGCGTCGCTGAAGGAAGGTAAGTATGAGCGGAGAGCAGCTGCAGGGCCTGTCTGAATGCTCTACCTGCATTCAGACAGGCCCTGCAGCTGCTCACTTTGTTTAATACTTACCTTCCTTCAGCGACGCCGGGAAAGTTTCCGCGCGCGCGCTCGTTGGAAGGACCCCAGCCGCGATCACATGGTCCCACGTGGTCGCGGCTGGGGTCCTTCCAAGGAGCGCGCGCGCGCGCGAAGACTTTTCCCGGCGGCGCTGAAGGAAGGTAAGTATGAAACAAAGTTAGGAGAGCAGCTGCAGGGCCTGTCCGAATGCAGATAGAGCATTCGGACAGCCGCCCCAGCCCCTCGGATACTGGCAAGCCGGCTCAATGCCGGCTTCCGGTATCGGAAAAAAATATCGGGGGTACTGCACGAGTACCAAGTACTCCTGCAGTACCCGGTATCGGCACCGATATCGATACTAGTATCGGTATCGGTGCAACCCTACTAGCATAGTTACATAGACTGAAAAAAAAGACCGACATCCATCGAGTTGAGCCTTTCCCACATCACCTACTGCTATTGATCCAAAAGAAGGCAAAAAACCCAGTCTGAAGCCCGCGCCAATATGCAACATACTGGGGGAAAAATCCTTCTTGACCCCGGAATGGCAGTCAGATTTCTCCTTGGATCAAGCAGCTTGTACCCACAGTTTAAATAATATAACCCTTAAAATTCTGTTTTTGCAGGAAGTCATCCAGCCTTTGTTTTAAAAGTCTGTACAGACTCTGACCCAACCACCTCAAGAGGCAGATAATTCCACAGCTTTATTGCTCTCACTGTAAAATAACCTTTCCTATGCTTTAAGCTGAATTTCCTTTCGTCCAGTCTAAATGAATGGCCTCGTGTCCTGTGTATAGTCCTATTAAATCAATAGGTTTCCAGACAATGGTTTATAATGGCCCCATATATATTTATATAAAGTTATCAGATCCCCTCTAAGGTGCTCTTTCTCTAAACTAAACCGGTTTAAGCTTAGCGTTTCCTCATAACTTAAACCTTCCATTCCCCTTATTAATTTAGTTGCCCGACTCTGCACTTTTTCTAATGCTAGAATATATTTGTGTAAAATGTGTGCCCAAAATTGCATGGCATATTCAAGGTGCAGTCTTTCCATCATTTTGCGTCTTTATAAATCAATGGTTTCATCTCAATAGTGAATTCTCCTTTTAATGCATGCTAATAAATTAATGGCCTTGGCAACTGCTGTTGACATTGGACAGTGTTGCTGAGTTTAAAGTCTATGATTATTCCTTCTCCTGCTTTGATTTCCCTAACTCTGTACAATATAGAGTATAAGTAGCTTGTGTGGGGTACAGTCGCACTCTGCGGAGCTCTCTGACTATATCTTTAAAGTTCGTTATTATCTGCGACTGACCCACGGGTAACTTACATCCCAGGCGCACAGAACCCTGCTGACCCGGCACCCTTTTCCCGGACGGAAGATTAAGGACCGTTTGGTGGAAATTGGGAGGATTTTGTGAACTGTGGCCTATACCTGGCGGCCATATCTGAAGCGCTTCTCCAGTACCACGCGGTGTCCCATTCGGCGGCGTTCTGACTATCCCCATACCCATGGGTAGGAAGTCAGGCAAAAAACCCCAATCACCGGATGGCCCCCGGCAGAGAGACATCCGGGATTCACTGGGGGACCCCCGACAGAGGCGGCAAGATTCCCCGCAGACTTACATATCTCCAACGGCCAGTTCTTCAGAAGGTGAGGACCCTTATTTGTCGGAGGCCTCAGTGGCAGCAAGGGGGACGCCCCGGAAAGTGGAGATGGCGAAATGGGTGTCGGATGCCCCCAATGCTCCAAAGCTGACAGTGACACACAAGCTGAAGGAGACGCCCGGGCCCTCTGGTGATGCGACGACGGTACCACCGGTTGCACATAGAGTACCAGAGGGCGCCGGCCTTATGCCCCTCACGGAGGGTGCCATCCGACGCCTGTTGGGAGAAACGCTAGAGGAGATGCGAACGATTTGGCAAACGGACTTTGCGTCCCTGTCATCGGAAATGGTATCTATTAAGGGACGGCTGACGGCGTTGGAAACGAGAGTGGAAGAGACCGAGGCGACGCATTCACACCTAGAACCGCAACTGGAATCTCTCAAAGCACAGGTATCACTACTTACTGGTGCGGTGGAAGCTGCGGAGACCCGCCACCGACGGAAAAATGTGCGAATTCGGGGGATCCCGGAAACGGTCGCCGCTGACGCCTTGCTGTCATTTGTCAATGGGTTTGCATTACATGTACTGAGGTCACCAACCGGGACTCTTATCTTCAGACATGCCATCCGCCTGCGGAAAGCGGCGACTGCCCCTGCGGACTCCCCACGTGACGTGCTCGCCATTGCCTCAGAGGAAGCGGACAAGCGTCGTCTAATGTCGTCCCCGGCTGCCCGGGCATCGATACCTTTTGAGGGCCTCTCTTTGGTGCTATTCAACGATCTGCCTTTCATGACGCTGATTGCCCGGCGGCAATTTCGCGAGATAACTGCTTCTTTGAGGGGCGCTGGGGTGCGTTGTCGCTGGGGGGTGGCGGGTACATTATACATTTGCCACGACAACTTGTCTCACTTGGTGTCCTCCCCGGATGATGCCTGGCGTCTGTTGAGTTCTCTGGGCCTTTCTTCTGCCCTGAAGGCCTCTGACCCTGACTCACAGGGCCCCTTCACTGTTCCGATGGACACGGGTTAGTCTCTGGAACCTGAGTTTTTCCCTTCCACTCCTGGAATGTTTGATTATACTGTACCATTGACTGTATTGATTATATTGATACTACTGTACCCCCCCCCCACACTCTCAGCTAATTTTATCGGCGATTACGGCACTGTCATCCCATTTTGATTCCCCCCCCTCACTTTCATTTTTATCACCAGTATTTTCGCGGTATCTGTTTCCGATGTAGCTCTTGAATATGTACAGATGCTGTGTATATTATTATTAATTTTTTAATTTTTTTATTATTATTTTTTTGGAGACTTCCCGCCTTGGCATTTTTTGTCTTTTACGAGGCGTGAAGACTCCACAGGAGGTCATTGTAGCAGGGTTTATCTATGCATTTTACTTTGTTAAGCGAATTGCAAGCAGACATGACGGGGTCTTGCGAGGCCGCCTATCTTTATCTCTATTTTATTTTTGTGTTTATTAGTACCTCTTTTATTATTTTGTCGCCCTCGATCTTATGTCAATTCACTCCCATCTCCATTTCATTTTTTAGAAGAGAATGTGATGTTTGGCCCTGCGTGGCCACGTTTATTGGATGTTTTGTAACCTTATTTCTTTCTAAAATAAAAATTTTAAATATAAAAAAAAAAATAAGTAGCTTGTGTGTTCTTCACTTCAAAGTGAGCATTGTATTACTTTTCCTAATTTTATGTCATCTGCAAACACTTGACACCAGTGGCGGGGGTGGGCAGATGCCCCCAGACGCCAGTCGGGGGAGGGGCACCGAAAGCAGGGACTGACTGACCGAAATGCTGGGCGAGATGTGCTTTCGCATCTTCCCAGCATCTGCACTCAGCTTCCAGGTGCTCTGTGTCACATGTGCACGTAAAAAACCAAAAAGAAACGAGTGATCTGATTTTGTGCATCTGAGCGGAGCAGTTAGTTACAAGCTGTTGCCAGGGGCCCCCGAATTCACGGTTGGCTAGCTTGTGGACCACTGGTGTATTTTGGCCTAGGCCAACAAGGCCCAGGCCTAGGGCGGCACTTTCCAGGGGGCGGAGGCCCGCTGGTTGGCCCCACCCCTAAAAAAAAAAAAAAAAGTTTTATTTTTTTTACTTTTGCAAACTATTTTACCAGGAAGGAAACATTGAGATGTCACTAATTTTCAAGTATGTCCTGGGTAGGCAAGGCCTAGGCTTTCACTTTCCAGGGGGCAACAAAAAACCTCACCACTAATTTGGTTACTCACAGAGCACCGAAATGACGCCAACATTTTGGTGTTCTGTAGTTCCCTGCACTTCGGGGAATAAAATTTCCCAACCCTGCAGTGAATTCACCATTCACCGCAGGGTCCCCAAAGTGCATGGAGTCGGCCGCTGTATGCTGCCACCGCAAACCTATGGCCTGCTGTTTTCAAAAGAACTACTGAACGAAAATGTCTGGAATTTACATATAAGATCCTATGATTGATAATAAAAAGTTCTGTTACAGAAAAAGGAGAACCGCTATTAAAAAAGGGGGGGAATTTAGCCCAAAAAATTCGGAAAAATCACTAAAAGGTACAAAAAAAAATCAATCAATAAATAAAGACTTTTTACTGCAGATTAAAATAATAAATGGTTTATTAGATATTGCATAAAAAACGGGAATATTTTTAACATTGAAACCTATGGCGTTCGCCTGAATAAACCTGCTGATTGAAACCACCGAACATCAGGGCATTTCACTGACATTTCTCTGCTGTTTGGTGTTCTCTGAATAGATTAACCATTACTTCTCTATGGGGATTTGCACTGCCTTCAAACAGCACCGTACTTGCTGGCAGTTCGCCAAACTTGTGTGTGAGCATATCACCAGAGCAGTGGTGTACTTAGAGGAGTGGCGGAGGGTGGGCCGCCACAGGTACCAGTGATTATTGGGGTGTCATTAGGGGGTACTAGGAGGTGCCACTGTCACTGTGTGTCAGCTTTGAGCTGTGTTCTCAAACAACGAGCAGCGGAGCATGGCGTTTGCATACGGAATAAAATCGAATAGAATAAAAATCCCCCTCTCCTCCCTCCATAGCTCCTCCCCTGCCCCGCAGCACTTCTAGGAGAGGGGAGGGGGATGTGATTTGTGTCCAGAGAGAGATGACAGTAAACGGCAGGTAAAGGGGGGGGGGTTTCAGCAGAATATGAAGCCCTGTCTGCTTACTGCTGTTTAAAGTGGACCTTTCCTTAACCAACACTGCAGTGATAGAAATTTGTCATTGAGCTGCCTGGCTCCTGGTGAGGCTGCTTGCGTGCAGGTCACACTTGGTCCGGCCAGTCAGGTGGTACTGAGTCTCAGTACCACCTGACTGGCTGAACCACGTGACACGCATGCACGCAGCTGCCCGCCCTTTCGTTAACATGGACTGTCACTCTATTCTGGACTGAACACCCACCGGGAAGGGAATAAAAGCCACGGTGCACCCTCTGGCAGTGACACCCCACTGCTGACAAGATGGCTCCACACACAGGCACAGCCGTGATCCTAACGTGGCCTGGAGGGACCTTCTGCTGAGTCTGTACACAGTCCCTGCTGACTCTGCACACAGCCCTACCGCGGACAGAGGCCGGTAAATGTAGAATAAATAATTGCTGTGTGCTCATACACACTCGGTTTGCTGGGAGTTTTATTGCAGTGGATTCTGATGCACTCATACACACCACACATTGCATTGCTGGGAGTTTTATTGCAGTGGATTCTGATGCATTCATACACACCGCACATTGCATTGCTGGGAGTTTTATTGCTGTGGATTCTGATACGCTGACACACACCACACATTGCATTGCTGGGAGTTTTATTGCAGTGGATTCTGATGCACTCATACACTCCGCACATTGCATTGCTGGGAGTTTTATTGCTGTGGATTCTGTGATACACACTGCATATTGCTGTGAGTTTTATTGCCCTGGAGCTCTGGGATACGCTCATACACACTGCACATTACTGTGAGTTTTATTGCTGTGCAGTTCTGTGATATGCTCATACACACTGCACATTTCTGTGGCTTTTATTGCTTTGCAGCTCTGATATGCTCATACACAGTGCCCATTTCTGTGGGTTTTATTGCTATGCAGCTCTGTGATACGCTTATATGCAGTGCACGTTTCTGTGGATTTTATTGTTCCACCAATTAGAGCGGCTGTGATCCCGTTTACTTGACATGCGTGGCTGTTTTTTGTAAAAATACTTGAATTTAAACATTTCATAATTTTCTTTATCTCAATAGATACATTTGAAATGGTATACAAAATATACAAGTAGGCACTTGGTATCCACTTTTAATATAAAGAGAGGAAAAGGCGGAGCTCTAAGAGGAAAAGGTGGAGCTTAAAGAAGGGTGGGGATTAACCAGGAAGAGGTGTGCCCTTGACAGGAAGGGGTGCGTCAAATTTAAATTAGGGGGTGCACGAGTTTAGTCAGGCCTAGGGCAGCACAAAACCTAAATACACCACTGTTGTGGACCAGAGTGATAGAAGAGCAGGCACACGCAGGCTGCACCCACTGCCCCTTCTCCACCTTGCCAGTGAGAAATAGAGCCAGATCACACAGAGGTCTGGTCTGTGTCTGGGCACAAAGCTGCTGAAGCTGTGCTGCTTGTCTCCTGTCTGCCCTCTTCCCCTGCACAGCATGGAGCCTGGGCCATAATTGTCACCTAAAACCAGGAGATGCAGAGATAACAGATTCTCCCCCTCCTGATTAAAACACACAGCTGAGCAGAGGTAAGTGTCATGGGGGGGGGGATGATGTCTGCTGCATTCATGCTGTTTAACCCCTGCAAGGGCAGAGTACTGAACAGATTCTCAACTGAAGCTTTAGCTTTCCTTCCCTGTCAACCTATCTGGTAGAATTTATGTGTATATGGGTGCGTGTGAGCGCTGCGTGTGAACTGGGTGTGTATATGTGCGTGTGAACTGGGTGTGTACATCTGCATGTGAGGCTAGGGTCAGACTGAGGCAGTGCGAACGCGCGTGCAGCCGCACATAATCACGGCCGTGCTAGCAGCAGATGCCGGGCAATGACAGCCAATATACGAAGTACGGTCGCACAAAAGTCCGGCCGTGCAACGCAAGCGGCAAACAAACGCATTTTTTCGAGAACGTGAAACCACTAGTACTGACGTACAGAGTGCGCTGCGTCCGCTAGCAGCGTGTGTGTGTGATTAGGAGACGTCAGACGCTGCTAATGTCCGGCCAACATAACGTCCAGACCCAAAAAGTGTTTTATTGATGATCCGTACAAAATCACGGATGAAACTGCGCATCGTATGACCGCTATTGCGTATTCCGTGAAAAAATACGTCCATTCTTTCGAACGCACTTTTTCACGGACAACGTGAAAAATGCGTTAGTCTGACCCTAGCCTGAGCTGAGTGTATAGCTGTATGAGACCTGAGCGTGTATATGTGCGTGTGAGCTAGGCGTGTATATGTGCGTGTGAGCTAGGCGTGTATATGTGCGTGTGAACTAGGCGTGTATATGTGCGTGTGAGCTAGGCGTGTATATGTACGTGTGAGCTAGGCGTGTATATTTGCGTGTGAGCTAGGCGCGTATATGTGCGTGTGAGCTAGGAGCGTATATGTACATGTGAGCTAGGCGTGTATACGTACGTTGTGAATATAAGGTAAGCGCACAAACAACGTTCCACCACCAATCCCCCAAATGCTAAATCAGAAACAGTGGTTTTCCCTGTACCAGTTTTAGAAAATCGTATACATTTCTGATCAGTGCAAGGTGAATTGCTATCAGGGTCTTGATGTCTCTCATCGATCAGTAAACCATATATAGGTGTACATGGAAAAAATATATACAAATATACAATAGTGAAGTATATCGCAATATTGAGCATTCATATGTATCAGCATACAGTATTTAACTCACAAACCTAGAGACCATCACTGGCTCGAAGTGGGTCTGCAAG
Organism: Leptobrachium leishanense; assembly: GCA_009667805.1. Classification (NCBI taxonomy): domain Eukaryota; kingdom Metazoa; phylum Chordata; class Amphibia; order Anura; family Megophryidae; genus Leptobrachium; species Leptobrachium leishanense. The sequence continues at coordinate 226,560,437 of CM019065.1, forward strand.
TCTGGGTTGTTTTTTTGTAGTTTTCACAGGTAACCCACACCTTCTAGGAGTATTTTTCTTCAAGTCTCAGATAACATAAAAGACCAGAAAAAACGCAAAACTCTCCTTGTGTGGAATCTGGGTACAGCTTATACAGGATGTTTTGCCAATTTTGAACTCCCTCTTGTTGGAGCTTCTGTAGCTCTAAGGTCAGCGCATGTGGATTTTTTCAAACCGAGCAATTCCATAAAACCACCATAGGGACACGTGAGAAATCTTTAAAAAGATTTATTAAAGTAAAAATATAAAATCAAAGTAAAACAGGTCTCCAGGATGCGTTTCGTCACTCAAGGCGACTTCCTCAGCTGTCATTTACACATCTTGGCAATTCAAAGAACTGCATCACAGAGCTCATGTTCTACATTCCCCATATGCAGCACAGAACAGACAATATGATACAACAAACCATGAAAGAGCGCCCTCCAAACAACATGTTCAAACCGTACAGTAGAAACCACAACAGCAGCTAAATTCATTTAAACAGGAGATTTTACCAGGTTTATCCCTTTTAATGCCTACAAACAATTCTTATCCCCTTCAAAAGCACTATAGTTCTTAACCCTTTAATACTGAGCTCTGTTGAAAAATGGTGGAAGTTTAGTTTGCAATGGATGGCCATGGATTGCGTAAGCCTGCCAACCTCGACAATGTATTCCACCCTTTGCAGGTCCTATCATACTAGCCCAATGACTGCTCTTATGGGATAAACTTACTTGTGGAGGACCCAGTCCTTTCTGAAGCTCCCTGCAGATCAAGGTTAAATAGAACCTGTGGGTGGAGCACCTGTGATAGGGAGGGGTGCTTGCCCAAGGGTTGTCCCTTGGCACAAGGCATATTGTGCTCTGTATGTTACGAGCCAAATCGCTAGTATATGATTTGTGTCTGACTCTTTGGGGATAAATGATATCTGTTCATGTCTATCAGTTGCTGGTTTTTGAGTATTTTAGCTCCTATTCAAGGAGAGCTTTATAATTACTAAGTAGCTATTTGCTATGTTGTGGGTCTATCCATCACCCACTATAACTCGCAATCGTTATAATTTGGGATCTGGCGACTTGTGTTTGGGTTTTCCTGTCACCCCATTCTGACACGCAGCTGTTCCTTGCCATTCTGGGGCAATATTACTCTGGCCCCCCGTAGCGTACTACGCATGGTGTGTTTTCAGTGAGCCTACATGTTTTATGCTTGCTTTAAATGAGCCATTGTGTTGGTTTATGGCTACCACTTGCAGGCTCTGCATTTTAAGCGCCCAATCAAGGAGAGCTTGATATTTATTCTTGTTGCTACAAATAACCTCTACACTCTACTCAGCTGTATAAATTGTAACATCAAAGGAGATTGTGTCTCTCTCTCTGGATGTTGACACATGTTGCCACAAACTGCCACATACTGCCAAAGTTGAGCCAAAGTTTATTGGGCTCCTGAGAATGAAAGTGTTCATTTGGACTATTCTGAAACCGTTTTAATATAAGGCAATGTTGCGATATTCTTGTTTCCTTTTTATTTCCCCTTCTTCCCAGTAGAAAGGAACTACCATCGTCATTTTAAGTACTATTTTTCTTATTTTTGCACCAAGATTCACGTTTGAATCACATAGATTTATATAACGCTACAAGGTCACAAACCACGGTTTTAGATCACAAATAAGTGTTTTTATGAAGTATTTGCTTTGATATTTAAGCAGGAAACACTTTACCACTAAAACACCATTTTAAAAGGTGATACAGCCGTTTTTTCCCTACCTTTACATTGCACTGCTATTCTCTTTAAGGACATATACTGAACCATTAGAATTGTCGATTGTGACACAGATCACTACTAAATTCTTGCTCTTTTATGAACCATTCTTTGGAAATTTTGTATGTCTGGTAAGTGTTCTATTGCCCCAGTTCATTAGCTGCATGAACTATAGGAAACCCTGCATATACCTAATGTTTATACAGGGCGTTTAGTCCTCCTTTTTTCCTCCTATTTCAATATGTGTAATTTGTGTTTATATAAAGCTTATTTTTTATATATTTATTTTAGTTGAATAATTTTCTTCATTTTCTTAATAAATCTGTCAGCCACCCATACCTTACATTCTGAAGCTAACGCCAATTTTCTACATGCAGCACTCAAAATAACACTCCCTTCCTGTGCTTACATTGCATTTTAAACAATTTGTTAGAATGCTTCATCAGCAGTAGGAACTCGTGTGTCCAGGCAAGAACACGAGCTACTTACTTAAATGAAGGAAGTGGTCACATTTTCCAAATACTTGCGTATGCTGATATAGGGGGGAAAACTGCAAAACATGAATGGAAAGAATTGACGAAATACGCTCATGAATTTGTAGATGTAGAGTAAGAAAGGCAACCTGGGAGAGGGCGATGAAGAAAATGCAGAAAACAAATAGTACATTATGGGCTAGGTTATATACTGAATGCTAACTGTGTCGTTCGGATATGTAAGCGTTAGTATCAGGATAAGTGACTTTAACGCATGACCCCCCCCCTCCCATATTGCCTTCCGAACACTAAACCCTGTAAAATATCAGTTTGTGCAACCTACTATGCTTTGTGCTCCCAATCTTTAATTAGCATTCGGATAAGTAAGGTATTACAAAGTCCTAGCACTAATTACTGATCACTCTGCGGCGCTACACGACCTTGCGTAGTCGAGATTGCGCAGGTCTCACGGCCTGGCAACGCAACCCTCCATGGAGTCATATGGACTCCAGGAGGTGATACGCGTGGCGGCACAGTAACGCTGCTGCAAGTATCTCACAGGGTTGCGCATGGTTCCAGGGCAAGGTGCTGAAGTAGTGCGTGCCTCAGAATCTCACGCTAAAATAAGGACCCTGCGGGGAAACCCGTTCCCGTTAATGCCCCCATTTTAGCATCAGCAATGTAATCTGGCCCGATTTGGAGGTTATTCATAAGACAAATGCCAGTGTTTCATGAAGTAAAAAAAATCCACACAACTGCAGGAGGAGCTTCAACGAGGTTTCTCCTGCAGCTGTTTGGATGCTTCTTTTGTGAACCTCTGGCATTTGTTACTATTGCA